>BSBM01000130.1:0-1200000 GCA_027924585.1 Larix kaempferi | reverse complement strand
ACCTGATGGAGAAAATGACAAGATCAATCTCGTTGGCCTCATAGATGATATGTCTCAGCTTTTCAAAATCATCAAGGTAAGGTGGATCGCTAATTTTTTATATCCAACTGAATATGTGAGTTGTATTAGAGATTATTGTAGGGATGTCTTGACACACCATACTGAATATATTTCATTTTTTTCTTAGACAAAGTCATCGGATAAAAGACCGTCGACTGACCACTATTGGCCACGTAGTCCAATCTTCTACAAATTAAAGGAGATCCTCTCAGAGGCAACAGACGGCGCTTTGGCTTTGGTGCGTATTAAACCTCAGTCAGATTTTATAATCCACTAAACCTGAAGTTTGAGTCTAAATAATAACGAATCCAGATTGTTATGATAAACGAGTATAAATAGTATTAAATCTGATTTTTTCCGAGATTCCGATTATAAATATATTGCAAAGGAATACAATTAATATCATATCTGTTTTTTTGAGGGGGTCTTTCATGGTTTTCAGAAAGGTACTAGTTCATCTCAAAATTGTAGCGAAGCAATGAAAGCTGTTCAGGATCTCCTAACAGAAATAGGGCAGGCACACTGGGCTGCTGCGGGCCTTCTTGTTGTGGCAAATATACTCGAGAGATTTGAAACGGTTCGTGCAAACCGAGATGAATGTCTGTCTCTTTTAGATGAAATGAGTAATTTGGCCCAACATGTTAAAGATCTTAAACAACGACCTGCATTAAAGAAAGGGATGGAGATTTCAATACAAAAAGCAACAGAGATGATCGTGGAAGGAGCCCTCATGTGCTGCACTCAAATTGACTCTTCAAAGTTTTCTAGGTGAGTATGAATGATGATTGCTGATAGTTAGAATTGATTCAATAGTATGTGAATATCTTGGAGGCATCCTTTCCCTATTCAAATGCATAGAAGACCTTTTTTTATTTTGATGGCAGTGCCCCTATCAATACACTTGTAAGAATAAAATGCTTGAATTTTCTTGGCAGGTTTTTCTTAGCGTCCGTGAATAAGAATGAGCTGGCTAAATTTCAGAAAGAATTACAGAAAATGTACAGACATATGGACAATCAAATGTTTATAAGTATTTTGGATGCCGTTGAATGTACAAATGTGCGTCCGCCAGTTAAAGAACGAGAGCGATCATATCCTGCATATGCAGGTATATTGTGATATATAGTGAAAATAATTTTTCTTTTACTTTGAAATATTAATATTAAATATTAAGAGCCTGTTAAGGTTTGTAAGTGTTTGTGATATGCTTTATGTTTCAGTCGGAATTGAAGAACAATTGGCAGAAGTGATTGAACTTCTGGAGTGGCAAAGCGATAAAAATGCAATAGCAGTCATGGTGCATGGTTTTGGTGGAATGGGAAAAACCACCCTCGCTGATGCTGTGTTTGCACGACTTTACATAGAAGGCTGTAAATATTCTATGGTCACCCTATTTGATGATATAAACTCAACTCCAAATATAATAGAGGTACAAAAATGTATAGTAAAAGATCTGATGGCAGGAAAGTCTCTGCAGTTGGAGAACACTCGTTCTTTTCAAGAAGGTCAGAAGTCAGTGTTAGAGAACATTCGCACAATTGAAGAGGGACGGCAAAAAATTGGCTGCTTGCTAGAGGAAGAGGTATCCTTCATATATATTGACAACGTTTCAGAAAAAGCTACACTCGAAAATCTTTTGCCCAGGAACATGGAAAAGGCCAAAAAATGTAGGTTGCTCATCACCACAAGGGACAGAGAAGTGCGTAAAGGGTGTTCAATGGATGCGGTCAAATTCTATCCTATGAAATACCTTCCCGATACAGAGGCGCTGAATTTATTAAAGGAAGAATTAAACTATGGGAAGATGGAAGACAGGGCGCAGCTCAAACCCGACCAACTCAGCGAGATACTAAAGCTATGCGGTGGAATCCCAAAACTTGTGAATGTACTAGCAAGATTCATAAGGTTTGAGGAGGTCGGCCAACAAAGAGCTTTTCGTATACTGATGGAAGAGAAACAGAGCTGGAAAGTTCAAATCGGTGATATAGGTGGCTATCTCTTTGCTTATGACCGTCTCCCTGGGAATGTGAAGGATCCATTTCTTGATATCTGCTCTTTTTTAAATGGTTGGGATTGGGACGAAGTTACAAATATTGTGGGAGAGTCTAATGTAGATGTGCTAGAAAAGAGAGGGCTTGTCAACAAACACAGAAACATGACTGTAACAGTGCACGATGTCATTTTGACAAGCGGTCACCAAAAGACAGAGGGAACGCGATTCCTATTCAAAAGTGCAAGTGAAATTGAAGAGTTTTTAAAGAAGGTACCAAATCTGTTAACTTCCAAAAACTGTATAGGTAGAATTCTGTTTCCAAACAATGTATGTCTCGTATTCCTAGGACTGACTAATTATGCTTAATAATGCCATGCAGGACATTGAAGGGATCAAAGGTATCTCGTTCAGTGGAATTTGCGATGTAGATCGTGAAAATGAATCAAGTATTGATGGTATTCCATTTCATATACCGGCAAGAAAATTAGACTCTATGAGTGATTCATTGAGATTTCTTGCACTGGGAAAATTTGCAAAAGTGGATGGAACATGCATGAAAATCTTTGAAAAGTTAGTCTTTTTTGAAGGAAATGTTCCCCATCTTCCGTTCAATGTGTCACAGTCAAAGGCTTTGAGATACTTGAAATACCAACCCCAAGATTTGAATTTACTTGAGAAGGCAAGTCTACATGCATATGCATATGCAGTCTCTTGTTCTATTCACTCATTTTTGTTGAAAATTTTGAATCTATTTATGATAATGGTTTTCTCATGTTGATTGCATAATTTTCAGATGCCTTCCAGCCTCAAACACATCGAATTAGATGGAAGGCTACATCCCAACGATGCCTTCGAAATCTATTCAAATCATCTTCAGCAGTGCCAGAGTTTAAGAACACTTAGATTACTCAACTTTGCAGGGTTAAAAAAACTGCCTGAAAAATGGGGTGATCTATCAAATTGTTTGCAAGAATTGAATCTTTCAAATTGTAAGTCTCTAGAGGAATTACCGGAATCAATTTCAAAGCTTCAATCTTTAAGAGAATTGAGAATGTATGAATGTTTGAGTTTGAAGCAGTTGCCAAGGGATTTTGGATCTTTGAGTTCTTTGCAAATACTGGATCTTGCATTTTGTCAGTCTATACAGGCACTACCAAGATCAGTTTCAAAGCTTCAATCTTTAAGAGTATTGATAATGCATAGTTGTTCAAGTTTGAAGCAGTTACCAGAAGATTTAGGGTCATTGAGTTCTTTGCAAGAATTGGATCTTAGATCATGCCATTCTATAGAGGAACTACCTGGAACAATTTCAAAGCTTCAATCTTTAAGAGAATTGGACATGTATAGGTGTTTGAGTTTGAAGCAGTTCCCAGCTGATTTTGGATCTTTGAGTTCTTTACAAGCACTAGATCTTTCATATTGCAATTTTCTAGAGGAACTACCAGGGTCAGTTTCAAAACTTCAATCTCTAAGAGAATTTAGATTGTTTAAATGTTCGAATTTGAAGCGGTTGCCAGAAAATTTTGGTTCTTTAAGTTCTTTGCAAAAACTGAATCTTTCGTTCTGCCAGCTTATAGAGGAACTACCAGGGTCAATTTCAAATCTTAAATCTTTAAAAGAATTAAGTATGTCTTTTTGTGACGGTTTGAAGCAATTGCCAAATGATTTTGGATCATTGAGTTCTTTGCAAGAACTAGAAATTGCATTTTGCCAGTCTATAGAGGATCTACCGGGATCAATTTCAAAGCTTCAATCTTTAAGAAAAATGGACATGAGTGGTTCAAGTTTGAAGAGGTTGCCAGAAGATTTTGGATCTCTGAGCTTTCTGCTAAAGCTCGATATGCATCGTTCCAAGTTCATAGAGGAGCTACCAGGATCAATTTCAAAGCTTCAATTATTAGAAGAATTGATAATATATGAGTGTTCGAGTTTGAAGCAATTGCCTGAAGATTTTGGATCTCTGAGTTCTTTGCAAAAATTGAATCTTTCATCTTGCAAATCTCTGGAAGAACTACCGAAATCAATTTCAAAACTTCAGTCTTTACAAACATTGAACATAAATGGTTGTTCAAGTTTGAAGATGTTGCCAGAAAATTTCACAGAACTGAAATCTTTGAAAAGCCTAGTATACTCGGAATGTACCAGTCTTGATCCACTTTCAATGCAAATGCTACTTGAGATGTCACGTGCCATAATGTAAAAGCTAATTGGACATGTAAAAGAAGTTGCACCTAAGGTTACGGCATTGGTTTTCTCGGGAGCATAGATCCAGGAAAGCTCAAGGAGTTTTGTACAATGCCAAGCTATGATAATAATACTATGACTAATCCACTAGGGCATTTCTTGAATAATTTTGTGAGGCATATGTTTGATTTAGTCATCATGAAACTTCACCAATGTATTATGTCTGTGCACTAATGATGTATTTGAGAGGAAAGGAGTTTTTTGGGCAAACAGTATCTACTAGGTGGAAGAGTATTACAGACTGCCTGCATATATCAAACCCCATGCCATGCTATGATTCAATGTTGTGTGTATCCATTTTAGAAAGGCAGCAATATACCAAAACCCATGCCATGCTATGATTGAATCAATGTTGTGTATAATGATTAGATGAAGTGTATATGCATTCATCAACGCCATTTATGAATGCACTCCCATCATTGAATGCAGTGTGTATACATTTTCTCATACCATCTAACTTTGATTATGCAAATGTGCCTCTGAAATTTGAATTTTTAAACGCGCCCCTCTCTTGTTCATATTTATTTATCTAAGTTGCCAGGAAATATGGGTGCCAGTGAGGGGTGGGGACACCGCTTTTTGAAATAGGGTACTTGGTTCGTGGGGATGGATATCTATATATATATATATATATATAAGTAGTTGTAACAAAAGAATAAAATCAAAAGTTAAAAACATGTCACATGCATATTTTTTCATAATTCAATGATTCATTTAATTCATTTAATTCATTTAATATTCACATTGGAACATTAAATTTGATGTCAAGTGGAAGTTATATTATGATTCCATTGTCATACTACATTCAAAATTTTCCTAATGGGCTGATGGCATTTCCAGGCATGAAATAGAAAATATAAAATTCAGAAAACACACAACAATGATTCCATGCAATGATTCTCCTTGCTGTAACAAGTGTAACCTTGTCGCTATATTCAGCATGTAAAGCCCTTCACTGTTTCATCAAACACTGTTGCCGTGGAAAGCCCTTCACCAAACGTTGTCGCTGCTGAATGAAATGATTATGAGATGTTTGAACGACAAATTATGATGTTTGAATAGTTTGGGGGGCACAATTTTAGGTTTGGTAGGGGGGCACCTTTCCCATTCCTTTTATTTATTTCATTACTTAAAAAATCAGGGTACATCATCCCCTCTCAGCCAAACGGACCCTTTTTTTCAAGCCCACGTCTCGGGTTCTTGAGTCAAGAAGTCAGTTCGTATAGGTTCCGCAACCAAGAACCCAAAGGGTTTGTGAACCCTACCTCGTGTACGCGAACCCATACAACTAAGTTATTTATTTATTTTTTATTTGGTTTAAAATATTGAGTTAAGACGCTAGAAGCACCAAGAAAGTATTAATCGATCAAAGGTTCATATTCAATTCCTTCATTCCATGTCTATGCTGGGAACTATATGTTAAAGTTTGCAACGACACAAAACAAGAGTAGAAACACAAAGGGCATATTGATTGCCTTCTCATTATTAAACTCAAATATATATAGTTTCACATAACACCTAAACCACTGGCTAATACTATGGACCAGTGAATACCATGGGACATCTAACGTCCTAGTCAACAACTAATCAACTAACTTAACCAATAAGGCACATGAGATTACAACTCTTAACACACCCCCTTAATCTCAAGTGGGATGGTGTGGTCAGCACTATCAATGCCTAAGTGTTGCCTCTGAAACTCAAATGCAGATGTACCCAAGGGTTTGGTAAACATATCAGCTAATTTCTCCTTAGAGCCACAAAACATCAAACTAATCTCTCCATTATTGACTAACTCATGTATAAAGTGATAAAGAGTGTCAATGTGTTTACTCTTCCTATAAAATACATTATGTTTAGACAACTGTATGGCAGAACTGTTGTCGCAATAGATGGCTGTCGATTCTTTTTCTGTGTGTCCAATGTCCTTCAAGAGTCTTCTGAGCCAAACTGCATGGCATGCTACTATAGTTGCTGCAATATATTATGCTTCTGCTGAAGACATGCTCACAATGGGTTGTTTCTGAGAAGCCCAATAAATAAGAATGGTACCAAAATGAAAAGCATAACTAGATGTGCTTTTCCTATCATCAATACTACCTGCAAAATCATTGTCTGTGTACCCTGTGAGAGTACAGTCCTGTGAATGAGTGTACCAAAGTCCATAATCAATTGTACCCGCAACATATCTCATAATTCTTTTTCCAACTTTCCAGTGAGAGTCTTTGGGAGACTCCATGAATCTAGAAATAAGGCTGATAGCATACATCGAATCAGGACTAGTAGCAGTCAAATACATTAAACTTCCTAATCTTTTGTAAATTATAGAATTTACAGTTGGTCCTTCATCATTCTTGCTTAATTTGGTTCCTGTTGCAATGGGGTTTTCTGCTGGTTTACAATTATCCATTCTGAATCTCCGCAGAATGTCAATAGCATACTTATGTTGACAGATGAAGATCCCATTTTTACTTTGATCAACTTCCAGACCAAGGAAAAACTTCATACAACCAAGATCAGTCATCTCAAACTCTTTTTTCATGACCGTCTTAAACTCTTCTAGCATCAAATTTCCAGTATAGATCATATCATCAACATAAAGACACACAAGTAGAATGTTACCTTCCTTATCTGTTTTGACATACATAGTGTGTTCATTGTTGCTCCCGTTGAATCCATTTTTGATGAGATAAGAATCAATTATGTTGTACCAAGCTCGTGGAGCTTGTTTGAGACCATACAAGGCCTTTTTCAACTTACATACCTCGTGTTCTTGACCTTTGACAGCATAACCAGGTGGCTGGTCTACATAGACTTCTTCCTCAAGTATACCATTGAGAAAGGTAGATTTCACATCCATTTGGTAAACAAGCCATTGGTTTTGAGATGCAATTGCAAGTACAACTCTAATGGTGTCCATCCTTGATATTGGAGCAAAGGTTTCATCATTGTCTACACCATATTGCTGAGCAAAACCTCTTGCAACAAGCCTTCCTTTGTACTTTTTTATCTCTGATTTTTCATTCAACTTGGTCTTATAGACCCATTTTACACCAATGCAACTTTTATCTAATGGAGATCAAATAGATCCCAAGTCTGATTCCTCTCAATAGAAACAATCTCTTCATTCATTGCTTGGACCCACTGTGGATATTTTGTTGCTTCTTCAAAACATGTTGGCTGACATGAAAATATAGCATACTGTAGCTTCTCATCAATGACAGGAGTCTGTTCATATAGCTGCCTTAAGCTTCTGATTCTCTTGTTCTGTGGTGGACTATTTGCTGGTGTCCCTTCTTGCTGTTGCTGCTGCTGTTGTACCTCAAGTCTGGGAATTCTGAGTGGTTCTGGTGGTACTGGACTGTCAGTATGTTGAATGTCTGTTGTATCACTCCAGCATTTATCTTCAATGAATTTGACATCTCTACTCACAACTACTTTCTTGGTGACAGGATTATACAATTTATAGGCTTTCTATTGTTCACTATAGCTTGTGAAAATACACCTTTCACTCTTCTTGTCTAACTTTTTCCTTAACTCATCAGGTATGTGTGCAAATGCAACACATCCAAATATCCTGAGATGTGAGACACTAATATGAGTGCCACTCCATGCTTCTTCAAGTACCTTGTCTTTGGCACTTACTGTTGGAGACCTTTTCAGTAGATATACTGAACATGCAACAACTTCTGTCGAATATTCATCTGATAACTTCTTGTATGATGACATACTTCAGGCCATGTTCATGATGGTCTGATTCTTCCATTCTACAACTCCATTCTGCTGTGGAGTGCATCTGGTGGTGTACTAGTGTTGGATTCAATGTTGCTTATAGAAATATGCAAAGTCATGAGACACATACTCACCTCCACTGTCTGATCTGAGTATTATGATTAGTTTACCTGACTTCTTTTCAGTCAATGCTTTGAACTATTTAAATTTGGAGAAGGCATCTGACTTGTTTATGTGAAAGTAGATCTATACTTTCCTACTATAATAATGAATAAATGTTAGGAAATACAGACTACCTCCTATAGATTGGGTTTGCATGGGTCCACATAGGTTTGTGTGAACTAGTTCAAGGTGTTCTTTGGCTCTATTCGTAGAAGTGGGAAAGGTGTCCCTTTGGTGTTTCCCTAAAATACAGTATTCACAAGAACTTGACTGTTCATTCATGACTAGTAATCCTTTGACAATGGATTGTTTTTGCAGATGGCAGAGACTCTGAAAGGGTATATGACCATACCTACAATGCCACAACCAGGTTTCCTCTTGACTGGAGACATTATGAGCATATGACTGTGACAGAATAGCACTCCTCAGGTTGAGTGGGAAAATTCTCTTCTTGGTCATTTCTACTTTGTTTAGGAGTCTTCTACTGGGGGATTTATCATAGAGAGCATAGTAGGAATCAATGAACCTAACATCATACTTATTTTGAATCAGTTGACCCACACTGATCAGATTAACCTTGACATTTGGAACATAGAATAAATCATTTATGTACTTCTTTTCATTATGTTTGGTAAGTATAGGTACAGTACCTTTTCCTTGAGCAGGAACGAGATAGTGATCACCCAGTTTGATATTTGAATTAACAGATGGATCTAGGTTAGAAAACAATGATTTTTTACCTGTCATATGATTGCTGCATCCACTGTCTAGCAACCATACATCTGATTGATGTTCTGCTTCAGTCGCTTGGTATGATAGAAACATAACTTCTGACGAATGTTCTTCAACATTGGAGACATTTTATCTTCCACTGTTATGGTTTGCTTGCTTCTTTCTGTAGTCATGTTCATAGTGGCCATATTTCTTGCAATAGTTACACTGGACATTGGACCTATTAGTCCACCTCTTTCCTCCTCTTCCTCTATGGTTCTGAGGGTTATGACTGTGCTCATGATGATCTGTGTGTTCATGAGTAGTTCTATACTCTGTGGAATTAAAACTCCTTCCTCTTCCGCCTCATCCTCTTCCTCCTCTTCCTCAACCTCTATTGAAAGAAGTCTGAGTGCTGAATGCATGTGACAAAGACTCTTCTTCCTGACTAGTCTAGATTCGTGAGACAAAAGGGACCCTGTTAACTCTTCTAGGGTAAACTTCAACAGATCCTTAGATTATTCTATGGCAGTAACTACCATAGAGAATTTCTTAGTGAGGTATCTAAGTACCTTTTCAACAATAACCTTCTGCTCTAGGGCTTCGCCATAGGTTTGGAATTGTGTGACAATCCCTAAAACCCTAGTCATGAACTGATCGACAGTCTCAATTTCCTTCATCTTAAGACTTTCAAACTGGAGTCGAAGGGTTTGGAGTATTACCATTTTGACTCTATTGGTACCTTTGTATTCATATTGGAGGAGATTCCATGCTTGATGTGCGGTCGTCGCTCCAGGGATCCGCGGGAAAATGGACTCCTCAATGCAGCTTTGGATCAACCACTTCGCAGTGAGATTTTGATCTCTGCTTTTGTCGAGGGCCTTTTTATTTGTGTTCAACATAGCAGCAATAGTAGTTGCTGTTGGTTCTTGTGAAAATACTCACAGTGGATCCAAAGAGATGATTTAAACCTCACAATGAAAGAATTTAGGAAAATAGAAGAAGAATAGTGCAGCATAACATAGATCCAATGGAACTCAGATAGGAGTAGAATATTCACACATGTTTCATTAATAATAATAGAAAACAGTAATGATACAATGCACACGATTTGAATACCAAGGGTGTAATTCGAATTAGCCTAAATGAAGAGATCTAAAGATCACTGGAGTGTCATCGGAGCACAAATAGAAGTCTATCTCATCATCGATGGAGTCATCAATGCACAAGTAGCTGTCAACCATCAGTCAACTCGAGTCTAACTGAGTGTGGTAGGTGTAACTCAGTGTAACTGGCACATGGAGGCACTAACTGAATGAAGGAGGCTCAGTGGAGGGCGCATGAGGAGCTAACTGAAGTCAAAATGAGCAGTCTAGTCTCATTGGAGGTCCATTGGAGTGATACAGTCAGTCGAGAGTCAATCTAGCCTTAAATCAAGGAATGAACTGATGATAACTCAACTAACTGGAGTACAACTGAATGGTAGGTGAGAGAGGGCGAGTGGCTTCCTTAAATCAAGGAGGAAGGGCGCACTAAGCTCTAGGAGGGCTAAGACTGATCTGAGAGAAGCTGCCAGGGCTATCTAACTGAGGGCTAGGTGCTGGGACTGATGACTGGGATGCATGCAAAAAGGAATAATGCTGGTAGGACTAGGATGGAGTATAGGAATATCCTAACACCCCCCCTTAATCCATCCTGGGCCCTGGTAACTAGGACCAAAGGTCACCCAATACAATCAAATAAATGATGAAATAAGAACTATCCATAAACCGAGGAAATGGGGAAAACCTCATGGGAAAAATACCCCCCCTCAAAAGAACAATAAAATAATTGAAAGAACCATCATACTAAGTAGAAAAGGAAGAAGCTTTCCTTAATGAAAGCTTTGCATAAAACTTGGCAAGATCCTTTGTAGGATGCCAATGCAGGTGCTATATATGGATGTGGTCTTTTGATGTTCCTCCCACTGTGTAGAGAATGTACTGGACGAACCAAGTCTTTTAGGAAATCTTTCTGCTACTGGAACGAATGGATCATGATGAGTCTTCCCAAGGGATGGAAGAGTGAACCCCACCATCATGCTGCATCTCTCATGGAGAGGTAGATGGCATAATGCAAGGTTGGCATGGTGCTAAAATCTGGTAGTTCTGTGAGCAGATGAATCCTCAACTGTGTTCTCAGTAGCTGCAAGGACTGTGTGAGCCCATGTTGGCCTTGTCTCTGGATTGAGAACATGTGTTGGTTCTGGATTTGAATCTGAATGTTCTTGAACTTTGATCTCAACATCAAGATCTTGATCTTGATCTTCATTAGAAGAAGAGTCACTTGAATCTTCATCAGATTCCGAAGGAGTAGGAAGAGATAAGGGCAGAAAATGAGAGAACTCATATGCCTTGGAGGCATGATTTGCAAACCCTTTGGCTATAGTCTTCCCAGTAGAGATCTCTGTAATCTCAACTGTGTCGAGACCAAAAGTCACCTTCTTAAGTGATCCAGTGTGAGTCATCTGATATACATACAAAAAATTTGCTGTCAAGGAGGGAATGAATATAACATTCTTGAACTTGCCATGCTCCATATGTACTGTACCCAACCCTTTGGCAGATATCTAAGAGTTGTCTCCCATGTGAATAGTAGGTCCATCATTTATATCTAAAGAGGAGAATGATTCTTTAGAGGCAACCATGTGGTTGGAGGATCCATAATTTATGAGGAGGGCCTTTGATTTTGAAAAACCAGCCATCAATGCATGGCAATCCTCATGACCATCAGATCCACTTCTATAATCAAACATCTTTGTATCTTTTGGAATAACAATTTTGTTCTGTTCAAGAAGCTTGGTTAGTAGGTCTATTTTCTTGTGCATGCAAGCTTTCTTAGAATGATATCCTCTCTTCAAGTAGGGACATTCATATCTCTTATGTTTGTCCTTCTTGGAGTTGGAGGCTCCTTTTGATGGACTTGACTTATCATTCAGCTTGGATTTAGATGGATTTTTATCTTTGTCTTTTTTTCTCCCTTTCACATTCGTCCCACTTGCTCCTCTAGCTAGAAGAGCTTGATATTTGGAGGCCTTGATGGCACCCATTTGAATCAATTTGTCCTCTTCTTGAATGAGAGCTTTAGTGAAGAATTCTAAGGTTGGAAACTTCCATCCAGGGATTGACATTCGTCCAGAATGGAAGGTGGATACAAAGACTGAAAACTGAGATCCTAGTTTGCTCAGAATGGAGAGTACCAATTGTTCATCAGTTTTAGTGATGCCACAATGCTTGCATTGCAAAACCAAGTTCCTAAATTTTGAGAAGAATTCTTGAATGCTCTCAAAATTGCTAGGTTGTAGGGCAACCGATTCATTTTCGAGAGCATGGCCTCTCAACCCATCTTGTTTGCCAAAGAGACTCTCCAATTTTGTCCATAACTCATTTGGAGTCTTCAATCCTTCAACATGAAACAATAGATCTTTAGACATATGAAGGAATATGTAACCAAAGGCTTCATCCATTTTATTTAGATGCTTGGTTTTCTCCACAGCTGAATGTGGTTAGGGATCTCTTCCCATTACCAACTTGTGTAGCTATCTAGTACGGAGGTGTAAATTCATCTTACTCTTCCAATCAAAGTAATTGAAGGGAGTGAGGATTATAGGAGAGGACAAAGCATTCGAATTGCTCATCTTGACTGCTAGAACGAGTGCAAAAGTGAGACTGCTGCTACTGTTGCTGCAACTGCTGGAACTTCGAAATACCTGCAAAAAACTCTCAAGAATGGAGATAGAATATACTCTCAAATGGCTTTGATACCATGTGAAAATCCTCATAGCGGATCCAAAGAGATGATGTAAACCTCACAATGAAAGAATTTAGGAAAATAGAAGCAGAATAGTGCAGCAGAACATAGAGCCAATGGAACTCAGATAGGAGCAGAATATTCACACATGTTTCATTAATCAGAATAGAAAACAGTAATGATACAATGCACAGGATTCGAATACCAAGGGTGTAATTCGACTTAACCTGCATGGAGAGATCTAAACATCACTGGAGTGTCATCAGAGCACAACTAGAAGTCTATCTCATCATCGGTGGAGTCATCAATGCACAAGTAATTGTCAACCATCAGTCAAACTGAGTCTAACTGAGTGTGGTAGGTGTAGCTCAGTGTAACTGGCACATGGAGGCACTAGCTGAATGAAGGAGGCTCAGTGGAGGGTGCATGAGGAGCTAATTGAAGTCAGAATGAGTAGTTTAGTCTCACTGGAGGTCCAGGAGTGATACAGTCAGTTGAGAGTCAGTCTAGCCTTAAATCAAGGAAAGAACTGATGATAAATCAACTAATTGGAGTACAACTGAATGGTAGGTGAGAGAGGGCGAGTGGCTTCCTTAAATCATGGAGGAAGGGTGCACTAAGATCTAGGAGGGCTAAGACTGATCTAAGAGAAGCTGCCGAGGCTATCTAACTGAGGGCTAGGTGCTCGGACTGATGACTGGGATGCATGCTACATGCATAACTGAAAATGCAAAAAGGAATAATGCTAGTAGGAATAGGATGGAGTATAGGAATATCCTAACAATTCTGTGAACTCGTTTCTGACCATATCCCAACACTAGTTGAGATGTAGAAAGGTCTGCATCTTGATAGACCAGAATTCATAATTGTTGTCGTTCAATTGGACCAGAGATTGGCTTCATGTTTAGGATTCCATGGCTTATGACAACTTTTAAACTGACCGGCCCAATTTGCTAACTTACACAGTGCGATTTTGGGGTGCGCTGGGAAAAAAATTCAGAGTGAAGGAAGGCTGGCGCACTTTTCCTTCAGCTAGGGTGCGCCATCGGCTCAGTTTGCCTTCATCTAGGGTGCACCACCGGCTCAGTTTGCCTTCATCTAGGGTGCGCCACCGGTTTAGTTTTCCTTCAGCTAGGGTGCGTCACCGACTCAGTTTTCCTTTAGCTAGGGTACGCCACCGACGCAGTTTTCCTTCAGCTAGGGTGCACCACCGGCTTAGTTTGTCTTCAGCTAGGGTGGCTCAGTTTGTCTTCAGCTAGGGTGAGCCAGCTCAGAAGGTGGCACAATTTTCCTTCAGAAAGGGTGCATTGGGGTCTCTTCAGTGGAGATTTTGTTGGAGCTAGTGTCATTGCATCTTGGTGCGCCGATGCCATGAAGAAAAAATAAAAATAAAAATAATATTTCGGCCTGAGTGCTCCATCTTTGTCTTGTACTGCAACTTCATTTGTGTGTGTGCTCTCTAGCTTCTGAAGAGGCTTACCCCAAAAACAATAGTTTATGGATCAGGCCATCAACTCTGATACCATGTTAAAGTTTTCAAGGACACAGAACAAGAGAAGAAACACAAAGAGCATATTGATTTCCTTCTCATTATTAAACTCAGATATATATAGTTTCACATAACACCTAAACCACTGGCTAATGCTATGAGCCAGTGAATACCATGGGGCATCTAACGTCCTAGTCAACAACTAACTCAACTAACTTAACCAACAAGACACATGAGATTACAACTCTTAACACTATATTGGGCAACCATATTCTTTCATATATAAAGGCGATACGTTCTTACTTGAATGCCATTTTTATACGACCCTTTCATTGTTAAATACACAATATGCTAATTGTCTTTTAATATTTTCATTTTCCCTAGGAGTAAACTATAAGTAAAACCAGCTGCCACTTATATATTTATTATTATCTTGACCAAAGGTGTAATCTCAAGCCGCCCATGAAATAAGGGAGAAGAAATCAGGAAACGTCAAGCATACCATTTTTGCAATGAGAAGAAATCAGGTCTGTGTACATAATAACGTGTGACTTCATTGCAGCCACGCAACCTTTCTTCGAAGACATTAACGCAGTAGTAGGAGTCGTTGGTTGGTATTCATGGGTGTTGGAATCATTGGATACCACATCATCAGTGTTGCAGATAGCCATAGATGCGAACGATTTAAACTTTTCAGCATCATTGCATGACTAATTAGAGTTTTTGGCTTAACTATGTAATGCCATACCACACACAGCTCGCATGACTAACTCTTCATTTCCTTGACAAGTTCACAAGATGCAATGCATGACTAACTCTTCATTTCCTTTACAAGTTCACAAGATGCAATGCACAAGAGTGAAGGCATGGAGTTTCTATCGTAAATAGAAGAAGTAAATACTTCTTTTAGGGGCTCACTACTACATAAAAGTGGTTTTGAGATTATATTTATTTAAATTATTTTAACTTGAGAAAACAAAGTTGTGTATTGCCTTGAATTTATCTTTAAGTGAGTATCTTAAATTATTGTTTTTATAGAAACAATATAAAATACATTAATTATAAACTATATTGTCTTGAATTAAGACAAAAATAAAAAATCATATTGTTTCAAATATTTGTATTTTTGATGTAAGATAATATCACTTTTACTTCTCTAGAAACAATATATAAAACAATATATAAGAAACATTCTATTATTTAAGTGAAATTAATTACAATATCTCATATTGTATTGATTTATGATAGGTCACAGTGGAATCGAGCCACCAACTTGCAATACATATGATTTATCATTAAGTTATTACCCTTTTAAAAATAAAGGAAAGATGTAGGTTGTTCTACAACGCTGAATAATTCCTAGTGTTATTAAAGATACATTACTTTTTGTATGCTTTAAATATTAATTTTATCACTTACATACATATTCTTCTATAATTTAAAGTGCATACACAATTGGAAACATGGAGTCAAAGATTATAAATAAAAGAAGCAATTGCATAAACCACTAACAAACTATGGACATTAAGACGATCAGACAAGTTATGAACTAGGTAATATTGCATGCATCACTTATTAATTAATACTTATTCATGAAATAATGAACTTCTAACAACTAATACATACATGATTGATATAGTTTATAATATACAACATCATTTATGGTTGATATTATTAATTTATTATCATTTATGGTTAATGTTATTAATTTATTCATAATTCATTTTAGTTATCTATAACAAGTTTAATTAATATATTTTTATTAAAAATTTATAATATATTTTAATTAAAATAAAAATAAAAATTACTTGTAAAAAAGTTTGACATTGTAATTAATATATATATAATATTTAATAATTTTTGTTTTGATCCTATGTTATTTTTTTTCAGAGAAAAAAAACCGTATTTTTGTTATTTCAGTGAAATGAAAAAGTATATAGCACTTGCTAAGTTTAAAACCCGGACTCATGAGTATCAACTGATACAAATACATGACTGATTTTTACTCGTTCAGTAACCAGTATAAAAAAGTAGAGACATATACAATCCCTTTGCTAGTAAAAAATATGCCATAATAGGTCATCAAAACAGAGAATCATAACTTAGAACACTTCGGAAAAAAAAAAGAACTCATAGTACCAGAAAGAACTAGCTACTCATCCACCCATTCTTCCCAGTGGAGGACCCCAGGTTCACCATCGAGTGCTTCTTTGGACAGGGAATCTGCTACGTCATTATTTTCTCTAAAGGTGTGTTCAATAGAAAGATCGAGAAATCTATTCAACATATCGAAAATTCGGAGACACCAATGATGGGTAAAGACATTGTAAGGTTGAAATAGCTTGTTGGACCATTTGATAATTACCAAATATTCAACAAAGATCCTTAATGAAACCAAGCCATAAAGTAGAGCCACCTTTAAGACCCCCCAAAGTCCATAAGTTCTGCCATTGTATTTGTACCTAGATCACATGCAAGGCGATATTTAAGAGTGTATTCCTTACCACATCTGAGTGTGAATCCTGCACCACACTTGTTTTCTGATGATGCACTATCAAAAAAACCTATAACTTTACCATTATCTTCCAAATTTAAAATACTCAATCTCTGCAGATTTTGATGTTTTTGTAACATCTTTTGCATATGTGTGATATAGATTCCAGAATGTAAATAAAGAATGCTACAACGAAAGAGTAATATTATGAAATATAGAAGAATTCTGAGATTTCCAAATAATCCATGCTAAAATACCAGGCACATTTAAGTAACTTCTATGCTTTTGTAACCATACCTGGTATGGTGCTTAAAAATCCAGTGCTGGCCATTCATCATCAATCTTAAGATTAGAGCAAATCATCTTCCATACTCCCGATGAAAATTCACACTGAAAAAACAGATGATTTATAGACTCGTCACAATTCCTGCACAGTAAGCACATGCTTGGTCCCTGTTTACCTTGACGCAATAGATTCTCCCAGGTGAGAATTCTTTTGTTAAAGAGTAGCCAAAGAAAACACTTGATTTTTAAGGGAAGTTTCCACTTCCATAGCCTCGTGTACCACCACTTCCTCTGTCCATCTACATGACTGTCAACAATTGCCATATAAGCCGATCTGGCCGTAACTTGACCATTTCCAACATTTTTATCCTATGCTAATTTTTCCAGATCCTTTGTGAGACGTATCCCTGCCATATTGATATTTTGTATATATGAATTCCATTCCTCCTCCCATCGTCCAGCTAAACCAAGGTCAGAGGCCGTGAGCCAATATGAGCAATCTGGAACCTATTTGTTCGTTCTCTTAAATTGGTCCAATGTAAAAATACCATAGTTTGTAAAATAATTTCGAAGATCTTGAGAAAATTTGCAGTCACCATTGACTCCCAAAATGGGATCAGTACCAACAATTATATTGTTCCCTCTGCCCACCTTCCAAGCCAACTGAGAGCTTATCCAGGGGAAGATTTTCATGAAACCTTTCGAGATAAAAGAGGCATTTCGTACAATAGAGGGTGGATTCCTTATCCATTTAAACAGATCCATTTTAATATATTTTGCATGTAAAATTTTGGCCCAAATATTTTTTCCGAGTAAACCATGCCACATACTTTTTAATGATAGAGCAATATTGAACCAGTAGATATTTTTTATATTCCACCCACCAAACTTCTTCGGTAGAGATAATGAATTCCAACTTTCCAAATGATAGTGACCACCGTCACTATTACCAGACCATAGGAAGGTGAACATCAATCTATTCAATTTATGGAGAACAGTGAGTGGAATTTGAGCCAACTGCACCCAGTATACTGGAAGACTAATGAATACTGACTTGAGCAAGATGAGACGTCCACCCAATGAAAGGTGTTTTAATACCCACATGTTTATCTTCTTCTCAAATATTCCAATTAACCATCTCTAATCAAGGATTCCATAACAGTTTGGTTTTATAAAAAAAAACCCCAAGTACTTCACACCATCGTCCAACGCAGTTGAATTATAAGGGAGGAAATTTAACACCTGAATTAAGACAGGATTGTCCTTTAGATTACTTGTGAAAAATGACTTGTTTTGACTAATTTGTATACCAGTGGTAGTACAGAAAAGAGACAAAATATCAGAGATGGTCTTCCATTCTTCCACAGAGTTAGATCCGAAGATGATGACATTGTCTATGAATAACAAGTGTGTAATAGACAAATCCTTAGAAAATTTCACACCTTTGACAATCTTTTTATTCCTTGCATCACCAATCAAAAGACTAAGTCCTTCAATCACCAGTAAGAATAATAGAGGGTACAAAGGACAACCTTGGCGCAACCCTCTGAAACTTTTGAAGAATGGAGTGGGATTTCCATTGATAAGAACGGAGTAATTTGTTGTCATAACACATGCCATAATCCAATTGATCACCAAACGTGGAAACCCAATCTGTAGAAGAACTAGCTTAAGAAAATACCAATTTATTTGATCGTATGCTTTTACAAGATCAATTTTTAAGATTAAGGATTTTTTTTTATAGATTTTACTGTATGCATAACTTCCTCAGGTAATAACCACAACATCCAATATCTGTTTGTCTTCTAAAAATCCAAACTGTTATGTAGACATCCACTTGGAAAGAAAGGATCATGTTTGCAATAATATTTGAAATCAGCTTGTACACTAGATTACATAGAGCTATTAGCCTAAAATCGTCAAATGTTTCTGGTTTGTTTCTCTTAGGAATAAGAGTCATAAATGTAGATTTTAAGCCCCCAACAATCCATCCTTCTACCCTGGTAAATTCCACCATATTCAATAAATCTAGACCCATGATGTCCAAAAAGGTAAGAAACAGGTCGACTGACCATCCATCCGGGCAAGGGCTCCTCTCTTTCTTAAAATATTTTAAGACATTCGTGATTTCCTCCAATGAGACAGGTCCACCAATATGCTCTCCTTCTTCCATCATAAAAAAGGAGGGATAGTGTTTCAGAACATTCAATTGAGCTTCAATGTTGGAGGAATTTGGATCACAAAAATGTTGTTTGAAATGATTGAGGGAAAATTCCTCAATATTCTTCTGATTTGTTATTTCATTTCCATAACTATCATTAATAGACCATATTGAGTTCACATTCCTCCTGTGATAGGAAAAGGTATGAAAAAAACGTGTATTGTTGTTGCCCAACTCAACCCAAATGGCCTGACTTTTAAGTCTCCAAGTGCTCTCCTCATCCTTCAAAATATCATTCAGTCTATTCTGTAACACCTGTAATTCCAACCTGTCATCTTTTGAAAAGATGCCATTCAAATTGAGCTTATGTAGATGTTGAATTTGAATTTTAACAATGGTTAACTATGGCTGACTTTGGTGGACCATGGTTGAATTTTGGTTGATCTTGGTTTATTTCGGGTATTGGTTTGGGGGTTTGATTTGCTTCTTCAATGGTTAGATAGTTTGGGTAGGTTTCCTGCAGTATAGGGTGGCATTCTAGAGCACCTTGGAGTCCAGCTAGCCACTTGGCTAGCTCTAGAGCACCTTGGAGTCCAGCTAGCCACTTGGCTAGCTCTAGTACCAACTAAGGCATCAAAAAGTGGGAATGTTTCTATATGCTTCAGCTCTATGTTTACCCTATCTCTGCAGAACATACCCTCACTTTTTGATCCTATGTTATTATTATGTATAGTACAGGTATTAGTATATTTTATAAAAATATATTATTAATTCATGAAATATACATCTATAATATGGTTATTGCTAATTTGATATAAAGAGTGAAAAAAAAAATTCCTTTCATTATTTGTGCGAGACTCTCTCCACGATGGCCCATGGCCCAAAAGATTTAAAATAAATTCAAAACAACAAAGACAAGACAGTTAAAAGAATGAAAGAATATTTAGGTTAGAATAAGTGGACTCACCCTTTGGTGAGAGTGCTTTAACTCCAACTATATAACATAAGTTTATCTATAATACTTTAACTAAGGACTGTCATTGTATTGGACTAATATTTCATCCCCTTGATAATACCTTTTCCACTTCCAAATTTTACAATGCGTGAGGTTCTAGTCCTATTTGAGTTACAGCGGTCTCTTCTGGTTCCCCTTGGAATAATAGTGTTTTTTCCCATTGGAATACTATAACATTAGTAGTGTGCAAATTATTAAAATAATGAAATAGAAAACTAAACTTTGCTGGCTCATTATTCATTCATCTTGCTTGCTCATTATTAATTATTATTAATTCATTTAGTGGAGTATATATACAAGAATATACTTAACTGATTTTCTAATGGTCCATCTACCAACTCCCTAATATATAGTAGATGCTAGTTATCCCCAAATGTTAGTTATCCTCAAGATAAACATACATTTCTCCTTAATGTTTATCTCCTTTGTACAATTTCCTTTTAGTTTATTTTTTGTTGGGTCATGTCACGTCCCCTCCCGTGGACCCAATTTGAGGAAGGGAACATGATACCAAATCCTAGGGATTTTTCATAAACTCAGCCCATTTCATTAGATTCATACGAATAAAAAAAATGCGTGCAGATGCAAGTCAAGAAAACATGCACAACAAAAATAAAACTCATCCACACACATTTCATATGCATTCAACATATCAATAACAGTAATCAATTTAAAACATTGCAGAGGCAAAAAAAATAGATAAAAAATACTTATCTTCATTGTGCAATTGTCCCAAGCAACTAGCTATGTTGCTGCAACGTTCCACCCAACCATAGGTCTATGCCCATCTCATATTCTTTCAGCACTAAGAGACCACCTCCGAGATGGGCATGATTTCTACAAGGAAAAGGGGACATTCAAACTCATACACAGCCAAATAATCATTGCATCTAAGCCAAGCTCGTCCACATCTGGGTTTATCAGGCTAAATCTGAATCCTCTTCATCTCTGGATACTTGCACTCAAGCTCAAGCCAAAGCAATGGATACCCATACCCCAGCATACACTACTTACACACATCAAAACTCCATTGTTGGAATGGATACACATTTTTACAATTGTATTTACAAACGAGATGGCCATGGATTTTCCCCAAATCATTTCCATCCAAAAACGGATTGTGGGATGGGCAAAAATAATCACAGGGAGAAAAAAAATGATTTTTCCCCCAACTATCTAAGCATTCAGAAGCCCAAATGGTCTCCATGGAACCCCAATTCGATTCCCCTTCTTCCCCACTGGTATACAACACAAAAATTCCCTTCTCCCAGCTGAGAATGAAGGCAAACACATAATTTCGATGGGGAAAAACGCCCATCCAACTCCCAACTCATGAGAGAGACAAACTGGTTGATGGATAATGGCATGGGGAGAAATTTCGTGGCTCCTTTCTTGCCCAAGAAGTCAAACACGATTTTCTATGAAGGGTGGCTTTCCCATACCCGAATTTGGATAGCCATACCTCTCCATTTCCCAAGGCATTAACTACTTCACCCAACTCTTGGCAGAAATGAATGATTGGGTAAAAAAGTGAACATGGGTAGTTGAGGGTTTTATGGGTTCTCTCATTGACACTTGGCTTGACTTTATTGGATCCAAGGGTTTGAATCTTTTCCTCTCAATTCCTTGTAAAATCATGCCCCCATTTCTTGTTGCATTGCATAGCTAGTTGTGGGTATTTTATTAAAATGCATATTTACATGATATTTTCAATTCCATTGTTCCTGGATAGCACGTAAACCATATGCATTAATAAATCGATGGTTGGGCCTTGGTCTTGAGCTCCTCACCACTATTTTATAACAATATTACATCATTTACATTTTAATGCAATGGGGTCAAAATTGGGATATTACAATCCCCTCTCCCTTGGAATAACACCGTCCTCGATGTTCCAACACTTAGGAATAAATACCCACTTCACCCATGTCCAAAATTCACAAAATGTGGCCGGTCTATTCTGCATTTCATCTTTTACTTTTAAATTTCAGGACCAAGTCCTTTGGCTTCCACAAGCTGCTCCTGCTGGCTTTGATCTTCCAGCTTTGCAGGTGGTCATTTCTCCACAACAATCCCTTCCTTTTATTTACCTTCCAGCTAATCTACAAGTCTAGGACTTCATGGCTTCCATCTTTCTTGTTGTCCTGACAACTATTTGAGGAATATTTTCAGCCAAAACAAATAGCTTTTGGTTTGCTGCAATGACCATTTTGCACAACTGGCTCTCACATTTCTCACCAACAACACTTGGCTGGTAACAACTACAAACAATGGCTTTCAATTTCTCACCTATGAGATTCATCATGACAATTCCTGTTAGGACAAGCATAAAACAATACTAAAATTATTCATTTATTTTACTAATTGACATGGAAATTCCATTCTTCACTCATGAGACTTCCACACTTTTCATGCTTTCCCAACATACACATGAACTCATTCATGTTCATCCTTTTACAGGGAAATAACTATTTCAACATTCACAATTCATTTCAAGCAATTAAACACAATATATTTGCAGCCTGACATGCACTCAACAATCCTCTATTTCTGAAATGCATCAATCGAAAAGAAAAGAGAAGAGTAAGAGTTTCCCCCTCCTAGTCTTGTTCCAATCCGGAGCCACACCACAACTCTAGTTTCATGCTCCTTAGCCTCTTCCACTTCAATGTGAATGCTTGACTTGCCCTTTCTTGTCTATGACACTTAGTGTCTAAGGTTTGTCTAAGGATTTTCAACTAGGAAACCCTTCCCCATTTTTGCCTACAGAACCTTTGGCTGCTAGGACGCACACATGTCCACTAGCACCATCTTTCATTACTATTCACACTGAGCTCTTTAGGATGGTCACATGTCCACAGGCATCGCTATGATGTCTTCATAGTCCTTGCTTCCAGCAATATCTACACTCAAACATTGAATCAATTCACATGTTTAGTTTATTTTCATAGGGTTTATCCCTAAACAAGAGTTTGAGAAATCATAACCAAATCATATACACACATATATTCATAAGCAAGAAGTCACAAGATAACCAAATAGTTATCTATATTGGATGTCTTCATTTATTCCACAGGCTCCTTCTTTGCTTTCCAAGCCTTAGATTTCCCGTGGATACAATAATGAATGTTGGGCCAGCACGCAGGCTACTCCGCTACATCAAGTAGTTAATTCCCAACCAGTTACTCTCTGGATTTTACAAAGAATTTTATAGTGCCCAACCAGTTACTCTCTGGATTTATCAAGAATTTTATAGCTCCCAACCAATTACTCTTTGGATTTATCAAGAATTTTATAGCGCCCAACCAGTTACTCTCTGGATTTACCAAGCATTTATAGTTCTTTCAGGGTCCTTGCTTCCTTAAATGACCAAGGTATTCAACAAAGAAACAACAATGTATCAACTTAGCTGTTATAAAACTTATACCTAAAACCTTCATTATTCCAAGCAAGAAATAAATGAAATTGAATACTTATATGTATTGTGCATTTCCTCTCTACTCCACAGGTTTCCTTCTCTGCTTTACGAGCCTTGGATCACCTGTGGGGTGGATGCTTGGCCAACACACTTGCTGCTCCACAACATCATCTGTATAGGAAATGCCAAGCCAGTACACCGACTGGGTTTATCAAGCATCCCAAGAATCAGTATGCTAAGCCAGTATGCCGACTGGGTTTATCAAGCATTTCAAAATTCAGTATGCTAATCCAGTACGCCGACTAGGTTTATCAAGCATTTCAAAAATCAGTATGCTAAGCCAGTACACCGACTGGGTTTATCAAGCATTTCAAAAACCAGTATGCTAAGCCAATACGCTGACTGGGTTTATCAAGTATTTCAAAAATCAGTATGCTAAGCCAGTATGCCAACTGGGTTTATCAAGCATTTCAAAAATCAGTATGCTAAGCCAGTACGCCGATTGGGTTTATCAAACATTTCAAAAATCAATATGCCGATTGGGTTTATCAAGCATTTCAAAAACCATTTCCAAGCCAGTTCTCCGACTGGGTTTGTCAAGAAATAACACCCTTCACCAATACATCCACAACATCCAATTAACCAATGCCAAGCCAGTACACCGACTGGGTTTATCAAGCATTTCAAAAACCATTTCCAAGCCAGTTCTCGGACTGGGTTTGTCAAGAAATAACACCCTTCACCAATACATCCACAACATCCAATTAACCAATGCCAAGCCAGTACACCGATTGGGTTTATCAGGCATACAACAACCCTTCACCATAGCATCTAAATAACCAATGCCAAGCCAGAACACCGACTGGGTTTACTAGGCATCCAACAATCCTTCATCAATACTTCCAAAACATCCAAATAACCAATGCCAAGCCAGTACACTGACTGGGTTTATCAGGCATCCAACAATCCTTCACCAATACCTCCACAACATCCAAATAACCAATTCCAAGCCAGTACACCTACTGGGTTTATCAGGCATACAACAATCCTTCACCAAGACGTCCACAACATCCAAATAACCAATTCCAATCTAGTACATCGATTGGGTTTATCAGGAATATGTGTAGGCTGACAACAAAAGAAGGATAAGAATCTCATTAGTATTGACATCCCAAAATTGCAACCACATTTCATAACATTCACTATCAAGTATTGAAACACCAGGAATGCGTCCATTCCCTTAGGGTGTAGTCAATATTGACAACCTTATCATAACCCAACACCAGAAAGGTGTGCACTCCCTTTCAAATGTGATCCATGTAGGCTCTAATCATACTCAAGCAATATGGAATAATAATGAAATAATAAAGCATGCTCTGCATATTAAATCTAATAACTAGACATATATATCCTTAGTTAGGGTTACGAAATACTCATCCGTTTTCTTCATTTGCGAAGAATGGGGGCTCCCTTCTCTAAGTCACCAGTCCTTCAGTTTTCTACCCCAATATTTTCATGTCCCATAATGCACTCATGCCTTCTTGGCATAATTTTACTGTCTCACTCGCATGGTTTACCAACATACAATTCAGCTGAGACATTGTCAAATTTTGCTATGGCGTTTCACCCGAAACCCATTTCCAAAGCATGGGGTTCTTCCCATGGAGTTGGGCTTCTGCCCATGGAGTTTGGCTTCTGCCCATGGAGTTTGGCTTCTACAGGCCATCACACATGGTCTTCCTACAAGGTGTCTTCCTGACACCCTCCTCAAACAACCAAACAGTCAGCAACATTTAACAATAAAATTCAAATCTGATTGTTCCATAACCAATCAATGACATTAATAATTAAATTCAAACGTGAATTTACAATCATGTCTCCTACAGAAATTGATTTGTTTAACCATGAGGCCATCCTCATATTGTTTGGCTCTTGTAAGTGGTATTACTCTGTCCATTATGATTTTACACTTGCTACCATACATGAACATCCACCTACAACATGTCCTCGGGTGGCACAATTTTATATAAGCCAAATAGTCATTAGTAATCATTAGTCAAATTTCAAACCTGAAATTTACAGATCCATTTCATGCATAAGTTAAATTTCACAACCATGAGAACCTTCTCATAACCTTTGGCTTCTGCACATGGTAGATCTCGGTCTTTACTATGGACTTATCCCAATTGACATATGCAAGACTTTTCTACCTGAAATCTGAAACTTCAATCAGCCAAGCACGTTGTGAGTATCTATGCATATAATCTTTTCATTTCTACAATAGTCACTGAAGTGATCTCAAAATTATAAAGCTCAATAATTCAAACACTTTAAGCTGTCAACATTTGAAATGCAATGATATATATATATATATATATATATATATATATATATATATATATATAGGCATCATTATCATAATAAAATTGCAAGACATAGTTACATTATCCGTTCAAATTAAATAAAAACTCCAATATTCCTTACATCATAGCCATATTCCTTTTATGCAACTCTGTCCCTCCAACAGAGCACTCTGGTAGCCCATCAACATGTCTGCCTTCTTCATTCAATCTTTCTCATGCATTCATAGTAGCTCATGAAATGGTCTAAGGATTGACAATAGTTCACAATTTCATCTATTATCTAATTGCATTAAAACATATATATCGCAACTGTTGGCTTGGTTTTGCAACTAGGCTTAGTGCTATGGGCACCTGCTAACTAGTAGCAGCAGTTTCAATATAAAGCAAAAACAATATACTAAATCTAAACTAAACTAAACTAGCATGTGCATTTTGAATTAAAGAACAAGAACAAGAAAGATAAAAAATAATTTTTGTATTGACAATGGGGCAAGCAAATGCTTGCAAGAACAATACCTCCAAGTGATGAAGGTTGTTTGAATGGCTCCAATGGTGAGCAGCTCCAATCTCCAATGGGTCCTTTCTCCAAGGTTGCTACAATGGCCAAATACTCAAGGGAGATTTTGGCAGCATGAGGATAGGAATATGAATGGATGTGAAATGAGGAGCCCCTACCACCTTTTTATAGGTTTTGGTGGTGGGGAATACCATTTGTGGTTTTGTAGAAACCAAATGGTATTGACCAACATGGTTTAGGTACTTTTCCCTCCTTTTTTCCTTTTTTGAATAAAATTAATATTTTTATTCCCTTTTTAATATTTTGGGAATTTTGGACCCTTTTTGAGGGTTTTTTATGCTTTTTAGGAAAAATAATCTTTTTGAGTGGGAAAAAGGGGTGTACCAAGGTCTTTTGGTGACCTTTTGTTGGCTTCAGAGGCTCAGATGGTGGAAAAGTGGACAAATGGGTCATGTGAATAAGGGAATGAGCTAGTGAGCACTTTTTGGGTGTTAATAGATTGCCCCCTGATGTGTGAGGGCAGGAGCTCATCGTATGGCCGATAGACTCATAGTTCTTTTGTCCTTTTTTTTGGGGGGGGGTTGTAGGGAGGAGAAGAGACCGATTGGAGATTGGATCCGCGTCCCATGGAAGCTGCAAAAAATAAACAAATATTACATTGCCTCAATATGAATGAGGGATAATCTCTGATAATGGACGAGGCGGGCATACCCATGCTCGTATCAAGACATATACATAACAATTAGTCCCAAGAAGGGGGATCTAATACATAAAAAATATACTGGTACATCATAATGGTCCAGAGGGTACATTATTTTGGGATGTACTCATGATCATGACATGGCAGATCTCAATAACTGATACACTGGAATAACTGATGAACTTGTTGGAACTAAAGGTGTCCAACATCTGTAGGGACGTAATGACTGTGAGCCATCTCTGGGAAGTATCTGTAACTGTATACTCAAGGGAGTATAAAACTGGGGTACATCTGAATACTGTCGCCATACGCAACCCGGATATCTATAGGAACAGTGTAACTGGTTGTATCCATAGGTAGATTCTCAAATGTGGAGGAGTCAGAAGGTATCCAGGGTCTTCGACTAATAACTGAGCGGACCAATGCCTTGTGCGAGTCTCAACGATGCGATCAAGGTGTTGAAGTCGAGCATGTGAGAAACAACCATTTGGAGAGGCACTGAGGACTCTTCTCGAAATGATTCGTAGGCACTCATCATAAATGGTGATGAGTCCTAGACACAGGGACCTCTAGGTCTATCCTCTGGAATAAATTTGGTTGTCGTCGACAGAGGGAGACCAGCAACTAACAAGGCAATGATGTTTCCTTGATAGGAGCGCGAGGTGTATAACTGAAGTATTGTAGTATTGATGGTAGGACTGACATACTTGTGGGGATGGGAAGTATCTGGGGTCATATAGTGGGTAGACTCAAACTTCCTTTGTTCAAAGCATGATGACATGGTTGACCTAGCAGTGTAGGGAATTGACTTATAGGTTTGAGGATCATAGCTTTTAAGTACTGAAGGGTATGTATGACTCTGGTGGGGAATCGAGTTGATGGGTGCTGTCGAGGGGTTCTCAGGGTGACATACTGCAAAATACTCTGAACAAAGGCAACCAAAATGGAAAAGTTGTCATATGAGTAGACGTGATCTGTTGTGACACTGAGAAGCACCATTGGGTCCTTCGTAGTTTTAATGAGCTCCAAGAAGGGATAAAAGTGTGCTCTAAAATGGTACTGTCCTGTGGATTCGTGAGCCCAGGACTGTTCGTGCTCATTGGTGCTTTCATTTTTAAGGAGTCTGAAAATGATAAGAAGACTCTGCAGTGGTTATGACTACTGTCCTGTTGGTTTTACGAGCCTAGGATGGTGATTGCTCGTGGTCGCTTTCATGTTTAGAGAGGCTGAAAGCGGTAAGGGGACTCCATTGGTGTTCTTTTTCGTAGGTTTAGTCTCCAAGGCCCGAAAAAGCATAAAATGATGCGGATGGAGAACTCTTCTAGCCAATGTGACTAGAGTATACCTTTTTCGTAATTAGTCTACGAGGTCCAGAAAAGGGGTAAACTTATACCAGGTAGACACCCTTTCAGATACTTTTAGCGAGCATGAAAGGAAGCAAGGTTGCTTGGCGATCTTTTCATTGTTTTAGGAGTCAGAAAAGAGCTTAACAGAAACTCCCTAAGTGCCTTTTTCATAAAAAGGGATTGCTCGGCCCGAAAAAGGGATAAAATTATACCGAACAAAAATGGATAGATGGGAGCGAGAAAAGGTCTCAAGCGTCATCATGTGTGTGGGATGCTGGATCTGGTGACATAAAGATTGTCAAAAGGGGGCTGCGGCTTTGTGGCACGCAAACCGAGGCAATGAGAGGGCATTTTGAAAAAATGGCCGAAAAGTATGGGCGTGAGAGCGAGAAATGATCTCAACCATCATCATAAGCGCGGAAAACTGAATCTGGTGATATAAAGATTGTCGAAAATGGAGAACGGCCGATGTGGCATGCAAACCGAAGCGTGCGCGGGGAGGGAAGGTCTAAGATGGCTTTGAATTTCAGGGGATCAATAGTAATTCCATCCTGGGAAACAATGAAACCCAACAAACGGCCTGCAGGAACGCAAAAGACACACTTGTGTGGGTTCAAGCGGATTTTGTATTTGCGGTAGCGCAGGAAAACTTGCCAGAGGTCATTAAGGTGGTCTGATCGTTTCCGGGAACGATTTGTAAGGTCATCAAGATAGACCCGCAGGATATGGACCAATTCGTGAAAACAATAGGTCATGGCCCGCTGGAAGGTGGCACCATCATTTTTGAGGCCGAAAGGCATGACACGATAGGCAAATGTGCCCCATGGGGTGGTAAAGGCAGTCTTGTACTGATCCTCCTTACGGATCTGAATTTTGTTGTATCCGGAAAAACTGTCCATGAAAGATAGGACTTCATGCCCCGCACACTCATCGATGAGTTGGTCAATGAATGGTGTGGGAAAATTGTCTTTGGGACAGGTGCGGTTTAAATCACGGAAGTCAATACATACTCTAAGGGTGCCTTGTTTTTTGTTCTCGGGATATCCCTGTATGGGGGTATTGCGGTAAAGGAAAAATGGTGTTAAAATTTCAGTAGGGTTGATAGTTCTTTCCAGACGGCGTCTTCGAAGTGAGAGCCGTGGTCTGAGACAAGTTGCTTGGGAACTCCAAAACGTGCAATGACATGGTTGAGAAAGAACCGTGCTGCGGTTTCGGCTGTGCAATTGTAAGTTGGCATGGCTTCTGCCCACTTGGTGAAATAATCCACGGCCACAATAATATGTTTGTGACCGTTGGCTGACGTGGGATTGCAGTCAAGGAAGTCGATGGAACATTTGCAAAATGGTCCGGCAGTAACGACCGGATGAAGGGGGGAGGGTGGGGTTCTTGCTATGGGGGCAAAAAGTTGACAGTTTTGGAAATGCTTGACTGTGGTGATGCAATCAGTAAATAGTGACGGCCAAAAGTACCCTGCGCGAATGATCTTTTGGGCGGTGGCCATGCCGGAGAAATGGCCTCCGCAGGAACCGCTATGGCAATCATTGAGGACTTGTTCCGCCTCACTATGGGATAGGAAACGTCGTAGGATGGTATCAACGCCGCGTCGATAAAGTACATCCCCTAACAAGAGGTATTGGGGGGCTTGGTGACGTATACGACGGCGTCCGTCACGATCGATGTGGGGTCAAAATTTCTGCGTGCGGAGGTAAATTAGGATGTCACCGTACCATGGGTGGTCAGACAAAATTAGGAAGATGTGATCGTCAATCAGATCCGTTTGAATAGTGGTTGATGACAAAGAGGATGGGAGGTCAGTGATGAGATGGGCAAGTGCGAGGGATTTGGTGCTCTTGGGAGTTTTGAAAGTGAGGTCATACTCCTGGAGGATAATGACCCATTTAGCAACATGACCTTGTAGGAGCCGGCGGTTTAGGAGATAGACCATAGGGTTGGAGTTGGCGACGACCATGGTATGACCGAGTAGAATGTAGTGTCGCAACTTTTGGACGGAAAAGACTACAGCCAGGGCTAATCTTTCCTCGTATGGGTACCGTAGGGGTGGGCCAGACAAGGTCTGGCTAACATAATAAATGACATGTTCTTGGTGGGATGCATCTTCTTGGACCAAGACTCCAGACACGGCATGTTCAGATGCTGAGACGTAAAGGATGAAGTCCTAAGAGAAATCCAGAGGGGCGATCAAGGGGCTTGTGTGAGGGATTTTTTGAGGGCTTCGAATGCCATGTCTGCTTGCTCATCCCAAACAAAGGGTATGTGGGTGCGAAGTAGTCGTAAGAATCCGTGAACCTTGGTGGCGTAATCAGGTACGAAGCGACAAAGGAAATTGGACTGCCCCTGCAAACTCTGGAGTTGCCAAAGCGTGTGCGGGGAGGGAAGGTCTAAGATGGCTTTGACTTTCAGGGGATCAACAGTAATTCCATCCTGGGAAACAATGAAACCCAACAAACGGTCTGCAGGAACGCAAAAGACACACTTGTGTGGGTTCAAGAGGATTTTGTATTTGCGGCAGCGCAGGAAAACTTGCCGGAGGTCGTTAAGGTGGTCTGATCGTTTCCAGGAACGAGCTGTAATGTCATCAAGATAGACCCGCAGGATATGGACCAAGTCATGAAAACAATAGGTCATGGCCCGCTGGAAGGTGGCACCAGCATTTTTGAGGCCGAAAGGCATGACACGATAGGCGAATGTGCCCCATGGGGTGGTAAAGGCAGTCTTGTATTGATCCTCCTTACGGATCTGAATTTGGTTGTATCCGGAAAAACCGTCCATGAAAGATAGGACTTCATGCCCCGCACACTCATCGATGAGTTGGTCAATGAATGGTGTGGGAAAATTGTCTTTGGGACAGGCGCGGTTTAAATCATGGAAGTCAGTACATACTCTAAGGGTGCCTTGTTTTTTGTTGACGGGAACGGGGTTTGAAACCCATGTGGTATAAGGAATAGGATAGATGAATCATGCTTCGCGAAGTTTCTCAACCTCGGCTTTAACAACGGGGAGCTTGGAAGGATGAATGGGTCACTGTTTCTGACGAACGGGGGGGACATCAGGCCATGTGTCAATGTGGTGCTCTATAATGGCGGGGTCAAGACCAGGCATTTCCCTATAGGACCAGGCAAAGACATCCCGGAATTCTTGGAAAAGTTTCTTGTATGCCTGAGTCTCTGCTTGAGTGCAAGACGCACCCAGCGAGATGAGCTCGGGTTTCCCAAGTGTGGTGGAAATGTCAATTTGGATAATGGGGGAAATGTTGGACATGTTCCCTTCTTCGAAGGCATCTGGTGTTGGGATGGGGTCCTTCAACCAATCGACCTTAGTGGGTATGAAATCTTTCGATTCGACTGATAGCTGGTTAGATGCCGTGGATGTAGACGCCTCTGGGAGGAAGTAGGAGCGACGATGCATATCGTCCCAAGGATAGTTGGGTGCAGTGAGTGTTTCCAAGATTTGCTCATCAGTACGGAAGTAGTCAGACCACAAATCAATGGGTTCTGGTTTGAAAGTGGTCTTTGAGGAGATCATATAGATGGTGTTAATCTCTCCTGATGAGAATGATGTGGGAGGGTAGATCTCCTCGATAGCAGGTGGTGCCGTCTCAAGGTCCAAATTATTCATCTCGTAGAGGGCTGCTCTGTAATCTGGGATGTCAGGATAGTTATGTGAGTAGTGGCCGTAAATACCGCATATGGCACAAGGGTGGTTGGTACGCAGTGATTTGTCATGAGGCATGGGGTTTGGATCGAGTTTGACCACCGGGATGTTGGGGTCATCGTCCAGCATTTGCATGTGTTCCTGCAATGCAGGTAATTGTGGACACTGATGGGTTGGATGGCCTAACTCATCACACAACGAGCATTTGGGAGGAGCACGAAACACAGGAGGAGGTTTAACTCCCTTGGGTGGGGGTACCGCAGTGTATGGTTGTGGGCCTCTGCCCCCAGTGGACCTGATGAGTGGGGGGGGATTCGTTGATGACGAAAGAGTCGTGATACCAGAAGGTGGTTGGGTAGAAGTGACGATGGGCTGTACCGGCTGCAGGATGACATTGGGTGTCGGCGGGGGAACCGGAGGTGAAATATACCACACGGGTAATCCCAATGTTAACCCGGGGAGGCTGAGGGTAGCCATAACGGGAGCGCTTACTACACCCGAAGGAGGGAATAGAAAGGGGATTGTGTGGATTGGTGTAACCCCAATGTGACTAGGTACCAATGGTGGTTTAGGAAACAAGGAGGTTTGACTACCGGGTTGTTGTGAAAGAGTGCAGAGGTTAGCAACGTGGGTCTCTGGTGACGATGGTGGAATGGCTTGGAATGTAGAAGTCATCGGCGTGTCGGAGTATAGTTCTGGTCCCACTGAGGAAACGAATGAGGTATTTTCACCACAAACAGGTTGTTCAACCATGGGGAGAACATTTTCAGGTGCGAAGGGGGCCTTGGGATCGTAATAGGTGAGTTGGTCCACCTTGACCACGCGTCCCTCATGGGGGAACTGCATGGTACGAAAAATGGATGAGGCAACAGCCCGCATGGCATACATGTAGCTGCGGCCAAGTAGAAGGTTATAGTCAAGTTGTGCATTGATGACCTCAATGTCAATGAGCACGGTTTTACCCGCGAGCTGTACGGGGACATTAGGTAAGAGACCTTGGGGTTGAGCCGAACGGCTGTTGTAGGCACGTAACGCAGTGGTGGACTGCTGGAGAGTGGGAGATCCCAACTTCTGCCAAACGAATGTGGACATGACGCATGTAGAGGCCCCTTCATCGATAATGCACCGATGGATAACAAGATTCCGAACAGAAACGGAAACTTGGAATGCTAAAGAGGAAGGCAGGTGTGGTTCAGACTGGTCTGATTCGAATGCGATCAGCTGTGAATCATTGGGGTCAATCACGCCAATGTCCAAGAGCAAAGTCTTGCGCTACGAAGGACAGTTTTTTAGAAATTCCAAAGCAGACATGGCTGCAGGAGACTGGGCTAAGTCGTCGACAATGATGTAATTTGACGCAGCGCGAGCATTGGGATTACCTTTGATACGACGAAGTGGGAAGCGAGGTGCTTTGGGAGCGCCATCAAGGGGAGTCGGGGGTATATGTAACGTGTGATCTGTGGGATTAACGTTAGTGTTTTTGTCGACCGTAGGGGCTTCAGAGGTGGAACCATATTGGTTCTGACGGGTTTGGAGGTTGGTGTCGGCGGTTGACATCATCAATAAGTGGTGAGTACCTGAATCAAACATGGGTTGATCAGGAGCTGCATAAGTGATCTGCTGTGGTGGCGCGTTGCCCTGAGGGGGGACTAACGGTTGCGTGTTCACTACACCTTGGTTTGGAAAGGGATTTTGCAGCACCAAAGGTTGATGTTGGGGTGGTGGAGGGTTGGGCGGCGGCTGAGGAGCCGCTTGCCCTTGACGATGGGCATTGTCAGTCCAAAGTTGCCGAGCTCAGTCCAAATGTGGGCAAGCATGCTTGTAATGACCATAAACCCCGCAGATAGAACAAGGGTGGTTTGTTCTGAGGTTATTATTTCTAGGCTGCTTGGGATTCCGATCCGGATTGCGGTTGGGAGGAGCAACATTGTTATTTTGTGGAGGATTGGGAGGTGGAGGACCTTGGTGATGTTGTTGGTTATTACCGCGGTTATGACCTCTACCACGGTTCTGTTGCGCACCTTGGTTGCACTGGATGTTCTGGTGCTGGGGCTGGTTGTGCTGTGTGTACACTTGCCCTTGAGCAGTGGGAGGATTTTGGTTCTTCGCAGGTGCGAGAGCAGGTTGTGGTGGGTAATAAACCGGTGGGGCTGGAGGTGGTCCAGTTGCCTGCTGGGGTTGTTGGTAACCCTGAGCTATTGGAGTTGTTGGGTTAGCTGCCACAGCTTGCTGTGGGTAGTATACTGGTTGAGGTACAGCTAGGGGGGCGTATGCGGATGGTGCATGACCAAAGCACTGAGATGGACATGAAGGTCCGTGGATATGGTGGTGATGTGCCATGGGAGCATATGAATTGGTTGCTCCATATTGAGATGTAGCCCACGAAAGGTCGGGACCATGGCTAGGATGTGCAATGGAAAAGGGTTGGGGATGCGGGGTAATACGACCAATGATGCCATCTGCGGCATGGGATGCCCCCGGCGCATCGTGTTGGGATGAATCGACACGAGGTGCGTCCGGTATAATGGTATACAGATAACCCGACTGGGCGTAAATGAGGTCAAACTGCTGGGCTTTGAGGATGGCTTCTTCTTCAGACTGGGGTCTTTCGGATGCCACATCCTTCGCAATGAGAGGGAGGAGGGATTTTAGAAACCAATCTAAGAAGATGCGGTCATCTAACTTGATTTTGCAGAGGCTTCGGCGTCGACGCCATTCATGAATGTGGTCAGTGATGTGGGTGGTCGTGTTCTGTCTGCAAGACAGTAGGATCTCAACTCCCGCATCATAGCGGACAGGTAACTGGAAGAACTGCAGGAAGGTCGAGGCAAGGGAGGTAAAGGTGGCATGTGTCCCATGGGGCTGCTCGATATACCACTTGGCTGCAGAGCCAGTGAAGGTGCGCTGTAACAGACGGAGGCGGACAGAGTTGTCCACTATGGAGTTGGAGGAACACCATAGATGGAAGGACATGATATGGTTCTGGGGGTCCTCACCTGCCTTTCCCTCAAACTTAGGGATGTCGGAGGGGAGTTTGGTGGGCATTGGAGGCCACGCAAGATCGTGTCTGATGGGGTCATTGGTGAGCCTGGCTAAGTCTGGTAAGTTCAGACTCGCCATGTAAGGTAAGGTAGCAGATGTAGTGACTAGGACTGGGACATGCCTAGTCATGGTGGTATGATGTAGGGGTCCAGTAACGCCCAAAGGTATGCTAGGGATTGAAGGTATATGTCCTCCAATAGGTGTGGTCTGGTGTGGGCCAGCGCTTCCAAGTGCAACATGGGTTATACTTGGGTTAGGAATAGCAGTGGTGATTCCTGGAATCTGGGTTGTGGGAATCAGAGGGGGTGTAACCCCTATGTTGGGCATACCCATAACAGGTGGTGGCCCTGTGTTGGGAATTCCTATAACAGGAGGTGGCCCTGTGTTGGGCATTCCTAAGGGTGGAGTGTTGCCCATATTAGGCATACCCAGGGGGGTGGTTGCTGCCATGGATGGCACCGCAGTAGAAGGGTCTGTGGATGTCTCGCCTATGGTGCTGGTAAAGAGTGGGTCAAATGGTGTTCCAGCCATAAGGTTGGTCGAAAATAACTCTGTGGGGTTTTCGGATTGTACCTTAGAATCGGAGGTGAAGTGAGGCATGTCAGAATTGGATGACTGTCTGTTCGACCGACGATGTGTCGAGTCAAGGGATAAGGCTCGGCGTCTGTGAAGTGGTGAGCCAAGTAGACTGAACTCTGGGAGTTCGCCCTGTAGACGACGAGAGCGTCTAAAATTCTCAATGGTGAGAAAATAAGTTTTTGTGTAAAAATCTGTATGTGTAAAATGGTAATGTATAAAAAACTCAAAACCCTAATGGAACCAAGGGTGCAAGAAGGGGAGTGAAAATGAAGGCTCTCAGGCCAAAAAATCAACCTCAAAAAAGGCACTTATTCTAGCAGCTGTGCTACAATAAGTGGAGGGATGCAAAAAATGGTCAGAGTACCAACATGCAAACAGCTTCTAGAAAAAATAGGTGTAACTAGACCAAAGGTGGGTTGAATCATGCAAACACCTAACTAAAAGTATTGTGAATCAACAAACTATATTCTCTGCAAGGTGATGAAATCCAAGTCAGACAATATTGAATTTTGAGTCAACGGCTAGATATCCCCCTACCGAGAGGGACACCGGGTAATCAATCCTAAAGAATGGCAACTAGGATACTCCGTTCATGACGCGTCGAGAAAAGTTAAATCTATTGTTTGGTCCTTGATCGCAATACCCCTATACAGGGATATCCCGAGAACTGCAAATGGTAGCCCTTCGGTTACTGAATGGATTTCGGTATTCCACTCAGGCTTCCGGAACCATCCTTGCGACTTCAACCCTCCTAGGGGAGAGGCCTTCCCACAAAATGGGTTGTGACCGCGCCAATAAATACTAAGAGATTTTAGCTCCCTAATGGACAACTTCTATGTCTCAGATGTAATAACTGAGGGGTGTTATTGGAACACCTATCCCCTCAATACTACCTAGCTACAAAGTTCTTTTAGTGTTCCCCAAGTGGGGTTAAAAGTTTGTTGAAGTTAGGGTTCGTTTTAAGGCTCAGTTTAAATTAAGTGTTTGAGTGGGTGCACGTGTGGTATTTTAAACTGAATTTGAAAAAGTAAATGCTAAGTATTCAAAAAACAAAGGATCTTTTGAAATAAAAAGCAAATATTATGACTTTTTCAATAAATGGAAATTAAATACTTTTCAAGGACTATTCAAAAAACAAAGGATCTTTTGAAATATGAAAGCAAATAAAATGGCTTCTTTGTGAAATAAATGGATTTCTTTTAAAATTCTGCTATGGGCAAAAATATCAAAGAAGTAAATAGTAAAATTTTTTAATCTAGATAAAATGCAATCAAATCCTTCTTTCAATTTCTGAAAATATTTAAAAAGACTTTTCACATGTGCATTGTAAATAGTAAAATTTTCTTTGGCTGTAAAATATGCAGGATTTCTAATACTGGAAAATGTGCTATGTGGGCAGAAAATACAGTAAGAAATTAATTTTTTAAACGATTCGACCGAATGTAAAAGTTAGCATCGCGGGTTTTGACAGAATAGCCGCGATGGACCGCGCGGGTTTCTGTCGCACAGTCGCGATGGGCAGCGCGGGTTTTGACCGCGAAGCCGCGATGTGCAGCGCGGGATTTCGTCGCACAGTCGCGATGTGCAGCGCAGAAAAGGTCCGCGAAGCCGTGATGTGCAGCGCGCTAATGGGCCGCGAAGCCGCGGTGAACCGCGCGGAAAAAAGCCGCGCAGTCGCGATGAGCCGCGCGACTGTTGGGAAAAAATCCGCGAGGCGAAAGCCGTACGCGGACGCCGAAAAACGAACTCAAAAATTGAGAATTCCGAGCTGTTAATGGCTAAAAAATGGGCCAAGATCTAGAACAGCAATATATTTGCTGTCTAGGGTGGCGGATCTATGAATTAAACTAACTAATACAATCAAAAAACAAGATCTAAAGCAAAAGTGAGATCTAAAGATTCAAAAGCAGCGGAGTCGCCAAAAACTGTTGGCTTGGTTTTGCAACCAGGCTTAGTGCTATGGGCACCTGCTAACTAGTAGAAGCAGTTTCAATATAAAGCAAAAACAATAAACTAAATCTAAACTAAACTAAACTAGCATGTGCATTTTGAATTAAAGAACAAGAACAAGAAAGATAAAAAATAATTTTTGTATTGACAATGGGGTAAGCAAATGCTTGCAAGAACAATACCTCCAAGTGATGAAGGTTGTTTGAATGGCTCCAATGGTGAGCAGCTCCAATCTCCAATGGGTCCTTTCTCCAAGGTTGCTACAATGGCCAAATACTCAAGGGAGATTTTGGCAGCATGAGGATAGGAATATGAATGGATGTGAAATGAGGAGCCCCTACCACCTTTTTATAGGTTTTGATGGTGGGGAATACCATTTGTGGTTTTGTGGAAACCAAATGGTATTGACCAACATGGTTTAGGTACTTTTCCCTCCTTTTTTCCTTTTTTGAATAAAATTAATATTTTTATTCCCTTTTTTAATATTTTGGGAATTTTGGACCATTTTTGAGGGTTTTTTATGCTTTTTAGGAAAAATAATCTTTTTGAGTGGGAAAAAGGGGTGTACCAAGGTCTTTTGGTGACCTTTTGTTGGCTTTAGAGGCTCAGATGGTGGAAAAGTGGACAAATGGGTCATGTGAATAAGGGAATGAGCTAGTGAGCACTTTTTGGGTGTTAACAGCAACCATGCATTCACACAATGCATCTCAACATGTGCACTCACACATATGAATGCACATTCACAACATTTACATAATATTTTAATGTGCACTCACTCAATTCTTTCTTGCATGGATTCATGAATACCACAATGTCATATCATTCATTTTACCATGGTTGTCTCATAGGGTATGCACTACCACAACATTAATTGTCATCAACCATAGGCAATACCATTAATGGGCTATTGCATGTGTAACTTCACTACCTTTACCCATATGCAACATCATGCTCATGCATAAGCAATTCACATGCACTATGCAATGACTCTTTAATCATGCCCACTAATTCATATTTAATCTGCTACTCTCTTGCATTTCTAGCATCCCTATGCCATAATTTTTAGGATATAAAACTTAGGAAATATAAATACAATAGCAAGAGAGGAGTTAAGGAATTATCCCTTTCCAATTCCCCATCATGACATGGAGTTCCTCCTCCATATCATAGCTGATACTTTTCTTGGCTTCCCTACCAAGCACACAAGGATTCAATAGTTGTGATTTCTCACCAAGTAGCAAATCAATACATATACGTATGTAAAACATTCCTACTTGCTATTTTCCAAGCATACACTTCTTACGCTGAAAACACAAATAGTTTAAGGTGAGAAAATTCCCTCTTTCATCCTCCATAATGGATATTACAACCCATTACTCTTACTGAGGATTCCGCAACCCCTTTATGCAATTCATAGTGCACATTCCAGGCATAGAGAATGCCTTTCATACATTCAAAAACTATCTCTGGGGGATGACTATGCAATTTATAGTGCACATTCCAAGCATAGAGAATGCCTTTCATACATTCACCCTGGAAAACTGCTCAATTTTCCCTATTTCGGCAGACTTGTCGCTTTTCCTTCGACCATTTCAGAGTGACCTTGGCTAAAATTGTCGGTTGATTCTTATGCACTTTCCAAGCATAGAGAATGTATTTCATACATTCACCCTGGAAAACTGCTCAATTTTCCCTGTTTTGGTGGACTTATTGCTTTTCCTTCGACCATTTCAGAGTGACCTTGGCTAAAATCGCCGGCCGATTCTTACGCTGACCTCCGACTATCGACCGAGTCTTATGCCGACCGCCGATCAAGTCTTACGCCGACCGCTGACCATTTCAGCGATTTTGAGGTTATATCCTCCGACCGTTTCGACTATTTTGAGCTTTCATCGCCGATCGATATCCTCCGATCATTTCGGCAATTTTGAGCTTATCTCCTCCGGCCGTTTCGTCGAAAAATTGCGATTTGATCGCCGACTGTTTCATTGCAAATATGGATAAACTCGTCGACCTTGTTGCAGCAAAAATGGCTAAACTCGCCAACCGTGTCGCAACAAAAATGGCTAAACTTTCCTATCGTTTCGCTAGAAATATGGCTAAACTCGCCGACATAGGCTTGGTAGAAAATGTAAAAAAAAAACACTTACAAAAAATTTGAAAAAATTGAAAATTTTCTTAATGATCACTGTTGAGGAGGAAGCATACTTACCTTTGCAATTTCCCTGATTTGGCCCATTAGGCCCAATGTTGTAGCCTATGCTCTGATACTGCACTATCACGTCCCCTCCAGTGGACCCAATTTGAGGAAGGGAACATGATACCAAATCCTGGGGCTTTTTCATAAACTCAACCCATTTCATTAGATTCATACGAATAAAACAAATCTGTGTAGATGCAAATCAAGCAAACATACACAGCGGAAATAAAGCTCATCCACACACATTTCATATGCATTCAACATATCAATAATAGTCATCAATTTAAAGCATTGCAGAGACAAAACACATAGATAGAAAAATACTTATATTCATTGTGCAATTGTCCCAAGCAACTAGCTATGTCGTTGCAACGTTCCACCCAACCATAGGTCTCTACCTAGCATGTATTCTTTTAGCGCTCAAAGACCACCCTCGAGCTGGGTATGATTTCTACAAGGAAAAGGGGACATTCAAACTCATACATAGCCAAATAATCATTGCATCTAAGCCAAGCCATTCCAAAGCTAGGTTTATTAGGCTAAATATGAACCCTCTTCATCTCTGGATACTTGCATTCAAGTTCAAGCCAAAGCAATGGATACCCATACCCCAACATACACTACTTACACACAACAAAACTCCATCATTGGCATGGATACACATTTTTATAATGGTATTTACAAACAAGATGGCCATGAGTTTTCCCCAAATCGTTTCCATCCAAAAACGGATTGTGGGATGGGGAAAAAAAATCATAAGGAGAAAAAAAATGATTTCTCCCCCAAATATCTAAGCATTCAGTGGCCCAAACAGTCTATATGGAACCCCAATTCGATTCCCCTTCTTCCCCACTAGAATACAACACAAAAATTCCCTTCTCCCAGCTGAGAATGAAGGCAAACACATAATTTCGATGGGGAAAAAGCCCATCCAGCTCCCAACTCGTGAGAGAGACAAAATGGTTGATGGATAAGGGCGTGGGGAGCAATTTCATGGCTCCTTTCTTGCCCAAGAAGTCAAACATGATTTTATATAAAGGGTGGCTTTCCCATACCCGAATTTGGACAACCATACCTCTCCATTCCCCAAGGCATTAACTACTTCACCCAACTCTTGGGAGAAATGAATGATTGGGTACAAAAGTCAACATAAGTAGTTGAGGGTTTTATGGGTTCTCTCATTGACACTTGGCTTGACTTGATTGGCTCCAAGGTTTTGAATATTTTCCTTCCAATTCCTTGTAAAATCATGCCCCCATCTCTTGTTTCCTTGCATAGCTAGTTGTGGGTATTTTATTAAAATGCATATTTACATGATATTTGCAATTCCATTGTTCTTGGATAGCAAGTAAACCACATGCATCAATAAATCGATGGCGGGGCCTTGTCCTTGAGCTCCTCACCATGATTTTATAAAACTATAACATCATTTACATTTTAATGCAATGAGGTCAAAATCGGGATATTACATGTCATGTCTTTATCGTGTGTCCTCTTCATCCATTGGCTTGTCTCATCATTTTATGTCTTTCACATGGCTTGGGTCTCATGTGCATCCATTGTTATCTTGTTTATTTTGTTGTTTTGAGTATGATGCTTTATTTTATTTTTTTCTTCTCGTCATCAAGTGGTTTTGACTTATCTGTTAGGATAATCCTATACTCCATCATAGTCCCACTAGTATTTTGATCCTTTACATTTTCAGTCATGCATGCACTTTTAGGGTTTGCATGCATTCTAGGGTTTGCATGCATTTTGCATGCATCCCAGTCATCAGTCCAGCACCTAGCCCTCAGTTAGCCAGCCCCCAGGATCTTCTCACTATTCAGTTTTATCCCTCCAGTTGCTTAATGCACCCTTCTTCCTTGATTTTAGGAAGCAACTCGCCTATCTTCACCTACCAGTCCAGTTGTCTTCAGTTTAAACTTAGTTACACTTACCGGACTCAGTTTGACTGATGGTTGACAGTTACTTGAGCATTGATGACTCCATTGATGATGATGAAGACTTCCAGTTGTGCTCCGATGACACTCCAGTGATCTTTTGATCACTCCATGCAGGCTAATTCGAAATGCCACCTTAAGCATTCGAATTCCTCATGCATTGTATTATTTATTTGTCCATATTGTGATTAATTAACTAGTGTGTGTGAAGTATTATTGCTTCTATCCGAGTTCTACTGTACCATATTATTCTGTTGCTCATTATACTGTATTGACCACTCTTCTTCTATTTTCTTGCTTAATCATAATCATTCTCTTGTGAGGTATACATCATCTCTTAGATCTATTGTGAGGATTTTCACATGGTATCAGAGCATGTTGAGAGTATTGTTTATCTCCATTTGATCCGGATTTTATGAGCAGAATGAAATGAATACAGATTATTATCAGATGCTTAACACAAAATAATAGAGATACAATAAATCTGATTTTCTATTCAATAAGGAAATAAGCTAGAACTGTAAAATGCAACGGAAAACAAGCTTGCTGGAATGGTGTCGGCTTATCTCTGAGAAGAGATGTGATAGCTGCGCTCCTTTCGCAAGAAGATGGTTACAATGAGGCTCTCAACGCCTTTTACAATAAACAGGAATGTCAAAAACCCTAGACATCCAAAAACCTAACCCTAGGAGATGAAGCGCCAAAAGTCATGTGGGCCCCGTTCGGGTAAGTTAGTACATCAACTTCCCGGGGTTGTAACTTTTGCATACGATCTCCGTTTGGGGTGCTCGGTAGCCCATTGGAAAGGTCTATCCAAAATTTACAACTTTCGGCTAGGGCCAAATGCATGCCAATGGCAACCATTTGGGCCCCCAAATTGCCAAAAAAGGTCGTTTAGGGCCTCAAAATGGCCCCGGAAGTTTAGGACCCGAAAAACTGCTAAAAATAGTACAATACCAAAATTGCCATAAAAGTGTTTTGAGCTAGTTGGAAAGGTGGGTGGCCACCAATATCTAGCTGGATCAATCCTCCCTCCTTAGGAAGAAATGGTCTCCATTTCGTTGAGTTCCCCCATTAGATGAGGAAATTTCTGCTGAATTTGGCCTCGGGTGAGCCACTTGCCCTGGTGCAGGAGCTGCCCTGCTTTGACAACTCGATAAAGCTGGATCCTTTGATGTCGAGTGCCCTTGATCTGTGTGTCTACAATATGATCACTGGATGCTTGTTGTAGGTAGTTAGGGTTGAGCTCTGCTGGTGTCAACTTCTCTGCTATCTCTGAGGTGTCTAATAGTGGTGGGAAATATGGCCGAAGGAGAGCCATGTTGAAGATTGGATGTAGACCAAGGAAGGGGGGAATGTTGAGCTCAAAAGCATTGTCACCCACCTCCTTAGTGATGGTGTACGACCCATAATGGAGTGGGCGAAGCTTTCGATGGGGTCCTGTAAGGTGTTCTTTCTGCAAATGCAACCAAACTTTGTCGCCCACCTGAAACATATGTGGCACCCGATGTTGATCATGGCGCTGCTTGTACTTGGCATTAGACTTCTGTAGAATATCCTGAACCTGTTGGCGGATATGCTGGATCCGTTCAATGAACCAAGCAGCTTTGTCAGCTTCTGGGGATGAGTCGCCCGAGGTGGTCGCAAGGGGAAGTGAAACATCCATGGGGCCCAATGGTTGGAATCCCAACCCCACCTGAAAGGGGCTGTGGCTAGTTGAGATATGCAGGGCTCGATTGTAGCTATGTTAGACATAGGGGAGACTCTCATCCCATGTGCGGGGGTGTGTTGAATTGTACATGCACGGGATATGTACGACCATCCGGTTGATGACCTCCATTTGTCCATCGGTCTGGGGGTGGAAGGCAGTGGATTTGGTCAGCTTGGTATCCAGCAGTGACTAGAGGCTCGACCAGAATGAGCTGAGGAACCGACTATCACAGTCTGAGATAATGGTCTATGGGATCCAAAAATGTATCCATATTCGTTCAAAGAAGAGCTTGGCAGTGGCTGTTGCTGTGATGTTCTTCTTGCAAGCGGCTAGAATCGCCATCTTGGAAAAGTGATCAACAACCACAAAAACACAGTCGTTTCCCCTCTTGGTGGATGGGAGGCTCGACATGTAGTCCATTGAGATGGATTCCCATGGCATGTTAGGAGTAGGCAGAGGGGTGTATAGGCCCTATTTATTAGTGGTCAGTTTGGCAATAGCGCAAGCAGTGCAGGACCTGATATACTTGCCAACATCCTGTCAAAGTTTCAGCCAATAGAAATGTTTTTGCAACACTACCACTGTCTTTTCGACGCCAAAGTGTCCTGCCACCCGACTGTAGTGAGCTTCCCAAATCAGCTTCGTGTGCTCGCTTGATGGAACACAAAGATGGCTTAGACGACACAACAACCCATCCTGAAGATGGAAATTAGCAACCACTGAGTTGGTGCCCAACATTTGATAGGTGGTGGAGAAGTCAGGGTCTGTCTCGTAGAGGTGGGGCCATCTGGAGGTCTCGTGGCTGCAAGAGTCTAGCACCATGGTGAGTGCCGCGACTGGAGGTTGACTGAGGAAGTCAGCAACTTGGTTGGTACTCCCTGTTTTATATTTGATGTTGAGGTGGAACTGCTATAAATATATTGACCACTTCTGATGGCGGTCATTCTGCAAATTTCCTTCGGTCTGCATGAACTGTAGTGGCTTGTGATTAGTGTGGTTGACTGTTTCCTTCCCAATAATGTAATGTCTCCACTGACGGCAGGCTTGTACAATGGTGTACATTTCTTTGTTGTAGGTAGGGTACTTGCAGATAGCATCTGATATTGTCTCACTATGATATGCCACGGGGTGGCCGTGAGAACGGCGCCCACAGCATAATCTGAAGCATCTATCTCGATCTTAAAGGGATGTTGTAGGTTCGGTAATGAGAGTACCGGTGATGAGCACAAACGCTTCTTCAAGTCATCGAAGGATTGTTGTTGGGACAGGCCCCACACAAATTTTTCCTTACCACCACCCCTGGTCACTTGGCTGAGGGCCCATGCGATATGAGAGAATACCAGCACGAACCGGCGATAGAAATTGGCGAGGCCCAAGAAGCTCCGAAGTTCAGTGAGTGTGGTTGGGGCTGGCCAGTCACGAATGACCTGGATCTTGGCTGGATTCACATGCACACCATCTCGATCAACGATGTAGCCTAAGTAATGGACCCTATCCATGCCGAAGGAGCATTTTTCCAATTTTGCATATAGTTTGTGCTTCCGCAGGGTGTGAAAAACCTGCTAAATATGCTGCAAGTGTTCCTCCCAAGTCTTGCTGTAGATGAGGATGTCATCCAGATACACCACTACAAAATTGTTGGTGAAAGATCATATGATATCATCCATCATCCTCATAAAATTTGCTGGAGCATTTGTCAAACCAAAAGGCATGACCAACCATTCAAAAAGACCTTCTTTTGACTTGAAGGCAGTCTTCCATACATCTGTCTATTCTATTGGGACCTGGTGGTAGCCAGACTTCAGATCAATCTTACTGAAGTATTTGGCCCCCATGAGCTGATCAAGGAGGTCGTCAATTCAGGGAATCGGGGTACCGGTTATGGACTGTGATTTTATTCAGGGCCTGGTAATAAATGCAGAGTTGCCAGGTCCCATCTTTCTTCTGCACCAGCACGATTGGGCTCCCATAAGGTGATGAACTGGGATGGATGTGGCCCTTGTGGAGCAATTCTTAGATCTGTCTCTTGATCTCCTCATTTTCCAATAGAGAGCGGCGATAGACTGGCCCATTGGGTAGCGGTGCGCTTGGGGTCATATCGATGGGATGCTTGACCTGGCAGTGCAGAGGTACCCCGGTCGGAGAGGAGAAGATATCTGAGTATCCTTCCACCACCTTATCCACTTGCTTCTGTTGTGTGGATAGATCATTCATGGAGGCCCTGGATGTGGCTGCGATCCTTCTTTCACTCTGAGAGCGAATCACGAAGAAGACAAATTTACCGGTCTGAGAGATGACCTTCCTGCATTGCTTGGCAGAGATCAAGGAAATAGCACTAGGAGGGACTACCTCGGGTATCCTGTACAATTTCCTGTTCAAAGAAATAATAACACTACGAGGCCTAGACTCATATACAACATGAAATTTCCATAAATAAGGTTGGCCCAAAAGAACATCTGAAACTTCGAGAGGAGAAACATCACACAATACCTCGTCCTTGAAGGGCTTGATGCCGTATGGCAGTCGGCACTGTTGGCTGACGCGGAGATTGCTTCCTTTGCGGAGCCATCCAATGGTGTAGGGTTGTGGGTCTCGCATTGTCGGCAGGGCCAGGCGCTTGATGACCTCTGCTGAGATGAGATTCTTTTGGCTACCGCTATCAATGATGAAGTGTAGGGGGTGCATTTTATCCACATCTGTGAATGGAGGAGGCGTTCTCCTTCTTCTGGCTCGTCTGGTTCATCAGGCTGGAGCTTGGTGGTAGCAATGGTGGCACTAGGTTCCGCATCAATGATCCATCTTCCCCTTTCTGGTTCAGACTTAGAGTCAGAACCCGCATCTAATTCAAATGATTTCACTTCGTCCACCAGTGAATGCTTTGAGTGGCAATCAGAAATGTTATGCCAAGGGCTCTTATGGAAGTCGCACCACTTCCCGGTATCTTTTTTTTTTTTTTTTTTTTTTTTTTTTTTTTTTTTTTTTTTTTTTTTTTTTTTTTTTTTTTTTTTTTTTTTTCTGGTGTCCTTCTTTGCTTGCGGCTTGGACTGGTTGTCCTAATACTGTCCATCTTTGCTCTGTCCTTTATTTTGTGGGTAAGGGCCGCCCTTTCTTGTCTTTGCTGTGAGGGGTTCCCAGGCCCAAATTGCCACAACTTTTGTTTGAGCTTCTGCTCGATTTTGACGGCATATTGATAGGCCGCGCCCAAGGAAGAGATGTCTAGAAATTCCATTTCGGTCTGGATGTATCTATACAGACCACCGCGATACTTGAGCACCAGATGTCGCTCTGAATTTTTGATACCCATCTTGGTGCGCAAGGTATGGAAGATATTTGTGAACTCTGGCACTGCTTGGTCTCTTTCTTGTTGCAGTGTGGTCCATTTGGTATACAAGTCATCATAACTTCAAACAGGGTAGTATTGTTCCTTAATAGCATCCCTGAAGGATTCCCAGGTGGCCGTGACCTAAAATAATGAGGCTTATTCTATGTCCTTTTTCTCACAGAATGTTTCCCACCAATCTTTGACATGGGGAACGGCTTTGAGGAGCACAAAAGTAATATTTTCTCTATTCGAAACGTTATGGATAGAAAAATACCCTTCTAGTAGATTCAACCACTTATCTACAACATCTACGTCTATCTATCCTTGAAATATACGAATATCGTAGTTGATTTGTACCTTGAAGGGGGCAGTGCCCCTGCTTGAGGAAGATGCCTCGCTTGTTGGTAGTCGTTGAAGGATTTGCGCGAAATTATCCATCATCTCGTTCCTCTACTTTGTGAGGGATTCCTCAAGCAACATTTTGATAGGATCTCCTGTCCCGTCATCTTTCTTTTCTCCTGCCATGAGAGGTCGCTTGGGCATGTGAGAGCTTTTGTCCTCAAGAGAAACAAGCTCGAGACCGAATTCTTTGTACCCTGACCTCGTTGGGGACATGCATTAAGACGACAAGGAGCAAACCGCTCTGATACCATTGATCTGGATTTTATGAGCAGAACGAAATGAATATATATTATTATCAGATGCTTAACACAAAATAACAGAGATACAGTAAAACTGGTTTTCTATTCAATAAGGAAATAAGCTAGAACTGTAAAATGTAGCGGAAAACAAGCTTGCTGGAATGGTGGTGGCTTATCTCTGAGAAGAGATGTGACGGCTGCACTCCTTTCGCAAGAAGATGGTTACAATGAGGCTCTCAAGGCATTTTACAATAAATAGGAATGTCAAAAGCCCTAGACATCCAAAAACCTAACCCTAGGAGATGAAGTGCCAAAAGTCATGTGGGCCCTGTTTGGGTAAGTTAGTACATCAAGTTCTCGAGGTCATAACGTTTGCATACGATCTTCGTTTGGGGTGCTCAGTAGCCCGTTGGAAAGGTCTATTCGAGATTTACAACTTGCTACTAGGGCCAAAGGCAACCATTTAGCCCCCCAAATCGCCAAAAAAGGTCGTTTAGGGCCTCAAAATGGCCCCGGAAGTTCAGGACCCGAAAAACTGCTAAAAATAGTACAATACCAAAATTGCCATAAAACTGTTTTGAGCCAATTGGAAAGGTGGGTGGCCACCAATATCCACCTGGATCAATCCTCCCTCCTTAGCTATCAATGGTCTCCATTGTGTTGATTTCCCCTATCAGATGAGGAAATTTCTGCTGAATTTGGCCTCAGGTGAGCCACTTGCACTGGTGCAGGAGCTACCCTGCTTTGACAACTCGATAAAGCTGGATCCTTTGATGTCGAGTGCCCTTGATCTGTGTGTCTGCAATATGATCACTGGATTCTTGTTGTAGGCAGTCAAGGTTGAGCTCTGTTGGTGTCAACTTCTCTGCTATCTTTGAGGTGTGTAATAGTGGTGGGAAATATGGCCGAAGGAGAGCCACGTTGAAGACTGGATGCAGACCAAGGAAGGGGGGAATGTTGGGCTCAAAAGCATTGTCACCCACCACCTTGGTGATGGTGTACGGCCCATAACAGAGTGGGAGAAGCTTTCGATGGGGTCATGTAAGGTGTTCTTTCTGCAAATGCAACCAAACTTTGTCGCCCACCTGAAACTTATGGGGCACCCGATGTTGATCATGGCGCTGCTTGTACTTGGAATTAGACTTCTGTAGAATATCTTGAACCTGTTGGTGGATGTACTAGATCCATTCAATGAACCGGGCGGCTTTGTCAGCTTCTGGGTACGATTTGACCGAGGTGGTCACAAGGGGAAGTGCAACATCCATGGGGCCCAATGGTTGGAATCCCAACCCCACCTGAAAGGGTCTATGGTCAGTTGATCTCTGCAGGGCTCAGTTGTAGCTATGTTGGACATAGGGGAGACTCTCATCCCATGTGTGGCGGTGTGTTGATCTGTTCATGCGCAGGATATGTACGACCATCCGGTTGACGACCTCTGTTTTTCCATCGGTCTGGGGGTGGAAGGCAGTGGATTTGGTGAGCTTGGTATCCAGCAGTGACCAGAGGCTCGACCAGAATGAGATGAGGAACCTACTGTCATGGTCTGAGATAATGGTCTGTGGGATCCCAAAATGTACCCATACTCGTTCAAAGAAGAGCTTGGCAGTGGCTGTTGCTGTGATGTTCTTCTTGCAAGCGGCTAGAATTACCATCTTGGAAAAGCGATCAACAACCACAAAAACATAGTCGTTTCCCCTCTTGGTGGATGGGAGGCTCGACATGTAGTCCATTGAGATGGATTCCCATGGCCTGTTAGGATTAGGCAGAGGGGTGTATAGGCCCTGTTTCTTAGTGGTCGGTTTTGCAATAGCGCAAGCGGTGCAGGACTTGATATACTTGCTGACATCCTATCGAAGTTTCAGCCAGTAGAAATGTTTCTACAACACTGCCACTGTCCTTTTGATTCCAAAGTGTCTTGCCACCCGACTGTAGTGAGCTTTCCAAATCAGCTTCGCGCGCTTGCTTGATGGAATGCAGAGATGGCCCAGACGACACAACAAACCATCCTAAAGATGGAAATTAGCAACCACTGAGTTGGTGCCCAACATTTGATAGGTAGTGGAGAAGTCAGGGTCTGTCTCATAGAGGTGGGGCCATCTGGAGGTCTCGTGGCCACAAGATTCTAGCACCATGGTGAGTGCCACAATTGGAGGTCGACTAAGGCAATCAACAACTCATTTGGTACTCCTTGTTTTATATTTGATGTTGAGGTGAAACTGCTGTAAATATGTTGACCACTTCTGATGGCGGTCATTCTACAACTTTCCTTGGGTTTGCATGAACTATAGTGGCTTGTGATCAGTGTGGATGACTGTCTCCTTCCCAAGAATGTAATGTCTCCACTGGCGGAAGGCTTGTACAATGGAGTACATTTCTTTGTCATAGGTAGGGTACTTGCGGACAACATTTGATAGTGTCTCACTATGATATGCCACGGGGTGGCCGTGTTGAGTGAGAATGGCACCCACAGCATAATTTGAAGCATCTGTCTCGATCTCAAAGGGATGTTGTAGGTTCGGTAATGAGAGTACCGACGATGAGAAAAAATGCTTCTTCAAGTCATCAAAGGCTTGTTGTTGGGATAGGCCCCACACAAATTTTGCCTTACCACCACCCCTGGTCACTTGACTGAGGGCCCATGCGATATGAGAGAATCCCAGCATGAACTGGAGGTAGAAATTGGCGAGGCCCAAGAAGCTCTGAAGTCCAGTGAGTGTGGGTCGGGCTGGCCAGTCACGGATGACCTGGATCTTGGCTGGATCCACATGCACACCATGTTGATCAACGATGTAGCCTAAGTAATGGCCCTGTCCATGCCGAAGGAGCATTTTTCCAATTTTGCATATAGTTTGTGCTTCCCCAGGGTGTGCAGAACCTGCTGAATATGCTACAAGTGTTCCTCCCAAGTTTTGTTGTAGATGAGGATATCATCCAGATACACCACTACAAAATTTTTGGTGAAAGGTCATAGGATATCATCCATCATCCTCATAAAAGTTGCTGGAGCATTTGTCAAACCAAAAGGCATGACCAGCTATTCAAAAAGACCTTCTTTTGACTTGAAGGCAGTCTTCCATACATCTGTCTGTTCTATTTGGACTTGGTGGTAGCCAGACTTTAGATCAATCTTACTGAAGTATTTGGACCCTATGAGCTGATCAAGGAGGTCATCGATTCAGGGAATCGGGGTACCGGTTACGGATTGTGATTTTATTCAGGGTCCGGTAATCAATGCAGAGTTGCCAGGTCCCATCTTTCTTCTGCACCAGCACGATTGGGCTCCCACAAGGTGTTGAACTGGGATGGATGTGCCCCTTGTGAAGCAATTCTTGGATTTGCCTCTTGATCTCCTCGTTTTCCAATAGAGAATGACGATAGACTGGCCCATTGGGTAGCGGTGCACCTGGGGTCAGATCAATGGGATGCTTAACGTGGTAGTGCAGAGGTACCCCGGTCGGAGATGAGAAGATATCTGAGTATCCTTCCACCACCTTATCCACTTGCTTCTATTGTGTGGATAGATCGGTTGCAGAGGCCCTGGATGTGGCTGCGATCTTTCTTTCACTCTGAGAGCGAATCATGAAGAAGACAAATTTCCCAGTCTGAGAGATGACCTTCCTGCATTGCTTGTTAGAGATCAAGGAAATAGCACTAGGAGGGACTGCCTCGGGTATCCTGTACAATTTCCTGTTCAAAGAAATAATAACACTACGAGTCCTAGAATCATATACAACATGACGTTTCCATAAATAAGGTTGGCCCAAAAGAACATCTGAAACTTCGAGAGGAGCAACATCACACAATATCTCGTCCTTGAAGGGCTTGATGCCGTATGGTAGTCGGCACTGTTGGCTGATGCGGAGATCGCTTCCTTTGCGGAGCCATCCAATGGTGTAGGGTTGTGGGTGCGGCGTTGTCGGCAGGTCCAGGCGCTTGACGACCTCTACCGAGATGAGATTCTTCTGGCTACCGCTATCAACAATGAAGTGCAACAGGGTGCCTTTTACCCACATCTGTGAATGGAAGAGGTGTTCTCCTTCTTCTGGCTCATCTGGTTCATTAGGCTGGAGCTTGGTGGTAGCAATGGTGGCACTGGATTCCGCATTAATGATCCATCTTCCCCTTTCTGGTTCGGACTCAGAGTCAGAACCCGCATCTGATTTAGATGCTTTCACTTCGGCCACCAGCGACTGTTTTGAGCGGCAATCAACAGTGTTATGCCAAGGGCTCTTATGGAAGTCGCACCACTTCCCGGTATCTTTCTTTGTTTTTACGGTGTTCTTCTTTGCTTGCGGCTTGGACTAGTTGTCCTGATACTGTCCATCTTTGCTCTATCCTTTATTCTATGGGTTAGGGCTGCCCTTTCCTATCTTTTGCTATGAGGGGTTCCCAGGCCCAAATTGCTGCATCTTTTGTTTGAGCTTCTGCTCAATTTTAACGGCATATCGATAGGCCGCGCCCAAGGAAGAGATGTCCAAAAATTCCATTTCAGTCTGGATGTATCTATGCAGACCACCGTGATACTTGAGCACCAGATGTCGCTTTGAATCTTTGATACCCAGCTTGGTGCGCAAGGTATGGAAGATATTTGTGAACTCTGGCACTGCTTGGTCTCTTTCTTGTCGCAGTGTGGTCCATTTGGTATACAAGTCATCATAACTTCCAACAGGGTAGTATTGTTCCTTAATAGCATCCCTGAAGGATTCCCAGGTGGCAGTGACTGAAAATAATGAGGCTTCTTCTGTGTCCTTTTGCTCTTAGAATGTTTCCCACCAATCTTTGACATGGGGAACGGCTTTGAGGAGCGCAAAAGTAATCTTTTCTCTATTCGAAAAGTTATGGACAGAAAAATACCCTTCTAGTAGATTCAACCACTTATCTACAACATCCACGTCTATCTGTCCTTCAAAAGTAGGAATATTGTAGTTGATTTGTACCTTGAAGGGGGCGGCACCTCCTCTCGAGGAATATGCGTCGCTTGTTTGTAGTCGCCGAAGGATTTGCATGAAATTATCCATCATCTCGTTCCTCTGATTTGTGAGTGCTTCCTCAAGCAACATTTTGATAGGATCTCCTGTCCTGTCATCTTTCTTTTCTCCTGCCATGAGAGGTCTCTTGGGCGTGCGAGAGCTTTTGTCCTCAAGAGAAACAAGCTCGAGACCGAATTCTTTGTACCCTGACCTCGTTGGGGACATGCATTAAGACGATAAGGAGCAGACCGCTTTGATACCACTGATCTGGATTTTATGAGCATAACGAAATGAATACAGATTATTATTAGATGCTTAACACAAAATAACAGAGATATAGTAAAACTAGTTTTCTATTCAATAAGGAAATAAGCTAGAACTGCAAAATGCAGCGGAAAACAAGTTTGCTGGAATGGTGGCGGCTTATCTCTGAGAAGAGATGTGACGGATGCGCTCCTTTCGCATGAAGATGGTTACAATGAGGCTCTCAAGGCATTTTACAATAAATAGGAATGTCAAAAACCCTAGACATCCAAAAACCTAACCCTAGGAGATGAAGCGCCAAAAGTCATGTGAGCCCCGTTTGGATAAGTTAGTATATCAACTTCCCAGGTTCGTAACTTTTGCATACGATCTCCGTTTGGGGCGCTCGATAGCCTGTTGGAAAGGTCTATCCAAGATTTACAACTTTCAATTAAAAGTAAATGGATGCATAAGGCAACAATTTGGCCCCCCAAATTCCCAAAAAATGTCGTTTAGGGCCTCAAAATGGCCCCGGAAGTTCAGGACCCGAAAAACTGCTAAAAATAGTACAATACCAAAATTGCCATAAAACTGTTTTGAGCCAGTTGGAAAGGTGGGTGGCCACCAATATCCACCTGGATCACCATTCTTGAGAGTTTTTTGCAGGTTATTATCCATATTTCGAGTGCAGCAGTTTCTGCATTTTTGCAGTAGCAACAGTTGCAGATATTCTCTATTGTTTTTACAGGTCTTCTACAACTTCAATGAATTCAGAAGAAATCCCTCCTCTTTCTCCACTCAACTATGATGAATGGAAACCAAAAATGATAGCATACTTGAAGAGCCATGATCTCTTTGACTGTTGTTTTGAAAGAGAGTTTGAATCTTCTGAAGAGAAGATTGGTTGGTTAAATAAAGGTGATAGAGCCTTTGGATCAATGATTGATGCTATGCATGAATGGATGTTATATAACCTCCCTGATTTTTAATCACCAAAAGAGCTATGGGCTCACCTAGATGTAATATTTGGCAGACAAAATGAAGGGATTGGTCCAAACCCATTAGAAAGCAAGCAAAGTGATGCATTCTCTCCCCTTGATGATCTCTCAGATCATGAACCAATATCATCTCATATTGAAGTTGTTGACAAAGAACTTGCAGATTCTCCACTCATGCTCCAACTTTCTTCTCTTTCTGTGCCATCTCACACTTTAGATATTGCAGAAGGTCCTAAATCCTCTCTTGCACTAGAGTCTATTGGTTTGCATCATGATCACATGATTATTTCGGAGGTAAAATAAGCTATTGGAGGTAATGCATTTGCTCCTCTCAAGCAATCATCTATTATTTACTACTATATGATCATTAGCACGTGCTTTCAGAAAGGTTATTGAAGAATATGGCCATTGCCACCCGCTTGAGATAATTTCTCATGCATCAATTGGTTATGATCTCACCTCTTATGGTTCAAAGGAGATCTCAAGAAACCATTGCCATTCGCTTGGGATAATTTCTCATGCATATGATGGTTTTGATCTCACCCCTGCTGGTTCAAAGGAGATCTCAAGAAACTATTCATCAAGTCTTAAATCTGATTTGGATTTCAAACAATCATTATTATTTGATGGTTCTTTTTGGCATAATCTCACCCATGATGGTTCGAAGGAGAAGACAAAAGACTATCTGCATATTCATGATTTTGATCCTACCTCAGCTGATTCGAATCACAGGTTCAAGGATCATCCTCATACTTTTGGATTTGTTCTCATCACATTCGATCTGAAGAGAAAGTACAAGCACATGTTTTTTGAGCATGATCCACTTCTTCCCAAGAAGAAGATACCTCCAGACATATGACCAAGCATCACACCTTCTTGAGTTTGGAGCATTTATTTTTTATGTGTTCCTTACAATCTGTTTTTGAGGAGGGGGTATGTTTCCCATGAAATTTTCCCACTTCCTTGGTTTATTGACTGTTATTATTCATTGTATTGGGTGACCTTTGGTCTTAGTTACTAAGGCCCAGGATGAATTAAGGGGGGGTGTTAGGATATTCGTATACTCCATCCTAGTCCCACTAGTATTTTGATCCTTTACATTTTCAGTCATGCATGCACTTTTAGGGTTTGCATGCATTCTAGGGTTTGCATGCATTTTGCATGCATCCCAGTCATCAGTCCAGTACCTAGCCCTTAGTTAGCCAACCCCCAGGAGCTTCTCACTATTCAGTTTTAGCCCTCCAGTTGCTTAATGCGCCATTCTTCCTTGATTTTAGGAAGCAACTCGCCCATCTTCACCTACCAGTCCAGTTGTCTTCATTTTATACTCAGTTACACCTACCAGACTCAGTTTGATTGATGGTTGACAGTTACTTGAGCATTGATGACTCCACTAATGATGATGAAGACTTCCAGTTGTGCTCCGATGACACTCCAGTGATCTTTTGATCACTCCGTGAAGGTTATATTGAATTGCCACCTTAGGCATTCGAATTCCTCATGCATTTTACTATTTATTTGTCCATATTGTGATTAATTAACTAGTGTGTGTGAAGTATTATTGCTTCTATCTGAGTTCTACTGTACCATATTATTCTGTTGCTCATTATACTGTATTGACCACTCTTCTTCTATTTTCTTGCTTAATCATAATCATTCTCTTGTGAGGTATACATCATCTCTTAAATCTGCTGTGAGGATTTTCACATTATCAACCAAGTGGTTTTTAGTTGACCAGAAACTTCTATTTGTTATGATTGGTGGTTTCGGCTTACCATGAACCTTGTACCACAAAGTGGGTTTTAGATCACCCCAAACTTTTCAACATAACATGTAGTTTTGGATAACCACTAACCATCATGATCTAAAACTGATTTACAGTGCACATGCATTTAGTTAGGCATTCCTCACTATAGACTTGATCATCGAACTGTTTTCTATTTGTTTAAATGATGACAACAAATTCACCCAAAATAGGATAAGGAAGTTTTTTATTCTGCTATTATTATGCTTGTTGTTGAAACCATTTGACCCATAATAGAATATGGTTTTCTTTGCAATTAATGTAAGTAGTTTTGTATAATTGTGTAAAGAATCATTTAAATATGTAAGCGTAAGAGGCATATATTGAGATAGGGTGTCAAGCCCTTTCCTTGGCTGTTGGTTGTAATCTCATGTTGGTTGATCAATAAAATACTATTTTCCATTGTCTCGTGGATGTTTTGAAGGAGTCTCACCCCGTAAATGATTGTGTTCTTATGTGATTGATTGTTGTGTTTGTTTTTGCCATTGTTCTCTATCGTGTAATCATGTGCTCTATGGGATTCCGCTGCCCAAGAAGTGGTATTAGAGTCGAGATGTTAACGGAATCTGTGAAGGTGAGAAAAGGGGCGTGAAAGCATTGAGATTAGGTGCCGAGCACCTTTACTATCATATCACATGTGGATCTCTCATGGCTAGTGGTGAGAGAAATGTGGACGGCGTGAGGCTGCTGTGAGGCATTATTGTGCAGCACGAGTTGAAAAAGACGATGCAGCTGTGAAGCAGAACGCCTGGAATTCACATAGGGAGGAATTATGCACACTAGTATGCATGTCTCGTTATGTCTGATCTAGATACTAAGGGTTTTGTGAGGACTTTTGAAGGAAAATTGATCATGAGCAGGATGAATTTCATGTGTTTGGGTTGCACAAAACTCTAGGCTATGCTTTTGTTGAGTTTGATGATCGCCTAGATGTCAATAATTCTATTCATGCATTGAATTGATCCTTTGCTTGTAGAGCCCAACAATTTATGTGATGCATTTAGCTTGAAGATTCCATACAGCAAGGAGAGATGGCTTTTGGCAAGAACATTGTCTGTGCTAGACAAAGGAGAGCCATATCCACATGGGAGAACTTGCAAGCATTGTTCATGGGAGAAAGAACAGGTCCAAGATGTATCTAGTCAAGTTGAGGTTGTGGTGATCAAGAATTGAAGGATAAGATTAGAAGGAATTTCCAATACTTTTGAAGGAAACGTTATTGTTGACATAAGGACGATATGAAGAGGCCTCTAAATTCAATGTGAGGTCTCGTTTTGCCTTCTTTTCATGGCGATGTTTGGGAGGAAGAGACAATACCCATCCGTCGTGAGAGAGCGACCAACAAATGAGATCTCTTAAAGAAGAGAGAGATACCAGATCGAGCCACTCTCATTCTTTAAGAAAGGAGAAGCACGAGAATTAACCACAGAGATGCTGTGAAATCCACCTGATTGTGTACCCATTTGTCGCGTGGTAAAGTATAATTCACTTGTGGAAACTACAGGTGAATTTTCTGGTGCTCCTGGTGACAAAGATCACATGCTACCCCACCATCTGCGAAGAATCCTTTTCCTGGAGGCTACAGATAGCAGAGGCGATACCTACGACAGAAGTTGATTGACTGTGTGTCTCAACAGGTTCACACAGGTGCTGAGGGAACATGTGTGCCTCAGAATTGAGGTGTGGTGTATAAAGGTGTGAGGAGGAAATATCTTCCATCGTCGAGGAAGAGAACAACAGTAGATAAGAGATCCTGTTTGCACTATTAAGAACACGGACGTGTATTCTAGTGAAGTTTGGAGGAATTGAGGGGATGAATTGCTGGACCTATCACCGAATTGCTATTGGAAAGGTGGTCACACTATGGATAAAGACTCCTTTGATGCTTGGTGGAGATAAGGGAACAAGAGAAGAGCTCCCAAATCTACTAAGTGGTTCTTCCTTTGAAAAAGTGGGACCGTCGGATTTGATGAAGTTTTATGATATGGAAGGGCGATGAAATTAATATCATTGCATGTTTAAGACTAGTAAGCCATATTAATATTAATAATATGGATTATATATGCCAATCGACATATATCAACCATAGGCCACACATTTAAATGTGGTTGATATATGTCGATCGACGTATATAATCCATATTATTAATATTAATATGGCTTGCTAGTTGATAGTCAACATGTGGGGAAGGATTGTTGAGATTTTATTATTATAATAATAATTATTATAATAATAATAATTATTATAACAATAATTATTATAACAATAATTATTATAATAATAATAATTATTATAATAATTATAATAATAATTATTATAATAATTATTTTAATAATTAGCAATCATGTTGATTAATAATAATAACCAATGGTCAACCATGGTCAAATATTGCTTTACCAATGTCAATCATTGGCTACCAATGGTCAACCATTGGTTGACAATTGGTCAACTAATAATCAACCATGGTCAACCAATAGTCAATCAATGGTAAACCAATGTTAACCATAGCCAACCATAGTCACCTAATGTCAACCAATGCTCAACCATTGGTTAACCATTTCTAAACATGGTCAACCACTGGTTGACAATGGTTGACCATGGTTTACTATGGTCGAGATTGGTTTACTATTGGTTGGTTATTGGTTGACTATTGATTGAATGTTGGTTGACCATCGGTTAAGAATTGGTTATGATTTACCATTGGTTGACTATTGGTCGACTATTGGTTGACCATGGTTGACTATTCATTGACCGTGGTTAACTATGGTTGATTATGGTTGATGATTGGTTTACTATGGTTGACTATTAGTTGACCATGGTTGACTATGATTGACTATGGTTGAGTTTGGTTGACAGCGGTTGAATTGGGTTAACTATGGTTGACCATGGTTAGCTATTAGTTAACCATGGTTGACTATTGGTTGACTAAGGTTGTAGATAGTTGACAATGTTAGACCATGGTAAACTTTGGCTTAATTGGGATGACTATGGTTGGCTTTCATTGAATACGGTTGATTTTGGATGACTTTGGTTGCCTATGGCTAACCACGGTTGACTATGGTTGACTTTATTTTTCCATAATTAACTATTGGTTAACCTTGTTTGAATTTTGACTATGGTTGACTCGGGTTGACCATGGTTGACTATGTTTGACTACGGTTGACTTTAGTTGAGTATGGTTTAATTTGGATGACTTTAGTTGTATTCGGTTAACTGTGATTGAATTTGTTTGACTATGGTTGATTTTGGTGGACTAATTGACTTACTCGTTTACCATAGTTGACTTTCGTTGAACATGGTTGACTTTGGTTGTACATGGTTGACTGTGGTTGACTTTGGTTGACTTATGGTTGACTATGGATTTACCATGGTTGAATTTGGTTGACCATGGTTGACTTTGGTTGACAATGGTCGAATTTTGTTGACCATGCCTAACTCTAGTTGACGTTTAGTTGAATTTAGTTAAATATGGTTTATTATGGTTGACCATGGTTAACTGTGCTTGACCATGGTTGACTTTGGTTTACTATGGTTGACGTTTAGTTGACTTTGGTTGCGTTTGGTTGACCATAATTGAATATGATTGACTCTTGTTGACTTTGGTTGACCAAGGTTGATTTTGGTTGACTTTAGTTGGACATGATTGAATTTTGATTGACTTTAGATGACCACAATTGACTATGGTAGACTATGCTTGACCATGGTTAGCTATGGATGACTTTGGTGGATCATGGTTGACTTTTGGTTGATCTTGGTTTATTTCGAGTAACTATGGTTGACCATGGTTGAGCATGGTCAACTATGGTTGTCCATGGTTGACTATGACTGACCATGGTTGACATGGGATTACCATGGCTCAATTTCATTGACTTTGGTTTACCTTGGTTGACTTTTGGATGACCATAGTTGGTTTTGTTTCACCATGGTTAACTATGGTTGACTTTGGTTGACCATGGCTAACCATGGTTGACTTTAGTTAACCATGGTTGACTTTGCTTAACTTTGGTTGACTTTTGTTTACCACGATTGACTTTGGTTGACTTTGGATGTCTTTTAGTTGACTTTGGTTAACTTTGGTTAACCATGGTTGACTATGGTTGACCATGGTTGACTATGGTTGACTATGGCTAACCATGGTTGACTATGGATGACTTTATTTTTTCGTAATTAACTATCATTTTAACTTGTTTTAATTTTGACCATGGTTGACTCTAGTTGACTATGGTTTAATTTGGTTGACTATGGTTTAATTTGGATAAATATGGTTGGATTTGTTTGACTATGGTTGAATTTGGTGGACTAATTGACTTCCTGGTTAACCATGGTTGACTTTGGTTGAACATGGTTGACTTTGGTTAACCATGGTTGACTTTGGTTAACCATGGTTGACTATAGTTGAATTTCGAAGACCATTATTGACTTTTGGTAGACTATGGTTGACCATGGATACCCATGGTTGACTTTGGTTGAATATTTTTTACTTTGGTTGACTTATGTGTACCACGATTGGATTTGGTTGACTTTAGATGAATTTTAGTTGACATTGGTTGACTTTGGTTTACGATAGTAGATTATGGTTGACCATGGTTGACTATGGCCGACTATGGTTGACTGTGGATAAATACGGTTGACTATGGTTGACTTTGTTTTTCCATAATTAACTACTGGTTAACCATGTTTGAATTTTGACTATGGTTGAATCTAATTGTAATGTCCCCATTCAAATAAATTTCAAAAGAGAAAATTCCACCAATCTACTAGTTTCCTAGGTTGGGGTGGAAACATTGGGATTTTGAATAAGGGAGCTAATAAACCCCAAATCGACATTTAGATTGACATAAATATATTAAAAGGGGTTTAATAAATATTTATGATAGGAAAATAAGGTGGCACTTGGTCATGGAGATGTGATAATCTACATTAGGATCTGACAACTGTAACAAGCCTCACACAGAACTCACTCAAGAAGTGTAGAGAAGAAGAGAAGAAAGTACTGAATAATCACTCATGAACACAGAAAAATGGAGAATAGTAGTATCATACATCACCTGTGAGCTGGCACTGTGAAAATAATGAACACAATACAATAATTGTCAAGAGAATTCGAATTAACCAAGGAGGTCATTCGAATCATGCTCAAAGTCTAGCTTGGATAACATTGGAGACATCATCCAATCAGTAGTATTAGTCATAAATGGTCAAGGTCAGCCAAATGAGTCTAACTGAGTCTAACATAACCATCTAGGCATGAATCAAGGGATAGAGACTCCAAGGAGGGCGCATGAGGCTGTCATAAGATCAAGTGGCACTCCAGAACTAGCTAACTAGGAGCTATAGGTAGTTAGCATGAGAAATTAGTGGAAGAACTGCTCAATCAATGCATTAACTGACTGTCAGACACCTGGTAGGTGAGATAATGCGCTCTAACTGAATGATAACTCCTAGTAGGTGATAAAAGGCACACATGTAATGTAGGAGAGTCAAATAGGGTGCATCAGGTAGGTAAGAGGTCTACTGGGGGCTGAAGATAGGCTCTAGGGAGTTGAAAAATTAGGCTCTAGGTGCTATGGAGACCACCAAAATGATGACTGGATGCATGCAGTTGCATGCATGATGACTGGATGCATCCAGTTGCATGCAAATGCAGGCATGATGACTGGATGCATGCAAAATGCATGCAGACACGCAAATATGAAAAACGATGGAGAGAATATTCCAACACCCCCCCTCAAGCTATACTATGAGGTGATAACTGAAAACTGAAAAATAGGGCCCTGGTGACTGAGACCAAAGGTCACCCCATACAACAATCTAAATAATAAATGAGGAAAGAGAAAAAACCTAGTGGGAAGAAATCCCGCCCTCAAAATAGACTGAAGGATACTAATGTAGCATGTCATCACTCACCCTAGAAGGAGGCAAGTGTCCTTTTCTGAAGAAGGATCGATCGATCTAAAATGGATCAGTAATGTGAGAAGGATGAAACCTTCCATTCTGAAAATCTGATCTGGTTCTTCTCTAATCATGTAGATCACCAACCAAATCATCGACAGATTGGAGACTAATGGCTGCCCATCGAGGAAGAGGAGGATCATCATGTGAAAGATAATTAGGTTCTTGTGGAACTAGATCTCCCATTCACTCATCTTTATCATTAGTTGCTAGATATTCAGGTTCTTTTGGATTTGGATCTAGCATTCGCTCTTCATCATCTCCATATTCAGATTCCGAATTTGAAATCTCATGTGATGATGCTTTGCTCTCTTGATCATCATCACTTCCAAACTCTAAATCTAAAATCTTATGTGAAGAAGCAAGTAAAACTGGCTCATCATCACTTTCAAACTCTGAATCTGAAATCTCATGTGATGAAGCATTGCTCTCTTTCTCATCATCACTCAAAGGAGGAACAAATCCAAAAATGTTGTTGGCAGGCGGTTTGACGAGGAAAGATCGCGGTACTGCTTACACCGCGACATGTTGGATGAAGGCGCGAAAGGAGCATTTGGTGCCAAAGGATACCGCACTTAGCGGGTTTTGGGTCACTTGGACCATGTATTTTGTAATATTGAGTCAAGTATACCACAGTTGGCGGGTTTTTGGGTCATGTATTTTGTAAGATCGAGTCATTATATTGCGGTATGCAGGTTTTTGGGTCATTAGACCAAGTCAGTTAGTCGATTGTCCATAAGTGTCAGTTAGGAAAGTGGACAAGTATTGTAGGAGGTGGAAGCCTATAAATATAGAAGGATTGTATGTGTTAGAGGGAGAGGAGGAGTCGATAGATAAGAGAAAGAGATAGAGTTGTATGCAAAGATAATGCTGGAGTTGCGCAGAGATTCATGTACTGCCTTTGGTTTGCCACAGTAATATAAGGATGATGATTTGGTGCAATCTGTGTGTTTATGGTAATGCAATTATCTATTTTCTATTGCTATGATGTGAATACCGCAATAATGCGTTACCTGTCTATGTGAAAATGCTGCGATTAAAGTAATATGCGATCTCTATTTCAGGTAATATTAAATGTTGCGATGTACTAGAACTTCATGATGAATGTTTGGAATTGTTGTTAATACCATATTGCCGCAACTTGCCTTCTCTCTCGGTGGAAACATGGTTCTGTCTACTCTTCCTGGACGCCTCGGGTGAGACCTCATCCGCTCTGTGGGTGTTGTTGGGTGGGCTCAAACCTGCCCGGGCCGGTGCCCAGGGAGATTGCGGTATGGGTCGACAGCCGGTATGGGTTGACAGTCAGCGACATATGGCCGCGTGGCGGCCCGGTCAGATCAATAATAAATGCTAAAAGTGGAGATCGGTAAATATTGCCGCGGTTGAAACCTGGGCATTAATGACGAATATGGCCACGGGGAGAACAAGATCACTGGCATATTTCCCTTATTAATACCGGGATTTGGTTGAATTAATGCATGATTTAGTCATGATTTCGGCTGGTTTGGATTGATGTTATAAATCAGGGTTTGGCATCGAGCAGACGATGTCGATAAATTAACACGTCGTGTTGTTGTGAACGCTGTTATGCTTTCACTCAGCTACTGTTAGGTGTATTACGACGAGTGGTGAGGTATGCCATGAGAACTGGAGACAGTGGACATTAGCAGTGAAGTGGAGTCTCCATTTGTTCCCGTTACTGTAGACCGAGAAGGTACGTCCTCGAACACTATTGATCTTGGAGCTGAGGTCACCCACATGCCGGTGGGAACCTCAACTATTGCTAAGAAGCACCGATGAGGTCAGCCATCTGAATCCCTGAAGAGTAAGAGACTACTTCGGTCCGCAGCGGCCGGTGAAACTCCAGAACAGGTGGGGCAATGCAGTCACCCTACCACTACATATTCCCAATGGCTGGGCCAGTCCGCTAGTAATATTCTTGGGTACATCCCTCCTGTTCGACCGAATGCCGCCTCGCGTAAGATGACCTCGAAACCGAAATTCAGTGTGAAGATGCTCGCACTCCCGGTAGGCTTGGAGTGCTCGCTGGATATTGGGCCGACGTTGATGCACCTGCGCTATGACGACCATGACATGGTGGCCCACCCTGAAATTGCTGCCGCCCCATATGTAAAAGAGACGTGCCATTTACCAGAACCAGTGATACATGAATGGGCATGTGGATTGCGGCAGGTTGGTCTGTTAGGGTTAATTAACATGCCACATTTTGGACGCTTAACAGAAGTTAATTCTTGCGTCAAACAGCTTTTGTCATGCTTCCATGGGGGTTCATTGTGGCTGGACAGAGAAGTCCCAGTCACCGTTGACTTGATTTCTTTGATTACCGGCTTGCCCAAGAATGGTGTTGATCCGACAGAGTTTCTCAAAGGAAAGGCTAGTGAGAGGACGCGGGCACGTCAGTTGTCATGGAAGTACGGCTTGGAATCGGATGGGTGCGGGTATCGCACCAGTAGCTGCAACAATCAAGCGATACTCACAGGCATTAATATTTTGTGCTGTAAAGTGATTTGGGGAGGACGCCCTAAACAATGCAACTCGGGGATAGTTTCTTGCGCCAAGCAGTGCACAGAAGGAGTCCAGATGAATTGGTCCTTATATCTTTTGAATCAGCTAATGGAGGGATGTCGCAGATGTCCAAGTGGGCAGAGGTGCTTTTTCATATAGTTGGTTGTTGCTGTTAGTTGCTCTCGTCGCATGGAAAGAGCCTGATACATACCAGGGAATAGACTGCCCGGCTACTAGGGATAGACGAGGGGCACGTTATCAGAATCTGTGGGCTGTGTGAGAGCCCAAGCGAACCCGGGAGTGCCAATTACAGTTTTGGCTGTATTCAGAAATGCTTTGCGATGCCGCCACCCAGGTCCCACGGATAACTGCGGACGTGGTAGCACGATTCACACCGATCATGGCATTTGAAATACGATCGAGTGTCCTACATATACAGGCTCACCGCAATGTTAATCGATAATGGTTGCAGACAAGGTATAAAGTGACAGTGGCAGATTTGGAGGCCATTGTGAACAAGTGGCTGGCAACTTGGCAATAGCCCATGAGTCCTGCAGAAATTGATGCTGGAGGTCCACTGGAGGGCCCCTCGGATCAAGGATCCCCTCAGGATCAACAGAGTCATCATAGTTCCGATCATGAGTCAATCCAAACACCAACTGCGGATGATAGCGATCGCGCTTTGGAGGAAAACCGCATCAAACGACACCACAAGCATGCCACGATCAGTGAGATTTCTCTGCCGGTAGAGGCGCAGTTGGGTCGGTTAATCACAACCATTAACCATGCCACCACGGTGGCTGCCCAAAAGATGTCCATCAAGGTGCAGGAGGGATTCTCTACGCTTGCAGGCCCACATGTATTCTTTGGGTACTGCGGTGCTGCAGACGGAACCTGGTAGTGTACCCATGCAGGAGACGGTCACGATCTGTACCACACCCCAGGTAAAGAATGTCAACCTTCCTACGACTGCGGTTGTGATCGACAATGAAGAGTTGAAAAAGGTGCTACAATCGATTAACCAGGTGACTGTTAATGTCAATGCGCTATCGGCAATGGATCTGACGACTATGCAGAGGGGCACCTCCCAGGAAATGGCAGATAGAATACAGGAACTCAGTAAGAGTTGTATACACTTGTAGGTAAGAGAGGCCACTGTGACCTCCGAGAAAGATGAGGTTTTGAGCAGAGCTGATGCAACACGAAAAGCAGTCGATGCCCTCGAAGCCAACCTTCAGCAAGAACGGACCGAGACCACTCATACCATTGAAGCACTTAAAAAGGAACAAGACTTCCTTACTGCGGAAAGGGCTCGCATGTGGGATGACAGCGTTCGAGATGATCATGCGATTGCAGAGGCTTATAAACATGTCCCAGAGCCTACTAAAGAGTTAGATGTGCTTAACCAAGTGCAGCAGTTGGGGGCTTCCATTGCTCAGTTACGAGAGGAGAACGTGCGGTTGAGAGCTCAATTGAAACCAAGTATGCCTCAAGCCGAGCTGGAAAAATGACAAAGGGCAATTGAGGAAGTCGCCACCCAGATGGAGGAGCTGGAGACGAAGGCAACCAGGCTCACTATCGAAACAGTAGAGTTTTGGGGTCATATCGTTCATGATGATCAAATTGCACAACTCACCAGGACTCGGCAGGAAGCGGAGGGCTAGGTGGTGACACTTAAGGCTACGATGAGAAATTTTTCCCCAATGGAGCAATTCACTAAGTTGCATGACCTCAAGGACTTGCAAAAACGGGTCGCCAAGGCAGAGGAACGCCAGAAGCTGCGTGCAGCCCAGTTAGACGAGTTCCAGGACATTGGTAGGAAACTGATGCTGCAGGACAGTGAAGCACTTCCAACCTTTCAGAAGTGTCGCCAATAGGTCATGGAGATGCTTGTCAACCACCCATCGGTCGACTATGTGGTCACAAGTTGGGCAGCAACAAAAGAAGCTCAAGAGTTGGTGTAGAATGTCAAGCAGCCATATGCAGATTTCAAGGCCGGGACCGTGACATGTACTCTATCCAGCAGCTGATGTGGCTCGAGGGCAAGCCACAAGATTGTGTTGGGGGCCTGTTGGCAGGTGGTTTGACGAGGAAAGATTGCAGTACTGCTGACACCACGACATATTGGATGAAGGTGCGAAAGGAGCATTTGGTGCCAAAGGATACCGCAGTTGGCGGGTTTTGGGTCACTTGGACCATGTATTTTGTAATATCGAATCAAGTATACCACAGTTGGCGGGTTTTTGGGTCATGTATTTTGTAAGATCGAGTCATTATACCGCGGTATGCGGGTTTTTGGGTCATTAGACCAAGTCAGTTAGTTGATTGTCCATAAGTGTCAGTTAGGAAAGTGGACAAGTATTGTAGGAGGCAGAAACCTATAAATATAGAAGGATTGTAAGTGTTAGAAGAAGGAGGAGGATTCGATAGATAAGAGAAAGAGATAGAGCTGTATGCAAAGATAATGCTGGAGTTGCGCAGCGATTCATGTATTGCCTTTGGTTTGCCACATTAATATAAGGATGATGATTTGGTGCAATCTGTGTGTTTATGGTAATGCAATTATCTGTTTTCTATTGCTATGATGTGAATACTGCAATAATGTGTTACCTGCCTATGTGAAAATGCTACGATTAAAGTAATATGCGATCTCTGTTTCTGGTAATATTAAATGCTGCAATGTACTAGAACTTCATGATGAATGTTTGGAATTGCTGTTAATACCATATTGCTGCAACTTGCCTCCTCCCTCGGCGGAAACATGGTTCCGTCTGCTCTTCTTGGACGCCTTGGGTGAGATCTCATCCACTCTGCGGGTGTTGCTGGGTGGGCTGAAACCTGCTTGGGCTGGTGCCTAGGGAGACTGCAGTATGGGTCGACAACCGGTGGACCCCTGTCGACTGTGAGGTCGCGACTTGGTCAGCAAATGTGAACATCATTAAACTATTTTAGAATGTGCATGTAGTTCTTTGATATCTCCTTTGAACCAACATAGGTGAGATCATTATCAAAAGAACTAGGACATGATGATGGTGGATCTTCAACAAGATCACTAGTGGATGCAATAGTGGTGCCCACTTTGAAATAGGAGTTGAACCAATAGGTGCTAGATCTTCAGGTTATTGTGGATTTGGATCTAGCATTCGAACTTACTCAAGGGTCCTCTTTTTCTCAATCTTCTTTGGTGAATCTTTGCCTTTCAAGCAACCCTTGAAGATGCCATGAGAAAACTTGCCATTTGGAAGACCATCAACCACATTTTGAGCTTGCAAGTTTTGCAAATGATTGTATTTGAGATGAGATAGCCTACTCTCTTCATTTGCATAGGAGTGAAGAGAAGACTGCTTTGAGAGAGGTAAGAAGTGTGAAAACTCATAGAGTTTTGTCTTATGATTTACAACACCTTTTGTAATGATTTTCCCTGAAACCATGTGTTGTATCTCGACTTCATTTGGAGAAAAGATCACTCTTTTGGGCTCTTCAATATGAGTCATTTGATACACTGAAAGTGGATTTGCTGTGAGAGAAGGAACATAAAGCACATCAGAAAGGTAGCCATGGTCAAGATTGATTCTTCCAATCCCCTGAGAGGAGACTTCTAGACCATTTCCCAACTTGATGGAAGGGCCAATTGAGCATTTGAAGTTGGAGAAGAGATATTTGGAGGAAGACATATGTCTTGAAGCTCCCGAATCTATGATGAATGAGGATTCTGTTGATGCACTTGCCATGAGGGCATGGAATCTCTCTTTGTCCTCATATCTAGAAGTTTTAGTATCAATATCTTTATTCCTTGCACATGCAGGTACAGGGAGATTGTTCTTCTCAATTAATTGAGCCATCAAGTTTATAGTCTTCTTCATACAAGAAATATCAGGATGAAATTCTTGATGATAATATGTGCACTTAGATCTCTCTTTCTGAGATTGCTTGTTCTTCTTTGAATTTGAATCCCCATCTGACTGATATGGAACATCTTTTGGCTTTGTATCGTTCGCTCTCTTTTTAGAAAAAATGTGGTTTCCTTTTGCATTCGCTCTTTTGGCCTCAGCAGCTGTAAGGGCCGAATCCAACTTTGGTTTGATCATTCCCATGGAGATTAAATTCTCCTCCTCTTGTGTGAGAGTTTGGATGAATTCATGAAGTGTAGTGAACTTCCATTTTGGAATGGACATCTTAGCTGACTGAAATGTGGAGACCAAAACTCAGAAGTTTGGCCCCAATTTGGAGAGAATGGAAAGAATGAGTTGTTTGTCTTCTTTCACTATCTCATATCTCTTCACCTATGAGATCAAGCTTTTGAACTTGGTTAAGAAAGAATTTATGTATTCGAAGCTTTCAGAGCTCAATGAGATGAGTTCATTCTCCAATTTATGACCTTTCAAATCATATTTCTATCTAAAGAGGTACTCGAGCTTGTCCCAAACATCTTTTGGAGATGTTAGATTGATGACATGGAAGTGAAGATCTTCAGAAATTGAGAGAAGAAGTAATCCTACTGATTCATCAAGCCTATCCAAGTACTTGGATTTCTCTACTGCATAAGTGGTTCAACCATAGTTCCATTTAGTATCCCTGTGAAGCCCTTGGACCTCATGAAGAGGGAAATCTTGGACATTCGACATAGTTGGAAGAATTGAGTTTTAGATCCATTTGAGCAGTGAAGGTCGAATTGAAGAGGAATTCGAATGGGTGAATAAACCTGCAAAACAAGAAGAGTTTTGTTGATGGAGATTTGCTACACTTCAAATGAACACTTCCTTAGGACACTGAGCACATATTACTAAGTCCTTCACATGTGGATAGACCTCACTGGATTGCTCCACTGAATTCAAGGTAATAGCACCAAGATTTTTCTGTGGAAACTCAGAGGCTTCTGGTGCTCAAGTGAAACACAACTGCTCAAATAAATGCTGCAACTGCTACTATTGCAATGGTTGCAATTCGAATAGCTACTGCAAGCTCTGATACCTTGTGATAATCTACAGGAATATCTCATAGCTCTGATACCATGTGATAATCTACAATAGGATCTGATAGTCGTAACAAGACTCACACAAAACTCACTCAAGAAGTGCAGAGAAGAAGAGAAGAAAGTACTCAATAATCACTCATGAACACAGAAAATGGAGAATAGTATTATCATACATCAGCTGTGAGTTGGCACTATGAAAATAATGAATACAATACAATAATTGTCAAGAGAATTCGAATTAACCAAGGAGGTCATTCGAATCATGCTCAAAGTCTAGCTTGGACAACATTGGAGACATCATCCAATCAATAGTTATCAGTCATAAATGGTCAAGGTCATTCAAATGAGTCTAAATGAGTCTAACATAACCATATAGGTATGAATCAGGGGATGGAGACTCCAAGGAGGGCGCATGAGGCAGTCAGAAGATCAAGTGGAACTCCATAACTAGCTAACTAGGAGCTATAGGCAGTTAGCATGAGCAATCAGTGGAAGAACTTCTCAATCAATGCTCTAACTGATTGTTAGACACCTGGTAGGTGAGATAAGGCACTCTAATTGAATGATAACTCCTGGTAGGTGAGAAAAGGCGCACATGTCATGCAGGAGAGTCAAATAGGGTGCATCGGGTAGGTAGGAGGGTTGGGACCTGAAGACATGCTCTAGGGAGTTGAAATCAAGCTCTAGGTGCTGGCGAGACCACCAAAATGATGATTGGATGCATGCATGATGACTGGATGCATGCAGAAATGCAAATCTGAAAAATAATGGAGAGAATATTCTAATAGGAGACACATTGGTGGTGTGGAACCCACACAAATCTAGATTACTCATGCCACATGGCATTCTATTCTCACCCATTCGAATCCAATGTGGAGTCTAATTATATTGGGGAGTCGGAAGGTCAATATACTTGGAATGAATCAATGGAGGTTGAATTGGAGTGGAAGAGTAACTCCCATGGAAGAGGAAGAGTCATTTTGGAGCTAGTGGGACACTTGGACTAGATTCCCTAGATCTATGACAACAATGATGAAGATATTATGGCACCTATGAGACAAATCAGACCTAAATGCTGAAATATGACACATATGACATGTAAGGGATAAAAATAGCCTCCAAGAAGGCGCACAAGAGAGTTAGGGAAGCCAAAGAGACACCCATTCAAAATAAGGGAAGATGGAGACTAGGAATTGTTGGACAAATGGCACACATTGGAATATCTTCCCCAATTGAATTGGCATGAGTCTTTTGGGAAGGAATTAGACCCAAGGAGTTATTTAAAATTTTATAAAATTCAAGAACAAAGAATGAGAGTATCTTTTGATCATTTTACATTTTTCATTTTGCATTTGGAGAGAAGAGCTAGTAGAGAGCTAGTCTACTTGCCTTAGCACCCATTTCGGGTGAAAGATTCCCATCCTAATTGGAAATTGGAGAGACCATTCAGAAATGTAATTTGGAGATACAATGGAGTATTTAGTTACAGGTTGAATCTACAGGGCATCTCGTGGTTCATTCATATACAACTTGTTCTTGCATCTCTTTCACATTTTCTTGCATATTTGCCCCCCTGGAGGAATTACGCCCTTGGTGAGATGATGATCTCTTTGTGAGAGTCCATGAATATTCATTTATTTGTATTCTGATCCATATAATCCGTATTTACTTCTTAGAAGACTCTCAGGTTGAAATACCAAGTGAAACTATGTAAACATATCAAACAATGCATAAATGATGCCATTTTATCTATGTCTTGTTGTTGGAGATTGAAGAGCCATTATTTCGAGTTGTATCAATAATTATATGTGATTTTGTTGATTTATGGACTTTCATTAATGTTCTGAAGAAGTTTCATTAACATTGCATAAGTCCTTGGCACCTAAATTTCGAATTTCATAACATATGGTGAAAATTACTAGCTTTCCCCCCCATGTGAAGACTTGAATATAAACATCTGATTTAACGGAGTCGCAAAAGGTCATAAGAACTAATTGATGATACATTGGGGAGATCATTAAAGTCATTTATCAGTACCATACCTCTGTTCTGAAATTTGGAAAGGCTTAACATCATTTGGAGAGCCATCTTTTACCACTAACCCTAGGGGATTGAAGCTCTATTTGACTAGTACATTTCCCTACTTTGTCCAGATTGTAAATCAATGTTGCAGAAGTGTTTTAAGGGTTTTTAAGCATCCATCATTATCACTTATATGTATGAATACCTTCCAAACTCATTCTGACCCCATTTGGAAGCATTTGGAGCCATTCAGAAGAAGTTGGGTTAATACTAGGCTAAGGGTTGAATTGGTTAAAACTTGCCATTCTTAAAAAGGGACACTACAAGTGGTATCAGAGCATGGTCCTTGCACCTGATGTGGATTACCATTAACCAGGAACAATAGTCAAAGAAATCATCCCCACCCTTAGAAACTAAAATTGAAATTATTTTTGGTGAAAGGGAAGAAGTAGGAGAAGAAGTGCATTCTTTCGTAACCATGAGTAAGGATGAGAAAGGAAGCTTAGAGGAGATTGAGGAGTTTATAAAATTCTTGAAACCATTCTTTGAAGACATGAAAAATCAACTAATGCAAGGGTTCAAAAGGTTGGCTAGTCAATTTGGAAGCAAATTGGAAATAGGAGGGACCAATGGTTCTCCTTTCGAGGAAAAGAAGGAAATGGATGAAAGAATTTATGTAACAAAGGAGGAACCTCATGTAATGGTGGAACATGAGGTACATGTTGATATGAAGGTGCTTGAATATTCTACACTCAAACAAGAAGAATGACAAGCACTTGTATTTGTTCAGAGGGATTATGAGTTGCCTCATGGAGAGAGTTGCAAAGCCTTGGAGGAGGCACATGATATCACAATAGTTGGACCAGCCAATTATGGAGAAGATGAATTAAATATTTCGATGTGTAAGAGTTGCAAAGAATTAATTTTGATTCATAATTCCTCACCCCTTACTTCTTTTTGAACCACATCAATTGGGGATGAAAATTGGGTGAAAGGTTTTTTTCTAATGGGGCCACATGACGGCTCATTTGATGTTGGCGGAACTTCATCCAATACTTGGTTGAAGAGATATATGATTGGAGCACATTTTTATTGGAAGCAACATCCTTTGTTATTTCTTGATGATACACATATTCATGGATGCACAAATGGTACTTTTGAGAGGCCCTTAAAGGCTCATTGTTTTCTTTGCTCCCTACTTGGTTCAGATTTTAGTGGAGATTCTTCATTCACTTCTTGGATGAAATAATACATGGATTATTTTTTTGATGCATCTTACATATTTTTGGAGTAGCATTATAGGACATGGGATACTCACCTATGTCATTGGAGTAGAGTTGATTGGTCATTTGATGCTTGTATGCACCTAGAAAATGGTGATCTACTTACTTGGAGGTACAAGCACTTTCATGATTCTTTGATGAGGCACCTCCTTGATGTACATTTTTATTATGTTGTCATGTAATTTGATGATCTATCTTTTGTACTTACAATGTTCGGAAGAAGGCATACAAGGAAATGGGATCCAAGAATTCTCTTTCTTAATGGTATGGGTTGGAGAGCACTCCTAATTGTTGGAGTGCAATACAAGCAATGGGACCTTGGAATAATTTTAGTCTCATTGATTTCAAATATTTTATTTTGGAAAGAAAGAAGGTTCTTCAAAATCCATGTTAGAATTGCTTGAGGACAAGCAATCTTGGGTTGGGAGGACTGTAATGTCCCCATTCAAATAAATTTCAAAAGAGGAAATTCAACCAATCTACTAGTTTCCTAGGTTGGGTGGAAACATTGGGATTTTGAATAAGGGAGCTAATAAACCCCAAATGGAAATTAGATTGACATAAATATATTAAAAGGGGTTTAATAAATATTTATGATAGGAAAATAAGGTGGCATAGCTTGGTCATGGAGACACATTGGTGGTGTGGGACCCACACAAAGCTAGATTTCTCATGCCACATGGCATTCTATTCTCACCCATTCGAATCTAAGGTGGAGTCTAATGATATTGGGGAGTTGGAAGGTCAATATACTTGGAATGAATCAATGGAGGTCGAATTGGAGTGGAAGAGGAAGAGGCATTTTGGAGCTAGTGGGACACTTGGACTAGATTCCCTAGATCTATGACAACAATGATGAAGATGCTATCACACCTATGACACAAATCATATATGAATGCTAACATCTAACATATATTAAATGTAAGGGATAAACATATCCTCCAAGAAGGTGCACAAGGTAGTTAGGGAAGCCAAAGAGAGACCCATTTAGAATGAGGGAAGATGGAGACTAGGAATTGTTGGACAAATGGCACACATTGGAATATCTTCCCAAATTGAGTTGGCATGAGTCTTTTGGGAAGGAATTAGACCCAATGAGGTCTTTGGAAGTTTATAAAATTCAAGAGCAAAGAAGGAGAGTATCTTTTGATCATTTTACATTTTGCATTTTGCATTTGGAGAGAAGAGCTAGTAGAGAGCTAGTCTACTTGCCTTAGCATCAATTTCAAGGGTGAAATATTCCCATCGTAATTGGAAATTGGAGAGGCCATTCAGAAATTTCATTTGGAGATACAATGGATTCTTTAGTTACAAGTTGAATCTATAGGGCATCTCGTGGTTCATTCATCTACAACTTGTTGTTGCATCTCTTTCACATTTTCTTGCATATTTGGGCCCCTGGAGGAATTGCTCTCTTGGTGAGAATCCATGAATCTTAATTTATTTATATTCTGATCCATATACTATTTATTTACTTCTTAGAAGACTCTCAGGTCGAAATACCAAGTGAAACTATGTAAAAATATCAAACAATGCAAAATGATGCCATTTTCTCTATGTCTTGTTGTTGGAGCTTGAAGAGCCATTATTTAGAGTTGTATCAGTATTTATATGTGATTTTGTTGATATATGGAGTGTCATTAATGTTACTAAGAATTTTTATTAGCATTGCACAAGTCCTTGGCACCTAAATTTTGAATCTCATAACATATGGTGAAAATTACTAGCTTTCCCCCCTATGTGAAGACTTGCATATACACATTTCATTTAAGGGAGTTGAAGAAGGTCATAAGAACTTATTGATGATACATTGGACAGCTCATTAAAGTCATTTATAAAAACCATACCTCTGTTCTGAAATTTGGAAAGGTTTAACATCATTTGGAGATCCATCTTTGACCACTACTCCTGGGGGATTGAAGCTTGATTTGACTAGTACGTTTCCCTACTTTGTCCAGATTGTAAATGAATGTTGTATAAGTGTTTTAAGGGTTTTTAAGCATCCATCATACTCACTTATTTGTCTGAATACCTTCCAAACTCATAGACCCCATTTGGAAGCATTTGGAGCCATTTGGAAGTAGTTGGGTTAATACTAGTCTAAGGGTTGAATTGGTTAAAAATTGCAATTTTTCCTAATTGTGCAAATTATTAAAAAGGCACACTACACTAATTAACAATGGCTGACTTCAGTTAAATACAGTTTAATTTGGTTGACTAAGGTAGAATTTGTTTGACTATGGTTGACTTTGGTGGACCAATTAACTTCTTGGTTGACTTTGGTTGAGCATGTTTGAATTTGGTTGACCAAGCTTGACTTTTGTTGACCATGGATGACTATAGTTGAATTTGGTTGACTATGGTTGACCATGGATGACTAGGGTTGAATTTTGTTGACCATGGTTGACTTTGGTTGACTTTTGCTTACCATGGTTAACTTTGGCTGACTTTTAGTTAACTTTGGTTGACCATGGTTAACCATGGTTGACTATGGTTAATCATGGTTGATTATGGACGACTATGGTTGACTATGGCTAACCATGGTTGAATATGGTTGACTTTGTTTTTCTATAATTAACTATTAATTAACCTTGTTTGAATTTTGACTTTGGTAGACTCTAGTTAACCATGTTTGACTATAGTTGACTATGGTTTAATTTGGTTGAATATGGTTGAATTTGTTTAATGGTTGAATTTTGTTGACCATGGATGATGATGGTTGACTTTTATTGACTTTTTAGTTAACCATGGATGACTATGGTTCACTTTTTAGTTGGACATGGTATACTTTGGTTGACTTTTGTTTACCATGGTTGACTTTGGCTAACTTTTAATTAACTTTGGTTGACTATGATTAACCATGGTTGACTATGGATGACTATGGTTGACTATGGCTAACCACGGTTGACTTTGTTTTTCCATAATTAACTATTAGTTAACCTTGTTTGAATTTTGACTTTGGTAGACTCTAGTTAGGCATGTTTGACTACGATTGACTATGGTTCTTGTGAAAATCCTCACAGCAGATCTAAGAGATGATGTATACCTCACAAGAAAGTAATTGATTAAGCAAGAAAATAGAAGAAGAGTGGTCAATGTAGTATAATGAGCAACAAAATAATAATACAGTAGAACTCGAATAGAAGCAAAAATACTTCACACACACTAATTAATTAATCACAATATGGACAATAAGTAGTACAATGCATGAGGATTCAAATGCCTAAGGTGGCAATTCGAATTAGCCTTCATGGAGTGATCAAAAGATCACTAGAGTGTCATTGGAGCACAACTAGTAGTCTATCTCATCATCGGTGGAGTCATCAATGCACAAGTAACTATCAACCATCAGTCAAACCGAGTCTAACTGAGTGTGGTAGGTGTAACTGAATGTAACTGGAAAATGGAGACACTAACTAAATGAAGGAGGCTCAGTGGAGGGCACATGAGGAGCTAACTGGAGTCAGAACAGGTAGTCATGTCTCATCGGAGGTCAATTGGAGTGATAAAAGTGGTGAAGAGTCAGTATGGCCTCAAATTAAGGAAAGACTGGTGGCTAACTAAAGTAAACTGGACTGGTAGGTGAGAAAGGATGAGTGGCTTCCTTAAATCAAGGAGGAAGGGTCCACTAAGCTCTAGGAGGGATAAAAATGATCTGAGAGAAGCTCTCGGGGGCTAGCTAACTGAGGGCTAAGTACTAGACTGATGACTGGAATGCATGAAAACCCTAAATGATGCATGCAAACCCTAAAAGTGCATGCATGACTGAAAATGAAAATAATGAAAATGCTGCTAGGACTAGGATGGAGTATAGGAATATCCTAACACCCCACCTTAATCCATCTTGGGCCCTAGTAACTAAGACCAAAGGTCACCTAATACAATGAATAATAATAGTCAATAAACCGAGGAAATGGGGAAAACCTCATGGGAAAAATATTCCCCCCTCAAAATAGACTGTAAGGCACACACAAAAATAAATGCTCCAAACTCAAGTAGGTGTGATGCTTGGTCATATGTCTGGAGGTATCTTCTTCTTGGGAAGAAGTGGATCATGCTCAGAAAGCATGTGCTTGTACTTGCTCTTCATATCGAATGTGATGAGAACAAATCCAAAAATATTAGGATGATCCTTGAACATGTGATTCGAATCAGCTGAGGTAGGATCAAATCTATGAATGTGCAGATAGTATTTTGTCTTCTCCTTCAAACCATCGTGGGTGAGATTATGCCAAAAAGAACCATCACATGATTGCTTGAAATCCAAATCAGATTTAAGACTTGAAGAATAGTTTCTTGAGATCTCTTTTGAACCAATAGGGGTGAGATCAAAACCATCATATGCATGAGAAATTATCCCAAGTAGTGATTGCTTAGAATCCAAATTAGATCCAAGACTTGAATCATGGTTTCTTGAGATCTCCTTTGAACCATTAGAGGTGAGATCAAAACCAGTAAATGCATGAGAAATTATCCCAAGCGAATGGCAATGGCCATCATCTTCAATAAACTTCTGAAAGCATGAAATAATGATCATATTGTAGTACATAAGAGGTGAGTGATCAAGGAGAGCAAATGCATTACCTCCAATGGCTGATTTGACCTCCGAAACATTTAATAGATCATGATGCAAACCAACAAACTCTGGTGCAAGAGAGGATTTAGGACCTTCTGCAATTTCTAGAGTGTGAGCTGGCACATAATTCGAAATAGAATAAATTTGGAGCATGGGTGTAGAAACTGCAAGTTCTTCTTCTTTTTGGAAAACTTCAATATGAGATATGTTTGATACTGATTCATGATCAATGATATCATCAAGGAGGGCGAATGCAACACTTTGATTTCTCTCGAAAGGGTGTGGACCAATCTCTTCATCCTGTTTGCTGAATCTTTCATCCAGATGGGCCCATAGCTCTTTTGGAGATTCAACATCATCAATGAATTGGTGTACCAAGCATCGAGACATAGCAAGCATCATGGTTCCCATGGCTTTGTCACCATTATTTAACCAGTCAATCTCTTCTTCAGAGGATTCAAACTCTCTTTCAAAACAATAATCAAAGAGACCATTTCTCTTCAAATGTGCTATCATCTTTGGTTTCCATTCATCATAGTTGAAGGGAGAAAGAGGATCATAGTTGAATGGAGGAGGATAGATTTCTTCTGAATACATGGAAGCTGTAGAAGACCTGCAAAAACAATATAAAATATCTGCAACTGCTACTGCTGTAAAAATGCAAAAACTGCTGCAACTGCTGCACTTGAAACCTTGATAATAACCTGCAAAAAACTCTCAGGAATGGAGATAAACAATACTCTCAACATGCTCTGATACCATGTGAAAATCCTCACAGTAGATCTAAGAGATGATGTATACCTCACAAGAAAGTAATTGATTAAGCAAGAAAATAGAAGAAGAGTGGTCAATGCAGTATAATGAGAAACATAATAATAATACAGTAGAACTCGGATAGAAGCAAAAATACATCACACACACTAATTAATTAATCACAATATGGACAATAAGTAGTACAATGCTTGAGGATTCGAATGCCTAAGGTGGCAATTCGAATTAGCCTTCATGGACTGATCAAAAGATCACTGGAGTGTCATCAGAGCACAACTAGTAGTCTATCTCATCATCGGTGGAGTCATCAATGCATAAGTAACTGTCAACCGTCAATCAAACTGAGTCAAACTGAGTGTGGTAGGTGTAACTGAATGTAACTGGCACATGGAGACACTAACTGAATGAAGGAGGCTCAGTGGAATGCGCATGAGGAGCTAACTAGAGTCAGAACAGGTATTCATGTCTCATCGGAGGTCAATCGAAGTGATAGCAGCAGTGAGGAGTTAGTCTGGCCTCAAATCAAGGAAAGACTGGTGGCTAACTGAAGTAAACTGGACTAGTTGGTGAGAAAGGACGAGTGGCTTCCTTAAATCAAGGAGGAAGGGCGCACTAAGCTCTAGGAGGGATAAAACTGATCTAAGAGAAGCTCTCAGGGGCTGTCTAACTAAGGGCTAGGTGCTGGACTGATGACTGGAATGCATGCAAACCCTAAATGATGCATGCAAACCCTAAAAGTGCATGCATGACTGAAAATGCAAATAATGAAAATGCTGCTAGGACTAGGATGGAGTATAGGAATATCCTAACAGTTCTATGGTTTAATCTGGTTGACCATGGTTGAATTTGTTTAACTATGGTTGACTTTGGTGGACTAATTGTCTTCCTAGTTGACCATGGTTGAATTTGGTTGAACATGGTTGACCTTGTTTTATGATGGTTGACTTTGGTTATCTTTGGTTTAGTATGATTGACTTTGGTTGACCATGGTTTACTTTGATTGACTTTTGGTTGACTTTGGTTGACCATGGTTGACTATGGTTTACCATGGTTTATTTTGGTTGACCACGCTTGTCTTTGGTTGACTATGGTTGAATTTTCGTTGACATTAGTTAACTTATGGTTGAATATGGTTGAACATGGTTGAACATGGTTGACTATGGTTAAACATGATTGACCATGGTTGACTATGGTTAAGCATGGTTGACTTTGGTTTAACATGGTTAACTTTTTGTTGATTTTGGTTGACTCTTGGTTGACTTTGGTTAACTATGGTTAACCATAGTTGACCATGGTGGAATTTTGATGACCATGCTAGACTATGGATGACCATGGTTGACTTTTGGTTGGATTTAGTTGACAATGGTTGACCATAGTTGATTATGGTTGACCATGGTTAAATATGGTTGTCAATGGTTGACCATGGTGAACTTTGGATGACCATGGTGGACTTTTTGATGACCATGGTGGAATGTGGATGACTAATATTGTTATCATATTACAATTATTAATATTAATATTAATGTTAAAATTAATATTATTAACAATGTGAACATTATGTAATTATTAATATTAACATGTTAATATCGACATTATTATTATTAATATTATGTCATATAATTTATTAATTGACTTTTTCCATAAGATTAAAAAAATTAATTGGATAGCATGGAGTTGTATTCATTGACACAAACTCTCTTTCGCTATAAACAAAATATTATTATTATATTTTTTTATAATGTTAATATATTATTATTATTATTATTAATGTTACTATTACAATTATTAATATTAACATTAATGTTAAAATTAATATTATTAATACCATACAAATTATGTTATATAATTTATTTTTTCATTTAATTAATTGATCTTGATCATAAAATTAATTGGATAACATAAAATTGTTTTTATTGACTATATATATATATATATATATATTATCTCAAATAAATAAAAATATTTAAATATAGCAACATTAAGTTTTATAAAGGAACCTAATTTGTTATTATATAATTTAGCAAAATGTTTTTTAAATTTTTTTTAAAACAATTTTAAAGTTACTCATTGTTACTCTACTTCTATTTCTAAGGTTGTTATGTCTCAATGTGTTCATTCTTTTATTTTTCAATGAAAATATTTAAAGCTGTAGAACTCTTTGAATTGCATTCTACTCCTTTATGCGAGTTAAGAAATCCAATACTGTCAACATTAATTATTATTTTGGTTTTACCAAGAATTAATTATCAATATTAATATTGTTCATTCAAATGAAGTGCTCTCCCTTCTGGATCAAATGAAGAACTCTCCCTTACACATAATATTAACAATATCATAGTGAGGCTTGAGCCTCATTTATTTTAAGAATTATAATCTACAAAACATGATTTAATATGGTTAAGTCATTTAGATGATAGTTTTTATTTATTAGTAATTAGTTATTGTCCTGGGTTTAATTGTTATGATCTAAGCAAGCATTGACCATTTATATCTTCAATGACTGTACACTATTGATAGTTTGTTGATTATCTTGGAATAATGATTAATAAGCATAATGTTGAAAGAACTTTAAAATATCCCAATGAGCACAACGTTCACCAAATTATGGTCAATATCAAAATAGTTTGGAGAAATCTGTATTTAAAAGAAACTTTAAAAAATAATTTATAAATATTGTAACCATATAATGCCTACCAATTACATAACATGTATCTTTGCAAAGAAGAATGCAGCATTCCTTCCTCGCTTTCCTCCTTCCCCTGTGAGTTTGCGAATAGAAATTATACTCGTTTACATATTTGAACTTGGTATTAGTTGATTTATTTGCACTATGAAGCTGGTTTTGAAAAAAAAAAATTGAAGCACTAAGACTTCTGGAGTAACATGCAAATGAATTTTATGATAACACGTTACTTAACAATACCATTGATATCTAACTTATTTAACACTGATTTAATTCAACTTATAGATTTATAATTCCTGTCACATAGCTTAAATTTCGCCTCTATGTATAATTATGAAGTCGAAACATTTGTAGCTATAGAATGAACTGGAAAACACATGAATTTTAAAGAAAAAAGAGCCTTGCAATAATTTTTATTACAATCTTATTGAAGTTAGATATAATAATAATATTTAGATCTGATAGCATTGTTCATCACTCAGTTTGGCCTTCAATCTAGTTTGTCCTTCAACCCATTTGCAACAGCTTTTTGATTATAACTAAATAATATCACTTTGTTTTGCAATATTCTTTGTTAAAGTCATTTGCATGCCTCACTTATGAAAATATTAAAAGAGAATAATGGGAAAAGACGGCCTAAATTACATAAGACCTATTTTCATTTGAATTGAAACTACAATATACAATAAGTCTTAACCAGAAGGTTTGAAAAATAAGAATGCAACAATTAAAGATTAAATGTACATTTAATGATCCGTGTCGTGTCCAGGAAGCACGAGGGGGACAATATTTCAACTGAATGAGTCGGATCTGTTATGGCGGAAGCTTAATAAACAAAATGAGCAAAGCAGGATTATGCAATACAGATAACACAAATACGCACAGACAATATGCAGGAATGTGAACTGTTCTTCTATTACTTGCAAACATATCAAAACCAATATATGTTACATTGTTATACATGCTTATATAGAATTCTGAAACGCTTGGGTGCCTTCCCGTTACGTTTAGTTACAAATAAGTTAGAATGGTTTCAACCGTTACAATCGACTAGAAGACAAAGAGACAGTCTGTCGAAATTTGACAGTCATTGGTCGCATGTCGACACTGCTTGTTGATGTCGCGAACTACAAGATTGTAGAACATGTCAAAGGTGCGGAACATGTCGTAGTATGTCGAAGTCGAGACTCGTCGGAGTTGTATCGAAATCGAACCTGTCGAAGTCATGTCGAGTCGAAACTTGTCGAAGTTGTATCGACATCAATGACTTGCCAACTATGATGGGGATCATACCTCCTTCCTTAAGAAACAATGGACCCCATTGTTTGCTCATGAAGGTGAGGAAACTTGTCGGTCACTTCAGTAATAGAGTACCACTTTCCTTGAGATGGGATTTGGTCAGCTTTGGCAACCTAAAACAAGGGAATTGTGTTCGTCCTTATAAGGCGTACGCGTCGTCCCACAATGGTGTCACTAGTATAGAATGAGAGATAAGTGACCAGGCGACCAAAACATTTGGTCACCATATTTTTTTCAAGGGATAAATGACCAAAATTGAGAAATTTTAAGTGAGCTAACTAAAAATGACCAAGATAGATGACCAATTTGGTCACGGGATAAGAACTAAACTAAAAAGGACCAAGATAAATGACCAATTTGGTCACAGGATAAGACTAAACTAAAAATGACCACATAACAATTGGTCATTTATTTGGTCATTTTTAGTTGTGTTACTACGACAATGGAAAATTACAATTTTGACAATGAATTTGTACAATTTACTAAATTTTAACATTGCAGGTGGATTCAGAGACCCCCTACAAGGGTGCTGTGAATCCACCTGCAGTGTTAAAATTTAGTAAATTGTAGACCCCCTCATGTGTCATAACAAAACAATTGACACCAAATTAGCTTATAAATTCTTTGCATGTAAATTGTGCAATCACTCGACAAATATGGAAAATTGACGTAATTTTGACAATGAATTTCATGAGCAATATTTTACTAAATTTTAACACTGCATGGGATGGATTCAGAGACCTCTAAGTTGAATAGAAATCAACTATCCACTTCCAATTCCTCATCCATTAATTGTGGGATCTTCACACATTCCATTGGCATCCAAGGAGGTTGTTCATGTCTTTAATATATATTGGATGTAGAAAACCATATACACCACGAATTTATCAATATAATGCTTGAACCCCATATTATCAACATGTAATCTTATTGACTAAGTCCATTCTATCACATTATTGCTCTCACCATTGTCATTTGCATTTTTCAATCCTATGTGTTTGAAATTATTGATGTGTTGAGACATCACTAATTAATTAATTATAGATACACCAAGTAAGCTTGCAATCTAACCATTTTTTTTGGCAAAGGCATACAACTTATTATATATGGATTGAATTACAATGAATTCAACATATTTGAATATGACACAAGGGTTTGTAGACTTTGGATAGATTCCATCCATCACTTCCCTCGTAAAAGCATCAACAATTTATCATTATAATTCCTTCCAAAAATTCTAGACAACAAGCAAATGGTCGCTTTGGGCTTGAAAAGGAGTACTAATGATTTTTTTTCTAATTTATTAAGAAAATAAATTATCATCATTAACATATAAAACATTAATATAAAAATTCATATATAAACACAACATTAATATATAAATTCACAAATATAAAAACCAAAGTCTATGTTTAATTAAAACACATTTATGATATAATAGTGTAAATAAAAATAAATAAAAAACCTTAATATATAAAGAAAAAATTCATATTAAACAAAACATTAATATATAAATTCAAACCAAAGTGTATGTTATTAAAACAAATTTATGACATAATATTGTAAATAAAAAGAAAAATCATTAAAAAATGTTAAGACAAATGTGTTCAAGTTGTATTAGAAACCCCTGTAATTTGGTCACCCACCACAATTCTAGAGTATGTGACCATGTGATGGTTTGATGATGGCCGTGAAACCTATAACAATATGGCTTGATCTACTCCACTACATAAAGATTTGGTTCCATTGATGCCAATTTTTTTTGATGATGGCTATGAAACCCATAACAATATGGCTTGATCGACTCCACTACATAGAGATTTGGCTCCATTGGTGCCAAATTTTTGGCCATGGCTCATCTTGCTCACCAATGAAAAGTCTAAATTTTCTCTAGGATTTTCTCATGTTCTTGACATTCCACATCATAGATTGCTCAATTTCATATTTCTTCAGGAAAAGAGGGCATGATGCAGAGGGTGTGAAGCATCCATATGCACATCATGAGAGTCGAGAGCAATTCTAACACCACATGCAAATGCTGAATTAGCAATTTCCATACAGGTACTAGTCATTTCCTGGCTTAATCTTACCCTCCTCGACTTTGAGCTTCCTTCTGAATGCTAAACCAAATTTCCTTTTGAATGCTAAGCATTGGTAACAGATTTCAAATCTCATCCTTAACCAAATTTCTATCAACATCAAGAGTTTGAGCTATCGAATTTGGCCAAAATTAGAGGAAATTGTCTTATGACTTCTTGAGCCATGCTAAGTGTGAAAATTAGTGCGCTTTATAATGTCTTAGTTTTGCTTTTGGTAGTTATAAATCCTAAAAAGACTACCCACTATTGTCAGCGACTAGGGTTGTTAAGTTCCATATGCATCTCTCTAACAGTTCGGGTAGGGATTTGGTAGGGAGGCTCTGAACAAGTGTAATTTGGGATTTTGGGGTTTGAGTATGTGAAAATTGTATGACGCATGAGATGATACATAAAAATAATTGAAGAGGTTATGTAGAAGATTTTGTGGGTTATGGCGTGAAAACTTAAATTTTATTGAAACTAAATGCATGGTTTTGAGATTTGAATCTTCGATTTAGGGTTTTAAGCTATGTTTCCCCCTTCTCCCCCAAAATATTTTGTACAAGAATTGGAAGCCGACAAAATTATTGTATAGTCATTGGTTAAAGGTTATATTTTTTAAACCTCGGGGAAACCTATTTTGCAGTTTGGATCTTTGAGTTTTGTTGCCTTATAAGTCTCTTGAGCTCTGAAATCCAGTGGTATATATTAAGTCGTGGAGCCTAAAAATGGGCGCAAGAAAATTTCTATGGGGTTTGAACTAATGACAACTAGAGAAAAATGAAAGATGTGGGGGTTTTGATTTCATGGGTTTAAGATGAAGTGGGGTATCTGGGGTATCTTTGAGATGTGTTTTAAATTTTTTTTAAAGGCTTGAATCCATTAAACTATTTTGACATATTCAAAATGAGTAGCTTTGGGGTATTTCTTTTTACATGTTATTTTTCATCCCTAATATGCCTGGTTTCAACAACGATTTAGACAATTATTTGATTGGTTGTGGGGGAGTTCCAACACTACCCTAAATGGGAGGAAGTTTGTTGAGTATTTATCTTCCGAAAATGTCATATTTCACCCCATTGGGATTTCTATTGTGACAACGAGCATGAACTTGAGTGCCCCATATGATGATCTCCATTTTCAACAAAATGGGAAATCACCGCTTTAAAGTCAACAACCCTAGGTATCATTATGTTCATCTTCATGTTTTGCTACATTTGAGCCAAGGATTTGTTGTTTTCTAATTCTAGTAGTTCCTATAGTCATTCTGGTAGAGATTCATCATTTGACACATAGGTTGCATCCGCTACGAGAAAGCTCAAGACTTGGAATTTTGTAGGTACCACTACCTCTTTGTCATATACCAAATTTAAATAAGTATGCTTCGTGAGATTCTTAATGTTAGTTTGGTATTCCCATAGCAGTGATGATATGTGCTAATCCAATTCTTCCTTGTCGACAACACAAATCTTAATAAACCCATGCTTCAAAATCTTATTGTGGCATCCATTGTGTTGTTGTTTATTGGATGATAAGAGTCACTAATAAGGTTCTTTATTAGGAATGCATTGGTGATCATATCATTCAAGGTTGCATGTCAATAAGGATAGTGCCATAAGGAGAAAATAACTCCACAAAAGTATATTTACACAGACTCTCTCATGGTTCTACAAGAGATCTTTTCTCTTTATGCTACTTCTAGCTACTAGAATGACATGAACTTATTATTGTTTCCTGCCTTACAAAGAGATCTATCATGTGTATTAAAACAATTATTTCTTGCTATTTTCTTGGTTGGATTTATTATCTCTCTTCTTATTGAAATCATATGAGCTAAATTTTTTATGGTGGTATGTCTTACGAAGTTATTTACTTAATTGACATCAAAATTAGGTAAACAAGGATATTAGCATAATGAGAAATGATCTATGGTGTTACATTTTCTCTATATGCTCTCCCTATGTTTGACAAGTCAATACAGTGGTTAAGGTACTACTTGGGGAAAACCTACAAGAACCTTTCTAATCCTTTTAAAAGTTGAGAACTTTGATTGCTACCTCTACCAACCATATGAAATGTTGATAAAGAGAAAAATGGATTTGAACCCTTAACCTATGTCTTTTTAGGCTCATATTCTACCATTGAAACTATTCTCCTCATGAAAAAATGATTACTTGATTGACCAACCATCTCAATATGATGTAACCCCTATGTCCTTATAAATATAATCGTTAACCCATAATGTCAACCCTCTATATCCTTATCCATCTCAATATGATGTAACCCCTGTGTCCTTATAAATATAATCATTAACCCACAATGTCAACCCTTTGTATCCTTATCCTTAGCAAATGAAGAGGTTTCTACCAAGATTTATAGAGGTATTAATTATGATCCCGAATTTTCTTTCCCTCCATCTTAATTTGAGTTTTTAAAATTGGTTATTATTATAATGTAATATATTAAAAACATATTATATATTATATTGTAACGTCCCCTCCTACCATACCAGCATGATAGAGAGGACGTGATGCTAAACCGGGCATCTAGCCCAATGAACTTTTAACTAAGCATTCACATAATATAAAAGATCATATGGAAATGTATAATGATAAGAAAAAACACAGCGGAAATAATATCAATAGCACATCCATCATATATTCAAGATATTCATCAAATAATAATTGCAAGGTTAACACAAGAGAATACTTATCTTAACAAGTAGTCCCAAGCAACCAGCTATGCGTCTGCAACGTTCCACCCAACCATAGGCCAGTTGTGCTTATCAACCTCTTGATGCAACTGCCACCCCCGAGCTGGGCATGATCTCTACAAGGAATCATGGAACAACAGACTCACACATAGCCAAGCATACACCAAGATGAGCCAAGCCAATCTACAATTGGGTTTATCAGGCTGCTGGGAAATGGAAAGGAAGAGTTGCTAAGCTAGTGTGCTCAACCACAGAGCTATGGATACCTCTACAAGATCTATTTAGCTTGGCACCCACAATGCCTACACACCCCACTCAAGGAAGTATTCCCTTCACCAATTCACAGTCCCTCAGGACATACCTTCCAATTCTAGAGTGTCCTAGGTGTGCATAGAAGAGTAGCCAACCCTCTTGATCTTCTTGAGAGGTTACTCCCTTCACTAGGTTTATCAAGCCAATTCTATCTACTACCACTCCAAAACTTTTGCTCACAGGTTCAAACCCAAAAACAGGGATGCACATAACAGTAGAAGTATAAGTGCTGGACATGAAGAAATGTTTTTACAGTGAGATTCCCAAAGAGGGGGTTTCTACCAATTCAGAAAAAAGTGGGAAAGCCCAAAAACGAAATGGCAATTGGGGAACAACCCCGGAGAGCAGAAATCGTTTTCAGAAAAAACGCCCATGGGTATTTTGGAGCAAAAACAACCTCCATCACAGTCCCAAATCGTGGCCCTTCTCTCCCAGCTGCTGTATATACAAAAACGAGCTCCCAGGCATGGAAAATGCAGGAAAAATGGTGAAAAACGTGATGGGGAAAGACCCAGTAGCTCAGACTGCGTGAGAGGGGAAAGACTGTGTGTTCAGAATGGCTTTGGGCACCATTTCGTGGATGTTTTCTTGCCCAAGGAGACAAAATATGATTTCCAAGGTTGAGGGCTTGCCCATACATGAAATTGGCTACCATACCTCTTCATTCCCAAGGCATTAACTACCTCAACCAATTTCTGGAAGAATTAAATGATTGGGTCCATAACCCAAAATGGGTAGTTGGTGGTTTATGGGTTTTCTCATTGACACATGGATTAACACCATTGGCTCAAGGGTTTGAATAATTTCCCTCCCTATTCCTTGTAGAATCATGCCCCATCTCTTTGTTGCATTGCATAGCTAGTTGTGGGTATTTTCATTAAAATTCGTATTTACATGATGTCTTATTTACATTGTGCCTATCTAGCACAAGAACCATAGACATCTATTTTTAATTGCCGATACATAAAACACTAATTCAATGGTGGGGCCTTGGCCTTGAGCTCCTCACCATGATTAAATAACAATATTTACATCATTTACGATTTAATGCAAAGGGGGTCAAAATGGGGACATTACATATATATAATCCCAAAAACACATATAAAATTGGTTAATATTATAATATAATATACTATAAATATATTAAGAACATATTATATAATATAATATTTTAGGATTATATATAAAAAGTATTATATTATATAATATGTTCTTAATATATTTATAGTATATTATATTATAATATTAACCAATTTTAAAAACTTGGACGGAGGGAAAGAAAATTGAAATGGAGGGAAAGAAAATTGGGGAAAAGAGAGAAATAAATTTGGGGATTTTTGACAAAGTTTTGGAGGCTCCTTTAGGAATCGACTCTGCCTTTGTATTGTGTTTCATCTGTGGAGGAATTGGTTAAAATCTTTGTGAAAGTGGAAAAATGATGGAATAATTAAGCGTAGGGCTATAGATTGTCGTCTTAGGAAAGAAGTGCTATATGTTGTAGTAAGATAAGCAAACAATCTTATTTGAAGGGTTGGTTGCTATAGACTGCTCATGGAAAAAACATGATGGAATGAGTTATGAATTTTATAGTAAATTCCAACTTTGGTTGCAAGAGCTATTTTAGTTACTAATCAACATTGAAAAGAAATATTTTTGGAATCCATTGTTGTGGAAGGATTCCACTGCAAGCTGATCTACTTGCCCTGCAACTCTTGTCCATTCCAAGAAGAATAACCCCAAGAAAAGAATCTTCTCATCAATCAGGTTAGCGACAACGTCCAAAATTGACAATGAATTTGCAGAATTTATCACATTTTTAAAGACTGGGTTTCTCTAGCTTGCTGCACAAAATGTTTGATTGGTCTGTCACGCGTTGTATTCATAACATAGGTCAAGTGAATTTTTGTAATGAGGAACTAGGGATAAGGTTAAGAAAATTAAATTATCTTCTTGATCTCAGCATATCCTGTGAGCTCTATGAGAGAAAATAAAACGTGTAAATTTGTTTTCCTCTGGAAGCACAAAAGCTACACACACTTCGAACAATTCAAAAACTGTGTTGATTTCTCTAATTACCTATCCAGATATGGTTATAATTCAAACATAGGATTTTTTCTACCATGCAAAATGGTAAGACAGGTGGTTCTAGTGGATTATGCCTCCAGAGGCTTATAGAAGCAGCGATAGAGGATATTTCAGGGTGTGATTGACTATTGGGCTAATCCTCTTGTGGATGTCAACTATATTGGTACTGTTATCTTGTAGGTGAAGTGCTAAGATATCATTCAATGCAAGGAAGCTTGAAAATAGGAGGGCAAGGATTTTACCACTCCTAGTGAACTAATCGTACACCAAACCGACTTTTGTTGATTTCTCCATGTTCCTTTCCAGACGAGTGAGATTGAGATTGAAACATGTTTGTTACTTAAGAGCATACCCGCTCACTTCCACTAGTAAGCAGAGCCCCATTCCACCAATCATATCAACAAGTAAATCCATCCATCCTAGAACTTATAGAAAAAAGCATATTTACAATAGCAGATATTACCAAACCTCAGATCTGAGTTCCATATAACAAAGTTAGGGCACGTTCTGAATAAATTATACCATAATCTTCACGAACTAGACCAGTAGAAGTGCCTATGGTAGGAAGCAAGGAAGTCAGGATTCAAACTGATGTTGTGACAAGACCAAAACATACTTATATTGGAATCATTTTTAACAGCAATTGATAATGATTATATCCAGTTGGATAGTGGCGGCTTGTACTCAGATTTAAACATTTGAAGAAGGTATGAATATTGTGATTTTCCATCCTTGGTAAAGTATGCTAGAAAATGAAAACAGATTTGGAGGTTTGACCCTTGTAGAATAACTAGAACCGAACGAAGTTAAAATTGAGTATGAAGAGTTTACATTGATGTTACAACTCTTTTTTAGCTTCCCAAGTAGGGCACATGGACATTATACGCAGACTTCTGGTAACCTAGAAATTTTTCATAGTTAATTTTGAAGATTGCTTGTGCTTTTCTAGCTGTAAATATTTTGATCAAATCTCTGACATTGCTGGAGTTGCTTCCAGATTTAGGAATGTGCCCAGCTCTAGAAATCGTGGCGAATTGTTGAATGTTGCGATGAAGATTGGGGAAATAGATATTTTAATATTTTGCTGCAGCATCAGGTTGAGAAACCCTGTAGGAAAAAGGTGAGGAAAGGACCATATGCTCTTGGAGAAATTCGGTCGAGTGGTAAGCACTTTTATTTACAAATTAAGTAAATTGAAATTCCAGGCTTTACTTTACATGATGAAAGGGTTTACAGAGATAGTTTCGATCTCTTGGGAATTGAATTCCGTTATGAGATTAGTGTCATTAGGTACAAAAGAAAATTCTTCGGTGACAAAGTTTTTATTATTCCTGCGAGTTAAATAAACAAACTCATGTTGCCTTCATTGATCTGGAACGTAATTGTGCTATATTCATGTGGGAATCAAAAGAGCACGTTTTCCAGAGTTTTTCTTGCTGAAATCTGACTGTTATATGCATTTCACCTTTAAAATACAATTACTGGATTACCCTGAAGGTTTTTGGTGCTTCTATAACTTGGAAAATGGTAAATTTATTTCTGGATCCATTGGATTGTGCCAAATTTTCTTTGCAGGATATCAGAAGAATACTGAAAAGAAAATGCCTTAGTACCCTTTATCCTACTCCTAAATGGCTCATCATGGCCAAGCATTAAAATGTAAAGATGTTGTATGTAGTCTCCGGGACAAAAGTTTGGGTTAATGAGTTGCTCAAAACATTCCTTTTCACCAATCCATCTTTCATTTGAATTTTCGCCCTATTTGTGGTTTACATGGAAGTCTTTTGTGTTCAATGTCTAATCAAGCACTGAGGGACTGATTAAATTCTGGGTTTTTGTTTTATATTGAAATTTTATGATATTCTTGAGCAGGCCAATAAGGTGTGGATAGAACTAGAAGGATATAGAAAGAATCTAGTTCGCATTGTTCAGCTATATTTGAAAAGTCTATGACAGTGAATAAACCAGAGGGGATGCAGCCATTGCACAGGACAGGAATTTTGGGACTCGTGGGAAAAAAGCAGACTCTTTATATTTCTACACACAGAAAATTGAGGATTTATCACTCAAGCTGGAAACAAAACATAAGATTGCACTGACAGAGAAGCAGGTTGCAGCAGCCTTTATAATTTTCAACAGTAGGCCTATTGTAGAAGTTGCAGCACAGGTTGTGCATTCATAGCTTACGGATACATGGATTGTAATGGCTGCTCCTGAGCCTCGCGAAGTAGTGTGGAAAAACCTTGCGATTCCCTTCTATGAGAGGATGATTCGACAGAACATTGTGTTCCTAACTGTTGTTTTCTACATGATTCCCATCACTTTTATCTCTGCACTTACAACCATTGATAATCTAAGAAGACTTCTTCCCTTTCTAAAATGGGTTGTGGATAAAAAAGAACTTAAAAGTGTCCTTGAAGCTTACTTCCAGATCTTCTTTGGAACTGTGCCAACACATAGTGGGATGGACTTGAAAAGACTGCCCAGTTTGACAGGGAACAAACCTATATTGTTCATGAATTGCAGAAATTTTACCCAAATAGTTGAACTTGTATTAGTGTTGGACACACCAAATAACTATGTCCCTCAGTGCCAAGATTTATTTTTCTTGCCTGAATAGATTGCTTTTTTATTAAATTTTTGTAGTTTTTAATGTGTTGAACATGTTTGAAACAATGCTTCCGAGTGACGATAGAGACTGTCACTGATAACAAAGTATCCTGCTGTCTGCAGCTTTGTAAGAAAAGAATCTTGAAAGAGAGACAAAAATCCAAACCCTTGATCGGCCAATGTCTAGGAATCATCAAACAAGGTCATCCATGCACCATCCTTCAAGCAAATTGTAATTAAGCATTCATAAATTTCAAGTAAAAATTCCCCTCGTTACCCCTGCAATATTTAGGATAACAAGATTTAAACTTCTACATTTTGCATATGAAATCTAATGAGGTTGTAAGCATTCTCAAACATTTTGAAACAATTAATCGTAATCTTAAAAATTTAAGTAAAAGTTAGACATTCTCCTTGTTTTTATTTTTCTCTCATTTTACTTAAAAAAATGATATTACAAATAATTACTAAAATTTTTAGGGTTTTTGTTTTAAGTTTTTTATATATATTTATTTTTCATGATTGAAAGCCTAGTCCCACACCCAACATATAGAGCTGTACAAAACCATTTCATTTTGTATCAAATTGACTAGTTCAGGCATAAGGCTGGCTACATACGAAACAAACCATTTTTGGTTCAATGTCATGATTTCAATCAGTTAGGCATATAAACCAGTCAAACCAACCGGTTTTGGCAAAACCTATCCTATTCGAATAGCATTGATAGATACAATCAAAAGCAAGATAGTAACGTAATAGCATACAATTTCAGACCGATAACAACAACATGGAAAATTTATAGGTATGCATGGAATCAATTAAAGCAAGCTATATGAAAAGAGAGTATCAAAAGCCGACATCAATAGGGATTTAATATGAATGGATAAATAATTAATCATGAGAATAGTTAAGCACATCTCTGAGAAAATGTAAGGTGAGAGGGAGTATAGTATCCTTCTAGAATTAATGTAACAACTATTATGGATTGGCTCTGAAAATATACCTATGTGCAAACCCACGGATTGGCTTCTGCTTCAAATATACCTCTGTGCAAACCCACAGATTGGGTCTGAAAGATTTACAATGACTATTTGGATATCAATACTTTGCCAGATCATTGGTAAAACAAGTCCACAGATGGTTGGAGCTTAGCATGGATCCTGGGAAATTCAACTCATAAGGGGTTGTGTACTTGGGACCTATTATCAGTGTTAACTGAAAATATGTTAGTGAACCATCAGTGTTCTAGGTCCAATGAAGGTCATTTTCTGTCGTTGGGGATTTAATGAGGAGAACCATCTATTTTTTCGTTGGGGACAATCATATTATTTCAACGTTCGTCATCTTCCTTCTGCATTATTGTATGTTAGAGCATCTTACAAGGAGGGAGTGATGGAGCAAGAGCCTCGCCCTCGTGCAACAGTCAAAGGGATTCATATAATGGTAACTGTAGTCAGACTTAAGTGGATGGTCTGATGCTGTTACATTTTATTTTTTTCCTTGACATGTCCTTATATGCATCTTTCCTTAAAACAATTGTATTTTTCTATTTGTTGCTTGCTTACTTTAGAGCTTTGAGGCTAAACTTCAGGTTGAGAATATTTTCTATAATGTGGCTGCTCACAGAAAATCATTCAAGAATTTAAATGAGGAATATGCACGTATTTTAGATGTTATCAGTCGGTATGCAATTCATAAAATCAACGTGAGCTTTTCTTGTAAAAAGGTTGGTTTATGCATTAGCTTAAATGTTTTGCTCCCACTGCTTTTTTTTTTGTAGCAGCCATATTTTTAGGGTGCTTGAATTTTTAGTTGCACTCAGTAGGAACTTTTCTTTTATATTATATTATATTTGTAGCACGGTGATAGCAAAGCAGATATTCACACCACAGTTCTCGGTTCAAGAAGAGATGCAATCAGATCAGTTTATGGTCCAGCTGTTGCTCGAGAGCTTGTTGAAATAACAACTTCAGACAATGAGCCTTTCCACTCTGTCTTTAAGATGGAAGGGTTTATTTCAAGTGCAAATTATAGTGCCAAGAAAACGACAGTGGTGCTATTTATAAATGGTGAGAATGGATTAATTCTGGAAGTGTGTCTAATTCTTTCCATATTTTCTATCTATATATCTTTTGGAAATTACTGAGCGTATAAATATTACACTATATTGTTATATGTGTACTTTTTGAATTTTTTTCTAATGGATATAAAACACAACCATGTTTTAAATCATAGTCATTCTAACGCCTATTGCCGTGGAAGGGAATTAATGCTATTTTAGGGCAGAAAACAGATGCATTTTCAGAAATTGAGCACTTTTATTTCTAGGAAATAATTTAATGAAAGTAATCAAGGGATGTGAGCTTTGCACTTTTTTTCTGCACTCTAGTTCATATTATTAGGAAAATGAATTTTGAGCCTGCTTTTTGTCACTACAAATCTATAATTGGCATGGTTGTACTTATTTAAGGTTTACAGTTTTCTATAATTGGCATGGTTGTACTTATTTAAGGTTTACAGTTTTTTGCTTAGGGAAAATCTAATCTTATATTTAATTTTTAATTTGGAGAAGTTTCCTTGTATCCTGATGCAGCAAGTTCACTCTTCCCCAAGCTAGGAGGGTTACAATTAACGTAGCCAATTTGTGACATTCAAATTGAAACCTTTTGGCTAATAAGTTGTGAGAGAAGGGGTGTCTAATCTACTGAAGTTGCCCAAGCGTTGCACCTGAACCCAAATGAACACATGAGTAAATGCACTAGCACAAGTGACCCTCAAGTGGCAAACATGTCACTGTAGGAATTTGAACCTTGGTAGGGGCATTAACAACACCCTGATTTTAGTGCCTAGGGAAGCCCCCATTGGCAATCTTGTATTTAACAAATAAATACGAAGTATTGAACGTAGTCTTGACTTTTCCCCATAAAATTGGCCTTTCCTTAATTAAATGCAATAGTGAGCATGCCAACTCTACCTAAACTGTTATGCTATTGATAAAACATAAGATGATTTAGTTTTATTAATGTCCAACAAATGATAAAAAGGTCAATGGGACTTTGTCATTTTTCATGATTTTTCTCAAGACAATCCAGACAATAAAACATAAACAATAAATTGACAAACTTTGTCGTTTTCCCTTTTTTCTCGGGAATATGGCTCTTCATAGTAATTCCTCCAAGAAAAACACTAAGATGATTGGAACTCTTTTATTCCGAGAAAAAATCCTACAAACCAGAATCTCTAAAATAAATGTTAAGAAAACATAAACATAAACAGACAAACTCTATCATTTTTTTTTTCTCAAGGATATGGCTCTTTCATACAAGAAGGGAAAAAATCTTACGACAACTACACAAAATAAAATATGTTTTTTTTTTAATTACAAGAATGAGCATCAAAGAATTGATCTTTCTTAGCTTTTCAATCTCCATTTAGTCAGAATTCATTTACGAATATCTTTTTTGAAGTTCTCTATACTATAATTTGGTTGAATTGATATTTACTGCTATATTTCAAGCATTCGGAAATGAAATTTAAACTGAAAACCTAGATGCATATTATGTCATATTTTGGGTATTAGTGTAGGCAGTGAAAGAACCTTATAATGGAAGTTATTGGAATCCGGTACTTGTAGTGTCAATATGCCAAGTCTGAATATTTCTTAGCTGTTCAATCTCCATTTAGTCGGAATTCATTTACGAATATCTTTTTCCAGGTTCTCTATACTATAATTTGGTTGAATTGATATTTATTGTTATATTTCAAGCATTTAGAAATGTAATTTAAATTGAAATCCTAAATATATATGATGTCACATTTTGGGTATTAGTGTAGGCACTGAAAGAATCTTTTAATGGAAGTTATTGGAATTCGACTAGTGATGCTTGTATGTCCAAAATGAAAGCAGTATGGTAGGTAATACTTGTAGTGTCAATCTACCAAAGTGTGAATAAAGTATCAAAATATTATGTAGGAGTAGGACGAGCACTTCTCCAGGGTGTTGCACAACGATAAGTTCCGGAGAAAACCTCTAAATGAATATATCTAAATAGTAAAGAATAAGAAAATATTATGAATTGAAATCTTGAACTGTGCATTAAGTGATTTATCATGTTCTATATTTATCTTAGTTTCACTATTGATGGCGATAAGGATCATAATTAGCTGGCCTAGGTGGATAGGTGGTGCTAGTTGCCTTTGGTTTATATGGACAGGTGACACTACAGTACTGAATAATGAATACATGAGGCACCTTTTCTACGTGTTGAATGATCTTTATCCTCTTCCATTAATAATACTTGTGTAGAACTTTTTTTAAGAGCTAGAGTATTTGATAATATTAATCATTCTTCTGTTAAAAACATTCCACTTAGGATTGACTAATTTAAAATTTGTGGAAAGCATAATCTTTGAGGACTATACCATTTCTAGTCTATTGAGAAGCAAGAAAGAGTAAAAAGTAGTGATGAAAATCTCAAAAGTAACTCAGAGGAATCAACATTGCATGAGAACCTGCTTGAAACATGCAAAACATCTGGTCTACTTTGGCTCAAAATTTTTGGATGGCTAGATGGACACACACCCCTTAAGGCAATGTAACTTGGTCAGCGAGATGACTCTTATGCTGTGGTAATCGCTTTGAAAATCCTATGCCACAAATATGTATTTTTTTCATTAATATGATATTCATATTAAGGCTAGCTAACAAGTTTTTGAAAAATTAAGTCAACATAGCTGCTATATTTTCTTGGATCACCTTCTGAAGTATCTTCACCCTCATTCTATCAACAAAGCACTAGAAAAATTCATTGACTTTGACCTTAATTGAATGAAATTTTGTTGGTACCATGCTTAATATATCTTAGTTCAACTCTCGTTATGTATTAGTTCATCTCAATGATTAGATTGTTAGGAAGATGATTGGTGTAACACTTCTGCAACATATCATATGGCCACCTTTAAGTAGTGTGATTGATTGAATTGTAAGAAACTATTTGGTTTTTGAAGAATCACTATGTGTGGTTCTAAGACTAATGTAGCTAAAGTGGGTCAATAAATGTGAGTCTTCGTGTTAAAGCTTATTAAATATGTGGTTGATGACAACACGTTCTATTACTGCATAATTTTCTGGATCAATTTCACTTTTTTCTTTGTTGTGCTAACATTTTCCTTTGTAAATGTGGTTACATGGTGCATAACAATAGTATCTTTGCCTCCCATTATCAATGGTGCACATTCTACAATCACTTTGGAAACAAAGAATGTCTTCATTGAATGCATAGGAATTGACCCAACTAAAGCAAAAATTGTTCTAAACACAATGGTGAGAATTTGTTGTGTTATTATTCAATGTTTTCCATAGAAAAGGTCAACTTAGAACCTAATTTTGAAAGATACCATGCTTGTATCTTAAATCATTGATGTAAAATTATATAATATATTTTATTTAAGGGTGCTAGCTCAATGGAAGAGCACCTGCCTTATAGGTAGGAGGTTGGTGGTTTGATTCCTCCATGCCCTGTATTGAAACCATTAAAAAGAGATAAATGACCACTACAAAATAGAGGTAAATGACTAAAAAATGACCAAAATTTGTATATAAAAAACCACCAGTACAAAATAAGAGATAAATGACCAAACAAATGACCAAAATCTGCGTATAAATGACCACTTTTGAGTTGGTGACCACTGGTAGCAAATTAGTGGTCATTTATCACGTGATGAAAAATGTGGTCATTAATTGTGACAATTAATGACCAAATATATGACCAAATTAATGATCAAATATATGACCAAATATATGACCACAAGATAAGGTATAAATGACCAAGCTAAATATGACCACATTTTTTGTCGCGTGATATATGGCCACTAATTTGCTACCAGTGGTTACCAACTCAAAAGTGGTCATTTATGTGCGGATTTTGGTCACTTATCTCTCATTTTGTACTAGTGTGTCGCAAGGAAGAGGCTCCTGAACATCTATATGGATGTCTTCGGGTTTTGTTGTGGATAAGTCATTCTGTTCCAATAAAGGTGCATGGTATGGTCGAAGTAGATCGACATTGAAAACTTGATGCAGACCCAGGCATGCAGGACTGTCTAGCTGGAAAGCATTGTCACCAACCTATCGAAGAATACTGTACGGACCATATCGCAAAGACTTAAGCTTCTTGAAAGGACCAGTGAAGTGCTCCTTCTTAATATGTAGCCAGACCTTATCCCCAATTTGGAATGTATGAGGCATACGATGCTTTTCATGTTGGGCCTTAGCTTTCTCGTTTTCTCTGTGCAACATATCCTGTGCTTGCTTCTGAATGTCTCAAATCTATTCTTGAAACTTGACTGCTTTATCAACTTCTCGGTGGCTGCGGTCTGTGTTTGAGTTTGCTTGTGTCGAGGAGCTAATCAAGTTGATAGGTGATGAGGATTGAAATCCATAACAAATATCAAATGGACTCTTCCTGTAGATCTATGCTGAGCACGATTGTAGTTGTGTTGTATGTATGGAAGACTATCATCCCATGTGCGTCGATGCTAGTGATTGTACATGCGAAGCAGTTGTACTACCAAGCGATTCACAACTTCCGTCTCTCCTTCGGTCTGAGGATGGAAAGCTATTGACAATGAGTGTCATGTGTCTAGGTGTTGCCAAAGGGTCTTCCAAAAGATGCTGACAAATCTGGCATCTCGGTTGAAAATGATGGTTGTGTGTAAACCAAAGTTTTTCCAAACATGTGTAAAGAAGAGCTGAGCGGTCTGCTGTGCTGTTGTGGTCTTCTTACATGGTATGAGAATGGACATTTTGGAAAATCGGTCGACTACGACTAATATCGCGTCATGCTGATGTCTTGTAGTAGGATAAACCGTCAAGTAGTCCATAGAAATAGATTCCCATGGTCGACTAGGAATTGGTAGAGGTGTATACAATCCCTGTAGTCGATTAGGTAGCTTAGAAATGGCACAAACCACGCATGATCGAATGTACTTGTTGATGCTAGATTTAACTGTAGGCCAGAATAAATACTTCTGTAGAATAGCAAATGTTTTTGCTACTCCAAAGTGTCCCGCAGTCTTGCTGTAGTGCGCGTCCCACATGAGCTGTTGTCGGTGCTCACCGGTCGGTACACAAAGTTGTCCAAGCTTGTATAGAAATGTGTCTTTTAGAAAATAGTTGGAGTCTGAGGTCGATGACTTGTTAGTCTATAACCATCGGTAGACTGCTGAGAAGTCGGTGTCGTCCTCGTACAACTGTTTCCAAGTGGTCGTGTTGTATCCTTGCATACTCATCACTGTCAAAAGGAGAGTAATGGGTGGTCGACTGAGGCAATCAGTGACGGTGTTAGCTTTACATTTCCAATACTTAATCACCAACTGGAATTGTTGTAGGTATTTAATCCACTTGATTTGTCGGTTTGTCTGCAACTTTGATTGTGTCGGAGCGAACTATAGAGGCTTATGATCAGCGAGAATGACCGTTTCTTTGCCAAGGATGTAATGCCTCCATTGCTTGAGAGCTTGCACAATGGCATACAGTTCTTTTTCGAATGCCGAGTATCTTCTAACTGTGTCATTAAAAGTCTCAAAATGAAAAGCGACTGGGTGACCAGACTGAGTGATCACTGTGCCCAAGGCATACTTCTGATGCGTCCGTCTCAATCTCAAAGGGCTGATGCAAATCAGGTAACACAAGTATTGGTGTAGTGCAGATCCTGTGTTTGAGATGTTCAAAAGCTTCTTGTTGTGTTTCTATCCACTGAAAGACAGTTTTCCCATTTCCCTTCGTCAACTGATTCAAGGGCCAAGCTATGTGACTGAAGCTGAGTATGAATCGTTGATAGAAATTCGCCAAACCAAGAAAACTTCTTAGATCTTGAATGCTTCTAGGAATGTGCCAATCTTTGAGGATATGTACTTTGTATGGATCAACGTGAATGCCTGCAGAGTCAATTACATACCCCAAATATTTGATGCTGGTCATCGCAAAAGAGCACTTGTCCATGTTCAGGTAAAGCCAATGTTGCTGGAGAGTGTCGAGGACTTGTCAAAAATGTCTGACATGTTCTTCCCATGATCGAATGAAAATCAATATGTCGTCGAGATAGACAATAACCCATTTGCCGATGAAAGGTCAAAGAAGGTTATCCATATGTCGCATGAAGGCCGCAGGTGCGTTGGTTAAGCCGAAAGGCATGACTAACCATTCAAACAATCCTTCCTTGGTCTTGAAAGCATTTTTCCACACATATGAGGGCTCGATTGGAATTTGATGGTATCTCGACTTGAGGTCGAGCTTGGTAAATAATTTAGCACCTTTCAGACAGTTAATAAGCTCGTCTATCCGTGGTAGAGGGTACCGATTCTTCTCCAATATTCTGTTGAGAGCTCTATAGTCGATGCACATGTGCCAAGTCCTGTCTTTCTTCGGAACTAGGACGACTGGACTTCCATAAGGAGAGGAGCTGGGTCGGATATGACCTTTGACGATTAATTCTTGGATTTGTCCGTGAATCTCTTCATTTTCGAGAATGGATCTTCTGTAAATAGATGTGTTAGGCAAAGAAGAACCAAGAACAAGTTCAATGGAGTGTTTTACCTGACAATGTTGAGGTACTCCATCTGGAGCTTGAAAGAGGTTCTGGTACTCATCGAGAATATGATTGACTTGTTTCTTCTGTCGAGAACTGCATTGGTCAGTGATTTGACTTGTTGTTGTAGTCTTCTAAGAATGTTGCGGCTTGATCATGATTAATGCGAACTTTTGAGCATTGTCTGTTTGGAAGATATCAGTGCAACCGTAGGTGTAGGTTGATGCTCTCATATGCTTAAACCATCGATTTTGGATTCCAACAATCACCTTCTGAGGCCGTGACTAATAACTTCCATGTCTATCCTAGAGGTAAGGTTTCCCAAATAGGGCGTTGAATACGGAGAGTGGTGCCACGTCACAAAGTACTTCATCTTCAAAAGGTTTTATGAAGTAGTTGAGTTTTCATTGTTGAGTGATCCATAGTTCTTGTCCATCCTTCATCCAACCGATGTTGTAAGGCTTAGGATGCAGAGTGGTAACAAGACCTAGTTTCTTCACAAGTTCTTCAGAAATGAAGTTCTTTTGGCTCCTGTTGGCCATGATAAAATGCAATGGGTTTCTTTGGACCCATATCCGGGTATGGAACTGTCATTCTCATTCCTCCTCGTCGACAACAGTCGAGGCTGTTCGATTTGTCAAGGTCAAAAGGGTCGTCGCATCTGGATCAGATTCTTCCACCATCTTGTCGAACGCGTCGGAGGTCAACATTTTCGTTAGAAATGTCTTCCGAGATTTGAATTCAGACGTATCATGCCAAGATGAGTGGTGGTAATCGCACCATTTTCCAATCGGTGGTTGTTTTCTACGTTCCCTCTTGTGAAAAGGCTTCTTTCCATGGTCTGGCTTTGGCAGTGTCGGCTGAGAAGAATTTGACTTGTCAAAGTTGGCTGGTGCCTTCATGTCAGGTGGTCGTCCTGATGTTAGCTTTGTCGTGAAACATGCTTTCCCTTTTTGCTTGATTTTTAGTTTGCTGGAATAGTGGAATGCATCCGCAAGCGTAGTGATAGTCAGAAATTCCATCTCTTGCTGAATGTACTAGGACAATCCGCTGATATACTTCAGAACAAGCAATTTCTCTTCTTCTTGGATGCCAAGTATTGCCATGAGTCGATAGAACTCGTCGGTGTAACTTTGTACTGATTGGTCTTTCCAATGCCTTAGCTGCTACCACTTCTTACACTGCTGCTCGAGGTATTTCAGTGGGTAAAATTCCTTTCAGATTTGTTCGACGAATTTATCCTAGGTTTCGATGGGGTTTCTGCTTTTCTCCATCTTTGTCGAGAGGTTCTCCCACCAGCAGTGCACATAGGTAGACATCTTTAAGGATGCAATGGTGATCTTGTCAACTTCCGAGAGTTGATTTACAGCATAATAGGATTCCAATTGTAATACCCAATTGTCGACGGATTCCACACCAATCTTACCTTCATGATTCGGTATGTCCAAATTCATTTGCACTTTGAAGGGGCTGACTTTATCGGAGTGAGTTCTCATTGAGGATCCTCCGGATGTCAAAGTGAATTGCAAGAGAATCTGATTGAACTGTGTGAACATTTCAATCCATTGTCGAGCAAGAGCTTGCTCAATAAGATGTGTTGTCTCGTCGGCTGCATGTCTATCGTTTGTTTCTTCTGTCATTTCTGGAGATCGTGTCTGTTTGGATCACTGAGATTGCGAGTGAGTTTGAACCGGCATAAGTCAGTTAACTTCGAGAGAAGTGTATACGCAGAACTTAAGCATGAACAAAACTGAACAGGCTCTGATACCAATGATCCGTGTCATGTCCAGGAAGCACGAGGGGGACAACAGTTCGACTGAATGAGTCGGCTCTGATATGGAGGAAGCTTAATAAACAGAATGAGCAAAGCAGGATTACGCAATACAGATAACACAAATACGCATAGACAATATGTAGGAATGCGAACTGTTCTTCTATTACTTGCAAACAGATCAAAACTGATATATGTTACAATGTTATACATGCTTATATAGAATTTTGAGACGCTTGGGTGCATGCCCGTTACGTTCAGTTACAAAGAAGAAGTTAGAATGGTTTCAACAATTCAACCATTACAGTCGACTGGAAGACAAAAGATAGTCTGTCGAAATTCGACAGTCGTTGGTCTCATGTCGACACTACTTGTTGATGTCGTGAACTGCAAGATTGTAGAACATGTCGAAGGTGCAAAACATGTCGTAGTATGTCAAAGTCGAGACTCGTCGGATTTGTATTGAAATCGAACCCGTTGAAGTTGTCGAAGTCATGTCGAGTCGAAAATTGTCGAAGTTGTATCGACATTAATGACTTTCCAACTATGATGTGGATCATTTAACTTCTTCCATTAACACAAATCTTCAGTGAATAAATATCACATTCAAATAATTTTTTCATTGAAATGGTTTCAAATGCAATGTCTTCACGGACTGTTTGACACTATATGGTTTCTTACAATATGCCTAGACACGGAGATGGAAAACATTTGGGGAAATCATATATTGTAGTACAACCTGATCATATAGTTAACATGCCCATCATTTGTCTTCCACGTAAACAGATAAGAACACACCGATGCCATCCTGCACAAAAAAAGAAGAACCCATTGCATTCAAACTCTTATCGATGGTCTTCCCACCTTGGCCATCCTACACAAAAACGCCCACCCAGGTGTTCCAGCTCTTCATCACCCTGCATCAATTACCATGACAGTGAGAATGAATGCATTAATAATATAAATTAAGATGATAGTGAGTATGAATGCATTAACACCCCCAAAATTGAATTCAGTCTTAGTTGAATGGGTTTCTAAGAGATTATGATTTTCTGTTGAAAGAAAGAGTTAAATGTGGTCGACATATGCTTAGAAACCCTGACCTAAATAGATGAATGACCAATAAAAGTTAGGAGAGAATTCATTCCTCGTAACAATTGAAAATTGACACGCTTTGGTTCTTAAACACTGAAACTTCCCTCCTCGTGGGTATAAAGAGGCTACGCTCATGAATATTTCTCCATTCCGCCTTGTTTATAAAGATCATGATGTAAAACCGTTTCCTAATTAGGAGCACCCACTAACCTTCTCCATTTCCACCTTGTTTATAGAGATCACAAAGCCACATGGTGATGGAAACGTTTGAAATAACCACATTCTTTTAATAACCTCAATGTAGCAGTGGAGTGTGGAGAGTGAAGCATTAGAAGATGAGAGTGAAGAGTGCAGCTTAATTTTATGAATTCTTGATAATAAATATTATATCTAACTGAAAAAACACATCTTAGTTAACTCATTTAATTTAAAAGCTTGATTTTTGTTTACGTCGAAGAATATTCTACCATTAATAAAATTTGTCCACCCATTTTTTGAAAAATAAAAATTTTCCAACCCTCCGTCCACCCCCAAAGTTGAAATAATATGCATATCGGCGTAATTACTAAGGGATCGATGAAGTATCACTTGTTTTATATCGCCTTATCAGAATACCACAATAATGATAACCCTTTTAAAATCACGGAATCCAATTGGACGCGTTTCTTTTTATTGAAAATAGCGTTTATGCTTTTTTATTAAAAGTAGAAGGGTTGTTCCTTTTGTATATTATAAGAATTAACACCCATTATATTAAGGAAACGTATGAATGATATCAAACCTTTGTTTAATGCGTTTGTTGGGTGTAATGTTGTGAAGAGAAATTTGTCTATTTAGAAATATTGTGGTGTTTGTTTCAGAACACATTACAAATTGAAATGGTACATAGTACGAGGTTCTAGGTGGAAAAGTTTAATGGTAGTAATAATAGTTTTCTTGGAGGTATCAGTTGGTTGAGGAAAGAACCTCTTATGGAGTAGATAGCATTTATCATGTGAACTAATGATGATCACAGTCAAGCAATGGACATGGTGGGATATTTCTCAAAGTCTTGCGAGTAATAGCAACAATGGAAATGGGAAAGTTATGAATGTGAACATTTTGCTTTTATTTTGGAGTTGTAAAATTTACATTTTGCATGCAAATGGTCATATAGATATAAGACCAAAATTAGGCATGTGTACCCCTAGTAAATCATTATTAAAGTGTAGACGTAGACCTAGTTGATAGGGAGGGCATGTAGGATGGTATTGGTAGCCTGTGGTATTTGTCCCATGGAATTGCATGTAATGAAGCCTTATAAAGGGCTTGGTGAACTCCATTATGAATGGGCCTGGAGGTGAGCAGTGAAGGCTCACTTGGACATATTTGGTCAAGGAAATTAAATGTTCAAGGTGGATCACTTAAGGTCTTTAGGACCGCAACATATTATTTAGTTCAAAGCTCAATAATTCATTGTATGTCATGAAGTGCACACCCATACAAAGGTACAAGATGTTTGATTCCTTCATGCTAAACCAAATTTTACAAGAAGTGAGTATAACCATTGTGTTTATGGTATATTCATTATCTTAGTGTTATATGTTATGATTGTAGCAAGCATAAGCATGGTTTAGATCAGTAGGTTGGATCAATTGGGTAGTATGTTTGATATGAAGGAGCTAGGAGCAACAAAACCAAAACTTGGGAATGAAAATACATAGAGACGAGAAAAATAGCAAGTTGTGGTGATCATAACATAAGTATGTGGAAAATATACCTAGGAAATTTAGTATGAATAATGTGAAATCAATAAAAATCCCTTTGGATTCCCATTGTAATCTTTCTTCAGGTTTATGTCCTAGTAGTAAGGAAGAAAAGGTTATGTTTTGTGTATTGTATGCTAGTAGGAAGTTTAATGTCTACGATGAAATGGTCAGGATTAACTATTTCACATGCAATTGATGTTTTCATAGGTCACATGGAAAATCCAGCTAAATGTAGTGAAATGGGTGCTTCGGTATTTTAGAGGTATGAGTATCACCTACATTATTTGCAGTAATTTAGTCTATGGTTATGTTGATTCATAGATTGTACGATATTTGTGCAAGAGGATATCTACCTCGTGTTATGTCTCATATGAATGCAAGGGTCTATTGGATAAGTTTGGACAAGTGCAGGGTAAGGTATTTTGTGGTAGTCAAAGTGTTGTGCATTTGAATAATAGTCTATCTTATCAAAAATGAAATGAGGCATCATTTTGTAAGACAAGTTACTAATGGATGTGGACCACAGAAACCCTAATTCATGTTATGTATGTATCAAATACCCACACCACATATGCTCAAATCTGTTCATTTTTTTTGCTTGTTGTTTCTAGTCTAGTGTTTATTTTTCAATTTTGACAACTAGAGGTTGCAATTAGATTCAAGAGATGGTGTTTTTTGTGTGAGTGATGAGATATTTTGTTTGTCTGTTTGTATCTCTCTCACAACTTGCGCACTCATTTTCTATCTATGTGATATTATTCACACGGTGTAGCTAAGTTGCTTGATATTATCCTCCACGTGTATCTTTTGATGGTAATTCATTGAATGCGGTTGAATAAGTGGTGAAAGATCATTCATAGGTGTTTCCAAGAGACAAGATCCATTGTGTGTTCCACCGTAAACCTCTTCTCTTTCTAGAGAATTCATATTCATATGGTGTGTTCCACTTCTCTCCCATTGCATTAATTTAAAATCCACATGATCACGAAGTGCCACCACAAAGTATATTACAGTTTGGTATTCCAACTATTCCATAAGCAGATGCATACCTTCAACATATTGACAGATAGTTCTATCAAAGATTACCTCTTGAAAATATGAAGTGTCTTGAGCTACAAATATATGGTATGTTGAATTGAACAATGTCTTTGGTAACGAGACAATGGAGAAAGCTGGGAGCTCGACATGGAATTACAAAAATGAAGATATTATTTGATCTATAAAGAACTATTTATTGCATCCAAAAAGCAGAAAAAATGAACGGAAGGAAACTATCCTTTGCATCAAAAGTGTAGAGCGGAGATGATATATAATCCTCCCATGTATGTGATTGTATATGTTTATTGCATAAATGGATTTCATCTACTTGAATATTCCTCATATGTTTGTCATTGTATGGGTGCATAATTATCTATGAAATTGTCTTTGAATATGGTCACTATCAAGGGTTTTAAGTTGGATGTGAGAAACTTATTCAACATTGGAGTGAGTTGTGCTAAGTTCATGACCTAGCGTGGAGATATTGCTGAACCCTAAGCTGCAAGGTGATTTCTATCTTGGAGTCTCTTGAGAGGTTTTTAAGAAGAAGAAAATTTGAAGACCAAGTTTCATTGTGTTGAAGAGTTATGCTATGACAATGTGACCCAAGCGTGGAGTTACAAGGGAAATGTGGAGTCCAAGAAAGGCATAGCCTATTTCAAAAGTTAGTTATATACAAGTGGAATGGAAAGAGTCTTGACAGGGTATGTGTCATGATTTTTTTCATTTAAATTTTTAAATATAAGAATTGAAGCTGTAGTGTTTAAGGAAGCATATACACATTGAAATTATATTCACATAGCATTGTTTATCAATTGGAGGAACCCCCAATAAGATATGTTTGTCATTTAACTATTCATCATATGATTTCTCCTGCCATATGGAACTGTCAAAATCAGAAATATCACTCTCTTGAATACAAGATGTATTTCTAACAACGTTTTTGTGGAAATAATAGAGATTTTAATCCATTTTTCTATACTCTCAACCTTAAGTGCACCTCTTTCCATAGCTTGAATTTGGATTGGGGAAGTTATAGTTTTCGATCTTGTTTGGTTGACATACCTCTAATTTCTTTCACACGGTTTCTCATAATTGTGTTTGCATGATTTTCAATTTTGTTAAGTACTAAAAGAAGACCAATACTACATTAAAGGATGAAACGCTGCTTTTGTTGAGTTGGAGTATTGAATGAATGTGTTGGGGATTTAATTGTCTATGTGTTACTATTGATCATCATTGGAATTGTTGTGTACCCATTTAAAAAAAAATTAATAGTTGCAGATCATTCTTTTGGATTGCTTGCATATCATATTTTCAAAGTAAAGTTTCTACAAAAATTGAATTCACTGTAGTGAAGCTTGCAAAAACCATAGTGTATAAGAATCTTGCAAATTGTTCCAAATACCAGGAGAAAAGCAATTGTTGATTTCTATTTTGTGTATAGAGGCTTGTTGTTTAATAGAATTAACACTACATTAAAGTTGAGCATCATTAAAGAAAAGAGAGCATTCAAATCTAGAGGCCTATTTCCATTTACAGAAGTAAAGCATTCAATTTTGAATTTTAATTTGAGGATCATTATCAAAATTGTAACTTGCAAACAATGAAATGTTTTAGTTGAATTGCCGATTGTACTTGGGTTGACTAAGATTGGCACCCTTTCATTTTTTGAGTTTGAATTCATTGAGTGTTTTTAAAAGGGTGGAATTGCAAGAATCCCTTCCTTATTTGAGAGAGTCTTTAGTTTTTTAATGCTGCAGATCAATGGTTTGGTAGAGTTGCTGAACACTCTACTTCTCTCTTTTGTTGACAACATAGTCATGATCGACAAAGAAATTCTCATTAATTGGTCCTAACATGTCTAAAAGATTCATAAGACACTATTGAGTTTCTTAAGCTTGAACCACAACTCCACTGTGATGAGTTACAACAAAGGAAGTAACATCCTGAATTTGTCCATGTTTAGAACAATCCTCTTTTCTATGATTCATATCAACAATATACACATTTTCAAATCAATGATGTCAGTTTCGAAGCACATGATGCCACTTCATAAGCATATCCAAATGAAGGAAAATTTATGTGTACATACATTCCTCTTGCACTTGTAAATACCATCATTATACCATGGAAATATATCACCCACAACAAGCACATAACTGTTCTTGGATACATCAAGGAAGTGACGATTCACATTTCAAATTTCTCTAAGACAATCTAGTTTCAAAGTGTTGGGTTCTTAAAAGAAAGTTCATCTTCATCTACTCCAGTTCAAAATTTGAAATACCAACATTGTGATTGAGTTGGCCACACGAATATTAGTGTTTTTGTCTTCATCCTTGCAAGTATTAGGGAAAGAATATCCATTCTTCAAATAAATGCTTCATTCTAAGGAAAACTACAACAGAGAAGATTCATTATGGGTGGATTGCTTCTTCGTAATGGTCGTCAACAACCAAGAAGATATATATGTCATACCAAAGAATTCATTCTCAAGTAATGGCACATATTGCAATTGAAACATTCTCTTCTCCTCGCCTTGATCCTGATTGGGGGGAATGACTAACGGTTAGAAACAAGTGAGTGAGAACAAGGGATCCTATATCAGATCCAGATCCTTGATCCTGAATTATATAGCCAAACTTAGATTTGCAACCAAAGCCTCAAGCCAAATCCACCTAGCCAAATTTGTATCTGTAGCATTGAACCAGAGTTAGGGCCATGTTCCACTCATGGAATATTTTAGGGGCTAATCTTATCCCATGGGATAAATTTAGGGGTTTTAAATTTTTAATGGGATAATTTTTTATTAAACACCCATTTGTATGATTAGCCCATATTTTATTTATTTATTTATAATGAAAGGGAGGTTAGTCCCATAGAATTTAGAAAAGGGAGCCAAGTTAAAACAATTTCGCCTCTCTAAAAATGGATTTAAACCTGTATTCACCCACGAAAATCACTAGGTATCTCCCATTAGCCCCCAATTTCCAAAAATGGTAGTTGCTAGGGGCTCTTTCACCTTCTGTCGATCATGGAAATTGAATTCAGAGTTACGTTCATCCATATTTTGTGGGTTCAATCTCATTTTTCAAGTTCCTGAATGTCCACATGAGAAGGGAAATTGATATTTACTATCATGTCTTATAGTGACCCATTTTTATCTAGGAGAGTTCTAAATACCATCACATTAGATCCACAGTTTCCCCAAGAAACATGGGGATTGTGAAGCTTGCGATCGACAATGCAACAATAAGGATTTTGTGAGTGTTTGGGGAATCATGCCTAGGGGATGAGACTTAATTCATAGTTGTGTAATTGGGCATGCATGGGGCCATGAATTGACAAGGAGAAACTTGCTAAAAGATTGGCCAAGTCTTCACAAGGTTTTATAATTTAGTGAAAGATTCACCAAGATTTTACAACATTATATAATTCAATGAGAATCATTCACCAAAAAACTATATATACATAATATAACATTGATAAAATAGCCCTCATATTTTCCTATACATCACGAGGATTCTCCCAATTATTATACGTAGAAATTTAGGGGGGGTTCTTAAACTTTTCCCTGTTCCACTGAGCTCCATAGTTTGTAGTCAGCCTAAAACCACCCATTTAGTAGAATGAATAAAATTCTACTAGATTTTTGAATGTTCCAAGAATATTTGAGCTTTAGAGCCAAGTTCCAGAGTTTGTGGTCATCGTTGAACCACCATTTAGTAGAAAATTACAACTTCTTCTAGCCTTCAGAATGTTCTAGGAACTGTTGAATGAGAACCTAAGTCGAGGCCAAGTTCTAGAGAACCACTAAGATATTAACTGAAGTTATCTCTAAGTTACATATTTTGCGGTCATCCTAAAACCACACACTTAGTAGAACACATTAGCCTATGTTGTTTCTACGAGCCTTTTTGGTTTGTAGTTAGCTAAAAACCACCAATTTAAAGAGCACTTGGTTTTAGTAAAAGATGCTAGCTTTTGATAGCTTACTTGGAAAATTCAGATCGTCATGTTAGAAATGTTTAGCCTTTGTCAGCTATCCACTTCCTATTTTAAACTCTCTACTTGGACTGACATACACCCCTTCATATTAAGGGGTTGATTGTTGGAACCTAATTCATCAGGTTAGGTGAAGACGAACAACCTTGAGGAGTACAAGGGACAACTTGGAAGATGAAAACCAAGCATCACCTTCATCTTGTATTTATATGTATCTTATGTCAATGAAAATTAATGAGCTTTCACATCCGTTTTCTATCTGTCATTGGCTTTGTGTTCATTCAATTATCTATCTTCCCTATAGGGAATCTATCATATCCCCTCTTATCTTACTAATCTTATCTATTTCATTATGATATTTGTACACAAAGTGCAATAAAAATCCCTATTGCATCAAACAATTCCCTTGCTTTGAGTAGGATAATCATTTACACCATGATGAAATACATGAAATTCTAAAGAAGTAAAGCAGTAATAACAAGTTTGGAAAGGCCTTTGGATCACAGACTAGTCTCATTAGTTCTCTAATGAGAGAGGAGGGTGCGAGGGACAAGTAAAAAAATGTAACAAGTTAACTAAAAGGTCTTTTTGAAGGCATTATACTTCTACATCTAATTTTGATCAGAAGCAAAGAAGAAACTATGATAATGATCAACTTCTGTACATATCACAGTCTCCTTTGTTTTGTTGGGAACTTGAGACCATTTTAATAAAACGATGTCATAATGCAATAGTTTTCCACAAGTGAATTCATATCATAGCTTAATATTAAATGAGAACTTATCCTCTAGATGTTAACTAGAGAGCATGGATTAACTTGAAACAATTTATGGATTCCCTATTTGTAATATGGGAATGGTGAATTAATACCATGAATAATGATTCACAATTTGACAAAAGGGTATCAAACCCCTAGTATTTCAGTTAGGACTTTTTCCAACAAAACAACTTTGACCATGCCATTGGTCACTACGAAACCTAAAGTACGAGTGAAACATCTAGCATAGCGACAATAATAGTATATGTAATCTAAGTAAAAAAAATCCCAAATCAAGAAATAGCGAGTGACTCCTTGAACTTGTGAAGTGAGATGATTCAAATACTAGAAACCTAGTAGGTGTAGAGTGGCATGCCCCTTATGTTTAGCAAGGGATTAACCTTGTGACAATAACCACACCAACACTCATTTTCATGAGGAACAAGGCCTGACATCTCACATCTTAGTATGCTATAGTATAATTTTCAACAACATTAAGTAAAATATATCAAATAAAGCGTCACATTATATTCATAAAGACAACTAATCTCATATTAATCATATTAAATTTAGAAAGACAACTGATCTAATATTAATTGCAGAAAATAAACCTAAAGGTGAGAAGGAAAATTACTTGAATATAGATTGAAAACTCCATTGTGTAATAACTGTTATGTTTAGTTGGGGATTAACCTTGTGAAAATAACCACAAGAATCATTTTCTCTAGTAACAAGGCCTAGCATATCACACCTTATCACACCCTAGGATGATATAACATAATTTTCTATGAATAATTTTCCCTAGGAACAAGGCCTAGTGGCTCTCACACCTTGAGATGATAGATGATCATTTTCCATAATATTAAGTGAAATATATCAAATCAAACATTACATTAAATTCATAAAGATAATCGATCTCATTTTAATTGCAGAAACTCAATCTAGAGGTGAGAAGGGAAATCAATTGAACATAGATCAAAATTTTCATTTTCATGTGTCCATTAAATTTAGAAACAAATTGACCTTCTAAGAACAACCGTGAGACTCATTTTCCCTGGGAACAAGGCTTGGAAGCTCACACATTATGATGATATACGATATTTTTCTAGAACATTAAGTGAAATATGTCAAAGCAAACATCACATTAACTTTAGAAAGTTAATTAATCTCATTGAATTGTAGAACTCAACCTAAAGTTAAGAAAGACAATAACCTGAACACTGATAGAAAATACTTTTATTAACTTCAGAAATCCAAATAAAAAATTAGAATTTGCACTAATGTGATGTTTTCTTTGATATAAAGAACAATTGATAGAAATAACCCTATTTGAAAAAAAGAAAAATGTGTAAACTTTCTTTTGTTGAAAAGAGTTCTTGAATAATTTACAAAGTTGATGCATACCAAAGATGTGAAAAGTAATATTCTTAGCACTTGAATCATATAGAAGAAGCAATGAAAGTAATATTCTATTAAGACTGCTTATTACATAATTTAACATATTATTCAAACTTTTAAGGTATCATAGAGAATCCATGGAAATAGATATCATCCTATGCTAAAACTCTCCATTACACACTCTTAGGATCCATTGTCATCCAATGTTGAATCCTCTCAATCATTAAAGTGACTCCCAAAATAAACACAAAACACTACCCCATTGATTGCAAAACCAAATAAATTGAGCAACTACATGGATAATCTTAAATAATTGTTTATTGCATAGTTGTACAATGATGTTCCTCCTACCTTCTACAAATACATCTACAAAAGAGGCAGAAACACTCTATTTAGATTGGTGATCATTAAAGATTCAATGTGTACATGATTTATAGAAAGGCGGACCTAATAAATTTATAAGGCATTCTTGAACGTTAATGGACACCATTTGGTGGCTTTTAAAAACAAAAATAAGGTCAGGATGAGAATGGATTTTAAAGTTTGTCAGTGGTGGGTGCCTATTTCGAGGAATTGAAAACCCACACACGTAATAGCTGATGCAAGCGTAAAAATGGTTATATATATCAAAGGCTTGCGAGGGAATTGTAGGGTTTCTTGATTGTGTTCCACCATTTTTACGCCTGCATCAGCTATTACACGTGTGCGTTTTCAATTCCTCTAAATAGGAACCCACCACTAACCAAATTTAAAATACATCCTCATCCCCTATATATATATATATTGTTGAAATATGTAACGATGACTAATTGTATTAATTTGGAAGGTAATAATGTCCGCTCTTATGTAAAAGAGTTATCCCACATGTATTGTGTAATAACTTTCTCTTGTTAACATTATTACATAAAGAGGTGAAATGACATTTATCCCACGTGTAGTATTGGGATGTAATTCCTCTTTACCTCTTGGTATATAACAGAGTCAAGAGAGTCTTATCAAGACACAATGAAATAATAAAAGGCATCTAATGATCATCTTGCAAACACATTGTGTGTGTTGTGAATATTGAGTGTGATGTGTGGGATATCTCTATTGTAAGATTGGATATTATTGATGAATAATAAGAAGACAACCTTCCCATGGATGTTTCCCCATTTAGGTTTTTTTACCACGTATATCTAGTGTTTTCTTTTTCTCTTTTCTCCCTGTTGTTTTTATTTCATTATTTGTTGTTGTATGTATAGGAGGCTAGACTAGTTAATATTTTCATGTTATATATTGTTATATGTTATTCATGTTGGTTGTGGAGCCCAATCTTCCTTATTCAGAGGTCGTATTTCAGCCGTTTCTGGATCCCAGACCATGACAGGGTGTTTGGGGGGGCTTTCCTCCCCAATAGAGTCTCCATGGGGGATCCAGGGGGGGCGACACCTCCGTAGCAAAAATTTCAGAAAACATTCCTTGTAAAATGTTGTAATTTAATAGTCATGACTTGGTCAATAATGGGTGATTCATGGGTCCATGGTATTGGGTGTTCCATAGTATTTTCCCATAGTAATCGCTCTTTAAAAATAAGGCATTGTAATACGACTGTGTATTATAGCATTGTAAATATCTCTATGATTGTGTAAGAGAGACTGTGAGAGAGTGAAGAGGAAGTTGTAGAGGATGTGTTGCAGGTTGTATCCCTTCATTTGTTGGATGGTATAATAATAAGGACTGGCAATTTCTGTGTGGATGTAGCCCATCTTGGGTGAACCACTTTATATTGGTGTCTCTCTTGTATTGTATTTATGTGATTTATATTTGCATCTTGTTTATTGTTATTGCTTTGCGATCTTGTTTTTATAACAATTCACATATTCTCATATTCTAACATGGTATCAGAGCATGCATCTCTAGCTTTTGCATGATGACATCAAGAAACCTTCTAATGATTACTACTCTAACACATGCTTAATGGATATATTTTCCATTTATCTATGATATGTTATGTTATGTGATCATATTTTCTCTTACTAATTTCTTGAGTAAAGTCAATCTTTGAATCTATGTGATATCATGTTTTATATTATAATGGCTTGCCATAATATTCTTGTCCTTTTTATTAGGGTTTAGTTTATTTATCATGTATTGCAAAGATTCTGTTAGGTTCTGGGTTACTTGTCTCTAAAATTCCCATATGGAATCATTGACATTTTCAGGGAATTCATCTCTAGCATGTTAACATAATGACAATAAGAAAGTAACCCATGCTTAATGACTAGTCATCTCATATTTTTTATAAGGGATATCATGTTTTGATCTTAATTTTCTATATGTCGATCATGTTAAAAATTTTGATCTATTTTCATATATATCATGTCATGTTTATTTCATTCATCTTTTACTCAATATTTATATGGTATTGAGCAATTTCACATTATCATTTCATATATCGTGTCATGGGCTTATCATGTTTATTTTTTACTCTTGGAAGTTCTTTGTGTAGATTAGCTCTTTGTTTACTTCACTTCCTATGTATTTATGAAGAGTTGTGGGGAAGATTGGTTATGGAATTCCTTCCTATATTAATCATATGTTCTAATTATCTATGTTCTTTCAACATTGTTCCTCGTTGATTAGCTTAGCCTTGATAGCAAAGTGTGATCCTATTTTCTTCTTTGTCTCAGATGTTTGAACCTATCATTCAAGGGGGAATATAATGTAATATTAATCATAGTATTCGAAATATAATGTAATGAAGCACCATATTCTACTATTAACATCATTATGATTATCTGCATGATATCATTTTTGATGGTATACTATTGGGGTATTGTATTCGCGATGTGTTCTATTGCAGAATTTCATTGCATCTTCAGCTTGGTTGTGAAGATTTTATGTGCACTATAATTTCCGATGTATAGACCATTGGGGTGTTGTATTCATGGTGAGATATTTTGTAGAGTTCTTTCAACTATCAGTTGATTTCTTATTGTGATGACTGTGGTGGTGTTCTACACATTTTGCAGTTGGATCTAGTAGCGATTATGACTTCTCTTTTAAATCTAGGAACTTCGTTGTTGGATATCTTGCCACATGTTCTAGGAATTTTTTTGGTGGATCTAGTATCCACTAAGGATTCTCTTTAGATCTAGGAATTTTGTAGTGGAATCTTTCTGCCACATGTTCAGTTAGTATTGGCCATACACTTTTGTGGTATTTTGCAAGCTTTCATCATACAACTTGGTTTAGGTACAACTTCATGGTTCATTGAGAAGTGGTTGTTCTCTTCATCTACTCCATGAGGCAAAGTGTGTTTATACAAAGATTATGGAAATTCTAGAAGTTGTCATCAAAGGGGATGTTATGTAATTCCATATTCCTCCATTTTTATTCTATCTCCTAGTCATTATTAAGGGGGACTGTTGGAATATGTAATGATGACTAATTGTATTATTTTGGAAGGTAATAATGTCCACTCTGATGTAAAATAGTTATCCCCCATGTATTATGTAATAATTTACTCTTGTTACCATTTATTATATAAACATGTGAAATAACATTTATCCCACATGTAATATTGGGATATAATTCCTCCTTAACTATTCGTATTTAATACATTCAAGAGAGTATTGTCAAGACACAATGAAACAATGAAAGACATCAAATGATCATCTTGCAGATATACTACGTGTGTTGTTGTGAAGATGGAGTGTGATGTGTGGGATCTCTCTATTGTAAGATTGGGGATTATTGATTGATTATTTGTTGTTGTATGGATAGGATGTTATGCTGTAATGTCCTTGACCCCGAAACCAAGTTCACCGGAACATGTAAACCCAAAGGAAGGCTGAATAAAGGTATAGCACAATGGATTAATGCTAACCAAAGGCTATTATGGCATACCATCAATCCAATTAAATAAAATATGTATCCTTTAAAATCATTGTGATACTTTAAAAATAATTATAAAACTCTTCAAGAGCTCATGCAAATGCAACACCATGCAAGCATGACAATGCAACCAGATTTACAAACTTTAATAAAATTGGAACTATGAATTATTAAAAATTAAAAGTGATCATAATCAACCCAATAATTCTAACTAATCATATTTACAGAATTCTTTGCAAACAATTACAAACTAGATCTTTCTGTCGTAAAACTATGCAATTTATGGCACTCCCGTCAATCCAATTTAGGCCACTTTTACTAACTGTTTTGCATAGCTCATCAGGTTAGATATGAAACTAACACCTATATACATTAAATAATGAAAAATTAAAAATACATATCATCCATCTAAATCCCCTAAATCATATAATAAATTAGATCTACAAATAGTGATAGAAATCACTACCGGATCATCTAGTAAGCATCCAAATCACTGCAAAACCAACTGCGAGTCCCAAATTAAAAGCATACCAGCTATATTGGGAACTCTATAGACACTAAGGGAACACTATAGAATTAAAATACATCCATATAACATCATAAATTCAAATATCCAAACAAACTATGAATTCAATCTAGTTTTCCAAGCAGAAAACCCATCAACGAGTGATCAAAACTCACTAATTTCAACTGTAGAATCATCGAATAGATATGATCATAGATGGAGGGAAAAATTGAAAAGAATTATACAGAAATTAATACATGATTAAACATATTTAAATCTTCCATTAATATCAGATCCCAAAACAAGGAGAAAGGCTCCAATTTCCAAGCGAGATTCCTTAACTAGTGTTCCAAAAACCAATCCATTTCAACTGTGAATTCATCTACGGATCTGATCAAACATAGAGGGAACAATTATAGAGTAATATACAACAAATAAACACATAAATCACATATTTCAATCTTCCATCAAGATGACATCTCATAGTCAAGTAAAATGTACAAGTTTCCAATAGTTAAACCATCAAATCTACATCCAATCATTGATACAAAACCATATACATTTAATTATGAATGGATCAGCCATGAAGGGAGCTATAACAACAATGGAAAAATAATATAAACATATGAATTTACATTCAATAAACCACTTATATTAATAATGTGCAACTGGCATTAACCGGGTGGCGTTCCACCCAACCAAAGGCATTGTTAAGCCAAATCTCACTTTGATAGGCCACCCCCAAGATAAGGTCATAGAGCCACAACATAGTTTCAATCAAAGATATCTCAAGTATCAGTTTGAGAATCCAAAAATAGATTCCTCACCACCTTCTTCATCCCCCACCCCACTACCAGGTGCAATGGTAATCCCTTCACCCCCTAGGCTCCTTAGGACATCACCATTTACCATAAGGATTTATGTGTGGGTCCAGGAAAGAGACAAGCAGTGGAAGTGGAGGAACTATACCAGAGTTGTCTAGGATAGAAACAAAAACCATACAATATCATAATGCTTCAAGCACAAGTTTCATTCACATAACAAAGAATACGTGGCTTCCGAAGCTCACAAGCTTACCAATCTCTCAGTATCAATGGCATGAACAACCAAGAACCACCAAAAATAATCAACCCACAATAATCAAAAACCTTAACCAAGGAGATCAACCATTGATTTATATACCAAAGAATAAAATTCTAAATCAACGGGGTTTTTATAGGTCAAATCAGCTCTTCTTCGTCCGTGATCACATTTCCTTGTCGATCACACAAAAGGACATTGTGGATGGAAGAGCTATATTGACCTTGGATGATTTGATACTGAGATCTTACATCTTCAGCTGAAAATTATATTGTTTCTGTATGTTTCATTGGAAATGCGCTACTCTTATAACTGGAAACCCATGCACATTCCTAAAAGTATGCAGGTTCCACTATAGACAACCCTCGCACATTCCTAAAAGTATGCAGGTTCCACTATTGACAACCTGCACACATTTTTGAAAAGTTGTATGCGCGAGTTGGTGAGAGACCTAGATGCACACCATGCACAAGTCCCCTAGTGTCATACCCGCACACATATTAAGATGAAATTGAAAAATATATTAAGATTATGAATTGGGATTAGTTGAGTTTGGTATTGTAACTCCCTCAACTTCCCAATTCAACTGCCTCGCGAATCTAACTTCCCGTCTTGGCCATAAATACAAGGGGAATCCATGAGGAAAAGGCACAAAGGAAGAAGAAGCTATTGTTATGCTGAAGGAATTTCTAAGTCATTGTGAGGAGAAGGAGCCCAAGACTCGGTTGCAGATGTGTTTGGACATATCAGGTATAATTGTATTTGGCTACATTTCTTTGACAATAAAATATTGAGATACCCTTCCCGTCCCAATGGAATGTATTTTCTAGTGAATATTTGATTGTAGTTAATGTTAAATTTTTTTCAATTTCATTATATATTTTACAGTCAAGATACGCTGAGGAAGGTGGATTTGCTTTCCAGGTGTATTACTGTAGAGATTGCGTGAAAGCTAGGACCAACCATCATTAAAAAGATACTGATTTCAGAATCCTAGTCCCATTTCATTCATAGTAATTAGTGCAAAGCATAATGTATCTATCTGTCACCCCATGTAAGTTGATAGTGTCATTTCCCCCACTATAGGGTATTATCCCGCACAACAGAATTGGTGACTCTGCTAGGGAACACCGGTTGTTTCTGCTCTATGGACCTTGTTTAGGTTTTCTTCAATTTTTGTAGTCTTCTAGCTTTCTGTGAGGTTTGCAAAGGTTTCATTGTTGTTTCCATTTTCCTTGATTTAGTATAGGTCTAAGTTTTCAAAGAATTTTATTTCCTTTCAGTCCCCGTGCGTGTGTTTCCTGTGTGCGCATTTTCTGAAATGTACGCAGGTTGTCAGTATTACAACCTGCATACTTTTAGAAATGTACATGGGTTGTCAGTGTTACAACCTACATACTTTTAGAAATGTGCGCGAGTTTTTAGTGTACACAGGTGAGCACTTTCCTGTAGGATTGAACCTTTTTGTTGTAGGGTTTCATTTTTGAATGTTGGGTCTTTTGCTTCTTTTGCATTGTCTCTATATTGATGTTGAGACATCCTTGTCTTTTTTAGTCCTGTTTTAACCTCTTGAAAGTCCATTTGGATTGCTTCACTTACTTCAGTACTTGTTTTTAGGTGTCTTTTCTTCTTTTTAGGTCTTTTGAACCTGTGCACGACTCCTTGCTAGTCACAGCTACATACCTTTTTCCCTAGACGCATGTTGCAGTAATACAGAGCTGTGCACTCTACGCTTGTTGTCTGTTGCAATACCTGCGTACTTTTACTGAGTTTTGCCTTTAATTTTAGGGTTTGACCTCAGTTGGATTTTTTGGGTGTTTTTGGAAGACTTGATTGGCTTGATACCCTCTGAACTCTGTGGAGCACCTGCAACAATTAATTAATAAGAATATGCGAAATAGCAGAAATGACAGAACTCAGAATCACTTTTATATTGATCACAGGCCACTTCGAGGGGGCAACCTCCTATGAGCAAGCTCAATACAAATAACTTCACGGTCCTTCATAGGTCTCAACACACACTTATATACTAAGTCTAGGCACCAATACTATGGGTCAAAACCATGGGCCACTACAAACTATGGATAAAAAATACTACGGGCGACTTACAAAGCATATGCGCCAACAACAATAACACAAACTATTGATCAACAAATACTACGGGATGACTTACAAAGCATATGCATCCAACAACAATATACTAACAAAGTAAAGACATGGGTTCCTAACATCCCCTCCCCCTTAAAAAATCTTTGTCCTCAAAGCTTTAGATGTGGAAATTGTTGTTGAATCTGAAGGAGTGGTTCCCATGTAGCATCCTCTGGTTGCATGCCGTGCCAATGAATTAAGACCTCTGTGATAGAGTGAGAGAAAAGCTGACGAGTGCGCCGATTGAGGATGGCCTCCGGCTCCAAAAGGATGGATCCTTCATTCTCCAGTTCAGGTAAAATCGTTTGTCCATTGATGTTGGTGCCAAGAACTTTCTTCAGACAAGAGACATGAAAGACTGGATGAATGCGGGAAGAAGGAGGAAGTTCCAATTTATAAGCAACGGACCCAATCTTCTGAAGAATCCGATATGGCCCATAGAACTTTGGAGCGAGCTTATGATGCCCTTTGAGTTTCAGGGAGGATAGCTTGTACGGTTGGAGATGAAGAAAAACCATATCGCCTACTTGAAAAGTGCGCTCGAAACGGTGCTGATCAACTTGTTGCTTCATGCGATTTCTTGCCATGTGAAGATTGTCCCGCAAAATGTGAAGAATCTGATCGCAGTTTCGAAGGACCATGTCAACTTCCTGAACTGGTGAACTGTTGGGGGTGTATGGAAGAAGAACTGGAGGTGCCTGACCATAGACTGCTTCATATGGGGTCATTTTAGAGGTAGTGTGGTAAGAGGTATTGTACCACCATTCAGCGAGAGGGAGCCACTTTGCCCACTAATGTTGTTGTTCAGAGGTGAAGCAACGAAGATAAGTTTCCAAGCATTTATGGATAATTTCAGTTTGACCATCTGTTTGTGGGTGATACCTTGAGCTCATCTTCAGTTTGGTGCCAGTGTGGCGAAATATTTATGTCCAAAAATGACTGGTGAAAGTTGCATCACGATCCGAGACAATGGAAGAAGGGATGCCATGAAGACGAAAGATTTGGTCCAGGAAAATTTGAGCGACTGAGGAGGCTATATAGGGATGGCTGAGAGCACAAAAATGACTATATTTGGAGAGGCGATCAAGCACAATGAGAATCACTGTCTTCCCACCAGATTTAGGGAGCCCTTCAATGAAATCCATAGAAATATTTGTCCAAATCCGTGTAGGTATGGGAAAGGGTTCGAGCAATCCTGGAAGGAGTGTTGTTTCAGCCTTATTGTGCTGGAAGGTATCACATTCGGCCACCATCTGTTGAATTGTCCTTTTCATGCCCTGCCAAAAGAAGTTACGCTGTGCCCGTTCATACGTTTTGAGGAACCCAGAGTGCCCTGCCGATGGAGAAGCATGGAGTTCATAGAAGACAGCTTGTTGAAGATCTGTGCTCTGGAGAAGCACCAGACGACCCTTGTATCTCAGAGAAGCACCATCCCAAGAGTAATGTGGTACAGCAGAAGGGTTGTTGGTCAAGCGTTGGATGATTTGAGATAAGGAAGAGTCATTGACATAAACCTATTGAATAGATTGCAACCAATTTGGAACAGGCATAGAAATAGCTGAAAGAGAACCTTGGGCATCAAATGTGCGAGAAAGAGCATCTGCCACAATATTGTCTTTACCCTTCTTGTAAGTGATCTCATAGTCATAACCCATGAGTTTGCTAACCCATTTCTGTTGTGCTGGGGAGGAGACATGCTATTCCAAGAAATATTTCAGACTCTGGTGATCCGTCTTGATGCAAAAATGATTCCCTAATAGGTATGGTCGCCACTTCTGTACTGCATGCAAAATAACCATCATTTCCTTCTCATAGGTAGAGGCAGCTAAATTCTTACCTGAAAGGGCTTTGCTGGTGAATGCAATGGGATGTTCATCTTGAAGGAGAATAGAACCAAGTCCATTCCCGCAAGCATCACTCTCAATAGTGAAGGGCTTGGAAAAATTGGGCATAGCTAGAACAGGTGTAGTACACATAGCTTGTTTTAGTTTGTCAAATGCACACTGAGTAGCATGTGTCCATGTAAAAGCATCTTTTTTCAATAGAGCAGTTAATGGAGCTGCAATCTTCCCATAATCCTTGACAAACTTGCAGTAGTAGCCAGTCAACCCCAAAAAACCACGAAGGCTCTTGAGTGTCTGAGGATGAGGCCAATTGTTCATGGCATCAATTTTGGCAGGATCCACGCAAACCCCTTGTGCTGAGATAATGTGCCCGAGATACTCAACTTCCTTTTGTCCAAAAACACATTTAGACTGCTTGGCGTGGAGATGATGGTCAGAGAAAAGTTGCATGACAAGATCCAGATGCTGGAGATGTTCATCCCACGTTTTACTGTAGATGAGGATATCATCAAAGAATACCAGAATGAATTTCCACAAGTAGGGTCGAAATATTTTATTCATTAAGGCCTGGAATGTGGAAGGAGAATTAGTGAGGCCAAAGGGCATGACCAAAAACTCATAATGGCCATCATGTGTGCGGAAAGCTGTTTTAGGGATATCATGCTCATGAACCCGAATTTGATGATACCCAGAATGAAGATCCAACTTGGAGAAAAAGTGAGCCCCATGAAGTTCATCAAGAAGCTCATCAACAACAGGAATTGGAAACTTATCCTTGATGGTAAGGTGATAAAGTGCTCGAAAGTCAATGCAGAGGCGCCATGACCCATCTTTTTTGCAGACAAGAATAACTGGAGAAGAAAAGAAACTAGTGCTTGGGTGAATAATACCTTGCTTCAATAAGTCCCGAACGAGCATTTCAATCTCCATTTTTTGGTGAAATGGGTAGCGATAGGGCCTGATGTTGGGAGGAACACTACCAGGAAGGAGCTGAATACGATGGTCTTCTAGCCTGGAGGGTGGAAATCCCATTGGTTCAGCAAAGACACCTTTATATCGATCCAGAATTTGTTGTAGATCCAAAGGAGTAGTGGAGATCGCTGATGGTTGCATCTGAATGGAATGGATTTGAGCGATGACACCATGTGAATTCTTCTTGAGGAGTTTTTCCATGCGATGTGAACTGATGATGTTGAGAGAACCTAGTTGTAATATTGTCAATGTGTGTTTTTTTCCATTGAGGGAAAACTACATCCAAAGTTCAGCAAAATCCCATAAGATAGGGCCAAGTGTGCATAGCCATTGAGCGCCCAAAACCACATCACATCCGCCTAAGGTCAAGGCAAACATGTCAGAGCGCAAGGTATAATCTCCCATAGAGATACGCACATTTCGACACTTCCCTTTGCAAGGTAAGGTGCCCCCATTGGCAACCATGACTTCAAAGTTGGAGCAATGATGGATAAAACAATCAGCTTGTTTGCCTATCCGAGGGTCATTGAAATTATGAGTGCTACCAAAATCAATAAGTATTGTAAGAGGAAGCTTCTTGAAGTAACCCCTGACCCGCATTGTTTGGGGGGTGGTGATTCCAGCTAAAGCATGGAGAGATATCTCTGGCTGGTCATCCTGAGATGGAGGGTCAATAGGCAGTTCCTGAATGTCGATCGGAGCATCCATTGTTTCTGGATCTTCATCACCAATTTCAGAGGCAGGCGGAGAATCCACATCCAAGAGATAGAGCTTTTGCTGAACACATCTATGTCCCCGAGTGAATTTCTCATCACAATTATAGCAAAGCCCTTTTTCTCTGCGTGCTTGCATCTCTGTTTCAGACAAACGCTTGATAGGATTTGGTCAAGGAGCAGTATAGGTGGTCATGGAGAACACATATTTCGGAAGGGAACAAAAGTGGGCTTGGAGCATTGTTGGGATGCAATCTTGTCTTCTGCCAACTTAGCCAATCCTAGGGCTTCCATCATTGTGTTGGGATAGAACATTTTGACCTCAGAGCGGATGGCATCCTTTTGACCACTGATAAAACAAATCCAGTAAAAGTCATCAGATAATCTTTCAGTGTGGTTGGCTAGTTTCTCAAATTCGGTTTGATACTCTCTCACAGTGCCAATTTGACGAACTTTAGTGAGGGCTCCTATGAAGTCATCAAAAGCACTAGGACCAAATCGTTTCAAAAGGAGCTGGAAAAAGTCTGGCCATTTTGGCTCTTCATGAGCCTTGATGTACCAACGGTACCATTGAAGAGCTTCCTGTTCCAAATGAAAGGATGCAAGCGGAACTTTGTTGACATCAAAAGTATTATGCAGACTGAAATAATGTTCTGCACGATAGATCCATCCAGTTGGATCAGTGCCATTGAAGTGAGGAAAATCAAGCTTCAGACCACGGAAATTGCTGGAAGAAGAGAACCCATTGTCTAATGAAGACTCGGTCTGTTGTTTGTTGTTCATAGCTGAATGTTCAAGATGGAGGCCGAGAAATTTTTCATCAAGATCCTAGAGTTTGGCTTGGATGGATGCAAGTGCGTCTTCCATGGTTTTTGCACCTGCACGGGTGACAACCATAACCAAGAGGGTTTTTTTATTTTTTGGTTGACTGGGTAGGAAAACAAAAACAGAAACTGCTTCACTAAAGGAAAATCTGGACCTGGGAAAAAATATGAAGGGTAATTGGGGTTTGACTAGGTTTTGGACACTATCGAATAGACAGGGAAGTGAAATGAGGATTTCAGAAGCGGGGTGAAAAAATGGGAAAATTTGGCAGAGGGGGACAAAGAAGCAGAATTCAGAAAGGAACTCGGTGGTAAAATTTGAAGGTGATTGGGTGAAAGCTGACGAAGTTATTGCAAACCCTAAAAATAGACAAATGTGGGATTTCGGGCTTTGGGAATGGGAATTGGGGATAGGGTCCTCAGGAATGAAATATGCAGAATGGGATGACAGGGGTTCCCCGAAAATTTCAAGGGAAACAGAGTGAAAACAAGGGAGATATGGAGAAAAAACTGATTTTTTTTTGTTTGCAGACTGGAGTAGCTACGTCTCGGAAGGGATCTGGAACAGATAAGTTTGCAATGGCTGGATCTGAAACGGTGCAGCAGTGATTGACAACCGTTCAGCTGAAAATAGATATGGACCCTAGGTATGTGCGGCTTCCTAACAGTTCAGGGGTTTCACTCGGCCACCAATGTTGGCTGACAGCTTGTGTATTGGGGCAGTACCCCTCACTCCACGGCTTAGGTAAAACTAATAACCGCTTTGCCACAAACAACAGCTCTTGGTTTACCTCACGGGTGGGAACTAGTCAATCAGGTAGGGGTCATTGCCCTTTTCACTGGCAGGTCCTCTTAATGGGCCAGCTACTTCGGGGCTCCTATGGTACTCCTCACAATGAGTTTTAGGGCTTATGCCCAAGTACTTCCCACAGTTAAGTGAATAGGGATTATTCCCAAATCCGAACCTGCAACAGATGCGAAAAAAAAATTTGGTTCTCTAGATGTGGAGCACCTGCAACAATTAATTAATAAGAATATGCGAAATAGCAGAAATGACAAAACTCAAAATCACTTTTATATTGATCATAGGCCACTTCGAGGGGGCAACCTCCTATGAGCAAGCTCAATACAAATAACTTCACAGTCCTTCATAGGTCTCAACACACACTTATATACTAAGTCTAGGCGCCAATACTATGGGTCAAAACCATGGGCCACTACAAACTATGGATCAACAATACTACGGGCAACTTACAAAGCATATGCGCCAACAACAATAACACAAACTATTGATCAACAAATACTATGGGACGACTTACAAAGCATATGCGTCCAACAACAATATACTAACAAAGTAAAGACATGGGTTCCTAACAAACTCTGGTTCAGGTTAGTTTGAGTTTGCTTAAAGTTTCCTTGATAGCTTTTCCATTTGAGTTAGTGTGGTGGTGGAGTTGCCTTGGTTTGCTTGCCTACCCTATCTGTTGGGAAGATGATTTTCTTGGGTTTTTTATGCTTAGGAGCAGGCTCTTGGTTTGTTTTTGCATTACATGCATCAACTTTTCCCTTTCTTTTCGCATCTCATTCCAAATCTAGAGTTTTTTCACTGAAACAACTCTGTAGGTCAAGTCTTTGTTAGTCTTTGGATTTGATTGCTATAAGCCATTAGGCCTTTTATCTTTATCCACACTCTTGATAGATCTTACTTGTTTCCTTTTTCAGATTCATTTTCTTTTGCAAAAAGAAGAAAAAATCAAAATTGAAAATTGGTAACCTAGTTGTAAGATTTGCCATTTTTTTTTGAAGTAGGATAGATTGTTTGGCTATTTACTTTGAAAATTAAAAAGAAAAATGTTTATGCTTAGGATTTCCTATCTTTTGTTTTGAAAGACATAAACGAAAAAATAATAGTATTTGTGAAGTTTTATGCATCATTTGTACGCATTCTACTTTCTGTCATAAACCATACCACACACGTCACTACCCTTTTGAGTAAGAAGTAGCCTCTAAAAAGAAAATCTAATAAAATTAATTATCAACCTTTGCCTTTTAGGTTTGACACTACATCAACTAGCTTAGGCTAGGATTTTGGGGTAGATCACTTTAAACTGCCCGAAATAGGTTTCATTGCTCAATAATCGTAGTAAGACATCTTTTAGGAAAACCCACTTATATCAAAGTATCCTGGGAAGGCTCTACTCAAACCATAGTTAAGCACGAGGCCGTGTGATACTAGAACTACTGAGGATACCCCCTCACTTTCCTTTTGAACATAAACCAAAGTTGATTCGCGTACGGGGGCCCATTAGTACTTTTAAGTGCTTTTGGATTTCGCGCTTTGCTACCCTGCCCATGCGTCTTGGCTAGGCTGATGATTGTTCCCCCAAGTATTTTTGTATTTGTGGTATCCTTAGTATCTTAACCCTAGGTCTCTTCACAGGTATAGTGGAAGGCTATTTCCACTGCACCTCGGACATATGAAAAAGGTAACCCTTTGCAGTAATCCCAGGAGGGTGGTTTGGTAATTCAAATACTTGCACCCAGAGGATCTCCATTGGACGTCGTGTAACTGACCGTCGATACTCTTCTGGTTTTTTCTGGGCCCTCATCATGTCAGACTAACTTCTGAGAGTAGTAGCTTTGTTTTCATGGATTTGATAACTTTAGGACATTTTTTAGTGGTGTGCTCTTTGTGCCACTTATTTTTAGTTGGCCTTAGAAATCTCTAGCTCACTGAGTCGAAAGCTATGGATAACATCCTGGTGAGCACCAATCAAGGGATCCCTGTTCAAGGGGATCCTTGTGCTTTTCCATTCATTGGAAACATTGGTACTGCCATAATGGATACCTTGAATATTTTGGGATTCACTATAGGGCTACCGGTTTGGTTGTTCTCCAGTCCGAATGCCTTGCATGCTCCTGATGCTTCTCAAGGAAGCACTTCACATCAAGAGCATCAGAACCCTATGCCTGCCTCGCCAGTAACATCTTATCCTCCTTCTTCCACCTCATGTGGTGAAAGTAGTAATACTAGTAACCAACAGTCTAAAAGGAATAGATGGAGGAAGAATAGAGAAGATTCCAAAGCAAGGGGGCAACCACCCAGCCGCTGGAGGACATGCTGGGGGCACCTACCCAACCTCTGGTGGTCATTTTGGGAGAACTCACTCAGTCACTGTAAATCATACTGAACCTATCCACCTAGCCTCTGGAAGTCATGCTGGGCGCACCCACCCAGCCTCTGAAAGTCACGCTGGGGGCACCTACCCAGCCTCTGGAGGTCATGCTGGGAGAAAACTTTCAGTCACTGCAAATCTTCCTGAAATCATGTCTTCAACCACTATTGGTCATGTTGAGGATGCATCATTGATCACTGCTCGTCATATTAATGACAAGTCACCAGTTACTATGAGTCATACTGGAGACACTGAATTAGCCACTGCAAGTCATGCTGAGAAAGTTGGAATTGTCAACGAACCTAATAAACAAAAGCTTAAGTTCCCTTGTAAGTTTCGCGAGGGAGACCACCTAACCTATTTGTGCTATGTACTTCCAGAAGTGCAAAGAGTGTGGTCCTTAGTTCAAAAGTATTCTGCTTCTTGGCAACCAGTCACTGCAAGTCACGCCGGGGGCACGCTATCAGCCAATTATAGTCATGCTGAGAGTATTGTTGTTGTAAAGGATTCTAATATTATAGGATGGAAGCCAAAGTTACCTTGTAAACTTTGTAAGGGAGATCACCTTACTCACTTGTGCTCTGCCATTCCAGAGGTGCAGAGAGTGTGGTCCATGTATGAAGAATCCTCTGCTCCTGAATTGTCTATAGATTCCCAACAGCCTGCTCAACCTTTGGTTTATGAAGTGGTTGAACCAATGCAATATTTGGTCAACCCCACTCTTCCTTCAGAGAGCAAAGTGATCGAATTGATACAATCTTCGACCGACCCCATTAGTCCTTCAGAGATTGATGCACCTATCCCTCAAGTATTCTGCATTACCAGTTCAGATGTTTCTGAAAAAGGGGGCACTTCATCTGTGCTAAGTGAACCCTTACCAAGATCTAAGATCATTTCCTTTGATTGGAATAGTCTAACTAGCTATCGCCTTCCTTCTTCTACACCTTTTTAGATAAAGTTTGATATTGGAAACCATGCGGTTCATCGATGTATTTTAGATGAAGGAGCCTCTGTTAGTATCTTATCCCCTTATGCTTAGAGAGATTTAGGTTTTCCTAACCTTTTCTAGCTGTTAATTGGCTGTTGACTTTCAATAAAATATCTAGTGAACTGTTGGGATTCCTCCCTCAAGTACCTGTTAATTTGGGTGAAAAAAGAGTATTAGTTGATTTTATGGTTTTAAAGGACCCTATGGACTTTGATATGATCCTAGGATGTGATTACGTATATGCTATGTAGGCCATGGTGTCTATGCTCTTTCGTGTGATGTATTTTCCTCACAACGAAAGCATTGTCACTATCGATCAACTTACATTGGTTGATCCCTCTTATTGCCTAGCTATAGACCAAGTATATCCCCCGTCAGTAAGCAATACCATGCCTCAAGAAAATTATGTGGCATATTGTTCCTTGAGTCCAATTGCTACTGAGAAGAAGCCTCTAAATTCATGCTTACCTTCCCAGGACTGGGTCCCGACAATTGACCAGGCAATAACTCCATTTGAATGTTTAGACATGCATTCTATTTGGGATGATATAATTCCATCTCATGATGTTTTCCTAGAGTCTATAATGTAGTCTGCCATTCATTTGGACATTGATCCACCCTCCATCATTCTTCCACCTTTTCTTCGATCTCATTAAAAACAGTAAGGAGGCTACGAGCATTCTTCCATATTTTCTTCGAGCTTGTTAAAAACAGTAAGGAGGCTACGGGCATTCTTCCACCTTCACTTCGAGCTCGTTAAAAACACTAAGGAAGTTATGAGCATTCTTCTATAACTCCTTTGAGCTCATTAAAAACAGTAAGGAGGTCATGAGTTTACTTTTTCGGGCTCATTAAACCTTTACAGAAAAGATTTTTATAGAGTTCTCTCTAAGCTCTTGTTAGACTCTTTAAATTTGACAAGATTGACGAGTATAGTTGTCTCTTCATACTTGTTAAAGGATTTGAAGCAACATCTGCTTAAGTATAAGTTTACCCCTTTTCCGGACTTTTGCGAATTATTTACGAAAAATGAATACTCTAGTCATCCATGGCTAGAAGAGTTCTTCTCTCATTGTTTAACACTTTTTTCGGGTGAGGAGACTAACTGTACGAAAAAGGACATTTTGGAGTCTTCTTTAGGGTTTTCAGATTCTCGAAACATGAAAATACCAAATGAGCATTCACCTACTCGGGCTCGATGTGAAATACACGAGAAGGTGTATAGAGGAGTGTTTAAGTTTTTTAGACTCTATAAATAGGAAAACACCGGCGAGCACATACCAACTTGGGTGCAATATTAAAATCCACAAGTAGGTGTATGGATTTATTGTTTAAGTTTTTCAGATTCCTTAAAATTGAAAACACCGGTGAGCAAGAATAGATCTTGGCTCGATATTAAAATCCAGAGATCAGTGTTATAGATTATTCGTCTATCTTTTCTTCGAACTCTGTAAAAAATGAAGAAAGACTATTGAGTTTCCTTTCTTGGACTCATTAAAACAATAAGAAGGATATTCTTTTATAAAAAGAATAAGGGATGAGAGGGGTATTAGACATCTTTTCAGTTTCAAAGGAAGCTAGTCAATCATGTCCTTGAACACAACACCTATTTGAATCCATCATTTTAGTTGGGTTTCAGTTTTTGACCTTTGGGTGAACCTGATCTCAGAGTTTTTACTCCTCTGATTGGTTATTGTTCCAATCATATGGAGAATCTGCTAATGTCTCCTACATTGCAGGTTTATATCACATCCCCCTCATGTTAAAATCTTCCTAAGTCACTTTCGTGTCATGCTCACTGTTCAAGGATACAAACTATGTCGGCCATTCTGCAGTTACCTTGACCTCATGTGTCGGCCATCCTGGTATCACTTTGTTTCATCTTGTATCAGACCTATTCGAAATCAGCTGAAACTTTTGAGTGTTCCTCATGTTGGATGATGGAGGATTCATTAAGGCTTCCCTTCCAACGAACTTCTTCCCATCGAATTCAAGTCATTATGTGCTGGGAATGAAGTTTAGAGTTTTGTTTAGTACCTTGGAGATTGCAGTCATTAGTGGCAGTTTCCCTCGCTGTTGAATAATGAGAATACATTAATGTCTCTTATTCGATGGGTTTCTCAGGTGTTCAACTTCAGGTCCACTTATTCACACTTTTTGGAACATACTAGGTACCTTGGGCCCCATTATCATTATCGATGGAATCCCTCATGTTTGTTAACAGTATACATCAATGACCGGTAATCAAACGATACCTCCCATGTTCGACTCCAGCTCATTTATTCACATGGTTAGGGTTTGTACCTTGGGTTGTTTGGATGAAGACCTTGGGACTCTGATAGAATCATCATATTCATGTTATCACCCAAGCTGCGCAAGACTGAGCCACACTCATTTTTGGCTCTTCATGAGACATAGATCCATCTTGTTTTCATGGCTATGATCTCTTATCTTTGACATGGATACACGCTTGTATTTCAGTGGCCATACTTTATATCCATCTCCCAGTTACGTATTGGAGATCATGTTGTATCACATCGAACATCTATATGATGTCAATATTGTAATTGCTCATTGACCTTGATCGTTTTTTTCAGGTACTTTTGTGACTTGGTCCTATGGTTTCTTGCTTCTCCTCTGACTTGGAATTATAATGTATTTCAGCCATCATTTCCCTCTGACCTCACACATTAGGGGGCATCTGTTATAGGTCAAATCAGCTCTTCTTCGTCCATGATCACATTTCCTTTTCGATCACACAAAAGGTCATTGTGGATGGAAGAGCTAGAGTGACCTTGGATGCTTTGATACTGAGATCTTACATCTTAAGCTGAAAATTATATTTTTTCTGTATGTTTCATTGGAAATGCACTTCTCTTATAATTGGAAACCCGTGCACATTCCTAAAAGTATGCAAGTTCCACTATAGACAACCCGCACACATTCCTAAAAGTATGCAGGTTCCACTACTGACAACCCACGCACATTCCTAAAAGTATGCAAGTTCCACTATTGACAACCCACACACATTTATGAAAAGTTGTATGCGCAAGTTGCTGAGAGACCTAGATGCGCACCATGTGCAAGTCCCCTAGTGTCATACCCGCTCACATATTAAGATGAAATTGAAAAATATATTAAGATTACGAATTGGGATTAGTTGAGTTTGGTATTATAACTCCCTCAACTTCCCAGTTCAACTGCCTCATGAATCTAACTTCCTGTCTTGGCCATAAATACAAGGGGAAGCCATGAGGAAAAGGCATAAAGGAAGAAGAAGCTATTGTTATGATGAAGGAATTTCTAAGTCATTGTGAGGAGCACGAGGCCAGGAATCGGTTGCAGAAGTGTTTGGACAGATTAGGTATAACTGTATTTGGCTACATTTATTTGACAATAAAAGATTGAGATACCCTTCCTGTCCTGTAACATCCCATATTTTCGTAAAATTTAAAAATTTTTGTTAATAGCAATAATAGCTTAATTTACGATAATTTATAATTGTGGAAAATATTAAATGCTGAATTGTAACAATGTTAATTAAACCTCTGTTTGTACTAAACAAAAATAAAATTCTGTTATAACCAAAATGATAATGACAACTTAATTGCATTCATAACAACTATGATTATGATAGTTAAATGCATGAATAAATACAACTTTTGATGCGACACTTTTCAATGTATTGATATGTAAGGTTGATGTAATAAATGAATTGCCAGGTTAGAAATAAGACATGATACATTTTCTTTGAGACGATACTGACAGTTTGCTTCTTTGCTGTCCAAGGGAGTCCTATGAGGGACCCCGAAGCTTACTTAGATGCAACGCTAACGAATTAGACCTGTTCTATGTGCAGACGATAGGTAAGGAGTTTCATGATTGCAATAAATTCCAGTTCGTGTGAATCCAATTTCGTCATTTTGAAATAAAAATAGAATAAATAGAGACTATTGCAATTTAAAAGCACACAGGTACGATTCACCTACTTGCACTTCTGCTTTCCAAAGTTTGTCTTGTATCTGAGCGAAAACAACTCAAGTTAGCTTGTTTGAGTAGGCATTTAAATAGCAACATCGTTACCGTAGTCGTAATTGTACTTATCTGGTTTGGTCATCGTTATTGTACTAGCTGATTCTACCGTTGTTATTGTAGTGAAGATAGCCATCTTGTTGTCACCATTTAGCTGATAGTACCGAAAAGTACAATTCCGATGTATCGCAAAGATAAGAGTGAATAGGGAAATGGAGAAATTTAATGTTCCATATTTCTAAACTATATGTGAAAGCATATATATGTTTGCGAGCTTATATAAACTTATTGATTACCTATATAATGCTTATAGTTCACTTTTCCTATCCACCAATATAATTATATATATCTTAAGCAAACAAAGTAGTTTTTCCTAGAGACTAGGCATTAATAGTATTTAGATAATTTAAAACAAGACTAACCATAGGTTGACTATGGTGCAAAATAAGACATTGAACAAAATCTCTATCATCCTATAATCGTGATATTTTCAAGGCCTTGTGACTATAGTGGTATGATTATCATGATTATTGGTTTATTATCAACATTGTATGTATAATGAACTATTGCAATGAATTACAAACATTGAAATTTTAATAAAACGATAATACATATTGTAATGTATTACCACCCTTGTAATAAGTCGAATTGATAGCATTATAGTGAAATATATTATAACAAAAATTTTCATAGATAAAAGTGATACTATGATGATTTTGAATATTGAAATAACATGAAAAAGAAATGGTTAAAGTCACAACGAACACACTGACAAGCCATTAATGTGGATCTTGACAGGTTGATGGTTTGGCAAGCTAGCATCGGTCTTCGAGCTACGGTAAAGATCACGTAATGATCCTACATTTAAGACTCGATCCTGTAAATGATACTTATTTCCTCAGAAAATAAATTTGCATGCTAAATTATAATAGTTAAATGTCTATGTAATTCAACTTCATGCTGAAGGTTACTACAATGTCTTTCGAGCTAGATTAGGGATTGAAGATATCGTCGATGATAAACGTTCTATGCATAAAATAAAACTTCAACCTTATGATGGAAATGTATGCTAAACTTTTCATATAAGTCTGTGTGGTTTGTTTTGATACTGTAGGTTGATAATGTGTATTCTTATTTGTCGATGTTTGAAATCTAAGTAGAGTAAAAGGTTGAACTGATATTTCAATAATGTTTTGCAAAAGAAACGAATAGGGTCAAACCCTAATTCGTGTTTTGTTGAGGATGATAATTTGAACAATATTAAAGATACTGGATCGGTTTTGATCCCAGGTTTGAATAGAGTGTAAAGTTTTGTTATAAAATAATAAAAGAGAAAAATATAAATCTAGCTAGGGTTTTCTTCTTGATACGAGACTCAGATTTACAATAATCACAAAACAGAGTAAGCAGAAAAAGAGAGAAATAAACACATGGTAATAATAGTAGTGTTTAGTAAATTATTTCCATTTGTTAAATTTATGGATAATACATCCTTACTATAGTAAGTGAAAGCAATGTGAATGTATAGTGTAGAAATCGTGAAGACTGTGTAAATTACAATTCTATCTATAATTTAATTTCTATGCATATAATGTTGATGAAGTAATTTCAATGAAACTGTGTATGAATATGAAACCTGTGTGAAAACTATTGTTTCCAACTTATTATAAAGAATGTTTTATTCAAATTCAGCAATCTTAAAACAATATACAGTATGTAATTTATCTACCTTCCCTGGACATAATTTATATGTAATGCAGGATGATTGTACAGGAATGATTTATTGACTATTTATCATATAATTGAAGAAATATTATATATACTAATTATTATATAGAACCTCCTACAATTATTTAACTTAGGAATAGGAAACTGATACATATATGATTATTATCTATCTATCGAATTCAATGGAAAATTTTGCCTATCTTATAATCTATTTTAATTTGCATATCTCTACTAGAGTACAATGCTTCCAAACAACATGTGGAAAAATGGGGATATTGATTTATCAATTTAACATTAAACTTAAACATTTAGATTTAAACATTTCCAGAATTAGATTCTTTTCAAAAGCAAATAAACATAATAGTAATAGATAAACAGAACATAATTATTTACTGAGAATAAGTTAGAAATATTTTAGAACTTGAGAGCTCTGTAGAGAAACAAACAACCCAGGAAGACTGTTCCACCCAAGAAAACTCCCGAAAACAGTCAAATACTGTCTTAAGACCCCCGAGCTTGTTCGTTGAACCACCAAGAGGAAGAAACTTCAGGAATTAGTACTTCTTCTTGTTGTAGCAGTAATCTTCTAAATCTTCAATAGGTAGCAGTCCAAAAGACTTGCTCCTACAACTCTGTTCTCTTCAATAATATGCAAAAAATCAGTTTTCAATCACCACTAACCTCCCTTATTCGAATCTCTCTTGAAATCACCTGATTTACAAGAGGAAAATATTCTGCAGAAATATTGATTAAGGGATGCCTGCCCAATTCGAATTTTCCTTTATAGGCTACCTAGGCCTTTTCAAATGTTACTGGGTTATTAAATGAGCTGCCTGCTCACTTCCTCCACCTGGGGGATAATTCCCTATTTTAGGGGAAGTTGTCCCATAACAAACAGTTAGTGGTGTGCTGTAATTGCTACCATGTGTCCCATACCTTCCAACAGCTTCCATTCCTCCTAGTGGGTCAGTGAACACTCATTCAACAGTCCTCTTGGGTGTTTGTCTCCTAATTAATTTATTTAAATAATAATATTCAGTAATTACATTCATCCATGATCATAACTGATCATAATTACAAAAATTTGTAATTAAATTAACATAAAGTATTTTTGCAAAATAAAATAATAATTCCCAGAAATTTGGGTAGGTGACACATCCCAATGGAATGTCTTTTCTATTGAATATTTGAGTGTAGTTAATATTAAATTGTTTTCAATTTCATTATATATTTTACAGTCAAGATACGTTGAGGAACGTTGATTTGTTTTGTAAGTATATTACTATAGAGATTGGGCGAATGCTAGGACCAACCATCGTTAAAAAGGTACTCATTTCAGAATCCTAATCTCATTTCATTCATAGTAATTAGTGCAAAGCATAATGTATCTATCTGTCACCCCATGTATGTTGATAGTGTCATTTCCCCCACTATAGGGTATTATCTCGCACAACAGGGGTCATATCAAACCAAGGTAATACAACTTGAGTCATTCGAAGGGGGGTAACTCAACCATAAGAGGTTAACTGTTAACTCCCAAAAAGTGCTCACTAGCTCATTTCCTTATTCACATGACCCATTTGTCCACTTTTCCACCATTTGAGCCTCTAAAGCCATCAAAAGGTCACCAAAAGACCATAATACACCCCTTTTCCCCCTCAAAATGAATATTTTTCCTCAAAAACCCTAAAAAACCCTAAAAATGGGTCCAAAATTCCCAAAAATATTAAAAAGGGAATAAAAATATTCAAAATATTCAAAAAAGGAAAAAAGAGGGAAAAGGTACCTAAACCATGTTGGTCAATACCATTGGTTTCCTCAAAACCATAATGGTATTCCCCACCACCAAAAACTATAAAAAGGTGGTAGGGGCTCCTCACTTTCCATTCATCCATCATCCTATCCTCACGTTGTCAAAATCTCTCATGAGACTTTTGGCCATTTTCAGCATCTTAGAGAAGAGACCTTTGGAGCTTGGAGCTACTCACCTTGGGAGTTGCTCAACAGAAATCCTCACCATTTGAGGTATCTTAATACAAAACATCTATTCTTTTATTTCTTGTTCTTGAATCATTTAAAAAAAATAAAAAATTATTTGTTACATGCACATGCTAGTTTAGATTTAGATTTAATTTATAATCGTTTTTGCTTTCAATATTGAAACTGCTATCACATTGTTGATAGGTGCCCATTGCACAAAGCTTGGTTTCAAAACCAAGCCAACAGTTTTTGGTGACTCCGCTGGCTTTGAATTCTTAGATCTCATTTTTTTGCTTTAGATCTTAGTTTTTGTTAGTTTTAATAATTTGAATTCATAGATCTGCCATCCTAGACAGTAGATCCATTGTTGTTCTAGATCTTGACCCTTTCTATTGCCATTAACATCCTGAAATTTCCATTTTCGGGTTCGTTTTTCGGCTTTCGCCTCGCGGCTTTTCTCCCGACAGTCGTGCGGCTCATCGCAACCTCGCGGCTTTTTTCCGCGCAGCGCACCACGGCTTCTTGGCCATTTTATGCACTACACATCGCAGCTTCACGGCCATTTGCTGCGTTGCACATCGCGACTGTGTGACGGAAACCCGCATTGCGCATCGTGGCTTCGCGGCCGAAACCCGTGCTGCACATCATGATTGCACGACCGAAACCCGCGCTACACATCGTGGCTGTTTTCCCAAAACCCACGATGCAATTTTTTGGAATTCGGCAAATTTTTTGAAAATATTTTTTGCTGTATTTTTTGGCCATTTAGCATATTTTACAGCATTAATTTTTCTACATTTTTACAGCCATACTAAATCTTTTACTATTTATATCTGCTCCATTAAAAGTCTTTTTAAAAATTTTCAGTAATTGAAAGAAAGATTTTCTACATTTTATTTAGATCAAGGTTTTACTGTTTATTTGCTCAATACTTTGCCCAAGCAATTTTTAAGAGGTCCATTTATTTCTTGAAATATTTATGTTATTTGCTTTCCTTCAAATTATTTCAAAGATCCATTATTTTTGAATTGTTTTTTCAAGCATTTACATTTCAAAAACGCCTATATTTTTTGCAAAACTGGAAGCGTCTTTTCTTTCATTTGTAATAAATCACCCAAGTGAGGCAAATCAATTTCAGTTTAAATACCACACTTGCACCCACTCTGCCACATAATTTAAACTAAGCCTTAAAATTTACCTTAACTCAACAAACTTTTAACCCCACTTGGGGAGCACTTAAAAGAATCTTGTAGTTAGGTAGAATTGAGAGGATAAGTGTACCAATAACAACTCTCAATTATTTACATTTGAGACATAGTGGTTGTCTTTAGGGTCCAAAAATACCTTATAATTTTGACACGGTTGTCAACCAATTTATCAGGAAGGCCTCTCCCTTAGGAGGGTTGAAGTAGCCAGACTGGTTCCGGAAGTCTGAGTGGAATACCGCAATCCATTCAGTAACCAAAGGATACCTTTCAAAGTTCTCGGTGTACACCCAAGAGGGTGTACAACGGCGATAGAACCAAACTGCAGATTCACCCAACCGAACGTGTCGTGAATGGGGTATCGTAGTTGCCACTCTTTAGGATTGTCTACCCGGTGTCCCTCCCAGTAGGGGGATATCTAGCCATTGATTCAACACTCTATATTGTCTGACTTGGATTTCATCACCTTGCAGAGAATATCATTTGTTGACTCATAATACTTATAGTTAGGTGTTTGCATGATACATTACCCACCTTTGGTCTAGTAACACCACTTTTTTCTACGAACTATTTGACTTTTGGTATTCTGACCAATTTTGTTGCATCCCTCCACTTATTATAGCACAACTGCTATAATAAGTGCTTTTTGAGGTTGGTTGTTGGCCTGAGAGCCTTTATTTTTTCACTCCCCTCTTGCACTCATTGTTGCATTAGGGTTTCGAGTTTTTTACATCACCACCTTACTTACACTGAAATTTTTAAAATATTTCTCACCATTGAGAATTTAAGACGATCTCGTCATCTTCAGGGTGAACCCCCTCAGTTCGGTATACTTGGCTCTACACGTCATAGACGTAAAGCCTTATCCCCTGACTCGACACATCATCGACCAAACACACAGTCATCCGATTTTGACATGCCTCACTTCACATCTGATTCTGAGGCTGAATCCGAAAACTCTACTGAAATATCACCAACCAACCTCATGGATGGATCACAATACGACCCACTTTTCACCAGTACTATTGGATATACATCCACAAACATTTCTACTACTGTGCCACCCATGGTAACAACAACCCCTTTAGGCATGCCTAATATAGGGGCCACTCCACCTTTAGGTATGCCCAACATAGGACTACCTCCTATTATGGGTATTCCCAACATAGGGATCACACCACCTCTCATTACCACAACCCAAATCCCAGGAATTCCTAGCACTATTCCTAACCCCTCTGCAACCCATGTTGCACTTGGGAGCGCTGGTCCATCCCAAACTTCTCATTACCACAACGGTTGGAGGACACATACCTTCAATACCTAGCATACGCTTAGGGGCTACTGGACCGCTACATAATGCCACCATTAATAGTTATGTCCCAGTCACTATGCCACACCCATCTAATAGTTTACCTTACATGGTTAGTCTAAACTTACTAGACCTAGCCAGGCTAACCAACGATCCTATCAGGCACAACCCTACATGGCCACCCATGCCTACAAAGCTCCCCTTGGACATCTCCAAGTTTGAAGGAAAACCTGGGGAGGACCCCCAAAACCACATAATGTCATTTCACCTATGGTGTTCATCTAACTTAATAGTGGATGAATCCATTAGACTAAGACTATTGAAACGAATGTTCATTGGCTCTGTAGCCAAGTGGTACATTGAACAACCACATGGGACCCACCTTACATTTACGTCTCTTGCCTCCACTTTCCTTCAGTTTTTTCAGCTACCTGTACGCTATGATGCAGGAGTTGAAATACTGTTGTCTTGTAGACAAAACACAGCTACCCACATCACCGACCATATCCATGAGTGGCACAACCGTCGTAGCCTTTGTAAGATAAAACTGAATGACCGTATATTTTTGGATTGATTTCTTAAATCACTCCTACCCCTCATAGCCAAAGACGTAGCTTCCGAATGACCCCAGTCAAAGGAAGAAGCTATCTTAAAAGCTCAACAATTCGACCTAATTTATGCCCAGTCAGGCTATCTCTACACCATCATACTAGATGCCCCACGAGGCGATTCTTCATGTGGTGACGCTCCGGGGGCATCACATGCTGCTGATGGTATTATCGGCCAAGTCACGGCACAAAATAACCTTTTAGCATGGTGAGCACCATAAATGCCCCAGACCTCTCTAGGGCTACATCTAATTCTAGAGAGACAACTTCGTACGCTCCAACGGATTAGACTCATCACACTCATGGAACCTCTTGTCCACAACATTGCTATGGGAAAGCGCCATTGACATATGTACCACCCACATACTATAACCAACCGGCCACCTAGAACCCAATTCATTTACCGGCCCAACCAATGTATTACCCACAGCAAGCTACACCAGCTAACCCAACATTTCCAATAGCTCAGGGTTACCAACAACCCCAGCATGCAACTGGACCACCTCTAGCCCCACCAACTTATTATCCACCAAAACCTGCTCCTGCACCTGCGGCACCCCAAAATTCTCCCACTAATCAAGGGCAAGTGTACACACAACACAATCAGCCCCAACATCTAAACAACCAATGCAACCAAGGTGGACAACAAAACCGTGGAAGAGGACGTAACCGCGACAACAACCAACAAAATAATCAAGGTCCACCACCTCCCAATCCTCCAAATAATAACAATGCTGCTCCTCCCAACCAGAATCCTGATCGTCATCCCAAGCAACCAAAAAACAATAACCTGAGAACAAACCATCCATGTTCTATATGTGGAGTCTATGGACACTACACTCACAACTGCCCCCATTTAGAGAAAGCACGTAAACTTTGGGTTGACGATGCCCGACGCTAGGGCCACGCTAGACAGCCAGCTCCACTTAATCAACCGCAACCCATGATTTTTCAAAACCCATTACCAAACCAGGGAGTAGTAAATACTCGCCCTATGGATCCCCCACAAGGATATGCTACACCCCAGTAGCAAATGACCTATGCCGCAACTGATTATCAACATACAGATCTAGGCACACACCATTTATTAATGATGTCATCCAATGACATTAACCTCCAAACTCGCAGGAATCAGTACGGCCCAACCCCAAAAACTCCTCCCACTGACGCATCCACCTCCCTTCCACCAGATCAACCACTATGCATACCAAATATGCCGTTGGACGGAGGACCTAAAATCCCTCGCATCCCTTTGCGAAGGATTAACAAAAATACTAATGCTCGCGCAGCATCCAACTATAACGTTGTGGAAGACCTAGAAAAATCCCCCGCTACTATGTTTGCTTTAGAGGTACTGAAAACATGCCCTGCACAATGAAAAATAATACTATCCGCCATCGGAGGAGTAGACCCTGACGACACACACATGATGGATTTCGACTTAGACCAAGCGGAACCTTGATTTCCATCAAATTTGGCCTTCCAAGTATAAGTAAACATTCAAAACCTTGTTGTGCATCAATGCATGTCCACCCTTGTGTGGCAGAAACTTGGCTCCCCCGCTTTACAACCATCAACCATGGCATTACGAGCTTACAACGGGCGCTCAGCTCAACCACAAGGCCTCTTAGCGAACATACCCGTAGAACTAGGTGGCAGATTAGTTCTTATTGACATCGAAGTCATCAATGCCCAGCTTAACTACAACCTCCTTCTTGGACGTAGATATATGTACAAAATGAAAGCAGTGGCTTCATCTGTTTTCCGCCTCATGATGTTTCCACATGAAGGACGCGTTATCAAGATTTATAAACTCACATATTATGATCTTAATGCCCCCGCAGCCCCTCAAAATGTGCTACCAATGATTGAACAAACCATTCAAACCGCACCAACATCATTTGTGTCGTCAATTGGTCCTAGAATCTACATTGAGTCACCTATGACTTCCACATTTCCATCGATCTCACCACCTTTACAGATAACAAAAACATCGGATTTGTGCACCCTGTCGCACACCGCACAGCAACCTTCGTCACTACCACAAACACCCACAGTGCCTACTCATATTGGCACAACGCCAATTCATACTATCCTATTCTTGTTCCCATTTTCTGGAGTTGTCAATTCACCAGTAATGGCTACACTCAACCTTCTTGGTTTAACATTAGGGATACCTGTATGGTACTTACCTGCTCTGAGCTCCCCGCTGACTCCGACTGTTATTTTACAATCGGTACAACCTATCCCTACTACCAACCACCCATCCCCTCCTGTCGCTCATCTGCAAAACAGACCACCCCCAATAGTGAGTATGGCATCAACATCTAGAAACGCCCCACCTCCGTTGCAAAACACAGGGGTAGAGGCCCACCAACTTATAACATTGGACCCATAACTCACAGCCCCCCAGCAACCGCCAAGGTAGCTAAAACCCCCCCAACTATTCGCATTCCCCCGAAGTGCTCGTTGTGTGACGACGTAGGCCATGCCACTCATCAATGTCCACAATTACTTGCACTCCAAGAACACATGAATATGTTGGATGATGACACCGGAATTCCAGTGGTAAGACTTGAGCCACCTCCTCAACCTCGTGACAAAACGCTCCGCACTAACCACCCTTGTGTGATATGCGGCATTTATGGCCATTATTCACACCACTGCCCTGATCTCACAGATTATAGAGTAGCCTTATACGAGATGAACAATGCCGACTTAGAGATATCTCCTCCCCTCATCGAGGAGATCTACCCTCCAAAATCATCTTCTTCGGAAGAAATCAATACCATCTATATGATTTCAACCACATACAAACCAGAACCTATTGATTTATGGTCTGATTACTTTCGTACTAATGAGAAAATTCTAGAAACACTCACTGCACCGGACTACCCTTGGGACGATATGCATCATCGCTCATACTTCCTCCCTGAGGCGTCTACATCCACCGTAGAAAACCAACTATCAGTCGAATCAAAATATTTCCTACCAACTAAGGTTGATTGGTTCAAAGACCCCATCCCAGCACCAGATGCCTTCAAAGAGGGGAACATGTCCAAAATTTTCCCTATTATACAAATCGACATTTCCACCACACCTGGAAAACCTGAGCTCATCTCACTAGGCGCATCATGCACTTAAGCGGAAACTCAGGCATATAAGAAACTCTTCCAAGAGTTGCGTGATGTCTTCGCCTGGTCTTACACCGAGATACCTAGCCTTGATCCCAAAATTGTGGAACATCACATTGACACTTGGCCCAATGTGCCTCCTGTCCGACAGAAACAATGACCAATTCACCCGTCCAAGCTCCCAGCTACTAAGGCTGAGATTGAGAAACTCCAAAAAGCAAGATTCATATATCCTATTGCCTACACCACCTGGGTTTCAAACCCAGTGCCAGTAAACAAAAAAGTGGGCACCATACGTGTTTGTACTTATTTCCGAGACCTCAACCTCACTTGTCCCAAAGACAACTTCCCCACACCTTTCATTGACCAACTAATCGATGAATGTGCAGGACATGAGGTCCTTTCTTTTATGGATGGTTTCTCCGGATATAACCAAATCAAAATCCGTAAAGAAGATCAATACAAGACAGCTTTCACTACCCCATGGGGCACCTTCTCCTATCGCGTCATGCCTTTTGGTCTCAAGAATGCTGGAGCCACTTTGCAACGTGCCATGACTTATTGCTTCCACTATCTACACAAAATCATAAAAGCTTATCTAGACGACCTCACCGCTCTATCCAAGAAACGATCTGACCATTTAGACGACCTTCGGCAAGTTTTCTTGCGTTGTCGAAAATACAACATCCACTTGAACCCTCTCAAGTGTGTCTTTGCGTTACATCACGTCGCCTGCTGGGGTTCATCATTTCAGAAAAAGGCATCACTGTAGACCCCTTGAAAGTCCAAGCCATTGTAGACTTACCGTCACCCCGTACATTAAGACAACTTCAAAGCCTTTAAGGGAGGTCCAACTTCCTCCATCGCTTTGTCCCTGACTATGCCACAACGGTTCACGGTTTCCTACGAATACTACATCTGCATACCCGTTTCATAGGGGACCAACAAGCAGAATCATCTTTCATCGACTTAAAGAAAGCACTCATGAATGCCCCGTTGATCTCTCCTCCAGATTTCACAAAAGATTTCACCCTTTATGTTTCAGCATCCGAATATTCCATATCTGGAGTTCTTGTGCAAGAAGATACTGCTCGCCAAGAGAATGTCATCTACTATGTGAGCTAGACCTTGTCAGGCCCACCCCTCCGGTACCCACATGAAGAGAAGATGGCCCTCACCGTCATCTTTTCAGTACAGAAGCTGCGACATTACATTCTCTTGAGCCACACCATGGTTGTAGCCAATTCCAATCCAATGGTTTACCTCTTGATGTGTCGCCTCCTTCAAGGCCGCGTAGCTAAATGGGTGATTATACTGCAAGAATACGACCTGACTTTCAAAACCCCAAAGAGCACCAAGGCCCTAGCACTTGCTCAACTCATCACAGATCTCCCATCCTCTTCGTCATCACCCGCTATCCAAACGGGTCTCATTGACGATCACATTTTCATCATTTCTTCTGACGACCCATGGTACGGCAACATCTTAATCTACCTCCGCACACAAAAATTTCAACCCCACATCAATCGTGACGGATGCCGTCGTATATGACACCACGCCCCCTGATATCTCCTATTAGGTGATGTACTTTATCGATGCGGCATCGATACCATCTTACGACACTTCCTATCTCATAACGAGGCAGATCAAGTCCTTAATGACTGCCATAGCGGTGCCTGCAGAGACCACTTCTCCGGCATGGCCACCGCCCAAAAGATCATTCGCGTAGGTTACTTTTGGCCTTCATTATTTATTGATTGCATCACCGCAGTCAAACATTGTCAAAACTGCCAACCTTTTTCCCCCAAGGCAAGAACCCCACCCGCCCCCCTTCATCTAGTCGTCACTGTCGGACCATTCTGCAAATGGGCCATCGACTTCCTAGATTGAAATCCCACGTCAGCCGGTGGTCATAAACATATCATTGTGGCCGTAGATTATTTCACCAAGTGGGTGGAATCCATGCCAACTTACAATTGCAAAGCCAACATCGCAGCACATTTTTTCCTCAACCATGTTATCGCTCGTTTTGGAGTGCCAAAGCAACTCATCTCAGACCATGGCTCTCACTTCAAAGATGCCATTTGGAGAGAATTATCAACCCTACTGAAATTTGAACACCATTTCTCCTCCGCCTACTACCCCCAAGGAAATGGCCAAGTCGAAGCGATTAATAAAATTTTGAAGACCATCCTCCAGCGCACTATTGACAAACACAAATCAAATTGGCACCACATGCTCTTCCCGACACTATGGGCATACCGCACGTCAACCAAAACCGTCACCGGTTTTACCCCTTTCCATCTAGTTCACGGTGTCGAATCTGTCCTCCCCATCGAGTGCCGGATTCCATCCCTACATATGGCCGTTGAACTCCTACCGGACACTTCCCCAATTGAGCAACGCTTACTACTCCTAGATCAAGCCAATGAAGATCGGCGCACAACCCTCCAAACCATGGAAGCAGCCAAGAATCGATCCAAACTGAGTTACGACAAACATGTCCACCCAAAAACTTTTACTGAAGGGGACCTTGTCCTCACCTATGATCAAGGTCATGACAAAACCGGAAAAGGAAAGTTTGTGTCCATGTGGCAAGGCCCATACATTATACACACTTGCCTCGGACAAGGGGCATACATTCTGACCGATTCAGAAGGAAACCCCCTACGCAACCCACACAACGGGTTGTACCTCAAGCGATTTTACCCATAGAAAATAAGATGGACACCACCGTCCATTATTGTACAGTCTTATTTTGCTTTTCACAAAAATTTCAAAAAACCTAAATATTTGTTTTTTCTGCATGACCACAGATGGATCCTGTTCCACTCTGCTACATCGGTTTCGCTGATGGTGCAAGCCATTGGTCCCCCAATCTGGCCTCCGCGGCTTGGGTTATATATTCCCCATTCACATGAGTTGATACACATCGACGGAGTGTGCATAGGTGCCGCCACCAACAACCAAGCTGAATACGATGTCGTGATTGGTCTCCTGGCCGCAGCTCTCCAAATGAGCATAAGTCACCTTAATGTTTTCTTGGACTCACAACTCCTTGTTTCCTAGCTCAACAATGATTACCAAGTACGCGATCCCTATCTTTTCAGAAAATTCTTGCACACTAAACAAATGGTTCGACAGTTTGAATCCATTTCATTCACACATGTCCCAAGGAATCTCAACAATGTAGCAGACCATATGGCCAACAACATTCTTGACTGGCACACCAATCAAACCATTTAGTAAATAAAAAATGTACATACACGGGCATAAACAAAAATGCATCCACTTGCATAACATGTGCCTCCACGGGCATACAGAAAATCAAACATGCCTCCACGGGCAAGCAAATAGACAATAAATGCATCCATGTGTGTACACGACTATATACCAAAACATATATATATACATCATAATATAGTCAAACATGTCATAGGTGCCCTTAGCACCCAATATACAAAAATACATAAGCTGTACAAAAAGGTACTTCCCCATATGCTCATCAACATTTGGGGGCAGATACAAGATCATCTAATCATCATGGTCTCCAGGCTCCTCTGGCGCCACCTCCACTAGCCCCATTGGATCATGCCGAGTCCGAAATCTCCTCTCCGTCAGCCCATCTGGATCATCTCGCACCCGAATCCTCCCCTCCACCGGCCCTACCGGATCATTCCGAGCCCCATCCCTCCACTCAGCCGCCAACAATGCTGCTCTGAGCAGGATCGAGCGCAACTCACGAGGCGTGATCTAGATCTTGGGGGCTGAGACCCAGAAGGATTGAATGCCGAGAGAGGAGGAGAAGAGATAGCTTCAAAATTGAAGCGAATAATGAACCAGCTGTGAGAAAGACAAAGTAGTGAGATCTGAGCTATGAATAGCATAGATGGAAAAACATAGAATAAATATGCCACATGGAGGGGTGAGGCTCAAAGAGGGTTCTTTGAGCCTCACCTCTCAAACTATACTAAGAAAGACACTCAGAACCAATACCCCAATAATAACTCAATAAAACAAGAGAAATGTAGGATAGAAACCAAATGAGTAACTTTTCATTATGAGAAGGATTGCTAGGCCTTTATATAGCATTATTACAATGTGTCTTGAGGCCATACCATGGGCCAAAACCATGTGCTACCAAATACCATGGATATGAGAGGGTGGCCTCTGCATCTAATGCTTTTATAATAAATGGGAGAGGGTGGCCTCTCCATTTAATGCTTTTATGGCTTATACATCCGAATTTAGACCATATGGCCCCTAAAATTCGGATCAAGGCGCATCAAAACAACGCTCGACGATGTCCCAGTCCAAATCCCTCCACCCATCCTCTAGCAATCCTGCCAAGATCATGTCTAGTGTCTCTTGGACACCCTCCATGGCATCATCTTGAGGTCCAGCTCCTCGACCGCGAGGCCCAACTCCTCGAGCATGAGGAAGCGGTACCGCTACAGGAGGTGGAGCGACCACCATCACCCGTCCCCTATGAACCACATGGTCGGTCGGTGGTATAGGACCAACATCTGCACAATCACGCAAGTGAACCATCATATAAATATCTAACTATAATCATAACAAAAACATCTAAAACACATGATATAGTAGAGAACAAAACACAAAAACATACCATCTAAACCCCAGGTCTGTCCCTAGGCTCGAGGCATCTCCATATCTCCTCGATAATCCATACCGGCATATGGATAGTCATCAATCAGCAGGGGGATTTGCTCCCACTACTCATACATATCCTGTGAAAATAACCCGCGGATACCACCACCACTACGAGGCATCATCTGCCCCCACCGCACCATGCGCGTCTCGCTCACCAACCCATCTCAAACCGACACCCGTGGCCGCAAAGTCAGTACCCGCTCAAAGAAGAAACAACACAAGAAGGAGGCATAGCAGAACTCTTCCCCCTCCCGACTGACCTTGTCCAGATCTCTCTGGACACCAGCCAAAACATCTGACCCCAAGCATAGTAGGTCCCCCCTTAGCACAGAATCCACCATCATCGTTTGTCCCCTCAAAAAATGATGTGGCGCCACGGCACCCAACACCCGCAGAACACAAGCCCCAACAGCGCGCATGTCCTACTCCAACAAAGATCTCAGGCTCAAACAGTTGTTTTGCACAATTGCCCCAGCAACACAGAAGGTCTCCAGGAGATCCTCGATATCCAAACCTGTCGGGATCCTCGGCAGAAGATCCCCTACCTCCCCTAAGCGAGGCAACCCGGTAAGAAAGTATACATCAGTAAGGGTGATCTCTAACCTCTCACCCCCAACAATGAACACACCCTTTGTAGGGACCCAAAGACTCACCAATTTATTCAGTAGTGGTCCTACTAAATGCATCGGTGGAATCTGAGCAAACTTTAGGAGCCCGCTCATAGCCAGAGCCTGTTGGACCCCTTGATCGGTCCGAATCCGAATCATCAAGTCCTCCTCCATCTCCCACTCTCGCCATGACACCAATGTTCTCCTCAACATCTTGCCAAAAAACAGAGAAAAATTTTTAGAACCAGAAATTTTTTTCAAAAAATTCCATCGCGGCTTTTCCATCAAAATCCATGATGATCATTGTGGCTTTCATCCAAGAACCCACGATGAACATCACGGGTATTGACCACACAGTCACGATGAACATCGGAACTATCAACCCCATAGTCGCGATGAACATCGCGACTTTCATCTCAACAGCCGTGATGAACATCACGACTGTCAGCCCCAAACCCGCAATGTTCATCACGGAAAAGGACGTGAAACCCGCGATATTCTACGTTGGAAGGACAACATAGAATTTCGCGGCCTTCGGGGGCCTGTCGCTAACCAAAAAAAACATAATTAAAAAGACTAAGGCAAATAGGGTTACTTGAAACTCGCGGAATCGAAAACCAATAGTCAAATCTCCCGGAAATCAAGAAAGAGCTCTGATTGCTCTGCTAAACTCACATGTAACAATGTCATGTCATATGGGCCCCACACCCTATTTATAAAGATTTGACCATTTTTCAAACAACCATTGCGGTATCATACAATGTCCGTTCCTCAAACCGTTGGTACGATTGGAATCAGCATAGTGAGAACTTCATGATAATCCTTTCCTTTTCCTGTTTTCACCAGGTCCATTTTTTTACCATTTTTTCACGCCCTCGTTGCCTCGGTTTGCATGCCACAGCGGCCGTCGTCCGTTTCTGACGAGTCTTATATCGCCGGATTCCATTTTCTGCGCTCGTGATGACGCTTGAGATCATTTCTTGCTCTCATGCCCAGATTTTTCTGGCATTTTTTCCATGCCCCCTCGTTGCCTCGGTTTGCGTGCCACATCGGTTGTTCTCCATTTTTTACGAGTCTTATATCATCGGATCCAGTTTTCCTCACTCATGATGACGCTTGAGATCATTTCTCACTCTCACCTCCATATTTTTTGGGCATTTTTCCCATGCCCCCTCGTCGCCTTGGTTTGCGTGCCACATCGACCGTCATCCATTTTTGACAAGTTTGATATCGTCAAATTCAGTTTTCCATCCTCGTGATGATGCTTGAGATCATTTCTCGCTCTCACCCCATACTTTTCATACATTTTTTCAAAATGCCACTCATCACCTCAGTTTGCGTGCCACATTGGCCATTGCCCCTTTTTGACAATCTTTATGTCATCGGATTCAGTATTCCGCACTCATGATGATGCTTGAGACCTTTTCTCGCTCTCATCAATCCCTTTTTGTTCGGTATAGTTTTACCCCTTTTTTCGGGCCGAGGAATTCCTTTTACGAAAAAGGCACGTAGGGAGTTTCTGTTAAGCTCTTTTCTGACTCCTAAAACAATGAAAAGATCGCCGAGCAACCTTGCTTCCTTTCATGCTGGCTAAACGTATCTGAAAGTGCGTCTACCTGGTATAAGTTTACCCCTTTTCCTGACCTTGTAGACTAATTATGAAAAAGGAATACTCTAGTCACATCGGCTATAAGAGTTCTCCATTTGCATCATTTTATGCTGTTTCGAGCCCTGGAGACTAACTTACAAAAAATAACACCAATGGAGTCCACTTACCGCTTTCAGACTCTCTAAACATGAAAGCGACCACAAGCAATCACCATCCTGGGCTCGTAAAAACCCACAGGACGGTACTCACAACCACTGCAGAGTCTTCTTATCGTTTTCAGACTCCTTAAAAATGAAAGCACCCATAAGCACGAACAGTCCTGGGCTCACAAAATCCACAGGACAGTACCATTTCAGAGCACACACGGTATTAGTTCATACATCATCAATAATTTGATTAAAAAATTCATAGAGAACATCTGTGACTTTTTCTTTATCTTCAGAACTTTTAGAGGTACTAGGAAGAATGTTTTATGCAGCTGTTGTAGCCAATAATTCCAAACTTGTATTATCCTCAACCAATGGTACTGATTTATCTCTAAGAAATTTATTTTGTTTCCTCAACCTTTTGTTTTGCAAACTCCATCGGTGAGCTTGACTTCTCAAATTTTTCAGTCTTTTCTTAAGAACATCATTCTTTCTCTGTAATTGTCTACTCCTCTGTTTTAATTTTTCATTTTCATTTTTAACATATCTATCCAAAACTTGAAATTCATGAACTTGCTTCTAAAGTTTCTTAATCCTCTTCTGTAACTTACTTGAAATTAAACCAGGAGAATCAGGCCTTGCCACTTGATTAGATTCGTCTTCTTCCCTTTGAGCTTGGTCTTGAAACTGAGTAGCTTCCAATTCTGGCAAGGGTGTTGACTCTAAATTATGTCTCTGTGTATAACGGGTTCTTGGATGTTTCGGTATGTCGAAAACATATCTTCAGATGTTCTAACTTTTTCAATAAATTCTTCAAAAATTCCTTCTAGCCTTGCAGATATTCTTCTCACCGTAACTGAAATTTTATTAACCTCTTCATCATCTCTATGCCTCTTTGGAGATGGTTGGGATGGAATTGGTTCAGAAAATGTTGCTGCTGGATCAAATTCTGTCTGAACTGCTGGAGGGGGCGATATAGAATCTTGTGGATCATCATTAACCTACTCCTGGAAACCTTTTTCCACTAAAAATTGTTCCCACGTTAGGTTGCTCTTTTTTAATTCCTCCATGATCAACCACTTAATTAATCCATGATGATACAAGCTATTGCCAAGTCATTGATCAGGCCACTTTTGGGCATCTAAAGCCATTTTTGACAGGCTCTTCCACAAAAAGTATGGAATGTTCATCAATTCTTCTCCTTTAATGTGAAGGAGAAGCCGAATATGATAAAGAAAGACAAGGCTATATCGTCCTTCCCAAGTCAAATATTTCTGCAAAAAGAAAATGACATTACCCCATTCAGCAGTTAAACAGTTGCATTCAGCTCCCTTCTTCCAATGAATACTAGAATTAGCCACTTTCACAAACTATTTGCAAGAGTCAGGGTTTTTCAAATGACCAGCTTTAAAATATCTTTCCCCTGTTTGTGGTAAGCCTGCAGTGAGAGCAATGGAGGTTTCTGAAACAGGAAGCAGAAACCCCCGAATGTTAGAACAAGCTCCATCGAAATTGAGAGCAAATTCCTTGGTCACATCTTCGTTGTGCCCTCTGAATTTACTAAAAAACGCATACAATCCAATTTGTTGAAAAAATCTCTTACTAAAGGGATCTTCATCCAATAGTTCAATGGAATATGGCTCCTCCCTACGTGCAGCAGCTATGCCAACTGAAACTTTCTCTGCTGAAAGGAAGTTAGGTGATCAAACCGGTATCCTTTAAACCAAATTGGTATTTACAGGCTTGACTTATGCATAACAAAGAAATCCAACTTTCAAATCGGGTATACATATAATTGCTCAGACATGGGACAAAAGGATAGAGCTAATTATTACAATTGATGGGGTCAAATCAACATATACCCATTCGTCCAAAAAGCATTGAGTTAACGGTCACTCCATTTATGGAAATTATTTGAACAAAAAAACTTGGTTTGACATGTCACGATATATAATAAGCCATGAAATGACCTTGAAAAGCTAATTGAAATGTATACAAATCATTCTTATATGCTAGAATTTATACACATTATTAGGAAAAATATATTGAATTTAACCCTACCGAAATAATACTTGTCTGGAATTAAGAGAAGACTTTGAATAGCATACCACATAGGCAGGGAATAAATCCTAGATCCAATCATGCAAATACAGATCCTCCATGGATTTTAAAGATATAACTCTGTTGGAAGAAATCATTATATCTGCAACTTGAAAAGAAAAATTCCAAATAGAACTAAAAGTTTGCTTGTACTGGGAAGGATGAATCCAAGATAATATCAAGGTTCTGTTCATTTTCAGGATTCCCTTCCCCATATACATGAGACATTCCATTTTACCAACAATCTGTTCATCTTTAGGATTTTACTGAAATATTTAAAAAACACAGAAACTAGAGATTCTACAAGCTTGAGCCAAGCCTGTAATTGTCTGCTAAAACATGTTGAACTGCAAATTCTTCAACCAAGCCATTCATGATGCAATCCAAACCATGTGAATTAAGGTGTTGGAGTAGAACATGGACGAGTAGACATCCCTCCATTAATGCCAATGGCTTTCAAAGCTTGGAAGTACAATCTAATAGGATATATGAATCAATTTTGTTGATGTCGAATACCCAAAAGATCAGATTGCTTACGGATCCATTTTGGAATGGTACTTATAAATTGCTAGTGGTTTCTTATGGAAAACCACCAGATATTGCTTATAGAACTTATGAGTGGGTATTATGACTAGTATGACCTTGGAAACATATTAATTACAAAGAATCCATAACAATACTAGCTGTCTTAAACCATTATATTATTTTGTCGAAAAATATAGCAACGCTCACATAGTGTCGCTAAAAACCAATTATAATGATAATTGGTGATAAACATTTACTATACTCACCAAAAGTAAAATAAACATGTATTAGTGAGGGCTACTAAAATATTGTCACCAGAAGTCTCACCAAAGAGAGAATCAATAATGGGCCTTTAACAACCCTCACTAAAAATGTCATTGGAAAGGGATTTGGTGACGAAACTTAAAGGACAATCTCAAAAGGAACCTATAACGACGATGTTTTAAGGACCGTCATCATATGTGACATTCGTGACAACCCTTAAAGGTTCGTCACATGTAGGACCCTCACCAATGACCTTTTTTCTTGTAGTGTTTCATAGTTGTCTTAGAAGATAGTTTGATTTGCAGTAGAGATAGTATAGGAACATTTTTTTTTCTTTTGTAGGTTTTGATTACAAGTTAATATTGATCTTAGTCATTTAAGTTCTTGTCTTGATCTTAGTTTAGTTTGCTTTTATTGTAGTTAATGTTTCCTAAACTAGTTTGAAGTATTGATAGATATCATTTGATGTTGATAGGCATGTGCATAAATTAGATAAGCATTTCATGTTTTATTTCCAAGTAGTCATTAGAGATCAAATAACTTAGGATTTGTACTTTTGTTAATCAACATTTCATTTCAAGTACTATAGATAGTTTTTAAGTGTCATTTTCTTATGGATAAATAATAGATTACAATGTTTAAAATCACTTGTAATTGGTCACTTTTTAGCTTACATCTCTTTGTAGAGGTTAAATTAGATTTACTTCCGTTTTTTTTCATTATCACATTTGAAAGTCATTTCGATACGTTTTCTCCAGTTTCTATCACATTTGACACATTTCCTCAAAATCCTCAAGTAGAATGGAATTAGGTAGCTTAACTTAGTTTTGAGTATTTGTTAAATATATGAGTAGTTTAACAGTTGAATTTCTTAGGTTTATTAAGCAATTGTAACCTTGATCAAGATAATGTAGTTTCTTGTCTTTACTTAGTTAGTTGTAAACTGAATCATTTCATAGATAGGTTCTGTTGGTTGTGGAGCTAGATCTTCCAGTCTCATAGATGATATTGTCTAAGTTGTGCACCCCAGAGGGTTGTACACTCATTCCTCTACCTTGGGGTTCGGGGGCAACGCCCTCGAGAAAAAATTTTGGGGCTATTTTCGCCAACAGTTTTCAGGTCCATGGTTTTGGGTAACCCGTGGTATTTTCCCATTGTATCTCCCTTATAAAAGAAAGACATTGTAATACGGCTATGGTTGATGTATTGGGTTTTATGCATTGTAAATATCTCTGAGATCTGGAAGAGAGACTGTGAGACAGTGAAGAGGAAGTACAGCGGTTGTGCTGCAGGTTGTATCCCTTCACTTTGCTGGATGGTATAATAAAAGGACTGGCAACTTCAATGTGGACGTAGCCCAAGTTGGGTGAACCACAATATATCTAAGTATCTCTTGTAATGTGAATGTGTGATTATATTTGCATTTTTGTTTATTGTTATTGCTCTGCAATCCTATTTTTCTAACAATTGGTATCAGAACCAAAGGTCTATTTGGCAGATAAACCCGCAGGAAGCTAAGGTTTCTGGTTCGAGGGGGAGCAATGGCAGAAGAAGAAAATTTTAAGGTCGAGAAGTTTAATGACCAAAACTTCTAGTTATGGAAGATGCAAATGGAGGACTATCTGTACCAGAAGGATCTATTCCTACCGTTGTGAGGAAGAGCAAAGCAACTGGCGGCTATGAAGAACGAAGAATGGGAGGTTCTTCATAGAAAGGCTCTGGGAACAATATGGCTAAGCTTGGCTGTGTCGGTGGCTTTCAATATCTCAAAAGAAATGACAATGGGGGGTTTGATGAGCGCATTGGGTAAGCTGTATGAAAAGCCCTCGGCCTCCAACAAGGTATTTCTAATGAAACATTTATTTAATATGAAGATGTTTGAAGGTGGATCTGTTACTGATCATTTAAATGAGTTTAATACAGTTACAAATAACCTAATTTCTGTAAGTGTGAACTTTGATGATGAGGTTAGGGATCTTCTAATCTTGTGTTCATTGCCAGAAAGATGGAATAGCTTGGTCATGGCTGTAAGTAATGTTGGTCCTCTATTTTTTCCATTCGATGTACTATTTTCTAGTATTTAAAGTCTTAATGGATCCAATAATAATCAGTTTTATGTGTCTTTTGAAGATCAACACTGCTAAAAGCCATGGTAAGTAATTTTAATTATTTGATTGTTGTATTTTCTTTTTTTTATGCATATGTTTTGGGTTTTAGGTTTCATTAAACCATATGCTAATAATGATATGGGTTTCTCTTCTATACAGGGTTCGTTTTGTTACCTGGCCAGCGTTCAAAGAAGGAGATCGGGGATTCGATCTACCATCAGGGCGTTTTTATTGGATCCATATCATCTTTAAGTTGCTTTTGAAGATTGCTCCACTGCTATTTCAGGCACGATCTTTGATCAAGGGTTGTTATTATTTTCTCCTCAACGATATGTGTATATTCTGGGATCTGAGATTCCATTTTTGGCTCAGAATGGTTAAGATATTTTGAGTATTGTTATTTCATATCGACCCTTGTCTCCAGGGCGATTTCAATCTGCATAATTTAGTATAAAAGTGACTATGGAAACCCTAGGTAGGGGGATTTGTACAAACTCCATTTTATGAATATGATACAGTGCGTGGTTTCATCAAATTTGTGATTTAAATGTGTGAGGCGTTGAGGGCAGGGCCCACCTTCAGCACCAAACTGTGATGCTTCAGTAGTGTGTGTGGTTTGCAGTGATAGATTGGCGTTTTTATCAATTCACATTCCTTTTCAGAATATCAATAGTTTGCTCATCACTGGATTGCAATAGAAGGTGTGACTATGATTGTTAGTTAATAGCATTTACAGTTGATGGTCATGAATGAAGCTTGTTAACGGTTTGAATTTAAGATTTTCTCTAGTGCAACCAAGCTTAGTGCTATGGGCACCTACTAACTAGTAGTAGCAGTTTCAATAGAAATAAAAGCAATAAACTAAATAAACAATACTTTTCATGGATCTAAACAAGAATCTAAGCAAATAATGTAAATATTTCAAAATCAAGAACAAGAAACATAAGAAATAAATTTTGTATTGAAAAGTGGGGGGCAAGCAAGTGCTTGCGATATTACCTCCAATGGTGAAGGTTGATGTTGAGCAACTCCCAAGATGAGTAGCTCCAAACTCCAATAGGTCTCTTTCTCCAAGGTTGCTTCAATGGCTAAAAGTGCTCATGGGAGATTTCAGCAGCATAAGGATGAGATAATGGAAGGATATGAAATGAGGAGCCCCTACCACCTTTTTATAGTTTTTGGTGGTGAGGAATACCATTTGTGGTTTTGTGGAAACCAATGGTATTGACCAACATAGTTTAGGTATTTTTCCCTCCTTTTTCCTTTTTTGAATAAAAATAATATTTTAATTCCCTTTTTAATATTTTTGGGAATTTGGACCCTTTTTGAGGGTTTTTTATGATTTTCTTGGAAAAATAATCTTTTTTAATGGAAAAAGGGGTGTACCAAGGTCTTTTGGTGGCCTTTTGTTGGTTTCAGAGGCTCAGATGGTGGAAAAGTGGACAAATGGGTCATGTGAGTAAGGGAATGAGCTAGTGAGCACTTTTTAGGTGTTAACAGATTGCCCCCTGATGTGTGAGGGCAGGAGCTCATCGTATGGCCGATAGACATCATAGTTCTTTTGTCCTTTTTCTGGGTTTTAGGGGAGAGAAGAGACCGTTTGGAGACTGGAGCCACGGCCCTTGGAAGCTGCAAAAACAAAAAATATTACATGGCCTCAATATGAATGAGGTATAATCTCTGATAAAGGACGAGGCGGGCATTCCCATGCTCGTATCAAGGCATATACAAAACAATTAGTCCCAAGAAGGGGGATCTAATACGTGAAGAAATATATTGGTACATCATAATGGTCCAGAGGGGACATGATTGTGGGATATACTCATGATCATGAATGATCGCAATAACTGATACACTGGATCAACTGTGGAACTGCTGAAACTGAAGGTGTCCAACATCTGTAGGGACTCAAAGACTGTGAGCCATCTCTGAGAAGTATTTGTATCTGTATACTCGAGGGAGTAGAAAACTGGGGTACACTGAATACTGTCGCCATACGCAACCCGGATATGTATAGAAAAAATGTAACTGGTTGTATCCATAGGTAGACTCTCAAATGTGGAGGAGTCAGGTGGTATCCGGGGTCTTCGACTAATAACTGAACGAACCAATACCCTGTGCGAGTCTCAACGATGCGATCAAGGTGTTGAAGTCGAGCATGTGAGAAACAACCATTTGGAGAGGCAGTAAGGATTCCTCTCGAAATGATTCGTAGGCACTCATCATAAATGGTAATGAGTCCAAGACACAGGGACCTCTAAGTCTATCCTCTGGAATCAATGTGGTTGTCGTCGACAGAGGGGGACCAGCAACTAACCAGGCAATGATGTTTCCTTGATAGGAGCACGAGGTGTAGAACTGAAGTGATGTAGTACTGCTGGTAGGACTGACATACTTGTGGGGATGGGAAATAACTGGGTCAAAAAATGGGTAGACTCAAAACTTCCTTTGTTCAGAGCATGATGACATGGTTGACCTGGCAGGGTAGGGAACTGACTTGTAGGTGCAGGGATCATAGCTTTGACTGAATGGTATATATTGACTCTGGGGGGGGAGGACAAGCTGATGGTAGCTGTCGAGAGAGTTTCAGGGTGACATACTGCAGAATACTCTGAACAAAGGCGACCAAAAGGGGAAGCTGTTAGCGAGTAGATATGATCTGTCGTGGCGCCAAGAGGCACCCTTCTTCCTTCTTCATAGTTTTAATGAGCTTCAAGAAGGGATAAAAGTGTGCTCTGAAATGGTACGGTCCTGTGGATTTTGTGAGCCCAGGACGGCGCATGCTCATGGTTGTTTTCATGTTTAGAGAGTCTGAAAACAGTAAGTGGACTCTGTTGGTGTTTCTTTTTCGTAAGTTTAGTCTCCGAGGCCCGAAAAAGTATAAAATGATGCGGATGGAGAACTCTTCTAGCCGATGTGACTAGAGTATACCTTTTTCGTAATTAGTCTACGAGGTCCGGAAAAGGGGTAAACTTATACCAGGTAGACGCCCTTTCAGATACGTTTATCGAGCATGAAAGGAAGCAAGATTGCTCGGCGATCTTTTCATTGTTTTAGGAGTCAGAAAAGAGCTTAACAGAAACTCCCTAAGTGCCTTTTTCGTAAAAGGGGTTGCTCGGCCCGAAAAAGGGGTAAAATCATACCGAACAAAAATGGATTGACGAGGATGAGAAAATGTCTCAAGCATCGTCATCTGTGCGGAAAACTGGATCCGGCGACATAAGATATATCGAAAACGGAGAACGGCCGATGTGGCACGCAAACCGAGGCGACGAGGGGGCGTTGAAAAAATGCCCGGAAAATCTAAAGGTGAGAGCGAGAAATGGTCTCTAGCATCATCAGGGGCGCGGAAAACTGAATCCGGCGATATAAGACACATCGAAAACGGAGAACGGCCGATGTGGCACGCAAACCGAGGTGACGAGGGGGGCGTGGAAAAGATGCCCGAAAAATATAAAGGTGAGAGCGAGAAATGATCTCTAGCATCATCACGAGCGCGGAAAACTGAATCCGGCGATATAAGGTACGTCGAAAACGGAGACTGGCCGATGTGGCACGCAAACCGAGGTGACGAGGGGGCGTGGAACAAACGCCCGGAAAATCTAAAGGTGAGAGCGAGAAATGATCTCAAGCATCATCACGAGCGCGGAAAACTGAATCCGGCGGCTGGATCGGGTGACCTAAGGATTGTCGAAAACGGAGACTGGCCGATGTGGCACGCAAACCGAGGTGACGAGGGGGCGTGGAACAAACGCCCGGAAAATCTAAAGGTGAGAGCGAGAAATGATCTCAAGCATCATCACGAGCGCGGAAAACTGAATCCGGCGATATAAGACACATCGAAAACGGAGAACGGCCGATGTGGCACGCAAACCGAGGCGACGAGGGGGCGTGGAAAAAATGCCCGAAAAATCTAGGCGTGAGAGCGAGAAATGATCTCTAGCGTCGTCACGAGCGCGGAAAAATGAATCCGATGATATCAAATATATCAAAAATGGAGAGCAGCCGAAGTGGTACGCAAACTGGGGCGACAAGGTGTCGGGACACAATGTTGATATTGGTCCTGGTGAGAGCGAGAAATGATCTCAAGCATCATCACGGGCACGGAAATATGAATCCGGCAGTGCAAATGGTGCGAAAAACGGAGGTCATAAGGACTCCGGAATGGTTAAAGGAAAGAACTAGGTTAAAAAATGGCTACAAATAAAGGTGATCCCACCAAGCGAAGGATGCAGTGGTGGGGAGAAATGATGACCCGTGGGGGAAAAATACTAGGTGTATCAAATCAACTGAAATATACAAGTGACACATGACCTCAAAAATGGTTGAGATCACGAATATGAAAAAGTGAGCAGGGTTAATGACCTGCCCCCATGCTATGTGCATGGGGTTTGTGATTGTGGATCACATATGTGTTGGTTTGAACGATGGGCTCATTGAGGTGTTGAGATAGAGATGATGGGGAAGGTTCAAAATGATTGATCATGCCCCCTATCCCGGGGTCGAGGTAATCTATTATGCCCCCTAACTCAGAGGTGTCAATGTGGTGCAGATGTTGTCTCATAGAGAGATCAATAGGGCATTGAGCAACTGCTGGCGGGGTGTTATACCATGAGGCTGTGGGTCGTGGTGGCATACTGAAGTGATGATATGATGATGGGGGATTCCCTTTGTGGGGTGGATGCCCCCAGTATCTCCGACGAGGATCACGGTGATGATGAGTAGGCAAGGTTTTGGGCATGCCCCCATGTTGTGGACATGTGGTTTCCTGGTTGATTTGAAAGGGTTCAACCTGTGTGTCAAAGGGATCAATGGAAGGGGCCGACCGGACAGAGGGGTATCCAGTGGAGATCATATAAATGGCGGGGTCAAGGCCAGGCATTTCGGTATCTGACGAAGTAAAGACATCAGTGAATTCTTGGAACAGTTGTTGGTATTCTCCGATCTCATGCTCACTGTGGGAGGTTCCTAATGTGATGGTATGAAGGGCACCAAGTGGGTCAGAGATGTCAATGTGGATGACGGGAGAAATATCGGCCATGGGATCCGTTAACCAGTCGATTTTAGTAGGAAGGAAATCCTTGGACTCAACCGCGGATTGGGTAGCGGTGGTGGATGAAGTCTCTTCCAGGAGGAAGTATGGACGATGGTGCATGTCTTCCCCGGGATAATCAAAGGTAGTAGGAGTCTCGAGAACCTCTTCATCATTGCCGGACCTTTGAGTGGTCAAATCGAGTGATGAGGTAGTGGTAGTCGAAGAGATCATATAGATGGTGTTAATCTCTCCGGATGAGGATGATGCGGGAGGGTAGATCTCCTCGATAGTAGAGGGTGCCGTCTCTAGGTCCAAATTGTTCATCTCGTAGAGAGCTGCTCTGTAATATGGGATGTCAGGACAGTTATGCGAGCAGTGGCCATAAATACCGCATATCGCACATGGGTGGTTGGTACGCAGTGATTTATCACGAGGCATAGGGTTTGGATCTAGTTTGACCACCGGGATGTTGGGGTCGTCGTCCAACATTTGCATGTGTTCCTGCAATGCAATGCAGGTAACTGTGGGCACTGATGGGTTGGATGGCCTAACTCATCACACAGCGAGCATTTTGGAGGAGCACGAAATATGGGGGGAGGTTTAACTGCCTTGGGTGGTGGAACCGCAGTGTATGGTTGTGGGCCTCTGCCCCCAGTGGGCCTGACGAATGGAGGGGGATTCGTCGACGACGAAGGAGTCGTGATACCGGGAGGTGGTTGGGTAGAAGTAACAATGGGTTGCACCGGTTGTAGGATGACATTTGGTGTCGGTGGAGGAACGGGAGGCGTAATATACCACACGGGTAATCCCAATGTTAACCCGGGGAGACTAAGGGTAGCCATAACCGGGGCGCTTACTACACCCGAAGGAGGAAATAGAAAGGGGATTGTGTGGATAGGTGTAACACCGATGTGACTAGGGATCAATGGTGGTTGACCGCCGGGTGTTTGTGTATTCTGCGAAACAGTACAGAGGTTTGCGACTTGGGTCTCCGGTGACGGTGGTGGAATGGCCTGGAATGTAGAGGTCATTGGTGTATTTGAATACAGTCCGGGTGCCACAGAAGACACAAAGGAGGTAACAGCACTAGAAGCGGGTTGTTCAATCATGGGGAGAACATTCTCCGGTGCTGCAGGGGCGTTGGGGTCATAGTAGGTGAGCTGGTCAATTTTGACCACGCGGCCCTCATGGGGGAACATCATGGTGCGGAAGACGGAGGAGGCGACCGCTTTCATGGCATACATGTAACTGCGGCCAAGTAAAAGGTTATAGTCTAGTTGGGCGTTAATGACCTCTATGTCGATGAGCACGGTCTTCCCACCTAATTGGACGGGTACCTTGGGTAATAAACCGTGAGGTTGAGCTGACCGGCCGTCGTAGGCCCGCAATGCAGTGGTGGATTGCTGGAGAGCAGGGGAGCCCAACTTTTGCCAAACAAAAGTGGACATGACGCATGTGGAGGCACCCTCGTCGATGATACATCGATGGATGACAAGATTCCGAATAGAAACGGAAACTTGGACTGCTATGGTAGAAGGCAGCCGTGGTTCAGATTGGTCTAAGTCAAAGGTCATCAAGTTCGAATCATTTGGGTCAATAGCCCCAATGGCGGAAAGTAAAGTCTTGCGCTGAGAAGGACAGGTTTTTAAGACTTCTAACGCAGACATGGCTGCGGGAGATTGAGCTAAGTCGTCTACGATGTTGTAATTGGATGCAGCTCGTGCATTGGGGTTGTTGTTGATTCGGCGAAGGGGGAAGCGAGGTGCTTTAGAAGTGCCATCAAGTGGAACCTGAGGTATACGCAATGTCTGATCAGTGGGATTAGCAGTGGTATCCTTTTCGGCGGGGGGGGCTTCAGAAGTCGGTCCGTATTGATTTCGACGGGTTTGGACATTGACGTCAGCGGTGGACATCATCAATAAGTGGTGGGTACCTGAATCAAACATGGGTTGATCAGGAGCTGCGTAAGTTATTTGTTGTGGTTGCACGTTGCCCTGTTGGGGGGCTAACGGCTGGGTGTTTACCACTCCTTGTGTTGGAAAGGGGTTTTGGAGAACCAGAGGTTGTTGTGGAGGTGGTGGGGGGTTGGGTGGTGGCTGAGGAGCCGCCTGCCCTTGACGATGGGCGTCATTTGTCCATAGTTGTCGAGCTCGCTCGAGATGTGGGCAAGCGTGGGTATAGTGGCCATAGACATTGCAAATGGAACAAGGATGGTTTGTCCGTAAATTAGCATTTTTAGGTTGCTTAGGTGGCCGATCAGGATTCTGATGAGCGGGCGCCGCGTTATTGTTTTGCGGGGGCTGGGTAGGTTGTGGAGCTTGGTTGCGGTTTTGATTGTTTCCACGGTTGCGTCCTCTTCCGCAGTTGGGTTGTCCACCCTGGTTGCGCTGGTTATTTTGATATTGGGGCTGCTGTTGTTGTGCGTACACATGCCCTTGAGCATTGGGGGGATTCTGAGGAGCCGCAGGTGCGGGAGCAGGTTGCGGTGGATAGTATGCAGGTGGAGCTGGAGGTGGTCCAGTTGCCTGTTGGGGATGTTGGTACCCCTGCGCTGGTGGAGGTGTGAGGTTAGCCGGTGCAACCGGTTGTGGGTAATGCATGGGCTGTTGTGGAAACTGCATGGGGTTTTGTACCGCAGGTTGAGCATAGTATGTAGGAGGTACATATGCTGATGGCGCTTGGCCATAACAATGTTGTGGACAAGAGGGTCCATGAACATGATGGGTCTGGTTTATTGGAGCATAAGAAGTTGTCGCTCCGGAACTGGATGTAGCCCTAGAAAGGTCTGGGGCGGGCATGGTGCTCACCATACTGAAAGGTTTTGCTTGCGGTGTAATTTGGCCAATAATGCCATCAGCGGCATGTGATGCCCCCGGTGTGTCACCGCGTGCAGAGTCGCCTCGTGGGGCGTCAGGTATGATGGTGTATAGGTAACCTGACTGGGCATAGATAAGGTCAAACTGTTGGGCCTTAAGGATGGCCTCCTCTTCAGACTGGGGTCTTTCAGAAGCTACATCCTTCGCAATGAGGGGAAGGAGGGATTTAAGGAACCAGTCTAAAAAAGATTCGGTCGTCTAATTTGATCTTGCATAGGCTTCGGCGCCGACGCCAATCATGGATATGGTCAGTGATGTGCGTGGCCGTGTTCTGTCTGCAAGACAGTAGGATTTCGACGCCCGCATCATAGCGGACTGGTAGCTGAAAGAACTGCAGGAAGGTCGAGGCAAGGGAGGTAAATGAGGAATGCGTCCCATGGGGTTGCTCGATATACCATTTGGCTGCAGAGCCAGTGAAGGTGCGCTGTAATAAACGAAGGCGGACAGAGTCGTCCACTATGGAGTTGGAGGAACACCATAAATGGAAGGACATGATGTGGTTCTGGGGGTCTTCTCCGGCCTTTCCCTCAAACTTAGGGATGTCAGAGGGAAGCTTAGTGGGCATATGGGGCCAAGCAGGATCATGCCTAATGGGGTCATTCGTAAGCCTAGCTAAATCTGGCAAGTTGAGACTTGCCATGTATGGTAGACTAGCGGATGTGGCGATTGGAACGGGGATTGGCCTAGCCATTGTGGTATGGTGTAGGGGTCCAGTAGCTCCTATAGGTATGCTAGGTATGGCGGGTATGTGCCCTCCAACAGGTGTGGCCTGATATGGGTTAGTACTCCCAAGTGCAACTTGGGTTACACTTGGGTTAGGAATCGCACTAGGGATTCCTGGTATATTACTACCGAGTGCAACGTGGGTTACACTTGGGTTAGGAATCGCACTAGGGATTCCTGGGATAGCATTCCCAAGTGCAACAGGAGTGACACTTGGGTTAGGAATCGTACTAGGGATTCCTGGGATAGGGTTTGTGGAAACCGAAGGGGGTATGACCCCCATGTTGGGCATGCCCATGACAGGTTGTGGTCCTGTGCTAGGCATTCCTAAATGTGGAGTGTTACCCATATTGGGCATACCCAAGGGGGTGGGTGTTGTCATGGATGGTATCCCCGCAGAAAGGTCTGCGGATGTCTGACCTATGGTTAATGTAAATTGTGGATCTTCTGGTGTTCCAGACATAATTGTGGTAGGTAGTAACTCTGTGGGGTTTTCGGATTCTACCTCCAAATCAAAGGTGAAGTGGGGTATGTCAGAATCGGATGACCGTCTAGATGATCGACGATGTGTCGAATCAAGGGATAATGCTCTGCGTCTGTGACGTGGAGAGCCAAGTAGACCAAACTCTGGGAGTTCGCCCTGTAGACGACGAGAACGTCTAGAATTCTCAATGGTGAGAATATGGTTTTTATGTAAAAAATTGTTTTAAGTATCAGGTGGTGATATATATGTAAAAGACTCAAAACCCTAATGCAACCAAGGGTGCAAAAAGGGGAGTGAAAAAAGAAGGCTCACAGGCCAAAAAATCAATCCTCAAAAAATGCACTTATTCTAGCAGCTGTGCTACAATAAGTGGAGGAATGCAACAACCGGTCAGAATACCAACATGCAAGCGGCTCCTAGAAAAAATAGGTGTAACTAGACTCAAAAGGTGGTAAAGATCATGCAAACACCTAATCTAAAAGTATTGTGACTCAAACAGACGATATCCCCTGCAAGGTGATGAAATCCAAGTCAGACAATATGAATGTAGAGACAACGGCTAGATATCCCCCTACCGGGAGGGACACCGGGTAATCAATCCTAAAAAGACAGGCTACTAGGATACTCCGTTCATGACGCGTCGAGAAAAGGTAAATCTGCCGTTTGGTCCTTTGATCGCAATATCCCAATACAGGGATATCCCGAGAACTGCGAATGGTAGCCCTTCGGTTACTGAATGGGTTTCGGTATCCCACTCAGGCTTCCGGAACCATCCTCGCGACTTCAACCCTCCTAGGGGAGAGGCCTTCCCACAAACCGGTTGTGACCGCGCCAAAAAGTACTAAGAGATTTTAGCTCCCTAATTGGACAACTTCTATGTCTCAGATGTATGAACTGAGGGGTGTTATTGGAACACCTATCCCCCCAATACTACCTAGCTACAAGAATTCTTTTTGTGTTCCCCAAGTGGGGTTAAGAGTGTGTTCAAATTAGGGTAAGTTTTAAGTCTTAGTTCAATTAAGTGATCGTGTGAGTGCACGTGAGGTGTTGTAAACTGAACTTGAAAAAATTAAATGCTTTAAGGGAAATTTTTCAAAAAATAAAGGACTTTTCGAAAAATAATAAGCAAATATTTAAGACTTTTTTCACTAAAAGAAATTAAATTGCTTTTTCAAAAATAACTCGAAAAAATAATGGATTTTTTGGATTTTTGAAAGCAAATAATAAACTTCTAAAAGAAATAAATGGATTTCTTCGTTTCAATAAAATTTGCTAAGGGCAAGATTCTAAAGAAGTAAACAGGAAAAAATTTGAACCTAGATAAAGAATGCAAAATGAATCTTTCTTTCACTTTCTTGAAAATTTTTAAAAAGATTTCTATGTATGCACTTTTAAATAGTAAAAAATTTTTCTAAATCTGGAAAATATGCAGAATTTGATACTGTAAAAAATGTGCTATGGGCAGAAAGTACAGTAAAAAATATTTTTCAAAATCGGGATGGCCGAATGAAAAAATTCAGCCGCGCGGGTTTTGGACGAACAGCCGCGATGGGCCGCGCGGGTTTTGGCCGAACAGTCGCGATGGACCGCGCGGGTTTTGGACGCACAGTCGCGATGGACCGCGCAGGTTTTGGGCGCACAGTCGCGATGGACCGCGCAGGTTTTGGGCGCACAGTCGCGATGGACCGCGCAGGTTTTGGGCGCACAGTCGCGATGGACAGCGCGGAAAAACACAGAACAGTCGCGATGGACCGCGCGACTGTCTGGAAAAAGGCCGCGATGGACCGCGCGGAAAAATGCAGAAAAGTCGCGATGGACCGCGCGACTGTCTGGCAAAAAGCCGCGAGGCGGAAACCGTGCACGGAAAACGAGAAACGAACTCGAAAATTTAAAATTTAGGGCTGTTTTTTGGGGCCAAATCTCAGAACAGCAATGGATCTGCTGTCTAAGATGGCAGATCTATGGATCTAATGGTTAAAAACTCATAAAAACTAAGATTTAATGGCAAAGCTAGAGATCTAAAGTTCAAACCAAAGCGGAGTCGCCAAAACTGTTGGCTCGGTTTTGCAACCAAGCTTAGTGCTATGGGCACCTACTAACTAGTAGTAGCAGTTTCAATAGAAATAAAAGCAATAAACTAAATAAACAATACTTTTCATGGATCTAAACAAGAATCTAAGCAAATAATGTAAATATTTCAAAATCAAGAACAAGAAACATAAGAAATAAATTTTGTATTGAAAAGTGGGGGGCAAGCAAGTGCTTGCGATATTACCTCCAATGGTGAAGGTTGATGTTGAGCAACTCCCAAGATGAGTAGCTCCAAACTCCAATAGGTCTCTTTCTCCAAGGTTGCTTCAATGGCTAAAAGTGCTCATGGGAGATTTCAGCAGCATAAGGATGAGATAATGGAAGGATATGAAATGAGGAGCCCCTACCACCTTTTTATAGTTTTTGGTGGTGAGGAATACCATTTGTGGTTTTGTGGAAACCAATGGTATTGACCAACATAGTTTAGGTATTTTTCCCTCCTTTTTCCTTTTTTGAATAAAAATAATATTTTAATTCCCTTTTTAATATTTTTGGGAATTTGGACCCTTTTTGAGGGTTTTTTATGATTTTCTTGGAAAAATAATCTTTTTTAATGGAAAAAGGGGTGTACCAAGGTCTTTTGGTGGCCTTTTGTTGGTTTCAGAGGCTCAGATGGTGGAAAAGTGGACAAATGGGTCATGTGAGTAAGGGAATGAGCTAGTGAGCACTTTTTAGGTGTTAACACATATCATCTTTAAGTTGCTTTTGAAGATTGCTCCACTGCTATTTCAGGCACGATCTTTGATCAAGGGTTGTTATTATTTTCTCCTCAACGATATGTGTATATTCTGGGATCTGAGATTCCATTTTTGGCTCAGAATGGTTAAGATATTTTGAGTATTGTTATTTCATATCGACCCTTGTCTCCAGGGCGATTTCAATCTGCATAATTTAGTATAAAAGTGACTATGGAAACCCTAGGTAGGGGGATTTGTACAAACTCCATTTTATGAATATGATACAGTGCGTGGTTTCATCAAATTTGTGATTTAAATGTGTGAGGCGTTGAGGGCAGGGCCCACCTTCAGCACCAAACTGTGATGCTTCAGTAGTGTGTGTGGTTTGCAGTGATAGATTGGCGTTTTTATCAATTCACATTCCTTTTCAGAATATCAATAGTTTGCTCATCACTGGATTGCAATAGAAGGTGTGACTATGATTGTTAGTTAATAGCATTTACAGTTGATGGTCATGAATGAAGCTTGTTAACGGTTTGAATTTAAGATTTTCTCTAGTTTCTAGGATGAATTGTTATTTAAGAGTTAGGGTATGCATAATCGTGTGCTCAATTTGGTATGAATTATGGTAGATTCAGTTTTATGAAGCATTATTAATCGATTGAATTTTATATTATCTATTTTATCAGCACACAGTGTTATAAAGACAGCTACAGGAATGGTTTTAAACTTGACTGTAAAATGAATTCAGAATTGGTTTGGATTTAAATCTTTTCTTTAATTTCCAGTGTGTGGCGTTGGTACATTAAATCATGAGCCTGACTCTAGATATTACACCCTATGTGTTGCAGCATGAGAGTGGCTTATAAATAACCTATCCCTTTACTGTCAAGTTTGCAATATTTAAACATCGTTTGCAACAGAGTCAAGGGTTTGAAGACTGTAACCATAAAGCATTTAGGGTTTATCTATTTTTGGATGAAAGATTGAACAGAAGTTGAAGTTGCATGTGAGTGAGAAGCTCTTGTTTATAACATTGTTTCCTTGAGTCGATAATTAACTTCACAGTAGAAACCAAAACCAGTGAATGCCTATCACACAGTTTTAACATATATCGATGAGCAGAGTTGAAGTGTTTTAGTGTTCTATTTTGTGCATTTGTATGCACAAATCATAAACAGAGTACATTAGAATTTCACTAAACAATCAAGCAATCCTTTGATATCCTGTGTGTATTGACTACTTTAAGCTAAAAGGCCATAGGGTATATTTGTGTGGATTTGAAACATTATATTTGGAGTTCAGATAGGGAACAAAGTTAATTAAGCATATGCATTTGGTTGATAACAGCTTGATTATTTTTATATAGATTGTAGTTATAATAACTTAGATTGCTGTAGAGATTATTAGTTGCTTTAAAGACTGCTGTAGCCTAAGATTGTGTTTATTTCCTAGCAGATTGTTTTGTTTTAAAAATCATAGAATTGTAATTTAGAAATTCCTTATTGGTTGTTTTTGAGTTCAACAGTGAGATAGGGATTAGCAAATTAGTTTTCTTTTCTATGGTACAGATCTAGTGATACTTGGTATTTGGTCATTTAGTGTTAGCAGTAGATTAGGGTTTCTTGAGGAATGAGCATTGAGATCATTTTGCCCGCACAAATAGTGTAGCAGCTCAAAGTCTACGATTCTCCGGTTGATAAATTAAATTGAGGTGAATTAAATATCAATAATTTTAACCAACATTTTGGCGCCGTTGCCGGGGAGTTGCTCCAAGGTAAGCTGGTATTTTGCTCATTTTTTGAATTGATTGATTGAGAAGTTCAGGTAGATAGAATCTTTTTACAATACACAACAAGGTGGAGGGGAAACATTAAGACGCAAAGACGAATTCACTTTGGGATTCCCAAGGTGTAACAGCCTGCCGCAGCCACTTTAGTGGGTTACCCAAAATTTTTGTTGTGTCCTTTCTGGTAAGTATGGTTGTTTTTCTTCACAAGTTTGAGTTATTAGAAGTGTGCTTATATTTCCTGTAAAAAGTGTTTATTTTCAGTTACAAGTGTGGTTATCCTTTTGTAGGTTAAGTGTGTTTAATTCCAGAAATCTAATTTTACAGCAATTGTTAGGTGTGACTAGTTGTGGCAGATTGGAGAAGGAGGATTGGTAAGGCAAAATTGCGCATTTCATAACAGGTTCCTTCAAACCCAACTGTGGCACAGGTATTTCAATTTGGTTTGATTAAAAGTCTTGTGATTTTCAGAATTTGTTTTGATGAGACCTAGAGATAGTAAGGGTAGATTCATTAAGGTTCATTCTGATCTTTTTGTAAACAACAAAACCCCCCCCTTCACTAACCCTAGGGATAGGGATACCGGCAACGAAACTGAAAACAACAACATTCAGAATTCAGCGGAATTTGGGACCCAACCAGTAGGAACTGAGGTTATACTCAGTGAACAGTTACATTCAGAAGAAATCCCACAGGTCCAACAAACTTCACCTTTAAAGGAAGATCCTAATTTGGTTGACACGGTGAACATAGAAAAAGTGAACTTCCTTCTGGAACATGACCAGAATCCGGTGGTTTCTCAATTAGAATCCACTATAGATTTACCTTTCAATTTTCAAACTTGGCCTAGGCCAGACCATTGGGATTCTATTCTATCCCCAAGAAGAGACAGGTTAGGTGTCAACTGGTTTAGGAACCCTCTTGTCATGAGTGATCAGGAAACTGAACACCAGATGGAAGGAGAAGTAGAACATGAGGGACGAACTGAAACAATGTTTGGCTTCCCCATTCTGGATCTTACACGGGATGTCAGTATGAAAAATATCCCAGCATCTTCATTACCTACCTTCTATGGGAAAAGTACTGAAGATCCGGATACCTTTCTATTTGAGTTTGACATCTTATGTAGGAGTTATAATTATCTACAGGATGCTCAAAAGTTAAAACTATTTCCAGCAACCCTTAAGGATTCTGCACTTAGATGGTTTATGAGCTTGGGGGAATCCACCATCCGAACTTGGGAACAAATGAAGAGTGCTTTCCTCATAAAATACCGAGACTACTGTGGGCCTCGAGACTCCCAAAATGATATCTTTAAAATGCAACAGCATGAAGAAGAGAGTCTGGAGGACTTCCTAGAACGATTCTGCTTTGTATTACAGAAGTCTAAGTATAATACCTTACAGGAGGATGCCGTCAGAACCCTTTTTCTAAAAGGGATCCTGGATGAAAATGTGGAAATCCTCAACTTGATGGCATCAGGTGATGTATCTCATAAATCCTTTGAGGAGATTACTGAACTATGCAGAAAGTATTCGAGGAGTAGAGCCAAGGCAGGAAAAAGCACAAGGGAAGGTCCTTCCTGTATTTCTAGAACAGCAGGAACTAGTGGGGTCACAAGAGTTGAGTTGGGAAACTTGTTAGAAAATTTCAAAACTGACATTTTAGGCACCTTAAGCTCCCAATTTGATGCTTTGAAAACAAAGAAACGGCAAGAGGAGGAGGACATAGCAGCATTACACATATTCTGCCCCAAATGCAGAAAAAGACACCCTTTGAAAGAATGCCCTCTAAATACCATTTCAGTATGCGCTCTTTGCTCTGCTCAGCACCCAACTGACAATTGCCCTTCTTTACCAGAGCTGCAAGCTTTTTACAAGCTTAATGCTGAACCTACCGATGCATCAAGAAGGCCTTGGCAGCCTAGACCTCAAAACATGTACCCAGAGCCTGTTTTCCAGAACCCTGCATATTATTATCCCATGCAGCAATCTCAGCAGCCATGGAGTCCACAAATGTGGCAGAATTGGCCCTCTCAACCTACTCAGACCCAGCCTTGGCAGCAAGGCTGGCGGGGACAGTCATATGGAGGACCACAAGGAAAACCCTATGGAGGAACACAATCAACCACCCCTCCTAGTTACTGTCCAATGCCACCAAATATTCAGCAGTTACTACCAGGATTTACACCACCTGCCCTTCCTCCTATACCCCCAGTTCCACAACAATATCAAAATCCAAATCCACCTCGACCCACGTTGTTGCCAGCCCAACCTATTCCAAACCCTAATAATCGACCTCCCCAGCCTCTTAATAATGCTGAAATTCAAATGGCTCCAACTTATGTAATTCATTCAGCTCCTTTACAGGAAATACAATTAAGGTCTGGGAAAACATTGAATAAAAATCCTCCAGCAGTGATTATTCATGAAGAGACTAGAGAAGAAAGTGATGAAAAAGAGATTACAGAGGAAGAAGAAGTGCAGATTGCCTCAGAAAATACTCAAGCACTGGGAACTCATTTCCAACCACCAGCTCATCCACAGGTAAATAACAACCCCCCTTACCCAGAGAGGTTATTAATTGAGAATCCTGTGATGCGTCCACAGTTTGATTTGGAAAGTGAGTTGAGAAATGTTTGCATCAAAATTCCATTACTTCAGGCTATTAGAGATGTCCCTATTTATGCAAAATTGGTAAGGGAACTGTGTTTAAAGAAACCTGGTCGGAAACAGAAAGACCCACCCAAGATAAATGTTTTAGGCCAGCTGTCTAATTATATTTCGGACTGTCCCTTACCCCCAAAATTTTCAAATCCTGGGAATCCAGTGGTGACCATTTACATCAATTAGGTTCCAATAGGAAACACTCTAGTTGACCTGGGGGCTGCCATTAATGTCATGTCTATGACCACCATGCAGAGACTTCAGTTGCATAATCTCCTCAGATCTACTCCTACTATTTTGGAGTTGGCTGATAGGAGCACAGTCAAACCTGTGGGGGCCTTAGATGACATTACTGTCACAGTAGCTTCTTGGGAGTATCCAGTGGATTTTCTGGTACTCCAAACCAAACACCCAATGGGGGAACATCCTGTTATATTAGGCAGGCCTTGGTTAGCCACTGCTAATGCCTTTATAGGATGCAGAGAAGGTATTTTAACTATATCAAATGGCACTTCTCTACAAAACCTAATTATTTATCCTCCAGCACAGCCTGTATCGGAAAACATGTTATGGTTAGAGAATCCTTATGGGGATGAGGATGTGGGACAACCCTTACTGTCCATCAGTCAAACTAGGGGGCTGGAACACCAGACTGAGGATGATATCCTAGATCAATTTATTTCAGCCACCACTAGTATTGAGTACCCTCAGTCCTTCTCTGACTTAGACAATGTTTTCACAGAAGATTTTCAGGAACACTATTACCCTTCAGCCACCTCATCATCAGTAGTTTTATTTATAGATGAGAAGGTTGAAGCTGCAACTATACCAATGGAGATTAGTCCAGGAAGATCTTTGTTTATCAATGGGAATCTGTCTCAAAGCCAGCAAAATCAGGTAGTTGATTTACTCAAAGCACAGTCTGGGGCATTTGCTTGGGTTTATACAGACATGAAAGGCATTCACCCTGACACATGCATGCATCACATTTATACGCAGGAAAATATAAGACCAATAAGGCAGCCACAGAGAAGAATGAATCCTGCGCTTAAAGACATTGTGAAGGAAGAATTACAAAAATTGTTGGATGCAGATTTCATCTATCCCATTTCTGATAGCAAATGGGTATCTCCGTTGGTGATTGTTCCAAAGAAGGGAGGTAAGTGGAGAATATGTGTTGATTTTCGTGAATTAAATAAAGCAACTCTCAGAGATTACTTCCCTCTTCCTTTCATAGACCAGGTTTTAGATACATTGTCTGGAAAGAAATATTTTTCTTTTTTGGATGGATACAGTGGATATAACCAGATAAGAATAGCCCCAGAGGATCAAGAAAAAACCACTTTTACCTGCCCATGGGGAACTTATGCTTACAAGGTGCTTCCATTTGGACTGTGTAACGCTCCTGCCACTTTCCAGAGGGCAGTGTTAGGTATTTTGGCTGATTTGGTCCATGACTGTGTGGAAATATATATGGATGATTTTACAGTCTACGGTAATGATTTCAAGGAAGCCTTGGATAATTTGGAGAAAGTTCTAATTAGGTGCCAAGAAACAAATCTTGCTTTAAGCCATGAAAAGTGTAAGATGATGTTAACTGAGGGTATTGTTTTAGGGCACCATGTTTCATCAGAAGGAATTAAGGTTGACCCAGCAAAAATTGAAATCATTACTATTTTGTCTTCACCAACTACACAAAAAGAAGTCAGAAGTTTTCTGGGACACGCAGGGTACTATCGTAGGTTTATTGCTAATTTTACAAAGATAGCAGCCCCACTGTTCAAATTGTTGGCCAAAGACAGTGGTTTTGATTGGGATCAACACTGTCAGACAGCCTTTGACACATTAAAGTCAGAATTGTCTTCAACACCAGTTCTGCGGGGGCCAAATTGGTCTTTGCCCTTCCATATACAAACTGATGCTTCAGACACTGCCTTGGGGGGAGTGCTCGGACAGAAAGAGAATCAGTCCTCCTATGCTATTTATTTCATCAGTAAAAATTTAACACCTGCAGAACTGAACTATACAGTGACTGAGAAAGAGTTTCTAGCAGTAGTTCATGCCATCAATAAATTCCGGCATTATATTACAGGTTACGAGGTATTTGTTCATACCGATACTTCTGCTATTAAATTTTTAATGAATAAGCCAATCACTAGTGGCAGAATTACTAGATGGTTACTTTTGCTACAGGAATTTAACATTACCATAGTTGACAAACCAGGGAAGGAAAATCTGGTTGCAGATTTCCTCTCCAGATTGACTCATGCTGATAATAATGTTCCTGTCGATGATACATTTCCTGACGAACACTTGTTTGCTGTTTCTATTAAAACACCCTGGTTTGCAGATGTAGCCAACTATTTGGTTACAGGGAAACTACCTGCTCATTTGTCATCTTATGAAAAACGAAGAATCATACAGCAAAGTGCTAATTATTCATGGGTAGGTAATGATCTCTTTCGAACCGGTCCAGATCTGATTATCAGGAGGTGTGTGAGGGAGGATGAGATGTGTGACATCCTCCAAGCCTGTCATGATGGACCCTGTGGAGGCCATTTTTCAGACAAGCGGACAGCATATAAGGTGTTACATCAAGGGTATTACTGGCCTACCCTTTTTAAAGATGCTGAGAAGTATGTACAGGGCTGTGACAGCTGTCAAAGAATGGGGAGACCCACTGCTGCTGATCAAATGCCTTTACAAGCCCAGGTACAAATTGAACCTTTTGAAAAATGGGGATTGGACTTTGTTGGACCAATTTCACCAATGTCAAGGAAAAAGAGGTATATTTTAGTTTGCACTGATTATGTAACTAAATGGGTTGAGGCAAAAGCTCTATTGAGGGCCACTGAGAAATCAGTCATAGAATTTATTTACGAAGAGATTTTTACTCGTTTTGGTATTCCTCGTGAAATTGTGACTGACAATGGAGCACAGTTTGTCTCTAAATCAATGAAAGCACTTACAGAACAATATGGAATTAAGCACTATAAATCTTCTCCTTACCACCCCCAAGCAAATGGTCAGGTGGAATCAACCAATAAAGTGCTAGAATCCATTTTAACTAAGACTGTGCAGCTACATCATAAGGACTGGGCAAACAGGCTACCCGAGGCATTGTGGGCTTACAGAACTACGTGGAGAAATACCACAGGGTATACCCCATATCAACTTGTTTATGGTAAACAGGTGCTGCTGCCTATAGAATTTCAGGTGAAAACTTTTCGTACTACTGCACAACTGAGCCTGAATTTAGATGAAGCCCAGGAGCAGAGGCTGATGCAATTAAATGAACTTGATGAAATTAGACAAGATGCTGTCCAACAAACTGTGTTGATACAGAATCAGCGGACTAAGTGGCATGATAAATTTTTGAAGAAGAAGACTTTTGTAGAAGGTGATTGGGATCTGTTATTTGACTCACGATTCAAACACTTCAAAGGTAAGCTTACCACTAGATGGATGGGGCCATATGAAATTTTGACTGTTTTTGATAATGGTTCTGTCAAAATAAAAACAATAGATGAAGAACAAACTGCCTTTGTAGTGAATGGACATCGGTTAAAAGTATATCATAAACCTCTCTCTAAGCAAGAGTTCATCCATAACATGAGTCAGCAGTCTGAACTAGAACTGGTAGGTGAGGAAAAGACTTCTTCATCTCCTACTCTCTCTCAGTAATCTTCAGTGGAATTGTTTTTTTTGTACATATGTACAGGGATTTGTTTTTTTTCTCTTTTTGAAAAGGTGCAGATATTCTTTTCAGTAAGACTCAGAATTTTTTTGAAACCTAAGGGAGGTGTTTTATCACTATCCTATTTCAGCATGCTGATTATTTTTGCAAGACATTTTTAAGGACTGTGTAAATTTGGGTCAATTTCTGAGTTTCAATGAATTATTGGAATGTCTGCATTTGTGTGTCAGATTTTTTTTTGGAATTGTTTTGGCTATTCATAAGAGTACTTGCCCACCAGGCATTGCCTACATTAATGCTTTAAGCTTCCCAAATGTTTCTGCTTATGAACCTATGGGCTGCGAGGACCATTTGATTTGGTTTCACACTAGATAAAGAGTGGGAATTGATGTTAGTTACAGCTATGGGCATGAAGTTATTCTTAAGATAGGCATCATGATTAAAAGGTGTTCAAGATCGGGCAGTTTGGGGGTTATTATCTCTTGGCTGTTATAAGATTAAACACACATTTATATACTGTCTTTAGCCACTTTATGACTTTCACTTTCTACAGTTACGAAGGTTAGTTGTTCATATGGGCAAATCTTTACAAGCATATACAAAGAATACTCTTCCAATTCTGGTACCATCCCACTCCTAGATGGTTTTCAGAGCAGCTCCCCCACTCATCTATGCTGAAGAAAATCATAAATTTTATCTTTAAGATGAAATTGGGACAAGATCCTCTGATAGAAAAAGGGTGTAAGAGGTTAACCCGCCGGGATACTGAACAGGTCTGCTGGCAGCGGGTACCGACCTGTGGTATGAACAGGCAAACCCATCAGGGTTCTGAACAGGCCTGTTGGCAATGGGGCATCTGTCTGGGGAAGAAGCTTCTTAAGATGTTATAGTTACCCCACCGGAGTACTGACCAGGCTTGCTGGCAGTGGGTTCTAACTTTAATATCTTCATTAACAGCCTCATCTATACTTGTCTATATGAACAACGTACCTATGTGAAGGTAAAAGAGAAGCCATGATGATGGTTAATTAAAAATTATTAAATTCATTAAAAATAAAATGATAGCCAGTTGATAATCATCTCCAACTGTTTTGGTATTTTGGGTTACCTGATTCAAAAAAGAAGGTTTATTTTGATGCCTAAAACATAGCTGAGAAATGTAGTACTATTTGTTCCACTACTCAAATTATCCTGTGTGAAGCTGAGTCAAAATGGACCAGTACCCCATTAGCTTCTGTTGTTATTTTCCTTATCCTGTGGCATATGTCCTGGTGGAAAAAGTTCTGTATGGATAACAAGGGTGAAGACTGAATTTTTGATTGATGAAGTCTGAATTGTTGATTGTTTGAGTCTGAATTTTTGATTGTTTAAATTATGAGTGATTGATGAAGCTTGCATTTCTGATTATTGAGTTATGAGTGATTGATTGGAGTTTGAATTTTTTATTGTTATTTGTATTTTCAATAAAAGATGGCTTCATAGCACAATTGAGTTTCCTGTGTGGTTAGATAGAGCAGCAACTTTGCAATAAGGAAATCGAACCATAAAACTGTTGAGGGTCCAACGAATCTATTAATCCAGGCTATTTGCTTATGAACTCATCCAGGTGATGTCTATTTGGGAGATTCATGGTTTTACATCACTATTCATAGCCTAACAGCTGCTCCAGATGCTGGTACTTACCTTTATATTGGTAAATTGCTGTACATCGTTATCAGCCTAAAAGCACTGTTGTGTTTGTCAAAGTGCCGGATTGAGTGCCGTAAGGAGTGCTGGAAGTTATATTCGGGAAATTGGCATGTATATGGTAATGGACGTTGATAGAGGTAAGGAAAGGTGTACGATTAGCTAAACCTTAATTTGTAATAAGGGTTATAATTAAATATTTTTTTGCCATTATATGAAATCCGATGAGTTATGAATTACTTTAAAAACTTTTGATAATATTTCATCCTCTATTATTGGCAACCTTTGATAAAACGAATTATAACCTTGTTCTATTATAATTGGGGTTCTGACGTGTTAAGAGATTAAGTTTAGTTTAAAAAACGTGTTACATCATGGTTATCATTCCCTGCGAAGTGGGCAGTATGTGCCACCACTTGCAATGATTTTTTTTCTTGTCACGATACTGTCTTCATTACCCTCACTTCCTACCATTTTTACCATGTTCATTCGGGTTTCTACAGTCTCTATCCTTACCATTGTCATTACCTGCGAATTGCCTGTCCGAATCCTCTGCTAATTCCCTGTTAATTCGCTACCTTCGTGGCTCCACCATGCTCAACCGGCATGAACCCTCTGCGTATGAGCAGCTATTAGCCATCCCTGAGTTCGTTGCATGCAAGGATATGTTTACTCGGGCGGGATGGCATGCATTTTTAACTAATTTACAGGGCCACGATGACGCTGTCTCTCTACAATTCGCCCTGAGTTTCGACGGGCATACCGCTAGAGTGGGGGCTCTGGAGTTTGCAGTGACAGAGGAGTCCATTTCAGTTGCCACGGGACTTCCACGCACCGGTGATAGATGGTTTAAAAATTTTCGGTTGCCACGAAAGGAATATGACTGTGTTTTTAAACCAGAATATTTGGCTGTGAAAGGTGAGAAGGGTTTCTCCAAGCTGTGGGTCAGAGAAGAATTTCATAATTCCTTGATGATTATCACCAAGCTAATTACCTGTGAAGGTCGATTCTCTACCTACAAAGCCTGTCATTTTCGCCTTCTAGCTCACTTTGAGTTTGGTAAGCTTCTGAACTTCCCATTTTATTTTTGGAAAAGTTTGAGTAAGATGGCTTCGCAGGTGAGGAAGAATTTAGAGCATCCAACCCATAGTCTTTATCATCATGGGCTTATTAAAATGATCGTTTTAGCTGAGTTAAAGAAGCAGGGTCGGGGTTGGGAACAGTTTGTGTATGAACTCTCTAACCCTCATCTTCAGTCACCCTTGAGGAATGAATCAGGAGAGCCTGGTATCCCTGATCTAATGGAAAAAGCTTCCTCCACCAACATTTCAGTTCCTCAAGATGATTGCCCTCAGGAACCCGCTGTTAATAGCTCCAAGAAAACTTCTCCATTATATGCTAAGAAGTCCCCAATCTCTAAAAGGCAGTGTGTTCACTCTCAGTCTGGGGGGGATAAGGAGCAGGAAAATTTGGTTGTTTTTCCAAATAGACGTTTCACTCGCAGCATGGCCGCTAAAGAGGGGAGAAAGGGGTCTAAGGGTAAAGAACCTGTTCAAGTTGAGTTGTCATCATCCGATGCTTCCTCTACCCATGCTAACTCCGATTCTCCTGATTCCCCTCATTGTTCTGCATCATTGAATCCTGTCAGTGAACCCTTGCTGCCAGTATCCCCTTCCAAATCGAGTTTGAAATCTACCAAAGGATCTCCTTCAAAGTCAAGTTTGAAGTCTGTCAAGGTATCCTCTTCCAAATCAAGTTTAAAATCTGTCAGGGCATCATTTTCCAGATCTGGTTCAGAGGCTTCAGCACAGGGGATTGAATATTTTAGGCAAAAGAATATCAAATTGAAAAAGAAGCTGCAAGAATATGTGAGGTTGGATCGGGTTGTCAAACAAGAAAATGCCATTTTAAAGGCTAGAATAGTGTCCTTGCAAACCCTGGTTGATGAAGTTAAAGGGACAAATCATAGTCTTCGAAAACAGTTAAAGAAAAAGGACAAACAGTTTGAACAGTTAGCTAGCATACAGCAACATTCTTCCCCCTCTCCTCCTCAGGTGCAAGTCCTGTTTAATACCTCAGCTTCAGTCTCTGGAGTTGGGTCCAAGGATTGACAATTCACTTTGAAGATTTAAAATTTTGCCTATCAGAAATTTCCTTGCATTGGGACATGCAAGACCTTCAGTCTGGGGGAGATGTTGGTCCTCTATTTTGTCCATTCGATGTACTATTTTCTAGTATTTAAAGTCTTAATGGATCCAATAATAATCAGTTTTATGTGTCTTTTGAAGATCAACACTGCTAAAAGCCATGGTAAGTAATTTTAATTATTTGATTGTTGTATTTTCTTATTTTTATGCATATGTTTTGGGTTTTAGGTTTCATTAAACCATATGCTAATAATGATATGGGTTTCTCTTCTATACAGGGTTCGTTTTGTTACCTGGCCAGCGTTCAAAGAAGGAGATCGGGGATTCGATCTACCATCAGGGCGTTTTTATTGGATCCATATCATCTTTAAGATGCTTTTGAAGATTGCTCCACTGCTATTTCAGGCACGATCTTTGATCAAGGGTTGTTATTATTTTCTCCTCAACGATATGTGTATATTCTGGGATCTGAGATTCCATTTTTGGCTCAGAATGGTTAAGATATTTTGAGTATTGTTATTTCATATCGACCCTTGTCTCCAGGGCGATTTCAATCTGCATAATTTAGTATAAAAGTGACTATGGAAACCCTAGGTAGGGGGATTTGTACAAACTCCATTTTATGAATATGATACAGTGCGTGGTTTCATCAAATTTGTGATTTAAATGTGTGAGGCATTGAGGGCAGGGCCCACCTTCAGCACCAAACTGTGATGCTTCAGTAGTGTGTGTGGTTTGCAGTGATATATTGGCGTTTTTATCAATTCACATTCCTTTTCAGAATATCAATAGTTTGCTCATCACTGGATTGCAATAGAAGGTGTGACTATGATTGTTAGTTAATAGCATTTACAGTTGATGGTCATGAATGAAGCTTGTTAACGGTTTGAATTTAAGATTTTCTCTAGTTTCTAGGATGAATTGTTATTTAAGAGTTAGGGTATGCATAATCATGTGCTCAATTTGGTATGAATTATGGTAGATTCAGTTTTATGAAGCATTATTAATCGATTGAATTTTATATTATCTATTTTATCAGCACACAATGTTATAAAGACAGCTACAGGAATGGTTTTAAACTTGACTGTAAAATGAATTCAGAATTGGTTTGGATTTAAATCTTTTCTTTAATTTCCAGTGTGTGGCGTTGGTACATTAAATCATGAGCCTGACTCTAGATATTACACCCTATGTGTTGCAGCATGAGAGTGGCTTATAAATAACCTATCCCTTTACTGTCAAGTTTGCAATATTTAAACATCGTTTGCAACAGAGTCAAGGGTTTGAAGACTGTAACCATAAAGCATTTAGGGTTTATCTATTTTTGGATGAAAGATTGAACAGAAGTTGAAGTTGCATGTGAGTGAGAAGCTCTTGTTTATAACATTGTTTCCTTGAGTCGATAATTAACTTCACAGTAGAAACCAAAACCAGTGAATGCCTATCACACAGTTTTAACATATATCGATGAGCAGAGTTGAAGTGTTTTAGTGTTCTATTTTGTGCATTTGTATGCACAAATCATAAACAGAGTACATTAGAATTTCACTAAACAATCAAGCAATCCTTTGATATCCTGTGTGTATTGACTACTTTAAGCTAAAAGGCCATAGGGTATATTTGTGTGGATTTGAAACATTATATTTGGAGTTCAGATAGGGAACAAAGTTAATTAAGCATATGCATTTGGTTGATAACAGCTTGATTATTTTTATATAGATTGTAGTTATAATAACTTAGATTGCTGTAGAGATTATTAGTTGCTTTAAAGACTGCTGTAGCCTAAGATTGTGTTTATTTCCTAGCAGATTGTTTTGTTTTAAAAATCATAGAATTGTAATTTAGAAATTCCTTATTGGTTGTTTTTGAGTTCAACAGTGAGATAGGGATTAGCAAATTAGTTTTCTTTTCTATGGTACAGATCTAGTGATACTTGGTATTTGGTCATTTAGTGTTAGCAGTAGATTAGGGTTTCTTGAGGAATGAGCATTGAGATCATTTTGCCCGCACAAATAGTGTAGCAGCTCAAAGTCTACGATTCTCCGGTTGATAAATTAAATTGAGGTGAATTAAATATCAATAATTTTAACCAACAAGTAACTCTGTCTCTGGTTCAAACACCTTGAAATTTGATGATGTTATTGGTGTTATTCTTAGCGAGGAAATGTGAAGAAAAACCACAGGTGAGACATCAGGTAATGCGTTGACCATGGAGAGCAGGGGGAGACAAAAGGAGAGAGAAAAGAGCCAAGGTAATCGCAGCAACTCTAAAAAGGGAAGATCCAAGTCCAGACTGGGAAAAATAGAGTGTTGGAACTGTGGAAAGAAAGGACATCTAAAGAAAGACTACAGATCTCTAAAGAAGAAAGGAGATGCACAGAAGGAAACTACCGAGGAAGAAAATGTAGCAGGTGATGTGTTATAAGATGTTTTGATTCTTGCATTAGATAATACAAGTGATTATTGGGTAGTAGATTCAGGGGCTTCATGTCATGCTACACCCCATAGGAAATATTTTCATGATTATGTTCCATGTGATTTTGGACATGTTTTATTGGGTGATGATGAGCCATGTAAAATTGTTGGAATGGGTAAGGTATGGATAAAAGTTAGGAATGGAACTGATTGGATGTTGAAAGATGTTAGGCATATTCCTGCTATCAAAAGAAACCTGATCTCAACAGGACAATTGGGAGATGGCGGTTGTCTATCTACATTTGGAGAAACGTGGTGGAAGATCACTAATGGATCAATGGTGATAGCAAAAGGAGACATGGTAGGTACGTTGTATTTATGTCCTCATAATACTGACCATTCTATCTCTTTAGCTTCCACAGGAACAGACACAGCATTGTGGCATCATAGGCTTGGCCACATGAGTGAGAAGGAGATGTAGATTCTCCACTCAAGGAAGTTTCTACTAGATTTGAAGCAGGTAAGTTTGGAATTCTGTGAAAACTGTGTTTATGGAAAACAGAAGAGAGTCAAATTTCTCAGGGTTGGGAAACAGAAGAAGAATGAAAAGCTAGAGCTTGTGCATACAGATGTATGGGGACCAGCTCAGGTACAATCTCATCATGGATCTCATTATTATGTTACATTTATTGATGATGGAACTAGGAAAACTTGGGTTTATTGCATTAGCCAAAAATATAATGTGTTTGCTACTTTTAAGAAGTGGAAAGATTTGGTTGAGAATGAGACAGGAAAAAGGTTGAAGTGTCTCAGATCTGATAATGGAGGTGAGTACTGCGGCAAGGAATTTGATAGTTACTATTCATACCATGGGATTCGTAGAGAGAACACAGTCTCAGGAACACCACAAGAAAATGGTGTGTCAGAAAGGATGAACAGAACGATCATGGAGCGTGCAAGGTGTATGAGACTGCATGCAGGGTTGCCCTTACAGTTTTGGGCAGATGCTGTAAATACTGTTGTTTATTTAATAAATAGAGAACCTTCAAGTGATTTGGATGGTGGTATTCCATAGGAGGCATGGATAGATAAAAAGTTAAACTACTCATTTATGAGAAGGTATGGTTGTGAAGCACTTGTCCATATTGATAATGAAAATAGAACAAAGCTTGAAGCTAAATCCAATAAATGTACCTTTATTGGATATGGGGTTGATGATTTTGGTTATCGTTTATGGGATTATGAAAATCAAAAAATCATTAGAAGTAGAGATGTCATATTCAATGAAAAGGTCATGTATAAAGATCAGTTGCAAGGAAAGAAACAGGAAAATAAAAACACAGAGTATACAATACTTGATGAAATTACAGAAAATGAAGTTCCAAAAGTGCCAGAAAATCAAGAACAACAGCAAATGCCTGAAACTCCTGCAACTACAAGAAGATCTACCAAGTTAAGTAGACTCCCTGAACGATACTCTCCTTCAATGTATTATTTGTTGATGACAGATGTCGGTGAACCAGAATGTTATGAAGAAGCAATGCAGGTGGAAACTAGAAAGAAATGGGAGCAAGCCATGAATGAGGAGATGGATTCATTGGTAGGAAACCGGACTTGGGATTTGGTTCAGTTGTCTGCTAGTAAAAGAGCATTGCAGAACAAATGGATTTACAAGTTGAAGGAAGAAGAAGGAGGCAAGAAGCGGTACAAGGCTAGACTTGTTGTAAAGGGGTTTGCACAGAAGAAAGGTATATATTTTGATGAAATATTTTCTCCTGTTGTTAAGATAACTTCAATTAGGACTATCTTAAGTCTAGTGGCAGTAGAAGATTTGCATCTTGAACAGTTAGATGTAAAAACAACCTTTCTCCATGGGGATTTGGAGGAAGAGATATATATGCAGCAGCCACAAGGGTATGAGGTCAAAGGTAAGGAGAACTTGGTATGCAGGTTGAAAAAGAGTTTGTATGGCTTGAAGCAAGCTCCAAGGTAGTGGTATTTAAAATTTGACAGGTTTATGACAGAACAAGGTTATAGTAGATGTCATTCTGACCACTGTGTTTATTTCAAGAAGCTAGATAATGAAAGATATATTATCTTGTTATTGTATGTGGATGACATGCTTGTTGTAAGGTCTAACATGCAGTATATAAATGTACTCAAAAGGAAGCTAGCTAATTCATTTGCGATGAAGGATTTGGGTGCTGCAAAGCAAATCCTTGGTATGAGAATAACGAGAGACAGGAAGAATTGCAAATTGACATTGTCTCAAAGTGAGTACATACAGAAGCTGTTGGAGAGGTTCAAAATGCAGAATGCAAAACCAGTAAGTACTCCTTTGGCCAACCATTTCAATCTAAGTAAGGAAATGTGTCCCAAGACATAGGAAGAGACAGATTATATGTCCAAGATTCCCTATCAATCAGTAATTGGCAGCTTGATGTATGCCATGGTGTGCACAAGACCAGATATTGCACAAGCAGTGAGAGTTGTGAGCAGATATATGAACAATCTAGGTAAAGAACATTGGAAGGAAACACAGTGGATTCTCAGGTATTTGAGAGGTACTACTACTCAGGAATTATGTTTTGGAGGTTCAGACACTATTCTGCAAGGTATGTTGATGCAGATATGGCAGGTGATAAGGATAGCAGGAGGAGAACCACAGGGTATGTGTTTACTATAGGTGGAACAACAGTAAGTTGGATTTCGATATTGCAAAAGGTTGTTGCACTTTCAACAACGGAAGCAGAGTATGTTGCTATTACAGAAGCTAATAAAGAGATGATTTGGTTGCAGAGGTTTATGGAGGAAGTGGGTAAGAGGCAGAAGGATAGCATGTTGTATAGTGACAGCCAGAGTGCCATTCATCTTGCAAAGAACTCAGCATTCCATTCCAGGACTAAACATATACAACTCAAGTACCATTTCATACGCTCTGTTCTAGAAGATGAACTGTTGAAGCTGGAAAAGATACATACTAACCAGAATCCTGTAGACATGTTCACAAAGGTAGTGACCAGAGAGAAACTGAGTTCCTGCTCGGTTTCAATTGTCCTTATAACATGAAGGTGAAGAGGAGAAATTTGCCAGGTCTAAGTCCAGCAAGTACAGCAACGGTGGAGTTGTTGTGATCAGTCTCCAAGTGGGAGATTATTGGTTGTGGAGCCAGATCTTCTAGTCTCATAGATAATATTGTCTCGGCTGTGCACCCTAGAGGATTGTACACTCATGCCCCTACCTTGAGGTTCGGGGCATCTCCCCGAAAAAGGGGGTTCGGGGGAAACGCCCCTGAGAAAAATTTTTGGGGCTATTTTCACCAACAGTTTTTGGGCCCATGGTTTTGGGTAACCCGTGGTATTTTCCCATTGTATCTCCCTTATAAAAGAAAGACATTGTAATATGGCTAGGGTTGATGTATTAGATTTTATGCATTGTAAAGATCTCTGAGATCTGGAAGAGAGACTGTGAGATAGTGAAGAGGAAGTGCAGTGGTTGTGCTGCAGGTTGTATCCCTTCACTTTGCTGGACGGTATAATAAAAGGACTGGCAACTTCAGTGTGGACGTATCCCAAGTTGGGTGAACCACAATATATCTGTGTCTCTCTTGTAATGTGTATGTGTGATTATATTTTCATTTATGTTTATTGTTATTGCTCTACAATCCTATTTTTCTAACAGGTTCCTGAATTCATAGTTATTACATGGTAGCTAGTCTTTCTAATTCCTAGATTAGAGTCTGAATAATTGATCAATAGTTTCCATTTTCATAAGAGTATTTTTCTTTTGATCAAGTCTTGTTTCCTAGAATAGTATTGTTTTTATCTTTTCAATTATTGTTCACAGAGTATAGTAGTATAGATTGATACTATTCTGATCTATTGGTTTTCCTAGATTGATACTATTTTGATCTATTGGTTTGGTTAGGTCTAATCATCTTAGTAGTTGTATTTCTGAAGTTTGACTCGGTTTTTCATTTTGAAAAATCTTTCTATCTTTTCATTATTAAACATTTCTAAGGTCGACCAAGTCAATGTATTAGGTACCCTTCTATCTCAGCATATACTTTGCCACAACTCTAAGATTACCAACCCCGGTCGATAATTAAATATTTGGTGATTCGTTAAGACAATAAAACATCCAACATTTTGGCACCGTTGCCGGGGAGTTGTAGATATGTAGAATTGTTTTTCTAAACCTTAGTGATAGGTATAATTTCCCTTTTGAAACTTAGAGATAGGCTGGTGGCGGGTGAGCGGTAAGACGAGAGGTAAGAACCTGGTGTTAAGATCCTAATGGACGGCCTTCACTAACACCTCGGGGTTTTGGTGTGACGGTTTGTATCATTTGGTATCAGAGCCTCCACCCAGGTTCAAGTCACAAAGCAGGTGACAACGTCGGCATTGCAGTGTTCTCTCGAGGCTCGTACGGTGCAAAGGGGACACCGCCGTACGGGCGCACATCTAGCCCAAAGTATGGACTGCGGAGCATGGTGGGATGTTAAGATCCTAATGGATGACCTTCACTAACACCTCGGGGTTTTGGTGTAACGGTTTGTATCACCTGGGCACCTATTATAACAGGAATCCCCAAAACCTAGCAATAGTAGTAATGCAATTAAAATTTGTTTTAGTTTTAGATTTTTTTCTTGAATAGACCTAGAGATTTAAAAGGTAGATACATTAAAACTAGTCCCCAAAACACTAAAATTCCTACTAACCTTTATGGGGGGCATGCCACCCCAACTACTAACTCAGCAAAAAGGTATCGGAAAACACCTAAAGGGGGTAGTCCTACTTGGAAATATAAGTAAATCCTTTCTGGAAACCATTTAGGGGGAACCATAGAGACATCAGAGAAGTCTGTTCATAAAGAAACACCACTAGGAGTGTGAGGCACCTGCAACAATTAATTAACAAGAATGCGCGAAATAGCAGAAATGACAGAACTCAGAATCACTTTTGTATTGATCACGGGCCACTTCGAGGGGGCAACCTCCTTTGAGCAAGCTCAATACAAATAACTTCACGGTGCCTTCATAGGTCTCAACACACACTTATATACTAATTCTAGGCGCCAATACTATGGGTCGAAACCATGGGCCGTTACAAACTATGGATCAACAATACTACGGGCGACTTACAAAGCATATGCGCCAACAACAATAACACAAACTATTGATCACAAATACTACGGGACGACTTACAAAGCATATGCGTCCAACAACAACATACTAACAAAGTAAAGATATGGGTTCCTAACATCCCCTCCCCCTTAAAAAAAGCTTTTTCCTCAAAGCTTCAGATGTGGAAATTGTTGTTGAATCTGAAGGAGTGGTTCCCATGTAGCATCCTCTGGTTGCATGCCGTGCCACTGAATTAAGACCTCTATGATAGTGCGAGAGCGAAGCTGACGTGTCCGCCGATTGAGGATGGCCTCTGGCTCCAAAAGGATGGATCCTTCATTATCCAGTTCGGGTAAAATCGTTTGGCCGTTGATGTTGGTGCCAAGAACTTTCTTCAAACAAGAGACATGAAAGACTGGATGAATGCGGGAAGAAGGAGGAAGTTCCAATTTATAAGCAACGGACCCAATCTTCTGAAGAATCCGATATGGCCCATAGAACTTTGGAGCAAGCTTATGACGCCCTTTGAGTTTCAAGGAGGATTGTTTGTACGGCTGGAGACGAAGAAAAACCATATCGCCGACTTGAAAAGTGCGCTCTGAACGGTGCTGATCCGCTTGTTGCTTCATGCGATTTCTTGCCATGTGAAGATTGTCCCGCAAAATGCGAAGAATCGGATCGCGGTTGCGAAGGACCGTGTCAACTTCCTGAACTGGTGAACTGGTGGGGGTGTATGGAAGAAGAGCTGGAGGTGCTTGACCATAGACTGCTTCATATGGGGTCATTTTAGAGGCGGTGTGGTAAGAGGTATTGTACCACCATTCAGCAAGAGGGAGCCACTTTGCCCACTGATGTTGTTGTTCTGAGGTAAAGCAACGAAGATAAGTTTCCAAGCATTTATTGACAATTTCAGTCTGACCATCTGTTTGTGGGTGATACCCTGAACTCATCTTCAGTTTGGTGCCAGTGTGGTGAAATAGTTCTGTCCAAAAATGACTAGTGAAAGTCGCATCACGATCCGAGACAATGGAAGAAGGGATGCCATGAAGACGAAAGATCTGGTCCATAAAAATTTGAGCAACTGAGGAGGCTGTATAGGGATGACTGAGAGCACAAAAATGACTATATTTGGAGAGGCGATCAACCACAACGAGAATCACTGTCTTCCCGCTAGATTTAGGGAGCCCTTCAATGAAATCCATAGAAATATCTGTCCAAATCCGTGTAGGTATGGGTAGGGGTTCAAGCAATCCTGGAACGAGTGTTGTTTCCCCCTTATTGCGCTGGCAGGTATCACATTCGGCCACCATCTGTTGAATTGTCCTTTTCATGCCCTGCCAAAAGAAGTTACGTCGTGCTCGTTCATATGTTTTGAGGAACCCAGAGTGCCCGGCCGATGGAGAAGCATGGAGTTCATAGAAGACAGCTTGTTGAAGATCTGTGCTCTGGGGAAGCACCAGACGACCCTTGTATCGCAGAGAAGCACCATCCCAAGAGTAATGTGGTACAGCAGAAGGGTTGTTGGTCAAGCGTTGGATGATCTGAGATAAGGAAGAGTCATTGACATAACCCTGTTGAACAGATTGCAACCAATTTGGAACAGGCATAGAAATAGCTGAAAGAGAACCTTGGGCACCAAATGTGCGAGAAAGAGAATCTGCCACGATATTGTCTTTACCCTTCTTGTAAGTGATCTCATAGTCATAACCCATGAGTTTGCTAACCCATTTCTGTTGTGCCGGGGAGGAGACACGCTGGTCGAAGAAATATTTCAGACTCTGGTGATCAGTCTTGATGCAGAAATAATTCCCTAATAGGTATGGACGCCACTTCTGTACTGCATGCAAAATAGCCATCATTTCCTTCTCATAGGTAGAGGCAGCTAGATTATTACCTGAAAGGGCTTTGCTGGTGAACGCAATGGGGTGTTCATCTTGAAGGAGAACGGCACCAAGTCCATTGCCGCAAGCATCACTCTCAATAGTGAAGGGCTTGGAAAAATCGGGCATAGCTAGCACAGGTGTAGTGCACATAGCTTGTTTGAGTTTGTCAAATGCACACTGAGCAGCAGGTGTCCATGTAAAAGCATCCTTTTTCAACAGAGCGGTTAATGGAGCTGCAATCTTCCCATAATCCTTGACAAACTTGCGGTAGTAGCCAGTCAACCCCAAAAAACCACGAAGGCTCTTGAGTGTCTGAGGACATGGCCAATTGTTCATGGCGTCGATTTTGGCAGGATCCACGCGAACCCCTTGTGCTGAGATAATGTGCCCGAGATACTCAACTTCCTTTTGTCCAAAAACACATTTAGAGTGCTTGGCATGGAGATGATGGTCAGAGAAAAGTTGCATGACAAGATCCAGATGCTGGAGATGTTCATCCCATGTTTTACTATAGATGAGGATATCATCAAAGAATACCAGAATGAATTTCTGCAAGTAGGGTCGAAATATTTTATTCATTAAGGCCTGGAATGTGGAAGGAGCATTAGTGAGGCCAAAGGTAATGACCAAAAACTCATAATGGCCATCATGTGTGCGGAAAGCTGTTTTAGGAATATCATCCTCATGAACCCGAATTTGATGATACCCAGAACGAAGATCCAACTTGGAGAAAAAGTGAGCCCCATGAAGCTCATCAAGAAGTTCATCAACAACAGGAATTGGAAACTTATCCTTGATGGTGAGGTGATTAAGTGCTCGGAAGTCAATGCAGAGGCGCCATGACCCATCTTTTTTGCGGACGAGAATAACTGGAGAAGAAAAGGAACTAGTGCTTGGGCGAATAATACCTTGCTTCAATAAGTCCCGAACGAGCATTTAAATCTCCGTTTTTTGGTGGAATGGGTAGCGATAGGGCCGGATGTTGGGAGGAGCGCTGCCATGAAGGAGCTGAATACGATGGTCTTCTGGTCTGGAAGGTGGTAATCCCATTGGTTCAACAAAGACACCTGTATATCGATCCAGAATTTGTTGTAGATACCAAGGAGTAGTGGAGACCGCTGATGGTTGCATCTGGATGGAATGGATCTGAGCGATGACACCATGTGAATTCTTCTTGAGGAGTTTTTCCATGCGATGTGAACTGATGATGCTGAGCGAACCTGGTTGTAATCCTGTCAATGTGTTTTTGTGTCCATTGAGGGAAAACTGCATCCAAAGTTCGGCAAAATCCCATAAGATAGGGCCGAGTGTGCATAGCCATTGAGCGCCCAAAACCACATCACATCCGCCTAAGGGAAAGGCAAACATGTCAGAGCGTAAGGTATAATCTCCCATAGAGATACGCACATTTCGACACTTCCCTTTGCAAGGTAAGGTACCCCCATTGGCAACCATGACTTCAAAGTTGGAGCAAGGATGGATAAAACAATCAGCTTGTTTGGCAATCCGAGGGTCAATGAAATTATGAGTGCTACCAGAATCAATGAGGATTGTAAGAGGAAGCTTCTTGAAGTAACCCCTGACCCGCATTGTTTGGGGGGTGGTGACTCCAGCTAAAGCATGGAGAGATATCTCTGGCTGGTCATCCTGAGACGGAGGGTCAATAGGTGGTTCCTGAATGTCGACCGGCGCATCTAGTGTTTCTGGATCTTTGTCACCCATTTCAGAGGTAGGTGGAGACTCCACATCCAGGAGATAGAGTTTTTGATGAACACATCTATGCCCTCGAGTGAATTTATCATCACAATTATAGCAGAGACCCTTTTCTCTGCGTGCTTGCATCTCTGTTTCTGACAAACGCTTGATAGGAGTCGGTCGAGGAGCCTGCGGTATAGGAGGTCGCTGAGACCCCATATTTCTGAAGGGAACAAAAGTGGGCTTGGAGCGTTGTTGGGCTGCAATCTTGTCTTCTGCCAATTTAGCCAACCCGAGTGCTTCCATCATTGTGTTGGGGCAGAACATTTTGACCTCGGAGCGGATGGCATCCTTTAAACCACTGATAAAACAACTCCGGTAAAATTCATCAGACAATCCTTCGGTGTGGTTGGCTAGATTCTCGAATTCAGTTTGATACTCTCTCAAAGTGCCGGTCTGGCGAAGTTTAGTGAGAGCTCCTGTGAAGTCATCAAAAGCACTAGGACCAAATCGTTGCAGAAGGAGCTGGCAAAAGTTTGGCCAGTTGGGCTCTGGATGAGCCTTGATGTACCAACGGTACCACTGAAGAGCTTCCTGTTCCAAATTAAAGGATGCCAACAGAACTTTGTTGGCATCAAACGTATTATGCAGACTGAAATATTGTTCTGCACGATAGATCCACCCAGTTGGATCGGTACCATTGAAGTGAGGAAAATCAAGCTTTGGACCACGGAAATTGCTGGAAGAAGAGAACCCATTGTCTACTGAAGACTCGGACTGTCGTTTGTTGTTCATAGCTGAATGCTCAAGATGGAGACCAAGAAATTTTTCATCCAGATCCTGGAGTTTGGCTTGGATGGCTGCAAGGGATTCCTCCATGGTTTTTGCTCCTGCACGGGTGACAACCATAACCAGGGATTTTTTTATTTTTTTTTTTTGATTGGGTAGGAAAACAAAAACAGGAACTACTTCAGTAAAGGAAAATTTGGATTTGGGAAAAAATCAGAATGGTAATTGGGGTTTGACTCATTTTTTAGACACTGTTGGATAGACAGGGAAGTAAAAGTGAGGATTTCAGCAGCGGGGTGAAAGGATGGGAAAATTTGGCAGAAGGGAACAAAGAAGCAGAATTCAGAAAGGAACTCTGTGGTAAAAATTGAAGGTGATTGGGTGGAATCTGAGGAAGTTATGGCAAACCCTAAAAATAGACAAATGTGGGATTTCGGGCTGTAGAAAAGGGAATTGAGGATAGGGTCCTCAGGGATGAAATATGCAGAATGGAATGATAGGGGTTCCCTGAAATTTTCAAGGAAAACAGAGGTAAAACAAGGGAGATATGGAGAAAAAACGGAATTTTCAAGGAATTTTTTTTTTTTTTTTTTTTTTTTTACAGACTGGAGCAGCTACGGCTCTGCTTGCAGAATGGGATTTCCGGTTCGAAGGATTCTGGAACAACGCCGACGGCTGGATCTGGAACGGTTTGCAAAATGAATCTGAAACGACGCAGCAGTGATCGACAATAGTTCAGCTGCAAGTAGATATGGACCCCAGGTATGTGCGGCTTCCTAACAGTTCAGGGTTTTCACTCGGCCACCAATGCTGTCTGACGGCTTGCGTATTGGGGCAGTACCCCTCACTCCACGGCTCAGGTAAAACTGATAACCGCTTTGCCACAAACGACAGCTCTTGGTTTACCTCACGGGTGGGAACTAGTCAATCAGGTAGGGGTCGTTGCCCTTTTCGCCGACAGGTCCTCTCAATGGACCAGCTACTTCGGGGTTCTTGTGGTACTCCTCACAATGAGTTTTAGGGCTTATGCCCAAGTAATTCCCACAGTTAAGCGGATAGGGATTATTCCCAAATCCGAACCTGCAACAGATGTGAAAAAAAAATTTGGCAGAAATTTCACCCAGCGAGCCCAAGAAAGTGCTCTAATACCAGATGTGAGGCACCTACAACAATTAATTAACAAGAATGCACGAAATAGCAGAAATGACAGAACTCAGAATCACTTTTGTATTGATCACGGGCCACTTCGAGGGGGCAACCTCCTTTGAGCAAGCTCAATACAAATAACTTCATGGTGCCTTCATAGGTCTCAACACACACTTATATACTAATTCTAGGCGCCAATACTATGGGTCGAAACCATGGGCCATTACAAACTATGGATCAACAATACTACGGGCGACTTACAAAGCATATGCGCCAACAACAATAACACAAACTATTGATCACAAATACTACGGGACGACTTACAAAGCATATGCATCCAACAACAACATACTAACAAAGTAAAGATATGGGTTCCTAACAAGGAGAATCTCAGTCTCATATTGAAACTGAACTTAGGAAGGAAGAAGTTCAAAAAGATAAACCATCAAAACCTCTTAATCTTCAGTTAGTTTCAAAACCCAGAGACACAACCTTCTCACTAGTAGGGGGGGGAGAATTTAGTAGATTTTGTTGTTCCCTCATAGATAGACGCTCTTTTTGAAAACACTGCAAACATAATCATTTCACAAATAGAAACATCATCTATAGGACCTACAATCCCTGTAGAGTTGGACTCTCACATAGTTGACAACTCTTCTCATCAGAGAAATACTCTCTCAGAAACAGAACGTTGGGACATAACATATTCACCAAGAAAAGAACCACAAAGGTACACTCTCTTTGGAAATCAAGTTTTCATGGAGAATGAAAATGAAGATCATGTTCGACAAGATGAAGAAGAGGGAGAGGTTAGAACTGAAGTTACTTTGGGTTCCCTATCTTAGACACTGCACAAGATGTAACCATGAAAAACATCCCTCCCTCCTCACTACCGACCTTTTATGGGAAGATTAGTGAGGATCTGGATACATTTATGTTCAAATTTGACATTTTATGTAGGAGCTATAACTACCTACAAGATGGAAAAAAGTTAAAACTTTTCCTACTACACTAAAAGATTCCTCTCTTAGGTGGTTTATGAGGTTAGGAGAATCTAGCATTAGAACATGGGAAGACATGAAGACTGCATTTCTACAGAAATATCAGGATTACTGTAAACCTAAGGACTCTCAGAATGACATTTTCAAAATACAACAACTTGAAGATGAGATCCTAGAAGACTAACTCGAAAGATTTAACTATGTGTTACATAGATCAAAATATAGTGATCTTCGAGAAGATACAGTAAGAACACTCTTCCTTAAGGGAATTTCAGAAGAGTTTTTAGAAAATGTTAACCTCATGGCAGCTGGAGATATTTCTCATAGGTCTTTTTCACAAATTTGTAAGCTGTGTAGGAATTACTCTAGGAGCAGAGGTAAAAGTGGGAGACACTTTCGAGAATCTTATACTAGAAACCTAAAAAGAAATACATCCAATCCTGGTGGAGTTACAAGGGTAGAATTGGGGAACCTATTGGAAAATTTCAAAACAGATATTTTAGGAGGCATGGTTTCTCAATTAGATGCATTACAAGCTAAAAAGAGACATGATGAAGAGCGTGCAACAATGCGTGTTTTCTTTCCTAGGTGTAGAACGAAACATCCCCAACGGGAATGCCCATTGAATAATATTTTCGTATTTCACCTTTGTACAGAGGAACATCCAACTGATAATTGTCCATCGTTGCCTGGGTTCCAAGCTATATATAAGAGTGGAAATTTTGGTGAGACATCTAGGAGGACTTGGCAACATAGAGACCAACCATCATATCATGATCCATCATTACAATTTCCTCCCTATTATCACCCTTATCAACCACCTCAAAAATGGAATGCCTCAAATTGGCAAAACTAGCCACCTCAGTATCCTCCTCAAAATGCTCAGCATCAACAATGGTCAGAAGGGTGGAGAGAAAAACCATATGCTCAATCTCCACCTACTCATGTGCCTAACTATCCTTACCCACCTAATATCCAACAACGTTTTCCTGGATTTGTGCCTCCTTCACTACTCCCTATCACACATCAACCTCATCATTTCCAGAATATGAATCCCCCAAGACCCACAATATTGCCTGCACAACCGATACCAAATCCTAACAATAAACCAACTCAAGATCTTAACAACATTGGGTTGATAGCTCGTCTATCGTATGTATTTCGACCGCAACAGTGCATGAGATTCAATTGCGATTTGGAAGAGTTCTGCAAGATCAATCCAAATCATCAGTTGTTATTCGTGAAGAGAATGAAGAAGAAGACATACTGACTAAAACCTTGAATGATGCCATTTTCGAAAATGCAGTTATTCCAAAAGTTCCAACACATGACCCCTCTCAGAAAGAAGCAACTCCAGGAGAAAAATTACCCCCATATCTGGAGCGTCTAGCAATAGATAAACCTACAACTTTTCCAGAGTACGATATTATTAACGAATTGAAAAATATTTGTATCAAGATCCCTTTATTACAATCCATTAAAGACATACCAATTTATAGTAAAGTGATAAAGGAAATTTGTATTAAAATACCAGGTAAGAAGCAAAAGGACCCTTCGACAATTCATGTCATAGGTGAAATATCAGATTACATAGCAAACCAACCTAGAATTCCAAAGTATACAAATCCAGGAAATCCTGTGGTAACTATTATCATCAATAACACTACTATAGGAAACACACTTATTGATCTAGGGGCTACTATTAACCTAATGACTACCACAGTTTTAGAAACTCTCCATTAAGGACAGTTTCTCTGCCCTACCCCAACAATGCTGGAATTAGCAGATCGCACTATGGTACAGCCTGTTGGGATCCTAGATGATATCATTGTATCATTGGATTCATGGGAATATCCCATGGACTTTATGGTCATAGAATCAAAGGACCCTTCCAAAGGACACCCTATTATTCTGGGAAGACCTTGGCTAGCCACTGCTAATGCATTTATAGGATGTAGGGATGGAGAGATGATCATCTCTGATGGGTTATATACAAGGAAACTCGCTTTATACCCACCAACACAACCAGTAACCAAAAACCTGTTTTGGTTAGAATTTTCTTTTTTGGGATGAGAACTTGGAAGAACTTTCCCTTGTTAGTGACTTCTCCTGCACACTTCAAGAACAAAATACCGAAAATTTGTTGAACCAATTTGTCTCTTCCAAAACATGTATAGACCTTCCTCAGTCTTTTTCCCAACTTGATCAAATATTTAGAGATGAATTCCAAGAGTACATGAGCCTCTCCACATTTACAAACACACCTTGTGTCTTTGCAATCGACGAACATATAGGATCCTATACCATACCTTGTGAGGTCAGTCCTGGAAAATTTCTACATATAAATGCAAGTTTGGATGAGAGTCAGCAAAAATAATTACAAAAAGTTCTTAAAAGTCAAACCGGAGCATTTGCATGGGAATACACTGATATGAAGGGTATACACCCGGATACTTGTATTTGCCACATTTACATAGATACAAACATACCTCCTGTCAGGCAGCCCCATAGAAGAATGAATCCATCCCTAAAGGATATAGTTAAAGATTAATTACAAAAAATCCTCAATGTTGGTTTCATCTACCCAATTTCTAAGAGTAAGTGGGTGTCTCCTATGGTAGTAGTTCCAAAGAAAGTTACAGGGAAATGGCATATATGTGTTGACTTTCGAGAATTAAACAAGGCCACTCTTAAGGATTATTTCCCTTTACCATTCATTGACCAGGTGTTAGATACCTTATATGTAATGTCCCCACCCATCTATCCAATTCCTGGAAGGGAACATGATGCCAATCTACGGGGCTTTCACAAAAACTCAGCCCATTCATTAGACTCATAGCCATAAAATTAATGTGTGCAGATGCAAATCAAACATATATGCACAATGGAATAAGAAAATCACCCACACACATCTTTCATATGCATTCGACATATCAATAATAAACATCAAATTAAAACATTGCAGAAGTAAAATGCACATAGAGAACACTTATCTTCATTTGTGCAATTTCCCCAAATAACTAGCTATGTTGCTGCAATGTTCCATCCAACCATAGTCCAGTTGTGTTCATAGAGCTCTCAACACAACTACCACCCCTAATTTGGGCATGATTCTTACAAGGAAAGGGGACATTCAAGCTCATACACAACCAAAGCAATAGATACCCATCTCAACCCAAACACTCTTTTACACACAGCAACTCAAACTGGGCATGGATACACTCTTTCAGCAATGGGATTTACCAATAAGATGGCCCTGGACTTTCCCAAATCATGGGTACACCAAAAACGAACTGGGGAATTTTAATAACAAGATGGCAAGGGGTTTTCCCAACACGTGGGCACACCAAAAATGGATTTTGGATGGGGAAATCATCCACAGGGAACCAACCCGATTTTCCATGGTATTTTTGGGCATCTAAATGGCCAAAACGGCCCCAATGAAAACCCAAACCAATCTCTCATACTCCCAGCCACTTTGCAACCCAAAAACGCCCTGTTTCCAACTAGAAAAATCAGGAGAAACCATAAAAACGTGGAGAGAAAACGCCCAGGCAGCCCAAAAACGTGAGAGAGGCAAAACTGCTTGATGCGTTATGGCTTAGGAGGCAAATTCATGGTTATTTTCTTGCCCAAGAAGCAAAACACGTTTTTCCATGAAGGGTGGCTTTCCCATACTCAAATTTGGACAGCCATACCTCTCCATTTCCAGGGCATTAACTACCTCAACCAACTCTTGGGGAAAATGAATGATTGGGTACACAAGTCAACATGGTTAGTTGAGGGTTTGATGGGTTCTCTCATTGACATTTGGCTTGACTTGATTGGCTCAAGGTTTTGAATGTTTTCCCTCCCAATTCCTTGTAAAATCATGTCCCCATCTCTTGTTGCATTGCATAGCTAGTTGTGGGTATTTTATTTAAAATGCATATTTACATAATATTCACAATTCCATTGCGCATGGCTAGCACGTGAACCATATGCATTGATAAATCGATGGCGGGGCCTTGGCCTTGAGATCCTCACCACGATTTTATAACAATATTACATCATTTACGATTTTAATGCCATGGGGTCAAACTAGGAACATTACATTCCCCTCCCCTTGGAATAACACCATCCTCGGTGTTCCAACACTTAGGAATAAATACCCACTTTACACATGTCTCAAAAATCACAAAATGTGGCAGGTCTGTCCTGCGTTCATCTCTTTACTTTGAACTTTCAGATCAATGCCTTTTGCTTCCTAAAGTTGCTCTTGCTGGCTTTGATCTTCTAGCTCTACAGGTGGGCACCACTCCACAGAAATCCCTTCCCTTTACTCACCTTCCCACTGATCTACAAGTCTGGAATTTTCATGGCTTCCATCTTTCTTGTTGTCCTGGAAACTACTTGAGGAAGATTTTTAGCCAAAACCAATGGCTTTCACTATCTCACCTGTGAGATTCATCATGGCAATTCCTGTCAGGACAAGCATAACACAATATTAAAATTAGTCAATTAATTGCTCAATTGACATGGAATGTCTATGCTTTACCCATGAGACTTCCACACATTTCATGATTTCCCGACATACACATGAACTCGTTCATGTTCATCCTTTCACAGGGAAATAACTATTTCAGCATTCACAATTCCTTTCAAGCAATAAACACAATCAACTTCCAGTCACAACATACATTCAACAATCCTTTGTTTCTGAAATGCATCAATCAAAAATGAAAGAGAAGAGTAAGAGTTTCCCCCTCTTAGTCTTGTTCCAATCTGGAGCCACACCATCATTATGGTTTCATGCTCCTTAGTCTCTTTCACTTCAATGTGAATGCTTGACTTGCCCGTTCTTGGCTATGACACTTAGTGTCTAAGGTCTGTTTAAGGATTTTCAACGTGGAAGTCCTTCCCATTGTTGCCTACAGGACCTTTGGCTGCTAGGACCCACATATGTCCACTAGCACCATCTTTCATTACTACTCAAACTGAGCTCTTTAGGACAGTCACATGTCCACATGCATCCTCTAGATGCTTTCATAGTCCTTGTTTCCAGCATTACCTACACTCAAACATTGAGTCAATTCATATGTTCAGTTTATTTCCATAGGGTTTGTATCCAAACAAGAGTTTAAGAAATCATAAAAAAATCATATACACACGTATTTCATAAGCAAGACGTTGCAATGTAACCAAATACTTATCTGCATTAGATGTCTTCACTTTATTCCACAGGCTCCTTCTTCGCTTTATAAGCCTTGGATTGCCCGTGGATGCAATAATGAATGTTGGGCTAGCACGCAGGCTACTCCACAACCATTCGAATAGGCAATGCCCAGCCAATACGCTGACTGGGTTTCATCAATCATCTCATTTAGCAATATTCTAGGCCAGTGCTTCAACTGGTTTTATTAATTAATTAAAGAATGTTTGGCGAGCACACCGGCTGCTCCACAACATCAAGTGGTTAATGCCCCCACCAACTATTCTCTGAATTTATAGAGCATCAATTACTCTCTGGATTTACCAAGAATCTATAGTGCACAACCAGTTACTCTCTGGTTTTACCAAGAATTTATAGTGCACAACTAGTTACTCTCTGGTTTTACCAAGCATTTATAGCTCTTTCAGGGTCCTTGCTTCCTGCAATTACCAAGGTTTCCAACAAAGAGACCATAGTGTATCAGCTTAGCTGTTAGAAAACTTATACCTGAAATATTCATTATTCCCAGCAAGAAATAAATGAAAATGAATACTTATCTATATTGTGCATTTCCTCGCTACTCCATAGGTTTCCTTCTCTGCTTTACAAGCCTTGGATCACCTGTGGGGTGGATGCTTGGCCAGCAGGCATGTTTCTCTACAACCTCATCCGAATAAGCAATGCCAAGCCAGTATGCTGACTAGGTTTATCAGACATCCCTAAAATCAGTATGCTAAGCCAATATGTCGACTGGGTTTATCAAGCATTTCGAAGATTAGTATGCTAAGCCAGTACGCTGACTGGGTTTATCAAGCATACAACGACCATTTTCAAGCCAGTTCTCCGACTGGGTTTGTCGGGAAATAACACCCTTCACCAATACCTCCACAACATGCAAATAGCCAATGCCAAGCCAGTACACTGACTGGGTTTGTCAGACATCCAACAACCATTCACCACAATATCCACACAACCAATGCTAAGCCAGTACACCGATTGGGTTTATCAGACATACAACAACCATTTCCAATCCAGTATACCGACTGGTTTTATCAGGCAATAAGAACAATATAATATGATTACATGGCTCCTTCTCTTATGCAACGAGTGGTTCCCTTCAGGAACTCCATAGGTGACTCACTTGACTGCAGGCTAGCATGGCCCCACAATACCCTACTCACACTACATAAGGATGATGCCCCTTTTCCTGTTACACAACTCCTCGGGCCCATCCATCTCTTCTAGTTTCCTTTAGTGTGAGCGTAAAAAGGTTACCACTGCCCATATAGTATTCTTGAGTACTCTTTCTTAACTTTGCCTCTTATGTGCAACACCGAATTGCATCTGTGTAAGCTGATAGCACAAGAAGGATAAGTAGGCTCATCAGTATTGCTACTCAAAAATTGTAATCATATTTCATAACATTCACTATCAAGTATTGAAACACCAATAATGCATCCATTCCCTTGGGGTGTAGTCAATATTGACAGCCTTATCATAACCCATCACCCGAAAGGTATGCATCCCTTTCTGATGTGAGTCATGTAGGCCCTAATCGTACTCAAGCAGTCTGAAATAATACTGAAATAATAAAACATGATCTGCATATTAAATCTAATAGCTAGACATGTATATTCTTAGTTAGGGTTACAAAATACTCATTCGTTTCACGGATGTATATTTTCTTCATTTGCGAAGAATGGGGGCTCCCTTCTCTGAGTCAACAGTCCTTCGGTTTGCCACCCAAATCCTTTCATGTTCCATAACCCACACATGCCTTCAGGGCATAACTTTACTGTTTCACTCACATGCTTTACCAACATGTAGTTCGGTTGAGACATTATCAATATGGCATTTCACCTGAAACCCATTTCCAAAGCATGGGATCCTTCCCATCTAGATTGGCTTCTGCAGGCCATCACACATGGTCTTCCTGCAATGTGTCATCCTGGCACACTTATCAAATAGCCAAATAGTCAGCAACATTTAGCAATAAGATTCAAATCTGATTGTTCCATAACCAATCAATGCCATTAATAATTAAATTCAATATGAATTTGCAACTCTGTCTACTACAGAAATTGATTTGTTTAACCATGAGGCCATCCTCATATTGTTTGGCTCTCGTAAGTGGTATCATTCTATTCATTATGGTTTTACACTTGCTACCATACATGAACATCCACCTACAACATGTCCTCCTAACACAATTTATATAAGCCAAACAATGATTAGCAATTATAAGCAAATTCTCAAATCTGAAATCTACAAATCTGTTCTCCTACAGAAATTAGATTTGCAATCATGAGATTATTCTCATAAATTTAAACCATAAAATTTTCAGATTTGTTTCATGCATACTTTACAACCATGATAACCTTCTCATAGCATTTGGCCTCTTCACATGGTAGGTCCCGGTTTTTACTATGGACTTATCCTCATTGCCATACGTAAGACTTTTCTACCTAAAAACTGAAACTTCAATCAATCAAACATGTTGTGAGTATCTATGCATATAATCCTTTCATTGCTACAACAGTCACTAAGGTGATCTCAAAATTATAACACTCAATAATTCAAACACCTTTAGCTGTAATGAAATATATATATATCCTAATAGAATTGCAAGACACGGGTACATTCTTCATGCAATTTAAATAAACTATAAATACTCATTTCTTCACAGCCATATCATTTTTATGCAACTCTGTCCTTCCAACAGAGCACTTTGGTAGCCCATCAACATGCCTACCTTCTTCGTGCAATCATTCTCCTGCATTCTTAGTAGCTCATGAAATGGTCTCAGTACTAACAATAGTTCACCATTTCATCTATCATCTAATTGCATTGAAATATATATATCATGACCATGCATTCACATAATGTATCTCAACATGTGCACCCGCATATATGCATGCACATTCACAACATTTACATAGTATTTTGATGTACATTCACTTAATTCATAACCCCTCAATCCAACCTTGCATTAATCCATGCATACTATGTACTCACGCCTATTATGGCCTAACCATGACTGCCACTCATAGCATGCACTACCACAACAGGACCATAAGTTCTCACTTGCTTTGGTTAAACTCACAACCGACATACTCAAATAGCATGATATAATCTCATATGAATGCATTGAGATTTCTAAGCAATTATAGGGTGTAAGGATCATTGCCTTCACTTACCCACACCTCACCATACTTGGTAGGTTGAAATTCACATTCAAGCACCCAATACCACATGCAAATTAATCAACATAGTTTAAACATAGTTGAAGGGATTTCACCAAATCCTCTTTCAACATTCATGCAATTAAGCACAGTTAACCCTTACCTGCATGGTTGTTATTAACATCGCTTGATGTTACCTGATCAGTTGGCCTCTTACCAAGGCTACTCAGTCATTTTGCCAACATCATGATCATGGATTTTTTGCACCATCCTCTCTTCATAAGGTTGTTGGTCTCCTGCAACAACGTCATCAACTTCTTTAGCCATGCTTTGATTGTATTTTGTCCTACAACCAATGCGAACACAACTAATTGTTAACAACCACCATAATTATCTCAAGTGGCTCATTGCATATGTAAAACCTCACTATTTTACCAATATGCAATATCATATATATATACACAACCATCTTCAGATGCACTGTGCAATGTTTGTTAATATGCCATCTGGTGCCTATTCATTTCATCTATGTAATCTCTTTGCATTTTTAGCATTCCTATGCCATAATTTACATGCACGACAATTTCATAATTATAAATACGATAGAAAAATAGGGGTTAAGGAATTCTCCATTTCCAATCCCTCACCGTAGTATGGAATCCCACTTCCATATCATAGTTGGTCTTATTTTCTTCCAGTCATGCAATTCTAGAAATTGCCCATATTAACAACAAATTTTTTTTTGACAAAACAACAACTGGCACTCTTTTGCACCAAATATCTATGATATATGTGGACCTTATTCAAACTTTGGTCATGCATCCAGGTTCTCCTTTGGACAATATTTCCAACGCCTATCCCCGTGCACCATTCCGATCCAGGACATGGAATTTACATTCTTCCAAAAATGCAAACTTTGCCCAAATTTCTGCACTTTTACACGGCTGCAATTTTATTCTGGAAGGCCAACTTTAGCTACTTGCAGAAGTAAATTTAGGAAGAATCATGAAAACTTATCTACCGGGTGAAGATATTCCATATAACAATCAACACTCAACAACCTTCAAATCCCTGTTCCGATGCACCAGTCAATTTCTATAAAATTTGGGGTTTGGCTACTTTTAACTTTTCACCTTTTCCCCAAAATCTGAAAATTTGGCCAAAAATGGCTATCTCCCAATCTATGCATTTCTGGGAAATCTTTATCTAATGGAAAGTGTCCGTATTAATGAGAATATGAAATGTCTAGTTCAGTAAAATTTTTGATTCCCACATCTAGGGTCACTTTTACTACCCACAAGCTTTTCAAAATCCCGAAAAAGTGGCTCGGAACAATGTTTTTTGGCCTTCTGGTTCACCCCAAATCCACATCCTTTGGAGTTCAGCTCCAAAATTCCAAACTTAACACTGTGCCTGCTCCATGGCCACACCATATCAATTTCATCTCAAACCGACCTTCTGTAAAGCCTCGGGATACTGTCTTACAAAAGTCACTATTCTCCATTTTCTGTCAAATTGCAACACACTGGGTTCGGGACCCTCTCTGTTTCTTTCATGGCCTTCGTTAATGGCCTCCAAACCCCACAGGAATCATCCCATTCTGAGCCCGATTACTCCTTCTAACCAAAAATCAAGTTTTGGGCTCTATAACAATTTTTTTTTTTTTTTTGCTCCTCTCTCTATGACCGTCACGGGATTTAACCTTAAAATCGCCTACCGCAATCGCAGATTTTAGCCCTAAGATTGCCGCCAAATTGCAGTTTTTAACCTTAAAACTGTCGTCGTTTCACCAGTGTCGCCGCCGACCGATGCAATTTTTAACCTAAACTTCTGCACCCATCGTGGCGGTCCTGGCCTTATCTTTGCTGCCCGCAATCCTCCGTCGTTGCAACCGCGTCACAAAATTTAAGGCTAAAATTGCTGCCCACGCAATTTTTAAGCCTAAAATTTCCACCGAGTCGCCACCATGTTGCAACCTTTCAAGATTGAAATCGCCGCCCGTCGCAATTTTTAAGCTTAAAACCACCACCTAGTGTCGCAGATTTTAAGCTTAAAATCGCCGCTGAGTCGCAAAATTTTAACATTATTTTCTCGGCGCATGTGCAGAAATTAACATTAAAATCGGCGACAGAGCCTTAGGCAAAATTTTCAAAAACAGTTAGAAAATTTTCTGAAATTTTTCCCTTCTTTTCTGATGTTTAGTGTTGGACAGGAGGCATACTTACCTCTGCACTGTGATAGGTATCCCGTGAAGGCCCAATGCTGCAACCAGTAGCTCTGATACCATTTTGTAATGTCCCCACCCATCTATCCAATTCCTGGAAGGGAACATGATGCCAATCTACAGGGCTTTCATAAAAACTCAGCCCATTCATTAGACTCATCACAAATCAATGTGTGCAGATGCAAATCAAACATATATGCACAGCGGAATAAGAACATCACCCACACACATCTTTCATATGCATTCGACATATCAATAATAAACATCAAATTAAAACATTGCAAAAGTAAAATGAACTTAGAGAACACTTTTCTTCATTTGTGCAATTTCTCCAAACAACTAGCTATGTTGCTGCAACGTTCCACCCAACCATAGGCCAGTTGTGTTCATAGAGCTCTCAACACAACTGCCACCCCTGAGCTGGGCATGATTCTTATAAGGAAAGGGGACATTCAAGCTCATACACAACCAAAGCAATAGATACCCATCTCAACCCCAACACTCTTTTACACACAACAACTCAAACTGGGCATGGATACACTCTTTCAACAATGGGATTTACCAATAAGATGGCCCTGGACTTTCCCAAATCGTGGACACACCGAAAACGGACTGGGGAATTTTAATAACAAGATGGCCAGGGGTTTTCCCAAAATGTGGGCACACCAAAAACAGATTTTGGATGGGGAAATCATCCACAGGGAACCAACCCGATTTTACATGGTATTTTTGGGCATCTAAAGGCCAAAACGACCCCAATGAAACCCCAAACTAGGCTCCCATACTCCCAGCCACTCTACAACCCAAAAACGCCCTGTTTCCAGCTAGAAAAACCAGGAGAAACCATAAAAACGTGGAGAGAAAATGCCTAGGCAACCCAAAAACGTGAGAGAGGCAAAACTGCTTGATGGGTTATGGCTTGTGAGGCAGATTCATGGTTATTTTCTTGCCCAAGAAGCAAAACATGTTTTTCCATGAAGGGTGGCTTGCCCATACTCAAATTTGGACATCCATACCTCTCCATTTCCAAGGCATTAACTACCTCAACCAAGTCCTGGGGAAAATGAATGATTGGGTACAAAAGTCAACATGGGTAGTTGAGGGTTTGATGGGTTCCCTTATTGACATTTGGATTGACTTGATTGGCTCAAGGGTTTGAATGTTTTACCTCCCAATTCCTTGTAAAATCATGCCCCCATCTCTTGTTGCATTGCATAGCTAGTTGTGGGTATTTTACTTAAAATGCATATTTACATAATATTCACAATTCCATTGCGCATGGCTAGCACGTGAACCATATGCATTGATAAATCGATGGCAGGGCCTTGGCCTTGAGCTCCTCACCACGATTTTATAACAATATCACATCATTTATGATTTTAATGCCATGGGGTCGAATTGGGGACATTACATTATCTAGGAAACAATACTTTTCTTTCCTCGATGGGTATAGTGGATACAACCAAATATTAATAGCACCTGAGGATCAAGACAAGGCCACCTTTACTTGTTCTTGGGGGACATATGCCTATAGAGTTTTGCCATTTGGCCTATGTAATGCACCTTCCACTTTCCAACGTGCAATCTTAGGAATTTTGGCTAACCATATAAATGATTGTGTAGAAGTTTACATGGACGATTTTACAGTATACGGTAATACTTTCCAAGAAGCCCTTGACAACCTTGAAACAGTTCTTATCCGGTGCCAAAAGACAAACTTAGCCCTTAGTCATGAAAACTGTGAGATGTTACTAACCGAGGGTATAGTTTTGGGACATCACGTCTCTTCAAGGAATCAAGGTGGATCCAGCCAAGATAGAAATAATTGTTAATCTTCCTCCTCCAAAAACTTAGAAGGAGGTAAGGAGCTTTCTTGGCCATGCAAGCCGATTACAGATGTTTTATTGAAAACTTTACCAAGATAGCTGCACCTATGTTCAAATTACTCATGAAAGATACAGATTTTCAATGGACTGAACCTTGTCAACATGCCTTTGAAAATTTAAAGGCAAAGCTATCAGTGGCACCAATACTTAGGGGCCCTAATTGGTCCCTTCCCTTCCATATATCCACTGATGCTTCCGACATGGCTATGGAAGGAGTCTTAGTCCAAAAGGAAGGAAAAGCATCATATGCCATCTACTCTTCTAGCAAGAATTTGACTCCTACAGAATCAAAATACACTGTTACTGAAAAAGAGTTTATGGCAGTAGTTTATGCTATTAGCAAGTTTTGTCACTATATCACAGTATACAAAGTTTTTATACACATAAACCACTTTGCCATTATATTTTTAATGAACAAACCAATCACCAATGGAAGGGTGACTCGGTGGCTTCTTTTACTACAAGAATTCAACATCATTGTTTTTTATCGACCCGGTCAAGAGAATGTGGTAGCATATTTTATCTTTCGTATTCAAATTGACAATGGTGACAGTCCCGTCGATGATAGCTTTCCTGATGAACATTTGTTCACTGTGCCTATTCAAACCCCTTGTTTTGCAGACATAGCCAATTATTTAGCAACTGGAAAGCTACCAACCATCTCTCCCCACCCAAGAAACGTAGGATCATAGTCCAAAGTTCTAATTATTCTTGGGTTGATAATGATCTTTTTTGTACTGGTCCTGATCTTATTATTAGACGATGTGTACGAGAGGATGAGATGGCAAAGACCTTCCATGCATGTCATGGTGGACCATGTGGTGGGCACTTTTCTGATAAGAGAACAACATACAAAGTGTTGCACTCTGGATATTACTGGCCAAGCATTTTTAAATATGCTGCCAAGTATGTCAAGGGATGTGACAGTTGTCACAGAATGGGTAGACCTATGCCATCCGATGAGATTCCCTTACAGCCCCAGGTTATGATTGAGACTTTTTTAAAATGGAATCTAGATTTCTTAGGGCCAATTTCCCATATGTCTCGCAAAATGAAGTATATCCTAGTTTGTACAGACTATGTCACTAAATGGGTGGAAGCTAAAGCTTTATTCCAAGCCACAGAAAAATCTATGGTACAGTTTATATATGAAGAGATATTTACTTGATTTGGTGTACCTAGGGAAATTGTAATTGATCAAGGATCTCAGTTTACCTCCAAGTTAATGAAAGAGCTTACTGAAAAATATGGTATTAGACATTGTAAATCTTCGCCATATCACCTGTAAGCCAATGGTTAGGTAGAGTCTACAAACAAGGTATTAGAAGCCATCCTGACGAAGACTATCTAGTTACACCACAAATACTGGGAAGATAGGCTTCCAGAATCCTTGTGGGATTATTGAATAACGTGGAGGAATACCACTGGCCACACACCCTACAAACTTGTTTATGGCAAACAAGTTCTTCTACCCATTGAATTTCAAGTAAGAACCTTTTGTATGGCTGCACAATTAGGAATGGATTTAGAAGAAGCACAGAAACAACGAATCTTGCAAATAAATGAACTAGATGAGATAAGACAAGATGCCATTCAACGAACAATTCTAGTACAGAACCAATGCAAAAAGTGGCATGAAAAATATATTAAACAAAAACAATTCAAGTCTATAGATTGGGCATTACTATTTGATTCAAGATTTAAAAATTTTAAGGGAAAATTGACTACCCATTGGATGGGTCCATATGAAATTGTTACAACTTTCGATAATGGATCGGTTGAAATTAAAACAATCAATGATTCACAAATTTACTTTGTTTTAAATGGACATAGACTAAGACTTTATCATCAACCAATTTCTAAACAAGACTTTGTGCAGAATATCTCACAGCAAAAGAAGATCGAGTTGGTTGAAGGTGAAGTCTCTCCTTCTCCTAGTTCTTGACTTATTTTCGGTCTATCTTCATTTGTATATATGTAAATATATTCATGTTCTTTGAATAAATAAGAGTCATTTTTTACAGCTGGTTTGTATTTTCATATAGATTTCACTCTTATGATCAGCTCATAAGACTTCATCAATTAAGAAGAGAAGACTCTTTTCCTTTCCCTAGCTTTTGATAAAATTTCATATAGTTTCTCTTTGTACATAAGTCTTTGTTTCGAATCAATTTGAATCATCTAACAAGTGGTTTTGCAGTTTGATTACAAGAACCTTATCTCTATAATCAACTCATAAAAATATTTTCTGAAAAAGGGAAGTGCTCTAAACATTCATCACACATCTTGATCCCCTTTCCTCCTGATTATTTTTAGAATTGAAAATTAGAATTTTCTTGTATCATCTTTTGCCACTTACTTAACATGATTCTTGCATCTCTTCTAATAAGACTTTCAGATATCTTATGTCAGTGATCCTATCTTTATAAAGAAATTGATAACTAAAATTTTTTCTCCATCTAAATCCCAAAGGCTCTCAGTACATTTTAACCTTGCTGTTCGGATAGTATGTAGACCAATCTTTTATGAATAGCAATAGGAAGGGAGCCTTGGGGATCTTACTTTTGAGAAGCACCGTTGTAATCTTTTGAAGAAGGAAACTTGGACTAGAGAGGTCTTCTTTCTATTATCTTTTGGCTCCATCCACTACACATTAATACAATCAACCATATGTATCTTTGATTCGACAAGACTTTTTATTTTGGTTTATATAAGAACAATTGTCTTCCAACCCATATATCATCCCATTCCATAGCATGGTTTTCAGAGTTGCTCCCCCATCCACTCACTTTTATGCAATTCATTGCCAAATATCTATAGAGGATGGAAATTCTAGGACAAGAGCCTCTGATGCAAAAAGGGTTCAAGAGGTTAACCCGCTAGAGTACCGAACAGGCTTGCTGGAAGCGGGTACCGACCTATGGTATGACCAAGTAAACTCGACGGGGTACTGAACATGCCCGACTGATAGAGGGGAATCTTCCTGGGGAACACATCTTGTTTAAAAAAAATTTAATGTCTAAAAAAAATATTTTATATGTTAAATTCTTGAAAGTCTAATCAGAAAGAAGTATGTATGGTTGAGCTAAGGAAATGAACTTCATCAATTGGCCAAGGGAGAATAGTTTCAAGATTGTCTTAAGATCGGTTACCTTGCCTTCATGAGTTTAAAGATTTCTTATCTTTCCAGGTGGGGCCATATACTTAAGATTTCTAGGGACCTGAATGTGAAATTCAATAGGATTTCTCTATGTACTATGATTTTGGGGCTCTTGGGAAAATTGACTAAGTTCCTATGAGCAGCTTTGACGAGGAAATCTGATTGGGTTTGATATTCTCTTAATTCTATACAAGGATCACTATAATTTTATCGAAAAATTCTTTGACGAAGAAAGGCATATTTTCCTTTGTACAAACTGAAATATATTGAATGACTATCTGTATGGATCATTTTTATAGTTAGTTAATGTTTCCTTCTTGTATAATAACATCAACATTCTAGAGTTCTTTGTTAAGCTACTAATTGGAAATATGTGAATATCAATTAGTTTTATTTTGATGGCTTGAGGACATGCCATATTTTTGGTTTGGGGGAGGATCATAATTGTCTTTATTTTCTGATTATTTATAAAAAGTTAATTTATCTCTGATAAAATGATATGTGTTTTAGCAATAATGCAAGTAGGGGAAGAAATATTTTTCTTATCCATGTTAAATAAGCGAAGAGCGCGACTGAATTTTCAGAAAAGCAGGTTTACATCGTCCTTTTGTGTGCTGGCAGCCTCAAGAATTCTTTGCATAATCAGCATCAGTCAGATCTAGCAAAGCACATCTTGTACAGATAAAAGATCTGTGTGAAGGGTTGAATGATGATCTGAATGAAGTGACGAATGAAGCGAATGAATGAGATGTCGAATGAAGTGTCAAATGATGATCTGAATGAAACCATAACTTTATAACAGTATGATCAAGTATGCTAAGATATCTAATTTTTGAATTTTGAATATAAACAAGAAATCTAACCATATCAGGAAATATCAAATGTCATCTCTGCACACGATCTCATTCTTCAACTCATATCGACTTCACCAAACGAATCAACTAATCTTGCATCAATGCGATTTTCATAATTTTTTACTATCATATGGTTTTAATCCTTCATTAAGTTATATGTAAAAATCATCATGCGAGATGTCATGTTATTAATCATGGTCATCATGATTTTTCAATACATCATATGATTATAATTCCAATATGAAAATTTCATTCAACCTATCCAAAGTTTACTTTGTACATGGTTGAATATTTCACAACCATACAAATTCATTAATACACACATCTTTATTAGGGAACACGATTCAAAGTTTTGAATGATGGCGTGATCATTTAACCGTGCCAAATCTTCGTCTCATGATCGCTCAAACGTTCAAATGGACCACGATTTAAATTAACGCCTGCGTGTTTTAACTTCATTTTTCTCATTCTCATCCTCTCTAAGTCCATCCAGTCACATTCCTTTCATTCCCTACAATCCCATGTATCCCTTGCATCCATCTACCTTTGTCTAACAATGCCGATCCACCATGAGCCTGGGAGCTACTAGGATTTACTCCGTATCCCTGAATTCAAAGCATGCCGTGACATTTTTCTTCGAGCAGGTTGGGGTCTGTTCCTCTGTCTTCTCCAGGGCCACGATCATGAGATCTCACTCCTATTTGCCAAGTGATTTGACGGCAAAACGACTAAGGTTGGCCACCTTACTTTTCCTATGACGGAATATCTATTGCGTTGGCTACAAAGCTTCCACAGGAGGGTGCTTGTTGACACAAGCACCTCTTCCTTCCTCGGACAGCTCATGAATTTTCTCTCAGGGCCAACTATCAACACGTTGCAGGCACAAAAGGGTTCCACTGGGAGTGGATTAAGCCAAAATATCTCGATCCTTAGCCGTCATCATCCAATTGATAACCTGTGAGGGGAAGCTCACCATTTTCAAATCCTATCATCCCAAGTTATTAGCTCATTTTGTTAATGACCAAGCTCTCAGTTTCCCATTTTATTTTCTGAAGAGCCTTGAGAAAATGTGGAACCGGGTGAGGAAAAACACTGTTAACCCCACTGGTAGTTTATATCACCACTGTCTCATTAAAATCCTGATCATTCACTAGTTGAGGGAAAACGGACAAACATGGGAAATTTTTGTGTTTGAAGTATTGAACCCCCATTTGGTCAAGAAGCCCCTTGTTAAAGCTTATGCTTCGTGGAAGCATCATCGATTTTAAACTCGTGTTGATGAGCCTACTCAAACCTTTGCCCAAGCAAAAAGAGACACTAGGTCTGTGCGGTTTGATGAGGGTACCTTAGGAGAAATGCACCTTTTCCATTCATCCTCCTCTCCTGAGCTTGTCGATGAGAACACAGCCATGAAACCCCCACTCTTTTCACCAATACCCACTAAATCTAGAAGTTCAAATCTCGATCAGTCTGTCGTTCAACCCATCATTTAGCCGGTTCATTCAGATAGCATTGACGTCCAGACGAACGAACCTATCCATGAAACCTCCCTTCTTACATTAGCAGATGTCTCTGCCCGTTTGCTTGAAGTCCCTGTCCTTGAACTTACTCCTGCAATCACTAAAGGCAAGGCTTTTGAAAATCAAAACACCTCATCTGATCCCGAAACATGTCTAAATGGATCAAGCCCTCACAAAGATCCTGAGTATTTTGCAGAACCATCTACTCCAATCCATCAGATCGTGGATAGATTGACCTAGGACATAGCACGATTAAAAATCCAGAATGAGAAATATGTTGAAATAATTTATGAGCTTTGCCAAGAGAATCAGGATCTGCGTCTACAAGTGAAGAGTGCCGAAGACCTGAATAGAGCCATAACATCTTCTCGTGACTCTCTCCGGACGAGGCATGATACCTTGAGGGCCCAAGCCTAAATCTACTTCCTCTTCTAAGTCAAAGGCAGTTGCTGCCACAACTCAACCTTCTTCCTGACTTCCTCTCTGCTTTTCTCAGTGGGACCTGGCATATCTCCGGTTGGGGGGAGTGTTGATGCCCAATTTTGTCATCACTTTTGATCATTAAATGTGCTCTATTGGCGTTATTTTTACCATTTTTGATATGATAAGTCATAATTCTTTCCATTCAAACCACCATTTGAACTCAGGTATGAATACATTTTAAATATCGCATGAATCCTGATTAATTCTCATCATTTTGTGGTTTATTAACATTAATTTATCATTTCTCGACTTGTTTAGAAAATAGACTTCATTCTGCAGGTTATGGTTTTCAAATAGACTCTCATTCATACGCGTGTTCACATTCAAGATGCCCAGTCACATTCGGACCATCGTTTAGCCCTCCGTTCGCACCCTCGGATTCGTTGGTTAGAATATTCCTGGGCATTAAAAGAAAAAACCACAATGTGGGTAATGTTGGCGATGTGGCCCTCATAGTTCATGAGGCCTTGTTATAGAAGGTCAGTGTTCCTACTCGCCCAGTATGACAACGCATTAGTTTCCCATGTCAAAGAGAATCAACGCCCACGAAAGAAGGAAAACGGTATGTGCGATTTAATGGACCTTTCTTGTAGCTGTTAAGACCTCCTATTTTTAGAGAGGTCGACCACTGAAAGGGTTGACCTATTCTCCCATTGTAAAAACTATATAAAGACTTCTCAAGTTGAGAAACACATGCATAGAGATAAAGAGAAAAAACACTGTGTAACTTTGTTTCAATTTAAATAGAAAGACTCTGTTTCAGTTGTTGATGATCATTCTCATTTTCTATTAATGGTTGGTGACTGAGTAGCTTAGGAGATAAACCCTAGTTGTTGCTCGGAAGGGAACCTCAACAATTAGAGGTTCCATTTGTGTATATTCAACAGTTTCTTTTTACATTTGCAGCTAAGTCATTTTGTTTTTGCATGTATCTATTACGTTTTCCTGTAAGTCATTTCGTTTCTGCAAGCAAGTAGTTCATTTTCCTATAGGTGACACTTTGTTGTTTAAAACATATAATTTCATGCATTTTTATGCAATTTATGCCTTCAGAATCCATTCGGCCGACCATTCGCACCATCCGTTCAGACTGCCTTTTAGACCTTCTTTCAACCTTTCATTCGCATTTAGACAGAATTTTCCATAATTTGCAGTCATTTCCAGAATTGCTAGTATTTCATTTTATGTAGAGATAGTTATCTAGGATATAGGTTGATTCTCCAGTACTTCATCACATTATGTAGCTAGTATGGGATTCGAATCCACACTTAACATTTCATATCTCGTTTTACACTTGCACATAGGTTAACCATTTTAGCTTATTAATGATGAAATTCATTTACATTCAACATATGTTTTACTGTTGAAATGAGAAATAGTTATGGCTTAGGTAGAAGCATTATAAATGTATTTTTCTTATGATTTAGGTAGTTTATGAGTTACTTTTACTTACTTTCATGCCTAGGACCTATATTAGCTTAAACTTGTTTACAATGTTATCATAGACTTTGTTAAATCGCAGTTTGTCTTATTTCTGAATTAGTTCAGTATTTCATTTCCAGTTTTCATTCAAGATTCTAATTAATCTTTCACTTTTATTTACATAATGTTCTGATTTAGTTTAATTTCATTGTTTCAAGTTCTTTCATTTTTGCAGATATAATAGACTAGGAACTAGTATCAATCCTAGTTTAATAAGTTCATGTGTGTTTAATATAGATGCATTAATCTCCAATATCTAAGAGTTTTCATAACTTAGTTTAATATAGGTTTGCTTCTCAAGTTATAGATTAGCTTCATTGCACTTTCATAGTTGTCTTAGAAGATAGTTTGATTTGCAGTAGATATAGTATAGGAACGTTTTGTTTTTTTGTTGTAGGTTTTAATTACAAGTTAATATTGATCTCAGTCATTTAACTTTTTGTCTTGTACTTAGTTTAGTTTTCTTTTCTTGTAGTTAATGTTTCATAAACTAATTTGAAGTATTGATAGATATCATTTGATGTTGATAGGCATGTGTATAAATTAGATAAACATTCCATGTTTTATTTCCAAGTAGTCATTTGGGATCAAATAGCTTAGGATTTGTAATTTTGTTAATCAACATTTCATTTCAAGTACTATAGCTAGTTTTTAAGTGTCATTTGCTTATGGATAAAGAATAGATTACAATGTTTAAAATCACTTGTAATTGGTCACTTTTTAGCTTACATCTCTTTGTAGAGGTTAAATTAGATTTACTTCCATTTTGTTTCCTTATCACATTTGAAAGTCATTTCGATATGTTTTCTCCAGTTCCTACACATTTGACACATTTCCTCAAAATCCTCAAGGAGAATGGAATTAGGTAGCTGTCATGTCCCAAATTTGGCATTGGGTCACAATGGCCTAATCACATTGGCCATATTCATTAGAGTTGTCAAATTGATTTTAAAGGTCAAATAATTTCCAAGGTGGGAAATTACTAGTTTCCTAGGTTTGGGGTGGAAGCTTTGCGATTGTGAATAATGGGGATAATAAATGATGTTGGAACATTAGGATGGCATAAATATTTAATAAAGGAGATAAATAAATATATTCAAGTGAAAATCAAAGTGGCATTTGATCATGAAGACACATGGAGGAAGTGGGACCCACACAAGCTCGAATGTATGTGCCACATGGCATCCTCTTCTTGCAATTTCGAATCTATGGGAAACCTAATTTTCTTGGGATGAGTTATAAGGTCAATAATACTTGTCATGAGTCAATGAGGTCGAAATATAGAAGAAGAGTAACTCCCATGGAACAGGAAGAGGCAATTTGGAGCTAGTGAGACACTTGGGCTAGCTTCCCTAGCTCTATGACAACAATGATGAAGATGCTATGACACCTATGACACAAATCAGACCTGAAGGCTGAAATATGACATATATGACATGTCAGAGCTAAAAATAGACTCCAAGAGGGCGCTCAAGGGTGTTAGGGCAGCTAAGATGCTCCCACATGTGATTTGGTGGAAGTGGGAGACTAGGAATTGTTGTACAAGTGGCGTTCTTTGGAATCTCTTCCCAACTTGAGTTGGCATGAGTCTCTTGGAAGGAATTCGAACCAGGGAGGAAATTAGAAGTTTATAAATTTCAATCAAAAATAAAAAAGGAGATTTTGATCATTTGTAGAATTTGCAATTGCATTTGTGTAGAGGGAGAGCTAGTGGATGACTAGTTTTTTGCCTTAGCCAATTTCGAGGGTAAAGATTCCCATCCAAGTTGGTGTTTGGAGAGGACACTTAGGTATTTCATGGAGATTTAATGGAGTTTTATTTGCAGGTATCATCTACAAGTCAGTTTGTGGATTTGTTTAGTGCAGCACCATCTCTCAACCATTTCTAGTTTTGAAGGCATATTCATGCTCCTTGAGGGAGGGCGTTTTTGGTGAGCTCTTATGCTTCTTGGGAGAGCTTCTCATTATGTATTTCTGATTGTAATATCTTCATATCCTATGTTATTCATATTCAGAAAGTCTCAAGTCGAAATACCCACTGGTTGTATGCAAAAATGTTGATTAATGAGCAAACAATGTCCATATCCCCACTACATTGATGTATATCATTATAATGCTCATGATTTCGAATGAATGGATGATTGTATGATACATTTTTTATTAATAGACTTCCATGGATGTATTTTACAATTTTTATGTACTGTACTTGAGAATTTGAAGTATTTTTACTCAGTTTAATTGCATTGGGAGAAGAAATAGTGCTATTTCCCCAAGGGTCGAATTGGGTATTTTTGCAGCTGAATGGGAGAGGGTTGGAACAGACATAATAATCAATTAATGGTACATTGGGAACCTTATTAAAATAATTAATACATCCCATACCTCTGTTCATAAATTCGATGGATTTTGGAAGCATTTGGGAAGCCAATTTCAGTACTTACCCCAAGGGGATTTGAACCCCAAATTACTAGTAAAATTGCATACTTGGACCAGGATATTAAGAGAGTTTGTAAAGGTCTTTTTGTGGCCATATATCATACCTAAACATCATATTTAAGTCTTAATATCATTCATAAACCTTCCTTGAATATTTGGGACCATTTGGGGAAAAATTGGGACCTAGGCATCAAAACTAGCCAAAGGTCGAAATTGGGGAAAAAGTGGAAAATTGGGCATTTTCATAAAATGTTGAGAAAGGGACATTACAGTGGTATCAGAGCATGATCTTGGAACCTCATGTGGACTTATATTTATGATGACAAAAAGTTAGGGAACAATCTTATACATTGGAATCAGAAGTAATATTGTTGAAGAGGAGGAACTAGGAAAAAAAATGGAAAAAAAGTGCATTTTGAGAAAACTATGACTAGGGTTAAAAAAGGAATCTTAGAGGAGAATGAGGATTTTATAAAATTACTGAAACCATCCTTTGAATACAAGTGGAGGCAACTAATGCAAGGGTTCAATTTGTTGGTTAGTCAACTTGAAAGCAACTTGGGAAAAAGAATGAGCAATGGTTTTGTTTTCAAGGAAAAGAAGGAAATGGATGAAATAATTGCCAATGAGGAACCTCGTGTAATGGTGGAACATGAGGTAGATGTTGATATGTAGGTGCTTGAAGATGCTACACTCAAACAAGAAAAAGAACGAGCACTTGTCTTTTTTCAGATGGATTATGCGTTGCCTCATGGGGAGAGTTGCCACGCCTTGGAGGAGGCACATGATCTCACAATAGTTGGACCAACCAATTATGGAGAAGATGAATTAAATATTTCGATGGGTAAGAGTTGTAAAGATTTAAAGTTGGTTCATAATTCCTCACCCCATACTTATTTTTCAGCCACACCCATTGGGGATGAAAATTGGGTGAAAGGTTTTTTTCTAATGGTGCCACATGAGGGTTCAATTGATGTTGGATGAACTTCATTCACTTCTTGGAGGAAAGAATACAGGGTTGAATATTTTGATTCATATTACATCCTTTTGGAGCAACATGATAGGACATGGGATCCTCACCTATGTCATTGGAGCAGATTTGATTGATTACTTGATGCTTGTATGCACTTGAAAAATGGTGGTATACTTGCTTGGAGGTATAAGCACTTACATGATTCTTTGATGAAGCATATTCTTGATGTTCATTTTCATTATGTTGTTATGTACTTTGATGATGTATATTTTGTATTCATGATGTTTGGAAGAATGCATACAAGAAAATGGGATCCGGGAACTATGAATTGGAGAGCACTTCTAATTTTTGGAGTGCAATACAAGCAATGGGACCCTAGGATAAATATTAATCTCATTGGTTTCAATTTTTGAGGGAAACAAGAAGTATGGGAGATGGATTTCCCACATAATAAAGTGATTTTTATCAGAGTAGTGCAACAGCAAGCATGGTGGTTCCTCTCTAAAATCTTCATGGAAACTCAAAGACTCAAGGTTGGGCAATTCAATGGCAACTTCAAAGAATTATACAAAAAGCTGGTTCTTCAACACCCATGTTTGAAATTGATTGAGGACAAGCAATATTGGGAAGGGAGTATTTTTCATGTCCCAAATTTGGCATTCGGTCACAATGGCCTAATCACATTGGCCATATTCATTAGAGTTGTCAAATTGATGCTAAAGGTCAAATAATTGCCAAGGAGGGAAATTACTAGTTTCCTAGGTTTGGGGTGGAAGCTTTGCGATTGTGAATAATGTGGATAATAAATGATGTTGGAACATTAGGATGGCATAAATATTTAATAAAGGAGATAAATAAATATATACAAATGAAAATCAAAGTGGCATTTGATCATGAAGACACATGGAGGAAGTGGGACCCACACAAGCTAGAATGTATGTGCCACATGTCATCCTCTTCTTGCAATTTCGAATCTATGGGAAGCCTAATGTTCTTGCGATGAGTTATAAGGTCAATAATACTTGTCATGAGTCAATGAGGTCGAAATATAGAGGAAGAGTAACTCCCATGGAAGAGGAAGAGGAAATTTGGAGCTAGTGAGACACTTGGGCTAGATTCCCTAGCTCCATGACAACAATGATGAAGATGCTATGACACCTATGACACCAATCAGACCTGAAGGATGAAATATGACATAAATGACATGTCAGGGATAAACATAGACTCCAAGAGGGAGATCAAGGGTGTTAGGGAAGCTAAGATGCTTCCACATGTGATTTGGTGGAAGTGGGAGACTAGGAATTGTTGTACAAGTGGCGTTCTTTGGAATCTCTTCCCAACTTGAGTTGGCATGAGTCTCTTGGAACGAATTTGACCCATGGAAGAAATTAGAATTTTATAAATGTCAATAAAAAAGAAAAAAAGGATCTTTTGATCATTTGTAGAATTTGCCATTGCATTTGTGTAGAGGGAGAGCTAGTGGATGACTAGTTTCTTGCCTTAGCCAATTTCGAGGGTGAAAGATTCCCATCCAAGTTTGTGTTTGGAGAGGCCACTCAGGTCTATCATGGAGATTTAATGGAGTTTTATTTTCAGGTATTATCTACAGGGAAGCTTTTGGATTTGTTTAGTGCAGCACCATCTCCAACCATTTCCAGTTTTGAAGGCATATTCATGCTCCTTGCAAGAGGGCGTTTTTGGTGAGCTCTTGTGCTTCTTGGAAGAGCTTCTCATTATGTATTTCTGATTGTAATAGATTCATATCCTTTTTTATTCATATTCAGAAATTATAAGGTCGAAATACCCACTGGTTGTATGCAAAAATGTTGATTAATGAGCAAACAATGTCCATATCCCCACTACATTGATGTATATCATTATAATGCTCATGATTTCGAATGAATGGATAATTCTATGATACATTTGTGATTAATAGACTTCCATGGATGTATTTTACAAGTTTTATGTACTGTACTTGAGCATTTGAAGTATTGTTACTCAGTTTAATTGCATTGGGAGAAGAAATAGTGTTATTTCCCCAAGGGTTGAATTGGGTATTTTTGCAGCTGAATGGGAGAGGGTTGGAACAGACATAATAATCAATTAATGGTACATTGGGAAACTTATTAAAATCCTTAATACATCCCATGCCTCTGTTCAGGAATTCGAGGGATTTTGGAAGCATTTGGGAAGCCAATTTCAGTACTTACCCCAGGGGTATTTGAACCCCAAATTACTAGTAAAATTGCATGCTTGGACAAGAATATTAAGAGAGTTTGTAGAGGTCTTTTGGTGGCCATATATCACCCCTAAACATCATATTTAAGTCCTAATATCATTCATAAACCTTCCTTGAATATTTGGGACTATTTGGGGCAAAAGTGGGACCTAGGCATCAAAACTAGTCAAAGGTCGAAATTGGGGAAAAAGTGGAAAATTGGGCATTTTCATAAAATGTTGAAAAAGGGACATTATAGTAGCTTAGCTTAGATTTGAGTTTTTTTAAATATATGAGTAGTTTAACTATTGAATTTCTTAGGTTTATTAAGCAGTTGTGACCTTGCTTAAGATAATATAGTTTCTTGTCTTTACATAGTTAGTTGTAAACTGAATCATTTCATAGATAGGTTCCTGAATTCATAGTTATTACATGGTAGCTAGTCTTTCTAATTCCTAGATTAGAGTCTGAATAATTGATCAATAGTTTCCATTTTCATAATTGATTAATTTGATTTTGATCAAGTCTTGTTTCCTAGAATAGTATTGTTTTTATCTGTTCAATTATTGTTCATAGAGTAAAGTAGTATAGATTGATACTATTCTGATCTATTGGTTTGGTTAGGTCTAATCAACTTAGTAGTTGTATTTCTTCAAAGTTTGACTCGTTTTTTCATTTTGAAAGATCTTTTGATATTTTCATTATTAAACACTTCTATAGTCGGCCGAGCCGATGTCTTAGGTACCCTTCTACCTTAGCATATACTTTGCCACAAATCTAAGATTACCAACCCCGGTCGATAATTAAATATTTGGTGATTCATTAAGACAATAAAACACCCAACAATTATATACCTAATTTATCACATGCGTACACACTTATACATATAGTATACACATTCCATAAATAGTTAAAGACAACTTTTCCTAGTATCCAAAATTTAATTTCAAAATGTTTCAATTTGAAAATGTTAGTTTCCAATTAGGCGTGCAACTTTAAAGGAGGTTCGCTCACAAACTTTTCTAAGACATATCATAACTCAACTATGAGACGATATCATACGAAAGGTATGAAAGCATGAAAATAAATCCTTCCAAAAACTAATTCAATCATACCTGTAAATCAATCGTACAATAAGAAGCATTTCAATAAATTCAATGAATAGTAAAAGAGGCAATGCAGGATAAAAAAGCATCGACCAATCAAGTTACTATATAGTAAATGAGTTAATGCACAAGCATCAAGCAATCGAATCACTGAACAATAAAGGAGGCAATGCACATTTAACATGCATCGACCAATCAAGTCACTAAATAGTAAAATAGGAAATGCACAAGCACCTCATCGACGAATCAATGCACTGGATCATTATATATGCAATGCATATTACTTACCAATCAATATATTGAGTAGTAAATATGCAATATTAATTAATTCTATAACACACAACAAACTGATCTTTAATATCTTAACTTATAAAATTAAAAAGAATGATAGAACCAAACCAATCTTTGAAGTGACGCTTCTGAATATTCCATTAATATAAGGTAGGTAAAAATTATTTCACAAAACACATTTTTAAATTCCAAATGCACATATATAAAATATGTATAACTCTGTGGAATTCCCAACAGCTGCAATGTTGGACCCTAATCTCTCATACCACTTGCAATGTCCTCCACCCCGAAACAAATTTCAGGGGCACATGTAACCCAAAGGAAGGATGAATAAACGTAGAGTACAATGGATTAAGGTTAACCAAAGGTTATTATAAAATACCATAAATCCAATTAAATAAAATATACAACCTTTAAAGTAATTGTGATACTTTAAAAACAATTATAAAACTCTCTAAGAGCTCATGCAGATGCAACACCATGCAAGCATTACAATGCAACAATATTTACAAACTTTAATAAACTTGGACCTTAGAATTATTAAAACATTATGTTAATGTAATTGTAACTTCGAAATATATTCACTTGTATATTTTATATTGTATTTGTATTTTATTATTATACCTCCGATGGAGATGTTTAGTCCTCCATTCAGAGAAGTCATTATTGTATTTGGGTCATGTAAAGTCAATGGGGATAACCCTCCATTGTATGACGGGACATTGACCCTAGAGTTGAGTCTTTCATGGGTTATTAGACTCTCCTAGAGAATTCGGCCTAGTCAGTTACACGTAAGGGCCGACCTGTTTGGGGTTAAGGCTAAGTGAAAGGTAAAGTATAAATAGAGAGGGTGCTCCTATCTATTTTATCATTCACTCTCTCACTCAATTCGCATAAGTGCGAGAGAGAGAAGTTCGCACAAGTGGAGGAGGAGGAAGCTGATGAAGACCATCTCTTTGTTTTGGGGTTTTGTATTATTGTTCATTCTATCTCTGAGGAAGTTGCAAGGTTTTCTCTTTATGGTTTCCAAATGCTTTGTGTCTCTTGTCTCTTACATTTGATTTGTTGTGCATGTTATTCTCTCAGATAAGATCCTAGATAATCTTGAATTAAATTGTGAAAAAATAACATGGTATCAGAGCTAACTTGAGAAGAAGACACTGTGCAGCTACGGAAGCTAGGGCTTCTTAATTTTTGGGTTTCTCTCCACGGATCATCATCAAAAAGAGGCTAGGATAAATCACCTAAGGAAGGTGCATCTTTTTGTCAAAGTAGAACTGGATTCTGAGCATTTTCACTTTTTGGCCTGTCACTGCTATGGGAAATTAGGGCTCTTCGCAGAAGAAGAATTTTGGAGTGCAATCAACACAGGATTTTTCTCCTCCTCAAAATCGAAATTTTGAGACCAAGATCAAATTTTTTGGTTGGGTAGAACCCCTAGATAAGTCAAACCCTAATTTGACTTTCAACTAGAAAAACCAAAAAACCAGAAAAAAGACAGAAACTGCAGATCCGAAATTCGCAAGTCAATTTTAGAGGTTAAATTTTTGGAATCTTCAGAAACCAAGTGCACCAACGTACTTGCCTTATCCAAGAGAATCTTCCCATGAAATCATAATTCAATTCCTAGAATTTTCATTTTTTCGGCCCAGCACTACTGCAAGAGGAAAACTAGGGCATCAGATATTTTGTGTTTTTGTTCACTAATTCAGGAAAGTGAATACATTGTACAACTCACCTTGAGGAGGAACATCTATATGTCCAACCAAAAATTCCAAATACCAACTTTGGAAAATTAGGGTTTCTCTGACAAACCCTAGGCCAGCCAGCTCCAAGTCCAGTTTCAACAAATCAAGTGGTAAGACCTAAAGATTTTCTACTTCCATTTGAGTTTCTCATTAAAGGTGTCTCACCACACCAAGCTTGAGAATAAGCTTAAGGGGATGATAAATTCCGAGCATGGAAGTATAGGATTGGGCTTGTCCTAGAAGAGATTGAATTGGACACCTATGTGAATGAAGAGGTTCCAGTTCAAGAGGGATATGAGGCTAAATCCTTACACAAGAAGAACCTGGTTAAGGCTAAGAGAATCATTGCAGATTCTATCAAGGACCATCTCATACTACATGTGTCATCTCTGAAGACACCTAAAGAGATGTTTGATGCCTTAACCACCTCATTTGAAGGGAGGAATATAAATAGGAAGATGACATTGAGCAACCAATTGAAGAATGTCAAGATACAAAATGCAAAGACCATCCAATCCTACTTTACAAGGGTCTCTTAGATAAAAGAACAACTTGAAGTTATGGGAGAAGATATAGACAATGAATAAATAGTGATGACCACCTTGAATGGTATTCCTAGGTCATGGGATTCCTTCATTCAAGGAATCTGTGCAAGAAGAAAGTTGATCACCTTTAGTAGGCTTTGGGAGGAGTGCTCACAAGAAGAAGCTTGAATTGTAGCTCGAGAAGAAAAGATGGGTAATGAAGACCAAGCTCTCACAGCACATACCAGGAAGAACAACAACAAGAGAGAGAATCCTCATCACAAGAAGGGTAAACACCACCACCAAAATCAGAGGGAGAACCTTGGAGGATCCAGGAGAGATATTTCTCACATTCGATGTTATATTTGTGATGAGAAGGGGCACTATTCCAGCAATTGTCCCAAGAACAAAAGCAGCTCCCACAAGAAGAAGAACAACAAGAAAAGACATCGTGCTCACATTGCAGAGGATCATGAACCTCCAAGGAAGAGAACCAGAGAAGAAAGTGAAGAATCCTCAAGTGACTAAGAATATGTATTGTAATGAAGGTAGCCAACTATAAGGGCTTATTTAGAAAGTTCCACCTCGTAAAGTGAAGCTAGAGATGACTTTCAGTATTACCTGAAAGGAGTAGAAGAAGATACTGCAGAGTTGGACTCCAGAAAACAAATAAACATCAATAATATATGGAAGAACATCTCATCCATTTTGAGCATTGGTTAAGGTGCACACTATCAGAGACTCCAGTAGTTCCTGCAAGGAAGCAAAGATCAAGAGGGAGCACACTCCAGTAGTTCCTAGAAGGAAGCAAAGATCAAGAGGGAGCACACTCCAGTAGTTCCTGCAAGGAATTAAAGATTAAGAGGGAGTCCACCCAACAACCAAAAAAAAATAAGTATTTGAATTGTCATTTCTTGTATATATGATTACTTAAATAATGTTGTTCAGTCATGTACATACTTATGTTCCTAGATTTAGGATGTATATTATGCATTTTAGAAAAGTTGCATTAATGAAAAAGATACTACTATATCCAAGTAATGGGTAAGTAGCCTATGGTATTGTACAACATTCCATTGCTACTTATCTAGAATGAAACCTCTTTGTTGACATGTTGAGAGTAGTACACACTCTTAACAATGTTCTGGTAGAGATGGAAGGCATCTAGAAAGTTACGAGATATTGATAAATGTTGTATTGAAGCATTGGCTAAGATAATTGCATGACTGTATGACCTATGCCTTTATGCGTAAGAATTTGTTCTGAAAAGTATGAAATGTTTCTAATCATGCAATTGAACTTGACTTGTAGGAAAGATCATATACCATCACCTACAAAGACTTGTTTCGAAGAACAAGCGACGAAGAATCATGCAATTGAACTTGACTTGTAGGAAAGATCGTATACCATCACCTACAAAGACTTGTTTCGAAGAACAAGCGACGAAGAATCAACATACATCAGAAAACTACCTATTGAAGATATTGAAGAACCTAAAGTTCTTAAGATAAAAAATACAGTAATGGAAGGAGCGATTCTAGAAGAATATGAAGAACGCGAGATGGAAGAGCCACACGAACTTGTAGAATTATAATAAGAGGAAACCAACATGGGTACGAGAAGCAATTCAATATGCAGAGAGATATGGTGCTCCAGAAGGAATGCATAGAGAAATCAAGAGACTGAGACCATTCTCCAGTTATGTAGCCCTATTGTATGAAATCATTGACAAAGAACCTTCCAACTAGTAGGAAGCAGCTGAGAAGAAAGAATGGAAGGATGCCATGATCGAGGAGTACCAGTCGATCATGAATAATGATGTTTGGGATGTGGTCCCGAGACCAATAGGGAAGTATGTTGTGACTTCCAAGTGGATCTACAAGATCAAGCATGCTGCATGTGGCATCATACAGAAACACAAGGCAAGGTTTGTGGCATGTGGCTTCTCCCAAAAGGAAGGGACATATTATGAAGAGACATTTGCACCTGTAGCCAGATACACTTCCATCAGATCAATACTTGCTTTGGATGCAAGTGATGAAGTGGAAGGTACACCAGATGGATATCAAGACAGTGTTCTTGAATGGTGTAGTAGAGGAGGAAGTGTATGTGGAGAAGCCACTCGAATTTGAGACACATGACAGGGAGAATCGTGTGTGCAAATTGAAGAAATCCTTGTATGGATTGAAACAGGCACCCAGGACATGGTACGATAGGATAGACAACTTCCTGACTAGTTTGGGCTTTACCAAGAGTAAAGGAGATTCCAACCTTTACTACAAGGTTGAGGAAGGGAACCCAATGATAATCCTACTATATGTAGATGACCTGTTTGTGACAGGTGAGGATGGGTTGATTACTGACACGAAGAAAAAGCTTGTTGCCGAGTTCGAGATGAAGGACTTGGGTATGATGCAGTATTTTCTAGGCATGGAGGTGTGGTAGAGTGTAGATGGAATATTCCTTGGACAAAGGAAGTATATAGTACAGATCCTAAAGAGGTTCAAAATGATGGACTGCAAGGCCATGGCCACACCTATGGCATCGAACTTGAAGCTATTGAGTGATGCTTCATCAGAGTCATTTGATGCCATGATGTATCGTCAGATGATTGTATCTTTGATGTACCTGACGAATACGAGACCAAATATTTCCTTTGTTGTGAACACATTGAGCCAGTTCCTTACGGATCCGAGACATGTTCACTTGATTTCTATAAAGCATATTCTAAGGTACCTAAAGGGTACGTTTGATTATGGACTCAATTATGATGCAGATTAACCTGGAGGGTTATGATTGATTTGGATTGGGCAGGAAGTGCCATTGATAGGAATAACACTTCAGGATGTTGCTTCAGTGTGGGATCAGGTGTGATCTCTTGGTTTATCAGGAAGATGTCATGCATGGCACTAAGTACAGCCGAAGCAGAGTATGTCCCAGCTTGTTCGGCTAGTTGTGAGGCAATATGGCTGAGGAATATACTGTCTGATTTTTTGATCTCCAGTTGGATGCGAATTTTATATATTGCGACAACCAGAGTTGTGTGAAGTTGTCTGAGAACCCAGTGTTCCATGACAAGTTGAAGTACATTGAGATCAAGTACCACTATATCATGGATATGGTGCAAAGAGGAGCAGTGAAGCTCTAGTATGTTGCGATAGACGAGTAGATAGCCGATGTATTGACCAAGCCGCTGGACAGAGTGAAGTTTGAATACTTCAAAGAGAAGCTTGGTGTACTTCAGATCGAGGTTCCTTCCAAGGGGAAGTGATGAGTCCGGAAGACACTGATGCACATGGGATTTTTCGACATGGTGGTAGGTTGGTCCTCCGATGGTCGTTGATGTAATTGTCAGGATTTTCCGACATGGTGGTAGGTTGGTCCTCCCATGGTCGTTGATGTAATTACCAATCTTTTCCGACATGGTGGTAGGTTGGTCCTCCCATGGTCTTTGATGTAATTGTTGATATTTTCTGACATGGTGGTAGTTTGGTCCTCCCATGGTCGTTGATGTAATTGTTGATATTTTTCGACATGGTGGTAGGTTGGTCCTCCCATGGTCGTTGATGTAATTGTTGAGCCTTTCCCAGATGGTGGTAGGTTGGTCCTCCCATGCCGGTTGATGTAAGTGTTGTGTGATGTGCATCTGGGTTGTGCTCCGTTAATGATGAGATGATCTAAAGATGATGAGGTGACAGTAGGGTACATAGGTTTTGCAAGAGGCATATAATCAGTCCTGGGATGCTCCTTCAGGTTTTGCAGTGGCATATAATCAGTCCTGGGAGATCTTGAAGGTTTTGCAATGGCATATAATCAGTCCTGAGATGCTCCTTCAGGTTTTGCAGAGGCATATAATTAGTCTTGGGAGATCTTGCAGGTTTTTCAGTGGCATATAATAAGTCCTAAGATGTACCTACTTGATGGCTTGCTCACAGAGATGATGAAGACCTACATGGAGGCTAGGCCTACATCTAGCATGAAAAAGGGCTGGCTCTGTAGAACTTCGTATGACGAGTAGTTGGAGACTAATATTCGATATAGCAACAGTAATGATGATGATGATCCAGCTTTGATGATGATCCAATAACGAAGACTTGTGTTGATGAATATGTCAAGATAATACCTTCCTAGTTAAGAGGAAGTGTTAATATAATTGTAACTTCAAAATATATTCGCATATTTTATATTGTATTTGCATTTTATTATTATACCTCCAACAGTGATGTTTATTCCTCCAGTTAGAGAAGTCATTATTGTATTTGGGTCATGTAAATTCAATGAGGATAACCCTCCATTGTATGATGGGGCATTGACCCCAGAGTTGAGTCTTTCATGGGTTATTAGACTCTCTAGAGAAGTCGGCCCATTCAGTTACACTTAGGGGCCGACCTGTTTGGGATTACGGCTAAGTGAAAGGTAAAGTATAAATAGAGAGGGTGCTCCTCTCTATTTTATCATTCACTCACTCACTCAATTCGTATAAGTGAGAGAGAGAAAAGTTCGCACAAGCTGAGGAGGAGAAAGCTACTGAACACCATCTCTTTGTTTTGTGGTTTTGTATTATTTCTCAGTCTATCTCTAAGGAAGTTGTGGGGTTTTCCTTTATGTTTTCCTCGGTGAAATTATTTTTGTCTCTTGTCTCTTATGTTTGATTTGTTGTGCATTTTATTCTCTCAGATAAGATCCTAGATAATCTTGAATTAAATTGTGAAAAACTAACACATTAAAGGTGACCATAATCAACCTAATAATTCTAACTAATCATATTTACAGAATTCTTTGCAAACAATTACAAACAGTTCTTTCCGTCGTAAAACTATGTAATTTATGGCACTCCCGTCAATCCAGTTTAGGACACTTTTACTAACAGTTTTGCATTTCTAATTAGGTCAGATATGAATATAACACCTAAATAAATTCAATAATGCAAAATGAAAATACATAGAGCCCATCTACATCCCCTAATTCATATAGAAAATCAGATCTACAAATAACTAGGGAAATCACTACCGGATCATTTGGTAATCATCCAAATCCCTGCAAAACCATCTATGAGTCCCAAATAAAAAGAAGAACAGCTATAAGGGGCACTCTAAAGAAAAAAAGGATGCACTATATAATTCATATACATCCATACAATATCATATATTCAAATATCCAGAGAAACTATCAATTCATTCTAGTTTTCCAAACAAAAAACCCATCAACTAGTGATCAAAACTCAGTAATTTCCACTGTAGAATCATGGAATAGATATGATCATCCATGGAGGGAAAAAATTCTGATAATGCTACTTAAAATAAGATATTATTAAACATATTTAAAGATTCCATTAATATCAGATCCCAAAACGAGAAAACTCCAATTTCCAAGCAAGAATCCTTAATTAGTGTTCCAAAAACCAAGCCATTTCAACTGTGAACTCATCTACAGATATGATCGGCCATAGAGGGAACATTTAAGAGTAATTTAAAACAAATAAACAAATAAATCACATATTTCAATCTTCCATCAAGATCATATCTCATAGTGAAGTAAAATGTACAAGTTTCCAACAATTAAACCATCAAATCTTCATCCAATCATTGATTCAAAACCATATATACATTTAATTGTGAATAGATCAGCCATCAAGGGCGCTATAGAAGAAATGGAAACATAATATAAACAGATTAATTTACATAAATTAAATCACTTATCTTAATAATTTGCAACTAGCATCAACCGGGCTATGTTCCACCCAACCAAAGGCACTATCAAGCTAGATCTCACTTTGACAGGCCACCTGTGAGTCGAGGCCACAAATCCACAACATAGGTGCACTCAAAGATATATCAAGTATCAGTTTAAGAATACAAAACTCAATTTCTCACCACCTTCTTTCCCCTTCACCCCACTATTAGGTGTAATGGTAATCCCTTCACCCCCTAGGTTCCTCAGGACATCGCCATTCACCATTAGGATTTATGTGCAAGTCTGGGACTAAGAAAAGCAGTGGACACATAGAAACTATACCAGATTTGTTCAAGCTTGCCACAAACACCATACAAGATTATAGTGCTTCAAGAAATTCAACGGTCATTCACATAGCAGAGAATACATGGCTTCCTAAGCTCACAAGCTTACCAAGCTCTCAACATCAATGGCATGAACAACCAACAACCACCAACAATAATCAAACCACAATAATCAACAACCTTAATTTAGGAGATAAAACATGGATTTATAAACCAAAGAAGGAAATTATAACTCAAGGGGGTCCAATCAAATGAAGGTAAGCCAATTTAATTCAATCCAAGGGGGGTAACTCAACCATAAGAGGTTAACTCTAATCCAATCCAAGCAATTTGAATTTCAATGAGAGTCCATCCAAGCCACTCCACCCAACTCAAATTCATGTGTGGACACATCATCCACAAAGAGGAAATCAAAATTAGCGAGGTCAGGTGTTATAAAAACCAAGGCATCTTCCCAAAATAGAAAAGGATGGGTTACACAAGGAGTTACTTAACATTTTAGGTGTCATGACTAAAAATAACCAGTGAGGGCGCACTTGTGCAAATGGGGGTTACAAAACCAAGTGTAACCTCGAAAAAGGAGTTACAAAACCACCAAAGGGGCCCAATCAACAAGTTGAATTGACCCAAGCACCCACTAAATCATGACTTAGGCTCAATAGTACCAACATAGGATAAAATAATCAAACGTTGGGTCTGTTGTACAATGCTTGGGTGACCATCAAAAATAAAGTCACCAAAGCATAAATACGAAACAAGCTCAACCAAACAAGTTCTAAAGTGCTAGGAATGTCCCCACTCCCCCTCACCTTATGGATATAGGCTTGTCATACTCTTTTAGTGTTCCTCGGTCTGCCAGTTGTTTTTATTAATTAATTTTTACAAAACAATAATAACAATGTATATGGGTCCTTAAAGACCCTTGTTCTGGAACCTTGTGCCACAATAATAAACAATTACAATTTATAGATGTCTGGGGCTTAACATACATGGTATTGCATAGACTAATTATGCTTTTCATGTTCTCTATTGTTAAATTTTATTCACATATTCTCATATTCTAACACACACACACTTTTTTGGGAGGGTTCCAAAAACTGCCCCTAAATGTATTTTTATGGCGGTTTTTAGAATGCCCCCCCCCCCCCCAAAAAAAAAAAAAAAAGAGTCATGAGAATTGGACTTTTGGTTGTGTTTTATAGAAAACTGCCCCCAAAAGTACAATTCTCATTACTTGGAGGAGGGGTGGGGGGTTTCTAAAACCTGCCCTCAAAATAGATTTAGAGGTGGTCGTGTTAGAACCCTCCCAAAAAAGGTCATGAGAATTGAACTTTGGGGGGCAGTTGTCAAAACACTACCCCCAAAGTCTAATTCTCAAGACTTTTGATAGGGGGGGTTGTAAAAAGACAGCCCCTAAATGTAATTTTGAGGGCACTTTTTAGAAATATCCCCCAATAAAAGGTCGCAAGAATTGTAATTTTGGATCGGTTGTCTAAAGACCACACCCAAAAATCCAATTCTTATGACTTTTGTTTTGGGGGGGGGTTAAAAAAGACCAACCATAAATGTAATTTTCAAGGCTATTTTTAGAATTCACCCCTCCCCCCTATAAAATTCACAAGAATTGGAAATTTGGGGGAGATGTTTTGACAACCCCCCCCTAAAAGTCATGAGAATTTAACTTTTGGAGGTGGTTTTTTAACAACTTCCTCTAAAAATTCAATTCTCATGATAATGGCAATGATGACAATGACAATGACTATGACACTGACAACAACATGATGATGGTGATGATGATGACGATGAAAATGGAATATATTATGTTAATGATTATGATGTTATTGTGTGATGACGATGATGGTGATGATGATGACAATGATGATGATGAGGATGAAGATGCTAATGATGACAATGTCAATGATAACGTCGATAATGATGATGAGGATGATTATGTGATTATACGATGGTGATGGTGGAAATACTGATGATGATGATAATGACACATATGTAATCCTTAACAATTATAATGCCATAGACCATCACATTGCATATAAAGTGGAGAATTCTTGAAACAAGGAACTTTGTGGTTCTAGGTAAGTGGATGAACATAACCTCTTATTGGTAAACAAAATAAAAGTTCACTTATCAAAATCAAAGGAGAATCCACATCTTAGTCAAAAAATATTCAACTCAAAGGAACCAAATATAGTCACTATCAAAAATGTCTAGAGTTCACAATTAAACAAATATATTGTAATACATTAGCTCGAAGAATACAAATTGAAAAATACCCAGGTTGGGTTGTTAGTCCTAGTAGTCTAGGGTGTCACTTATTCTCCGCTATGGGAGTGTGGTAGAAAATTCTCCCTACATATAGGTAAAAATTCTCTTGGATTATAAAGTGGTTCCCTATTCCCCAATCCAAGACTAAAATAAACAAGTGGACACTAACATCCTCCTAGACCTAGTTCATACACAAGAAAACAAGCTATGGAAGAAAACTCACTTTCGATGGTTGTCCCCACTGTTCCTTGGTTGATCCATCTCCTAGCCTTGAAGTCTGGGCTTATGGACCTATTCACAAGAACAAGACAAAACCTTCTCCAAATAAACAAGTGCATAAACAAATATCTAACTATCAAAAGATAAATATCCTCATACATTCACTATGAAAGACATGAAATTCTGAGAAATAGGCCAAGTTTGTATTGAATGGAAAGCCATAAAGAAGTACATCACAAGTTATACCTAACTTGGTAGCAACATCTCCTCCCATCTCTCCTTCCATACCCCTTTGAGAATCACACTAGCGTAAGGATGGAATCTTCAATCTTTTTTCCCATGTGTGCAAGCCAATTTTGAGTGCTACTCCATCAAAGCAAAATATCATAGTTTGTATTGATTAAACCGAAAATAAAAAGGCTATATCAAAATCTGGGAAATCAAATTGAACAAGGATTAAAAATATTTTTTCTCATATATATTATTTTTTCCCTAGTCTGCTGACTGTAAGTGACTACATTTCACAATACCTGCATTTGGTGAAAATTCGTTGTAAATTCGGCCTAGAGCAATCTATGAGGAACCTCCAACAACTAATTAATGAAAATGCACGACATATCAGAAATAACATAACACATAATAGATTTATTGATCGTGGGACACTTCAAGGGGGAAACCTCCTCTAAGGAAGATCAATACAAATAACTTCCGGATGCCTTCATTGGCCTCAACACGTACTTATATACTAATTCTATGCGCTGATACTATGGATCAATACCATGCAACATATAATACTACGGGACGACTTACAAATCATATGCGTCCAATACTATGGATCAATACCATGGAAAATATAATACTATGGACTAATACAAACTATGGATCAATACTATGGAACATATAATACTATGGGATGACCTACAAAGCATATGCATCCAACAACAATATACTAACAAAGTAAAGAGAAGGGTTGACACGGGTTCCTAACATCCTCTCTCCCTTAGAAAAAGCTTTGTCCTCAAAGATTTAGATGTGAAAATTGATGTTGAATCTAAACGAGTGGTTCCCATATAGCATCCTCTAGTTGCATTCCGTGCCACTGAATTAATACCTTTGTGATAGATCGAGAGAGAATATGACACCCTTGGAGTTTCAGGGAGGATTGCTTGGAAGGTTGTGTACTAAGAAAAACCATATCACCTACTTGAAAAGTGTGCTCAGAATGTTATTGATCGGCTTGTTGTTTCATTTGAATTCTTTCCATGTGGAGATTGTCCTACAAAATGCGAAGAATCTGATCACAGTTTCGAAGAACCGTGTCAATTTCCTATACTGGTGAACTGCTGAGGGTGTATGGAAGAATAAATGGCAGTTCCTAACCATGATTGCTTCACATGGAGTCATTTAAAATGCAGTATTGTACCACCATTCAGTGAGAGGGAGCCACTTCTCTCACTAAGGTTGTTTTCCATAGGTGAAGCAACGAAGATAAGTTTCCAAACATTTATTGGGAATTTCAGTCAAACCATCTATTTGTGGGTGAGACCCTGAACTCATCTTCAATTTGATGCCAGTGTGGTGAAATAGTTCTGTCCAAAAATGACCAGTGAAAGTTGCATTGCGAGCTAAGATAATGGAAGAAGGGATTTAATGAGAACGTAAAAGCTAGTCCAAGGCACAAAAGCGACTATATTTGTAGAGGTGAGCAACCACAACCAAAATCATTGTCTTCCCTCCATATTTATGGAACCCTTCAATGAATTCCATAGAAATATCTATCCAAATCCATGTAGGGATGGGAAAGGGTTCGAGAAATCCCAAAAGGAGCTGGAAAGTATCACATTCAATCACCATCTGTTGAATTTTCATTTTCATTCCTTGCCAAAATAAGTTACGTTGTGCCCGCTCATACGTTTTGAGGAACCCAGAGTGCCCTGCCGATGGAGAAGCATGGAGTTCATATAAGACATCTTGTTGAATATATGTGCTCTAGGGAAGCACGAGATGACCCTTGTATCTCAGGGAAGTACCATCCCAAGAGTAATGCGGTATAGTAGAAGGGTTGTTGGCCAACTATTGGATGAGTTGAGATAATGAGGAGTCATTGACATAGCCCTGCTGAACAGATTGCAACCAATTTGGAACATGCATAGAAATATATGAAAGAGAAACTTGGTCATCAAATGTGCAAGAAAGAGCATCTGCCACCATATTTTCCTTACCCTTCTTGTAAGTGATATCATAGGAATAAACCATGAGTTTGCTAATCCATTTCAGTTGTGCTAAGGAGGAGACCGATTGTTCCAGGAAATATTTCAGACTCTGGTGAGCAGTCTTGATGCATAAACAATTCCCTAATAGGTATGTTCGTCACTTCTATACTGCATGCAAAATAGCCATTATTTCCTTCTCAAATGTAGAGGCAACAAAATTCATACTGGAAAGGTCTCTTGCTAGTGTCAATCCCACTAGTTTAGCAAAGACACCTACATATCTATGCTAAATGTGTTGTAGATCCAAAGGAGCAGTGGAGACCGTTGATGCATCTGAATGAAATCGAGCTGAGCGATGATACCATGTGAATTCTTCTTAAGGATCTTTTCCAGACTATGTGTATTGATGATGTAGAGAGACCCTGGTTGTAAGCCCATAAATGTGTGTTTTTTCCCATTGACTGAAAAACTGCATCCAAGGTTTAGCAAAATCCCATATGATGAGGCTAAGTGTGTGTAACCATAGAGCGCCCAAAACCACATCACATCCTCCTAAGGCCAAGGAAAGCATGTTGGAGCGCAAGTTATAATCTTCCACAGAGATACGCACGTTGTGAAACTTCCCCTTGCAAGGTAAGGTGCCCCCATTGGTAATCATGACTTCAAAGTTGGAGCAAGGATGGACAAAACAATCAGCATGTTTGGTGATCCGAGGGTCACTTAAGTTATGAATGCTACTAGAATCAATGAGTATTGTAAGAGGGAGCTTCTTGAAGTAACTCCTGACCTACATTGTTTGTGGGGTGGTGACTTCGGATAAAGCATGGAGAGATATCTCTGGGTGGTTGTCCTGAGATGGAGGGTCAACAGGAGGCCGTTGATCATCTATTGTATCTGTCTTCACCAAGTTCAGAGGTAGGCGGAGAATCCACATCCAAGAGTTGGATATTTTTCTCAACACATCTATGTCCCCGAGTGAATTTCTCATCACAATTATAACAAAGCCCTTTTTCTCTACGTGCTCGAATCTCTGCTTCAGACAAATGCTTGATAGGAGTTGGTCGAGGAGTTTGCGTGATGGGAGGTCATTGGGAAACCATATTTCTGAATGGAACAAAAGTGGATTTGCATCACTGTTGGTCTGTGATCTTATCCTTCGCCAACTTATCCAACCCTAGGAATTCCATCATTGTGTTGGGATAGAACATTTTAACCTCTGAGCGGATTTCATCCTTGAGACCACTGATAAAACATCTCATGTAGAATTCATCTGAAAATCCTTCTATGTGATTGGTCAGTTTCTCAAATTGTGTCTAATACTCTCTCACAGTGCCAATTTGGCGAAGTTTAATGAGCGCTCCTTTGAAGTCATCAAAAGCACTAGGACCAAATCATTGCGAAAGGAGTTGGAAAAAATATGTCTAGTTTGGCTCGTCATGAAATTTGATGTACCAACAGTACCATTGAAGGGCTTCATGTTCCAACTGAAATGATGCAAATGGAACTTTGTGGACATCAAAAGTATTATGTAGACTAAAATATTGTTCTACCTGGTATATCCATCTAGTCGGATCATTACCATTGAAGCGAGGAAAATCAAGCTTCAGAACACAAAAATTGCTAGAAGAAGAGAACCCTAAAAATAGACAAATGTGCGATTTCTGGCTTTGGGAAGTGGAATTTGGGATAGGGTCCTCAAGAATGAAATATGTAGAATGGGATTGTAGGGGTGTCTGTGAATTTTCAAGGGAAACGAAGTTAAAAAAAAAGAAGACATAGCGAAAAAATAGAATGGGTCTGAAACAACTCGAAATTGATCTACAACAGTTCTGGACGGATGTAATCTGCTATTTATCAGCTGAAAATATATATGGACCCCAGGTATGCTTGGCTTCCTAACGGTTCAGGGGATTCACTCAGCCATCAATGTTGTCTGACGGCTTGCGTATTGGGGAAGTACCCCTCACTCCACGGCTCTGGTAAACTGATAACCGCTTTGACACAAACGACAGCTCTTGGTTGATCTCATGGGTGGGAACTAGTCATTCAGGTAGGGGTTGTTTCCCTTTTCGCTTGCAAGTCCTCTCAATGGGCCAACTACTTCGGGGTTCCTATGGTACTCCTCACAATGAGTTTTAGGGATATACCCAAGTACTTCCCACAAATAAGCAGAAAGGGATTATTCCCAGATCTGAACCTGTAATTGAAGTATATATGCGGAAAAAAAAAATTGACAGAAATTCTACCCAACTAGCCCAAGAAAATTCTCTAATACCAAATGTGAGGAACCTCCAACAATTAATTAATGAAAATGCACGATATATCAGAAATAACCAAACACATAATAACTTTATTGATCACAGACCACTTTGAGGGGGAAACCTCCTTTGAGAAAGCTCAATACAAATAACTTATGGATGCCTTCATTGGCCTCAACACGTACTTATATACTAAGTCTATGCACCAATACTATGGATCAATACTATGAAACATATAATACTACAAGACGACTTACAAAGCATGTGCGTCCAATACTATGGATCAATACCATGCAACATATAATACTATGGGCTAATACAAACTATGGATCAATACCATGGAACATATAATATTACGAGATGACTTACAAAGCATATGCGTCCAACAACAATATAATAACAAATTAAAGATAAGGGTTGACACAGGTTCCTAACACAATCAGTGAATATTTTTTTTCACTGCATTGAAATATTGTTACATGGAGTTGCTGCTGCAACTACATTCTGAATACCTTGTGTGAAAGTGCGGGTCTCTATGGCATGAAAAACTTATTGCAAACTCTAATCCGAGTTGTTTTGGTGAACGACTGGTACATTGATGTATATTGTTGGAGGTTGTAAGAGTTTTTGGAGTTTGTTTGTTCCTTCTATATTGCATTATTTTGATGGTACTATTGCCTCATCTTGTGAATTTAAACGTTGTGAAAGTCCTTTCAAAGCCTTCTTAGGAATTGGTCATTTTCACTAACATCAAAATATACATAACACGTAGCTGCAGGATCCATATTACTTGGTTTATGTGATCTCCTGACTCTTTTATCATTGTATATCCCTTTGATCTAGACCTTTATCATCGTCTATCCCTAAGATATTGTTCGGTGATATTCAATGAAAATATCATATTGTCTAATATTCTTTCATTAATAGATTCCTCCACCCGTGATTTGAAAACATAGCACACGTGAACTCGTGTTTCACGAGAAAAAAAATGTACTGATAACCCCTATCTAATTCATCTGTCTTTTCCGATGAGATACACTTAGGTTCGATTTTTTAGTAGGAAGGTCATGAATATTCTGTCTTTCAAGGTAAGATTTGATTAGCAAAAGCACATTGATTTCTTATGTTAAAAGAAAAAAAGAAGGATATTGAATAGCTGGGTGACTCAATGAGTTCCTACTTCCATCGAAGAAGAGAGTCATTGTAAGGGCTTGTGTAGAAGTCAAATTGCATTTTTTTGGAGTGGTTTGTGAAGGATACATTGTGTGACCTTTATACCAAAGTCGTTGAGACATTCGTTGCAGAAGCAATTTGTCAGAACTACTGAAAGAGCCACCACTATTGTAGAATACCGTCAGTTTTGTATTAAAATCCACTGTTGTGTGAGAGGTATCGATTGACAAATAATCAACAGTGCTGGGATGAAGCATGTGGAGCCTTGCTGCGTATTTATATCATTGCATCTGTGAACCATAAGGGAGACAAAAGATGAACGGTTGCCATTTGTTGTTGAGAGGTTGCATGGAGTTCTGTCGGTGAATGCCCCATTGATCACGACTACCTCTCCCTTATTGATTGCATTGATGAGCTTGATGTTGCCTCAAATTTGTTAAATATTTTGGTTGCGGTTTGCATATTCCAACTCTCTTAGTAACACCGGTGAATCCATTGAAGTATTGGAGCCGCTAGTGGGTGAATTCAACCTAAGCGTGGGGAACATGAGACCAAGACTTGTCCGTGACGGGGCGTGAGACGAGCTACAATAGCCACCGTGGAGCTGGAATTGTTGCACCTTGGATTGAATTATATTGAATGGGGGTCTTTAAAAAATAAACCCTAAATCGGACGATCCATCTTTAATGGTTGGTTGGTGTTTGTTAATTGCACTTACATTTGTATTCTAGATCGAAGGATTCCAGAACAAGTAGCTGCCTTTTTGTTTTAAGACCTGTGCGTTGGAGACTGCTTGGAGTGGACTCCCTATCTGCAAGAGTGTGGAGTAGCTATTATTTTCTACGTGGATTTGAGACTCTTGTCTACATTGTATCATTACACTAAACAATGCCTTTAACTGGTCATTATTGAGTTCTCTCCGTGTACTGCATAAGTCTCTTGACCTTCGCATCCTTCTGGAAATTCGTTGAATCAATACCACGTTGCTTTTGTATTGAGTCTAGAGGAAACATGTCTATAGGAAACACCATTATCGTTAAGTTGAGATTGTTGATGCTTCATCATAGGATTTTGGTTCAAAATTATTTATGTGATGCTGGTTTTTTATTTACGGGGTTATTATCATTGTTGGTATGATCAGTTTCTCCAACTTCTCATCATCGCACTATCTAATTCACTAGTAATAATAAATATGCATATCACTTTGAAAGACCATAATTATGGATGGCGATAGGTATTCTAAGTGGGTTACAGTTTAACTATTGGTTGAATGACTTGAAAAAGGAAAAAAAAATAGAAAATATATGTTTGAAGACCGATATTCTTCTAGTGTTGACAACACAATAGAGTAACAGCAAAGAAACCAGAAAAATAGCATTGACAAGCATATTCTTTTAAAGAGGACTTATTTGAAGCACGTTGTATATAGCTTGTATATGAAGCACGTTGTATTTCACTGCAAAAATAAAATTGCAGAGATTACAGGTTTCCAACCAGCTTGTAGCAGAAATTGTTACAACGGAAATTTTGAGGATTGTGAGGAGCAGCTAACAACAGAAAATGAGTGAAAGTAGCACTAACAACAACGAGGATTCAATTCAAGTTTAATTTTTTATCAAGTTGCAATCACTAATTTTTGTGAGTTTTCATTGGCAGTGAGTTGAACTAAGCAAAATGAAAATGGGTACATTCTCGGCTGAGACCGACAACCTCAAGCTGCTGAGTAAAATACTTCAAATTTTTTAGTCTTGTTTGTAAAAAAGAGGAGTTGAAAGAATCCATTCTCCATTAGAGTGAGACCTTATATTACCGGTCTTCAATAGTGATATTAAATGTCCTTGTAGAGTTACTGGATACTCTATTGTTTTCTACTATCGAAAAAAATGTTATGATTGACAAGACCACCCTCACTCACATTTGAAATTGTGTAAAATATTCACAAGACGCTCTTGATTATTTCCTACATCTTGAGTCACAACTTCAAGAGACGAAACACATTCTGAACTTGTTCATGTTCAAAACAATCCTCTCTATGATTCCATTTAGTTCCCTACACAAAATTATGCCACTTCAGAAGTACATAAGCAAATTAGTGACCCCAATACATAAGTGAAAGAAAATGAATATGAAGACATGCATAAAGAGGTTTCGCTTATTCCTTCCAAGCCCATCATCAGACCATGGGAAGATATCAACCATAACAAGCAAAGAATTGGTCTTGGATATGACAAGGAAGTGACAGTTCACATTCTTGATTTCTCTAAGCCTATCTAGTTTTAGAGTGTTGGATTCCTCAATAAGAGCTCATTTTCATCCACATCATTTCAAAGTTTGACAATCCAAAACTGTGATCTAGTTGGCCACATGAAAGATCAATGTTTTGATCTTCATCCTTGTAAGCATTGTGGAAATCATACACATTATTCAAATAGATGCTTCATTCTGAAGAAACTTACAAGAGAGAAGATTCACTATGGGTGGATGGATTCTTGGAAATGGTTATCAACAACCAAGAAGATTTATAAGTCATAACAGAGAGTTCATTCACGAGTATTGACACATCTTGTAGTTGAGACATTCTCTTCTCCTCACATTGTTCCTCACAGGGTTGAATGATAAATAGATAGAAACAAGTGAGCGAGAACAAGCGAGCGTGAACACGAGATCCTACATCAGATCCAAAGCCTTGATCCTTCCACACCTAGATTTATAGCACTAGTACAAATTGAGAAATTAGTTGCTAAAAAAATTACTAACATTTTCATATAAATGACTATTTTTCAGTCAATGACTAATACTAGCTAATTTGTAGCATCTTATAACTTGACTAAATTAGTCGTATTTATTTTAGTCATTAATAGTTTCCTTATTTGTCATATTTGGTTATTGATTTAGTCATTAATTGCCACAATTAATTACCAAATATACGACTAAATAAGACAACGATTAATGACTAAAATAAATATGACTAAGTTAATTGAGCTATAAGATACTGCAAATTAGCTACTAATAGTCATGTATATGCAAATTTTAGTCACTTTTAGTCACAAAATTATCATTTGCAGTAGTCATTTATCTCTATTCAGTAGTTCATAATATCATATTCATTATATAAATGACCAATTTAGTATTTTCATATTGATTCATTTTCTTTCATTTGTAATCAATAAAAACAATTAATTTAGTCATTTATTAATTTTATTTGTGTTCATTATTAATCAATATAAATTAATTAGTATGATATTGTGACTAAATTAAAAAAAATGATATACAATATTTATGTTCATCTAATATGAATACACATGTGAATCATGCAAATTTGCATTATTGAATAATATGAAGTACAAACATCTATAATTTCAACCATGTAAATTATATTATAGGAAATGTCAAGTATTACAATATATATGATTTTCCAACAGAATATCCATTAATGGACTAATACTGGTCCATGAAAAAAATTGTCTCTGTAACTTTACATGAAAATCATCTACATCGATGACTTTTCAAAATATTACAACGGCCACTAAGTGAAACCTTGGAAATTCCCATAGAAATCCAATGATTCCCTTATTGTCATTTAACCAACACCCACTACGCTCTCGTACATCTTGTTTCCCAACATGTGTCCTTTGTTTTCCTTGAAGTCCTTGCATCTTCCTATGTAGAAGTTACCTTCTGAATCTATGATCTGAGACTTAATATTTTCCATCTTTCGGAAATTTGACACTACAAAGGTGAAGAGACAAGGTATCAATTAATACTAAATTAAAGAATGTTGCAAAACATATATGAAGTGAAAAGACGAAGTATTAATTAATACTAAATTAAATAATGTTGCAAAACACACTACTAACAGTACCAAAACTTTGTCATGAATTCAAGCCATATCTTAGTTTGTACACAAATATGGAGAAGCGATAGTGAAGAAATTATGGCAATCAACTAGTTCCATTGTATAATTCTAGGTTCAAATTCCCCATTCAAAACCTTGTTTTAACCTCTTTGCAATCTACAATCTAAACTTTGGTGGATACATATTAAGGATTACCTCAAATAAAATGATCACATGAAACATATGATGAGAGGAATACAAAAAACTAGGCCTCCTCCACAACTAAACCTTCATCCACATAATCCTTGCAATGAAAGCATCACATTACATGAATATATATAGAATAAAGATGAAGTATTTCAGTACAAGAAAATAAATATGGCAAGGGAGGAGAATGAAATTGTAAACTTTTCAATGTATCCTCAGTGACATCTCCTTCCTTACAATCCTTAGCTCCTCCTCTCCTAACATGAAATATTCTAGTCAAGCAAATAAAGATGAAAATTGAGGAGAATGCAATTGTAAATTTTTCAATGTATTCTTAGTGACATATTCTTCCTTACCATCCTCAATAATATTCTTGAAAATAAAACATGAGATAGGCTATTGAATGCCACTTATGTTCTCCACGACACCTAGAATGAGAGTTCCCACCTTCTTGCAAAACATTGTTTCCTTAATAAGATCAACAAGAAAAACCACAAAGTGGCAATGTCCATGACACAGCAAGAGCCATAACTGTTTCAATGCATTCAACTAAAGAAACTCAAGTATTGAAATATCACTGCAGGCCAAGAATTAGTACAAAGAATCTAACAAAAAAGAAAATTGCAAGAACTAGATAACTGGCTACTTGGGAGGTTGAACTTATAGTAACTCCCTCAATTAGAATAAAGCATTAAAAACCTTGGTAATTTTAAATAAATTTATTTTTCCTGTACGCCTCACTCAAATTTTCTCTCTAAATTGGGTTAAGTGACCTTCTTGAATTAGAACAAAGCATCCTGAACTTGATCATCTACAATTAAATCTCTATGTTCTCTCTAAATCTAATTCAACTACCTTCCTCAATTAGAACAAAGCATTCTCAACTTCATAATTTGCAATTAACCTCTTTGTGTTCTTTGTATCTAGTTAATCCACCTTCCTCAAGTATAGCAAAGCATTCTCAACTTAGGCATTTGCAATCAATCTCTCTGTTTTGTATTGCTACATTCAATTTTGCACTCTAAATTAGATTTCCTTGAAACAATAAAACTAAGGAAACTCACACTAATCAGAAGATTAATTTATATGTAACCATCCTCACAATATTATAAAATCATCACCAGATATAGTTGTTCATATGGAAGGGACTCCGTTGGCATCTTACAAACATAAGTTCATTAAGTGATCGAATTGTAATCTAGAGAGAAGTCAAACATTTGCATTGCAAATTAGAATTCTACATGATAAGAAAATTAATATAATGGACAACAGGAAGACTTCATTTGATGTCTTGGAAGAACACAATAAAAGGGTAGACTTACATTAAGACCTTGGGCGATCGAGTGATCTGGGTTTATCTCCAATATTTCTCTTCCTTGCATGAACTCTAGGCTAGATGTATCACCCAGAGACTGTGCCTGCATAAGCATTCAAAATCAACCTAACATGTCAATAAAAATGAAAGAACTAAAATCTATACTAATATCCCATTGTTCCTTACAATCTATTAAACTACATTTCCATGTTTTCTAACCACCCAAACTTTCCTGCAACAAGCACACATGGGGATGCGCTTAAGCACTTTGATAGTTTAACTTGTTCTACTTCATCTCCTAACAATTTCTTCATATCCTAACTGTTGAATGTAATAATAAGGTACAATAATAGTTTCATTTTGTGGAAAAGAAAAACCATACCTCAATATCCATCTTCAAAAGTTTTTTCATAAATGGTGCACTTCTAACACTTTTAATGTTGTCTGAAGTAATGTGATAATTTCCATTTTGTTTTTAAGACATGTTTTCAATATAATCATCCAATCTAATCATCTCCTCATCGTGCATGGATGAGAATAAATGTAAGAGAGGAACAATCTGTTTATGGTTATTTGGGTCTTCAATGCAACCCAATTTGATATACTTCCCAAATTTCTCCCCTAATTTCTTGTAATCATGCATTAATAGTTGAAAATGATATAAATTCCATTTAGATAAGATTCAAAATGCATTCAATAAGTTGAGATCAAGGAATATAATAGAAGAATGTAATATTACTTAAATTTCATTGAGATGACAAAAAATAGTCAACACTCCTGTCACAAAACATGTTTTCCATTTTTGAGAAGAAAGTTCAGGAGCATAGAAGATGTAAGGAGTCAGAAACATTAACTGCATTCTATATATTGATGAAACATATACATTCGAATAGATAGTGTGTATTAAGCACCTCATATTTTATTTTAGATGGAAATTAGGATCGAACACAATATTTCTTGGACCATGTGAGGAACTTGCAACAATTAATTGATAAAATGCACAATATATTGGATCATAGAATATTTTTATTGATCATGGGCCACTTCAAGGGGGAAACCTCCTTTGAGCAATCTCAATACAAATAAATTCACGGTGCCTTCATTGACCTCAACACACACTTATATACTAAATCTATGCACCAATACTATGGGTCAAAACCATGGGCCAATACAAACTATGGATCAACAAATAATACGGACGACTTATAAAGCATATGCGCCCAACAACAATAACACAAACTATGGATCAACAATTACTATGGGACGAATTACAAATCATATGCATCCAACAACAATATACTAACAAAGTAAAGAGAAGGGTTGACATGGGTTCCTAACATCCCCTCCACCTTAGAAAAAGCTTTGTCCTCAAAGCTTTAGATGTGGAAATTGTCGCTGAATCTAAAGGAGTGGTTCCCATGTAGCATCCTCTGGTTGCATTCTGTGCCACTGAATTAAGACCTTTGTGATAGAGCGAGAGAGAAGCTGACGAGTGCGCTTATTGAGGACGGCCTCCGACTCCAAAATGATGGATCCTTCATCATCTAGTTTTGGAAAAATAGTTTGTCCTATGATGTGGGTGCCAAGAACTTTCTTCAGAAAAGAGACATGAAATACTGGATAAATGCAGGAAGAAGGAGGAAGTTCCAATTTATAAGCAACGGACCCAATCTTCTAAAGAATCTTATATGGCCTATAGAACTTTGGAGCGAGCTTATGATGCCCTTTGAGTTTCAAGGAGGATTTATTGTAAGGCTGGAGATGAAAAAAAACGATATCACCTGCTTCAAAAGTGTGCTCAGAACGGTTTTGATTGGCTTGTGTCTTCATGTGATTTCTTGCCATGTGAATATTTTCTTGCAAAATGCGAAGAATATGATCGCGATTTCGAAGGACCATGTCAACTGCCTAAACTGAAGAACTGCTTGGGGTGTATGGAAGAAGAACTGGCAGTGCCTAACCATAAACTGCTTCATATGGAGTCATTTTAGAGGAAGAGTGGTAAGAGGTATTGTACCATCATTCAGTGAGAGGGAGCCACTTTTCCCACTGATGTTGTTGTTCAGAGGTGAAGCAACGAAGATAAGTTTCCAAGCATTTATTGATAATTTCAGTCTGACCATCTATTTGTCAGTGATACCCTGAACTCATCTTTAGTTTGGTGCTAGTGTGGTGAAATAGTTCTGTCCAAAAATGACTGGTGAAAGTCACATCACGATCCGAGACAATGGAAGAAGGGATTCCATGAAGACGAAAGATCTGGTCCAAGAAAACTTGAGCAAATGAGGAGGTTGTATAGGGATGGCTGAAAGCATAAAAATGACTATATTTGGAGAGGCAATCAACCACAACCAAAATCACTGTCTTCCCTCTAGATTTAGGGAGCCCTTCAATGAAATTTATAGAAATATCTGTCCAAATCTGGGTAGGTATGGGTAAGGGTTCGAGCAATCCCGGAAGGAGTGTCATTTCACCCTTATTGCATTGGCAGGTATCACATTCATCCACCATCTATTGAATTGTCCTTATCATGCCCTTCCAAAAGAAGTTACGTCGTGCCCATTCATACGTTTTGAGGAACCCAGAGTGCCTTGCCGATGGAGAAGCATGGAGTTCATAGAAGATAGCCTGTTGAAGATCTGTGCTCTGGGAAGCACTAGACAACCCTTGTATCTCAGGGAAGCACCATCCCAAGAGTAATGTGGTACAGCAAAAGGGTTGTTGGCCAAGCGTTGGATGATTTGAGATAATGAGGAGTCATGGACATAGCACTACTGAACAGATCGCAACCAATTTTGAACAGGCATAGAAATAGCTGAAAGAGAACCTTGGTCATCAAATGTGTGAGAAAGAGCATCCACCACAATATTGTCCTTACCCTTCTTGTAAGTGATCTCATAGTTATAACTCATGAGTTTGCTAACCCATTTCTGTTGTGCTGGGTAGGATACACGTTGTTCCAGGAAATATTTCAGACTCTGGTGATCAGTCTTGATGCAGAAATGATTCCCTAATAGGTAGGGTCATCACTTTTGTACTACATGCAAAATAGCTAGTATTTCCTTATCATATGTAGAGGAAACTAAATTCTTACCTGAAAGGGCTTTGCTGTTGAACGCAATGGGGCGTTCATCTTGAAGGAGACTAGCACCAAGTCCATTGCCGCAAGCATCACTCTCAATAGTGAAGGGCTTGGAAAAATCTGGCATAGCTAGAACAGTTGTATTACACATAACTTGTTTCAGTTTGTCAAAAGCACACTCAGTAGCATGTGTCAATGTAAAAGCATCATTTTTCAATAGAGCAGTTAATGGAGCTACAATCTTCCCATAATCCTTGACAAACTTGCGGTAGTAGCCAGTCAACCCCAAAAAACCATGAAGGCTCTTGACTGTCTTAGGAGGAGGCCAGTTGTTCATGGCAGTGATTTTGGCAGGATCCACGCGAACCCATTGTGTTGAGATAATGTACCCAAGATACTCAACTTCCTTCTGTCCAAAAACAAATTTAGACTATTTGGCGTGGAGATGATGGTCAGAGAAAAGTTGCAATACAAGATCCAGATGATGGAGATGTTCAGCCCATGTTTTACTGTAGATGAGGATATCATCAAAGAATACCATAATGAATTTCTACAAGTAGGGCCAGAATATTTTATTCATCAAGGCCTGGAATGTGGAAGGAGCATTAGTGAGGCCAAAGGGCATGACCAAAAACTCATAGTGGCCATCATGTATGCGGAAATTTGTTTTAGGGATATCATCCTCATGAACCCGAATTTGATGATACCTAGAACGAAGATCCAACTTGGAGAAAAATTGAGCACCATGAAGCTCATCAAGAAGCTCGTCAACAACAGGAATTGGAAACTTATCCTTGATGGTGAGGTGATTAAGTGCTTGAAATTCAATGCAGAGGCGCCATGACCCATCTTTTTTGCAAACAAGAAGAACTGGTTAAGAAAAGGAACTAGTGCTTGGGAGAATAATACCTTTCTTCAGTAAGTCCCGAACAAGCATTTCAATCTCTATTTTTTGGTGAAATGGGTAGCGATAGGGCCTGATGTTGGGAGGAACGTTTCCAAGAAGGAGCTAAATACGATGGTCCTTTGGCCTTGAAGGTGACAATCCCACTAGCTCAACAAAGACACCTGTATATCGATCCAGAATGTGTTGTAGATCCAAGGGAGTAGTGGAGACCGCTGATGGTTGCATCTCAATGGAATGGATCTAAGAGATGACACCATGTGAATTCTTCTTAAGGAGTTTTTCCATGCGATGTGAACTGATGATGCTGAGAGACCCTGGTTGTAATCCTGTCAATGTGTGTTTTTTCCATTGGGGGAGAACTGCATCCAAAGTTCAGCAAAATCCCATAAGATGGGGCCAAGTGTGCGTAGCCATTGAGTGCCCAAAACCACATCACATCCACCTAACGTCAAGGAAAATGTGTCAAAGCGTAGGTTATAATCTCTCATAGAGATACACACATTATGACATTTCCCTTTGCAAGGTAAGGTGCCGCCATTGGTAACCATGACTTCAAAGTTGGAGCAAGGATGGATAAAACAATCATCCTGTTTGCCGATCCGAGGGACAATGAAATTATGAGTGCTACCGGAATCAATGAGTATTGTAATAGGAAGCTTCTTGAAGTAACCTCGTACCCGCATTGTTTGGGGGGTGGTGATTCTAGCTAAAGTATGGAGAGATATCTCTGGTTGGTCGTCCTGAGACGGAGGGTCAATAGGAGGCTCCTAAATATCGATCGGAGCATCCATTATATCTGGAGCTTCTTCACCAATTTCAAAGGCAAGCGGAGAATCCACATCCAAGAGATAGAGCTTTTGTTGAACACATCTATGTCCCCAATTGAATTTCTCATCACAATTATAACAACTTTTTCTCTGTGTGCATGCATCTCTGTTTTAGACAAATGCTTAATAGGAGTTGATCGAGGAGATGGAGGGATGGGAGGTCGTTGGGAACCCATATTTTGGAAGGGAACAAAAGTGGATTTGGAGCATTGTTGGGCTGCAATCTTGTCTTATGTCAACTTAGCCAACCCCAGGGCTTCCATCATTGTGTTGGGACAGAACATTTTGACCTCAGAGCGGATTGCATCCTTTAGACCACTGATAAAACAATTCCAGTAGAAGTCATCAAGAAATCCTTCGATGTGGCTGGCTAGTTTCTCAAATTCGGTTTGATACTCTCTCAGAGTGCCAATATGGCGAAGTTTAGTGAGGGATCTTGTGAAGTCATCAAAAGCACTAGGACCAAATCGTTGCAAAAGGAGCTGGCAAAAATCTGGCCATTTTGGATCCTCATGAGCCTTGATGTACCAACAGTACCATTGAAGAGATTCTTGTTCCAAATGAAAGGATGCAAGTGGAACTTTGTTGACATCAAAAGTATTATGCAGACTAAAATATTGTTCTGCACAATAGATCCATCCAGTCGGATAAGTACCATTGAAGCGAGGAAAATCAAGATTCAGATCACGGAAATTGCTGGAAGAAGATAACCCATTGTCTGATGAATACTCGAACTGTCGTTTATTGTTCATGCCTGAATGCTCAAGATGGAGACCAAGAAATTTTTCATCCAGATCCTGGAGCTTGGCTTGGATGGCTGCAAGTGCTTCCTCCATGGTTTTTTCTCCTGCATGGGTGACAACCATAACTAGGATTTTTTTTTTTTGAGTGGGTAGAAAAATAAAAACAAAAACTGTTTCAGTAAATGAAAATCTATATTTGGGAAAAAATCTGAAGGGTAATTTGGGTTTTACTAGGTTTTGGACACTGTCAAATGGACAGGGAGGCAGAAAAGGAGGATTTTAGAAGGAAATAATGAGAAAATTTGGCAGAGAGGGACAAAGAAGCAGAATTAAGAAAGAAACTTTGTGGTAAAATTTGAAGGCGATTGGGTGAAAGTCGAAGAAGCTATGGAAAACCCTAAAAATAGACAAATGTGATATTTCTGGCTTTAGGAAGTGGAATTTGGGATACCATCCTCAAGAATGAAATATGTAGAATGGGATTACAGGGGTGTCAGGAAAGTTTCAAGGGAAACAGAGTGAAAACAAGGGAGATATGGCGAAAAAGCATTTTTTTTTTAGGAATGGATCTACAACAGCGCGGAAGGGATCGGAAACAAATAGATCTGCAACGATGCGGAAGTGATCGGAAACAAAGGGATCTGCAATGACACGGAACTGATTGGCAACAGATGGATTTGCAACGGCGCGAAACTAACCGACAACAGTTCTGGATAGAGAAAATCTGTGATTTTGTAGCTGAAAATAGATATGGACCCTAGGTATGCTCGGCTTCCTAACAGTTCAGGTGATTCACTCAACCACCAATGTTTTCTGATGGCTTGTGTATTGGGGAAGTACCCTTCACTCCACAGATCAGGTAAAACTGATAACCGCTTTGTTACAAACGACAGCTCTTGGTTTACCTCACGGATGGGAACTAGTCAATTAGGTAGGGGTCGTTTCTTTTCGTTGGCAGGTCCTCTCAATGGGCCAGCTACTTCGGGGTTCTTGTGGTACTCCTCACAATGAGTTTGAGGGCTTATGCCGAAGTACTTCCCACAGTTAAGAGAATAGGGATTATTCCCAGATCCAAACCTGCAACAGATATGAAAAAACGTTTTGGCAGAAATTTCACCCAACGAGCCCAAGAAAGTGCTCTAATACCAGAGGTGAGGAACCTGCAACAGTTAATCGATAAAATGCACAATATATCGGATCACAGAATATTTTTATTGATCACAGGCCACTTTGAGGGGGCAACCTCCTTTGAGAAAGCTCAATACAAATAACTTCACAGTGCCTTCATTGGCTTCAACACACACTTATATACTAAATATAGGCACCAATACTATGGGTCAAAACCATGGGCCAATACAAACTATGGATCAACAAATACTACAGGTGGCTTACAAAGCATATGCGCCCAACAACAATAACACAAACTATGGGTCAACAATTACTACGGGACGACTTACAAAGCATATGCATCCAACAACAATATACTAACAAAGTAAATAGAAGGGTTGACATGGGTTCCTAACAGACCATGATATGGTTAATTAACAGTCCTCTGAATTATAGGTTGTGGAATTAGCTCTTTATTTTCACTTTGTACAATACCCTGAATGATATCAAATTTCTTTTGCACAAGATGCTTCTTCATTATATGAACATGGCATACACATTCAAGGATTTGAGCATAACTAATTTCAATAAAGCAGACAAAATGTTCGACCAAAAGGCGATCATAAAACATATGTTAGTTCTAAACTTCTAAAGCCACAGGAAATCAATCCTAACTAATTGAGCCAAACTATTAGATCCTAGTTATGTCCCGTGGTCTATATGTCCCCTTTTTCATAGAATCAAATTACCATGTCTTTGTTTGTTTGAACCCCAGCGTCTAAGCATTGGAAGTGCTTTGATTTAACCATTTGACCACAACTAGAAGACATGCATATTCACATATGTATTTATATATCTATGTATGTATTCCAAGCCTCAATGGCCCCCTTATTGGATGTAGTTCTGTCACATTCCAGCGTAAATTATTGAATGTGAAATACGGAGGAACGAATTTAGAGTTATCGTATGAAAACAAACCTAATGACTAAAAGGTTCACAAGAGAAATCTAATCTATCACATTCTTTGAATGACTGCAATAATACACTATAGCTTACATAAGAAACTAATATAAAAATTCACAAACAATCAGAGACCTGCAACTGTTCAAAAGGAAATAAATGCATGAGAAGTGTCTCAAAAAAACTTTGAAATACTAAAATGTCTTGCATGGGTCAAAGAAAACAACCAGGAATTTGGTTGGGCACTTAATCAAATTGAGGTAGAAAATTAACTAGTTAAACTACAGTGAATGCAGTTGAAAATTGAAAGGTATATATATTACACTAAAATGGACAATACAAATTGTTTCATTCTCAAAAATGTTTTTAACAGGAGCAAATCCTTGGAGGTATATATTGATTGTGGTTATTATATGGTTACAGCTAATTCTAGTTGAGTCTTCTTTGTTGATTGTGTTTTATGCTTGATACAGGACTTGATGTTGAACTATCGGGAAATCAAAAGTGGGATATTTGTAGGATCGAGCACCACAGAGAAATAATTCACATAGATGAAGAATCAATACATCAAGATTTATGTGGTAAAACCTTCAAGAGAGAAACGTACATGGAGCAACAAAACATTGTATTACAACTCAAGAAGGTTTACATCTAGTACAATAATCTACTCTCCATCGTGTGATTGTCACTGAAATCATTCTCTCCAAATCTTTACAGAGGGAATATGGACCAATATAATTGACATAATATTGTGACTATTAATAATAGCATGCACTCATGCACACTAAGAGAATAACCAAGTTAAACCCTCATAAGAACTTAGGATCATGATGAGTAAAAATAAGATACTAGAAGTGCTAATCTTATGTTAACAATTGGGTGAATAGGGAATCCAAATAATGGCCTATACTAGCAGGTAACCATGCAATACAAATGACTATAGTATATTAAATCAAATTGATCTTATATTATACTCCTAATGTCTAATATTCTAACACCCCAATTACAAGCAACCTGGGATGGTGTTGATGCCTCGAAATTCGCAGCACCATCCAGCAAGGGATTCTCCTCGGTAAGCAAGCCCAATTAGATCGTTCATCGTTTGGTGTAGGGAATCCGTCCGATTAATGGCCCGGCTACCGTGTGTGATTTTAAAATGATTTTTCACCGGTTGTGGCCCGATCCACCGTTTATGTATTTTATATTTAAAGATGATATGCAAGTGGTCTATCTAAATGCATGCAATAAAACAAATCCGATCTAAATTTTCTAAGGTAATTAATCTATCCCTACAGGGAGCAAAACTAAAATATGAGTAAAAATATACCCAAGAATCTCACTGGTAGTTGTTCAATAATATGGATGCATTTACAATGGAAAGTAAAATATATCAAAGTTGGCTTTGACAAAATTAAAATGTTCCATTACTCATTTAACACAGAATATTTGCACAGGAAATGAAATCATTCATAACAGAGAATTAATTCAGAATAGTTAGGAACGATATCACAGTATATGCATGAAAGGTGCAGAAATAATTGAGCAGACATTCAACACATTCCCAAGCAAAACACAATGCTATCTTTTCCCAGGAAAATGGAGCTTTCTTTATTGATGCAGCAAAATAGTTCACGTACAAGACAAATCAGTCCTTTCACATGCCAAAAGTCCTTTCCTTCTATTCTATTCCTCTATTTATAACTTTACAAAATTTGTCCCTTCTCATACCTTAACCCTAGGGAAACACAAAAGTTTGTCATCTAGTGCCTAAATGAGACAAAAGTAATTTCCAGCTGTTTTTTAAACATTTATACAATACAACAGCCTCCAACTGTCTTTTCTAAATTTACAATAAAACAAATTTAATTCCCAGTTGGCCCTACTTCCTCAGCTGGTCTTTCTACTTCAACTGACCCATCCACTTCAGCAGGTCTATTCGCTTCAGCAATGTGGCTAGTCCACTGGACGATTTCTCGTATGGTAAAATTTCCCTGTGCAGAAATCATCATTTTTAGTGATATATCATGCTTACGTAGATCTGATTTAATGTTTGTTGCTCCTGCTACTGTCGCCTGGGCGATGTCTTCCATAAAATAAGCATGGATAGAAGTTTTCCCAATAAACCGGTGGAGGTCTTCTGGTGTCAAGACATCTATCTTCCTTAGGTACTCTGTTTCTGAAATGAGGTCGACCTATAGGTCTGACAAATGCTGATCTTTGTCAGGAAAATCATCTATGGTTTGAGGTAAAACCATATGGAATTTTTCATGGGTTTCCCGGACCTTTGAGTAGAATTTGGTACATTTCCCGATGGTTTTCTGGATTCCACTAATTATTTTTGTACCACAGTCTCTACAAAAACTCAAGGAGTCCTAAATCTAGATCTGAATCATCTACGGACTTAATAGGTAGGTTCCCATGGAAACCTGATTTCCCTTTTCTCCATTCAAGCTTCCTATTGATTTCCTCCAAGTAGTGCACATATTTTTTCTTGATTCTCAGTGCATCAGTGTCAATCACTTTCATCCTAGCAATCATTCCCTTTACCTTACAAACCTCCTCCATGATCAGCTCTAGTGACTGATGAACTTTCCTCAGCATACCGCATGCTTGCTCATGGAACGCGTTAGATCCCGCTTCTTCTCATTTGCATCCTTTACTTGCTCTAAAAGCTACTCTTTTTCCTTCACCAGCCTCTCGAACTAAGGCTTATAGAACTAGACCTGCTGTACAATGTTGGCCTCATGTTGCTCATACTCTTGTATGCGCGCTTTAAACTCTTTCTTTTCGCCTTCTGCGATTACTAGTTGCACATTTAGACCATTCTTTTCATCCTCGAGCTTCTGGGTCTGCAAAGATATTTCTTTCTTTTCGTCTTGAAGCTCACTATATTTCCTCTTCAGGTAATTTCCCTGGTGCACCTCCTTCAAAATATTATCTTTAACTGTGAAGCACTTGTCCTTGTATTTCCTTATTTCTTCCACCCGTAGATCTACATTATTGGCACTTGCCTGGGCCTAATCCACACTGCATGCTGCCGTGAACTAAGGGTCATTGTTAGTCCCTTGAAAAATTGAAACTTGTGTTATTCTGACTTCGTCTTGGTCGTATTGAGTTTTCATCCTCTTTTCCAACCTACTCATGATAGCCTTCTTCTTTTTATCGTAAAAGACAAAATCTAGCTTTGCCACTAGGCGTTGCTTTAAGGGAGTATATGGGGTGAGAGAGAGCTCATGTAATGAGGCATCCCCTTCATTTTTTATCTCCGGTGGGTTTATTGTTGATACATCTATGTCCATGGCTTGTGTTCTTGATTTTCCCTACTCCACAGCTTCCTTGGACTTCTTTGCTTCCTCTTTCTGCCTCTGCGGTTCTTTTGCTTCTGCTTCCGCATTCTCCTTTATTTCTCGTAGCTTTTCAGCTTCTTCTCTATTTATACTCTCAGCTTCTTCCTTTTGAATTCTCTCATCATGCTCCTTCTTCATCTTTGCATCTCGCTCTTGCTGAATTCTAGCAGCTTCTGCATCTTGCTGCTGCTTTTCTTCTTCTTCCTTTTGAAGCCTTTCTGCTTCTTCCCTCTGCTTCTCTGCTAGCTCCCTTTGAAGCCTTTGATTTTCTTCTTCTTGGAGTCTATCTGCCTCTTCTTTATTCTTCTTTTTAGCCTCTTGGTGATGATTCTCTTCTTCCTCCTTTTTCTTTATCCCAACTCCTATGGCAGCTTTGGAACTGGAACTAGCCCCGCTTTTTAGGCGGTAGCACTTGCCTAACTCAGTCATGTTTTGGAACTTCTAAAGAATGTTTCATCTTTGTCAAAATAATGCGCGTACTCAAAAGTGATCCTGTGGGAAGAACAGTGTTCAACGACTTTACCTTGGGGGTCATGCCTTATGAAGATCTTCATTCCAAAATGGAAGGCCTCTAAGTCCTGAGCAAATTCTATACCATCTTTTTCCTTGGGGAGCTGGTATGCTCCAATGGTAAAAGGCATTGGCGGGTATTCAACCTTCTTCTTTTCATGGAGAACCCTACTGAATCCATCGATAAAGAGTTTCCTTATAGGTTCTTTATGCACTACGTAATCTGTGGAATACCAGGGCAATAGGGATGTGGCTCGACTCCCGCCACACATTCTGATGTGTGTTCCCTCCATAGAGAAGTAGTAATCTCTGAATGCTTCAATGATCAACATAGCATTCTCTTACAGGAAATTTGGTTCTGCCTTGAAGAGTAGTTGATATAGGGGCATGATGAACTTATCACAAATCTGAGTGTAATGGCTAGCATACTTATGTGCCCACGTTATCTGATAAGCCACATGGAGGGGAGATTCTTTGCTCTTCTAGATGCATCCCAAATTAGGGAAAGGGTGCTTGATGAATAAAAAATCCACCATATGAGAGGACATGAAGAAATCGGCTTTGTTTTGTGTCAATCCTCCCTATGCAGCAGTTATAAGTGAAGCCATGCTATCTAAGATAATATCATCTTAGTTGAATATTGTACCATGTGTGGCCACATGGGACATCACCGGTACCTAGCCAATTTTATATACGTTTCCATTGGGCATGTCGAAAAATCGACTCAACATTGTGGCAATGAGCCTATACGGAGTACTCAGATGTTGACTCTCATACTCTCCACTGACCCTTGCCCTTATTTTCCTTTCAGCAATTGTCATCTTTCTTTCATATTCCAAAGGGTCCATCTTTAGCCCGGATATCCATTAATCATTCAGTAGGGTCTTAGGGTAGGGAAGTCTGTATGTTGTCATGATAAAATATGATGCAAAAGATGCAAGACTCATCCCATCGATATCTGTGATGAATCTGGTGTCAGTATTCACCTGGGATAGTATCCAACCAATAACCTCCGAGCATGGGAACAGCTCCGGTCGAGTGGCCGCTTTGTGGAGACCATACTTTTTTATGTTCTTATAAACCATTAGCTCTTCCAAGGAGGCTTCAGGGAAGTTTTGGTCTTCAACGTCTCTATATATCTCGCCCCATTGATATTTTGGGCCAGCTCCTATGATAGCTTTCGTGTTGCCGAACATCGTCTCGAGCGAGGTGTCTAACAGGATTTCCACGTTTGAGTCTGGCTTGGCTAACTTGGCTTTCTTTCTGGCGGGACGCCTATGCATATCAGACCTATGATGACATTGAGGGGACAAATGAGGGATTCCAATTGTTTATAAGCAATACAGTATTCATATTCATGGTATTTAAAATAGAGCTTGAATTAATCATGAATGTTAGCTTCCATTTAAACTTTCCCATTAAGGCTGAAAAAAATGAAGACCAACACTGACACAAAAATCATCCATGCGGCAATTCAATGAGAACGATTTAAACAAAAAAACGAGCGTTGCTGGTGATTATTTTATCATCATAATTAGTGAACAAGCCAGTACTATCAACATTATTTTAGAATTTCAAAATGTGAAGTCCCTACGCTAATGGAAGAAGACAAGCCTTCAAGCATGCTAGCGCATTTAATGTTTATGCAAAACTATCTTAAGAGGTGATGGGAGAAGCCTTAGGAAGGACAATTCTTGACAATGAAACGACTATGCGGGCGACTCTGGCTCGACTGAATTTTACTCTTGCGAGCAACTGATAGCTGCAAGGGTGTGTGTGTTAAGAAACAGAGCATAGTGTCCATGAGGCAACTTCTTCTCGGTCCACAACGGTTTTACTGGGATGGAAAATAAAGTGGTCGTCAAGGTTCAAGGTTCGGGCGAAGTTCATTGAAAGCGAGCCTACCGAACTTAGGACAAGAAGTTTCCTAGTGGGTACCGGGTTCAAAACTTGACAGACCCTGAATTGATGGTTGCAACGGACTAGACATGGCCATGAAACTCGAGCTAACAAGGATACCGGGCATGGGTAAAAATATCTGGGGCGGAAGTGTTTTTTTAGTGCTATGAAGTACAAGGAGAGCCTGGTTTTCAAAGAACTTGGGCTCTAAAAACAACCAAAAACAGCTTTAAAACAAAAAGAAACGCTAAACCAAGGTCCCAAGCGTCTAAAACAAACGGAATAGAATTTGAAAGGGCCTACCTATCGACACTGGAAGGGTTATTAGAACCAGTATGCGTGCTCTGACTAGCGACAGCCTGAAGCTTACAATGGCGCTCAATCGATGCTTCTCGGTTTTGCAAAAGGTGGGAGGTAAAACCCAAAACCCCGTTGCATATATATGCATAGCTAAGCAATTAAGACCTATGGGTTTGGCAGTTGGGCACACTAATGGTGCACGGGGCTCGATGGATCAACTGATAAATTTGCACGAAGTTTAATTAAAGTCTCCACCCACTCACTTTTACGTTTTCCCAAAAGAACCGCGTCGACGGGGACGACAGACTGCGTGGATCAGGGGTGGTCAGTGAGTTTAAGATTAAAGCTTGCGCAATGGCCGACAGAGTTATCGTTAAGCATTGCGACTGTGGAACTGCGACGAGGATCGACGAGGATTAAAAATGATGGTGCAGTGATTGATGAACTTTTTAAAGTGAAATTTTGCGCAACGGTCAGCGGGGTTATTTTTACCAACACGACTAGGTGCTACGATGGGGAGCAGTCGACTTAACCAAAACTAGATGAGAAAATCGGCACAAATTAACCAACAAACGGCGCAACGGTCAGAGAAGTTAAGACCAAAACTAGCACAACGGTCGACAAAGAACAACTTAAAGGACCGCGCAATGGTCGACGACATTAGTGCTAAATACTATGACTGATCGGCCAACGATAACACAAAAAGGTGCGCAACGGTCGGTGCAAGGAAAGACTGAAGGTTGCGACCGGACGGCAAGGTTAACCTTAAAGACTCCGACCACCTGTACAACAAAAACAACTAGTCGCGAAAAATAGACTAAAATGATGCAACCAATTTGGCGAAAAAAAGTGAAGTTTTCCTTAGCCAAAAAACAACTTTTGCTGAAGAAAGAGAACAACTTAAAGGGTCAAAAACCAATCTTCCAAGGGACCACAAAACTATATAGAAATGAAAGGAGGGGCCCTATAATTTTCAAAAAATTATGGGGATCAAGTTGCAGCAGCAACAATTGGCGATTTGCTGGTGAACACAGATCTCTAAATCAATCTCTTTCCAAGGTCAGAAAACTCACGGGTTGTTGGCCCATATGTAACAACTTGCTTACATAGTCCAATTTCTACAAAGGGAGTGATCACTTTTATCATAATGGTCATTGGGACAAAAGAAAACTTTGAATTAAACTTCTCTAAAACTCTCTTAGGGCCAAAATGTGAAGTTCATTTTGAAATCTGTCTTTCAGATGTCCACTAAAATCGGACTCCACGGGATCGTAACAGCATCTCACAAACATATTCGTTTGTTCCTCATTCCCATGTTGTTAGCATCTTTTGGATGTTTTCTTTATTGAAAACTTTTGTCGTTTGAGCCTTCCATAATAACTTTCTTCAATCTTGAACATTTGATTTAGGTTCTTCAATCCATAATGTCCTTTTGTGTGAGAAAGAGATTTATTTGATTGTCATGCTCACGGACAGAGAAGAACCTTGCTAGGATGACCATTATAACAACTTCCTTGATTGAATGTCTTTTCTTTTCTCAACCATGCTTTAATGGAGGCAAGAATTTCTGGAAAATAGACTCATTGATATAAGCTCTTTTGGCTTTTGATTTGCAGCATGGGATCATTTTAAATACCATACATCTGTGAGACATGATCCTCTCTGTGGGTCCATTGTAGTGAACTTCTTGAGACAGTTATTAATGTGAGTGTAAATGGAGCCCCAAGATAGTAACAAGGAAATCATAAATCTCAGTTATTTAACAGGGGTTATTGTGACACAAGTATGAATAGAAAGGATCTCTTCACTCTGGAAACTAGTTAGCAAAAGCAAAGTCACATAGATAAAATTTATTTATAAGTCCATTCTGACTTTCCAAGAATTTGAGATATGCTCAAAGCCCTGTCTCTCAACCACACCAAGAAGTTGGGCTAGGATTTATTTAAAGTACTCAAACAAAAGAGTAGGGTAAAGGCAGAATGAAAACACTCAGACAAAACAAACTAAAGAATCTAAGAGAAAGAAAACAAAAAATTGAGGCAAAACAAAAAGGAAAAGGTAAACCTAGCAAAACAAAACAACGTTTATTTATGTACAAAAGTGTCCCAAGGACTACGTGAAGTACTGCTTTAAAGAAAGGCCATTGACAGGGAGGTTTTCCTCCTCCCCTTGTAGGTCTTTCAGTTTGTACGTCAACGAGCCAACCTTTTCAGAAATTTGGTAAGGGCCAAGCCATAATTGTTGAAAATTTGTGTGCTTTCCCTTATCACCATGTGGGTGGTCCCACTTCAGAACTAAGTCACCTATTTCAAAACTCCTTTTTCCAGATTTTCTCTTATCAAACCACCTCTTGACAATGTCTTGGTGTTGGTGGAATCTGTCTTTGGATTTCTGTCGTGACTCTTCAAGCCTCAGCAAGGTATCAATTTGTGATTGTAGGACTGTTGTGGCCACAACAGATCCCATGCTTAACTCAAGCACGGGAGCCCCATTTTTTTGTTTTTTTTAATAAATACAAAGGTATTTGGGTGATTTTTCAGTGTAAATATGAGTATTTGGTTTTAGTATGCTTAGATCTCTTACCCATGCTTTTGTTCTGCATTGTTTTCTCTTTCCGGATGATCTTCACCTGTCTGGTTTTTAATTTTCCTCAAATTTTGAGTATTTTACTTTCAGTTTTTATCAAACTGAAACCCGGCAGTTAGAAGTCCCGAAACCCACAACCCACAATTGCGGGTTGCGGGATCTTGTTTTTAAGTTTTGGATTTTGGTGAACCCGAAACCCGCAACCCGACGGTTGCGGCTTTCGGCTTTCGCGAGCCCTTTTTCAACCTTGCCGTTTGCGAGACCCTGCAACCCGCAACCCGCAATTGTCGGGTTGCGACTTTTGGGATCCTTTAAAAAGTTTTTGTGAGTAATATTTTCGCGCAAAACCCGCAACCCGCAATTTAGAGATGCGGCTTTCGAGAATGAGTTTTTCAATTTGCGATTTAATCATTCCTGCAACCCACAATCCGCACTGTCGGGTTTCGGCTTGGAGGATTCTTGAATAAACTTAATAATAAAACTAAATCCCGCATCCCGCTTTGGTTGATCTCAGCCGTCCGTTTGCTTTGATCGTGTTGATGTATATGTAACTTTGGAATGTATTTCATCCATGTATTTCATATATATTTATTGTACCCTTATTAGAGATGTGTTATTCCTCTATAAGGAAGTGTCGTCATGTGGATTGACAAGTGTCGCAAGTGTGTGTACTTGCCGATGGGTTATTAGACCACCATGTGTGGGGTTGGCCCTGAAATATATATTATATTATGGATGTATCTAGATAGACAAGTCGGCCCCATAGTGTAACTGGGAAAACAGGTTAAGTATAAATAGAGATCGAGAGATCTTTATTTGGATCATTCAAAAAGACACACTTCTCTCACTCAGAAAGTGGCGCACTAGTGAGGAGGAGGATCATCTGCTCTAGGAGACTATCTCAAGTGTATTTTGGTTGTACTTTGGTTGAGCCATTGCTCTCTCTATCTCTGAGGAAGTTGTGGGGTTTTTCACCTTACGGTTTTCCCCACGGAAACTCTATGTCTCTTGTCTCTCATGCTTTTGATTCTTGTGATGCTTGTCATGCTTATTGTGATTTTTATGCATTGATATACTGTATATGTTATTCTCTCAGTAAAGATCCTAGAGTTTTGTGAATTAATTCTCAAAATTTAACATGGTATCAGAGCTAACCTGAGAAGAAGACATTTTGCAGTGACAAAAACTTGAGTTTCTTGTTTATTGGGTTTCTCTCCATAGTTTTTGGAAAAGCAGTATAGTAGATTGACTCTACTCATCAAGGAGAATCTATTTGTCCAATCAGAATTCAATTCTGAGCATTTTCAGATTTGGCCCTAAAAATTAGGGTTTCCACACAAATAGGAATTTCTGAAGTCTGAAGACATAGATGGAAGTGCCTTGCAAAAATCGAAGTTTAGAGCTTTGGATCGAGATTTTTGGCTGGGTAGATCTCCGGGAAACTCAAACCCTAATTCAAGGCTCTCCCTAGTGAACCCGGGAGGACAAAAAGGTAAATATGAAGGGTAAAGCTTTGTTGATCTCAAATTTTGAATACACCAGGCTGATCAGCTCATCAAGGCGCATCTTTCTATCCTTTCAGAAAGTTGAAATTCACATTTTGAATTTTTAGGGTTTTTTTCGACAAACCCTAATCCAGGACCAGATCCAGTTTTCAGCATTTCAAGTGGTAAGACCTAAATCTTTTCTATTTCCATTTGAAGTACTCTTTGAGATGTCTCACCACACCAAGCTTGAGGATAAGCTTGAAGGAGCTGATAACTTCCAAGCGTGGAAGTATAGGATTGGGTTAATCCTGGAAGAGAATGAGTTGGACTCATATGTAAAAGAAGACATCCCTATCTCAGAGGATGAAGAGGCTAAGGTATTGCGTAAGAATAAATTGGTCAAAGCAAAGAGAATCATTGTTGATTCTATCAAAGACCATCTCATACCCCATGTGTCTTCTCTAAAGACACCCAAGGAGATGTTTGACTCTCTGACCAAGCTATTTGAAGGGAAGAATATAAATCGGAAGATGACCCTACGGAACCAATTAAAAGGAGTAAAGTTTCAGAATGGAGAAACCATTCAATCTTATTTTTCAAGGGTCTCCCAGATCAAGGAACAACTAGAAGCAGTGGATGAAATGGTGGAGAATGGTGAAGTGGTGATGACCACTCTAAATGGCCTACCCAGGTCATGGGATTCCTTTATTCAAGGAATTTGTGCAAGGAAGAAGTTGATCTCCTTCAACAGATTGTGGGAAGAATGCTCTCAAGAAGAAGCTAGGCTTGTGGCTCGAGAAGAAAAGATGGGAAATGAAGATCAAGCTCTCACAGCACATGCCAGGAAAGGCAAGTCCAAGAAGGAATCATCTCATAACAGGAAATTCTCACACCACCATTATCATAAAGATAAGAAAGATCTCAAATGCTTCAATTGCAATGAGAAGGGACACTTTACTTCAGATTGTCCCAAGAATAAGAAAGACAACAACAACTTCAACAAGAAGAAGAAGAATAACAAAAGAAGATATCATGCTCATGCTGCTGAAGATGATGAACCCCCAAAAAAGAAGGCTAGGGCAGAAAGTGATAGTGATGATGACTCATCAAGTGAAGAAGAGTACGTTCTAATTTACGCTCTCACAGGTACTATCTCCCATGGTTGTAATGATTGGTTGATTGATAGTGGGGCTTCCAAACACATGACTGGGTTTAAAGAATATTTTGTAAATCTGTCTGAACATGAATCACCCCATAAAGTGAAACTTGGGGATGATTATCAATACCCAATCAAAGGAAGTGGCGAATCCTCCTACAACCTAGACTCTGGAAAAGAAGATGAAAGAAGTCCTTTATGTACCTAGGCTCAAGAATAACTTACTCTCCATCTCTGCATTGGATGCAAAAGGTATGAGGGTTGCATTTGTGGATGGCCAAGTCCTAATGTGGCCAAAGGGAAAGACCATAGATGATGCAGTAGTGATTGGAGAGCAAGAGGGAGGTTTGTATAAATTGAAGGGACAACCTGAACATGCCATGGTGCATGAATCCATGGAGCCAAGTGAACTTTGGCATAGAAGACTTTCTCATATGCACTATAGGGAACTTCCAATTGCAAGCAAGGCTATAGAGGGTCTTCCTGAAATCAAGACCAAACATGAAGGTGTTTGCAAAGGATGTGCAAAAGGTAAGAACATTAAGAAGGCTTTCCCAAGCAGTGAAAGCAAGGCAAAAGATATCCTAGAAATCATCCACTCAGATGTATGTGGTCCTATGTCATCCAGTTCTCTGAGTGGGTATGTTTACTATGTCTCATTTATTGATGACTTCTCCAGGAAGACTTGGGTATACTTTTTGAAGAACAAAGATGAGTTGTTTGATAAGTTCAAGGAATTCAAAACCTTGATGGAGAATCAAACTGATAATAATATCAAAACATTCAGATCCGACAATGGTGGAGAATTCACCTCAAGTGACTTCAAGAAGCTGTGCAGTGATTCAGGGATTAAGAGGGAGTTGACTGCTCCTTATAATCCTCAACAAAATGGATTTGCAGAAAGGAAGAACAGAACAATCATGTAAGCAACAAGGGCAATGTTGCATGACCGGGATCTACCTATGCATCTATGGGCAGAAGCAGCTAGAACAGCTGTATATGTGTAGAACAGAACACCCCACAAGATATTGGACAACAAAACTCCAGAAGAGGTATTTTCTGGAACGAAACCTGAAGTCAGCCATCTCAGAATATTTGGTTGTCCAGTATACACTCATGTCCCAAAGGAAAAGAGGACCAAACTAGATCCTTCAGGAAAGAAGGGTATCTTTGTGGGTTACAGTGAAAGCTCGAAGGCTTACAGAATATACTTTCCAGGGTTCAAGAAGATTGATGTCAGCAAGGATGTAACATTTGATGAAAACTCAGCATTCATCAAATCAAGGAAGGCACCTATCGAAGTTTATGAAGAACCTAAGGAAACTAGATTTCAAAACACTACCATGACTGAAGCAATTCCAGAAGTTGTTTGTGAGATTGAAGATCCGCAAGAACCTATAGATCCACCCCGTGAGGATAACTCTCACAAGAGGAAACCTGCTTGGGCTAGAGAGCTCATTCAAGATGCAGAAATATTTGGCATTCCAGAAGAAGAACACAGAGAAAAGAAGAGAACCAGATCACATACCAGCTATGTTGCTTTACTCTGTGACATTATGAACAAAGAACCTTCCAGTTATGAAGAAGCAGTGGAAAAGAAAGAATGGAAGGATGCCATGGTTGAGGAATACCTATCAATAATGAAGAATGATGTTTGGGATGTTGTCCCAAGACCTAAAGAGAAGTCTGTTGTGACTTCCAAATGGATCTACAAAATCAAGCATGCTGCAGATGGCAGTGTAGAGCAATACAAAGCAAGATTCGTAGCTCGTGGCTTCTCTCAGAAAGAGGGAATAGATTATGAAGAAACTTTTGCACCTGTAGCCATGTATACTTCCATCAGAACAGTACTTGCCCTAGCTGCAGTAATGAAATGGAAAATACACCAGATGGATGTCAAGACTACTTTCTTGAATGGTGTAGTTGAAGATGAAGTATATGTGGAGCAGCCACTCGGTTTTGAAATACATGACAGGAGTCATATGTGTGCAGATTGAAGAAAGCCTTGTCTGGCTTGAAGCAAGCTCCCAGAACTTGGTATGGTAGGATGGATAGTTTCCTATCTAGTTTGGGCTTTACCAAGAGTAAAGCAGATTCCAACCTTTACTACAAGGTTGAGGAAGGGAATCCTGTGATTCTACTCCTGTATGTGGATGACTTATTTGTAACAGGAGATAAAAAATTGATTGCAGATACTAAAAGGAAGCTTGCTGCCGAGTTCGATATGAAATATTTGGGAATGATGCATTATTTCCTAGGTATGGAGGTGTGGCAGAATATAGGTGGGATATTCCTTGGTCAAGGGAAGTACACAATAGATATCCTGAAGAGATTCGGGATGATGGATTGCAAGGCCATGGCCACACCTATGGTATCGAATCTGAAGCTTCTATGTGATGCTTCATCTGAGCTGGTTGATGTCTCTATGTATCGTCAGATGATTGGGTCCTTGATGTACCTGACGAACATGAGACCAGATATTTGCTTTGCGGTGAACACATTGAGCCAGTTCCTGACGGATCCGAGGAGTGTTCACCTGGTTGCTGTAAAGCATGTTCTGAGGTACCTGAAGGGTACAATGGATTATAGGCTCAAGTATGAAGTGAATCAAAAGTTTAACCTGCAGGGTTATGTTGATTCAAATTGGGCTGGCAATGCTGCAGATAGGAAGAGCACATCTGGATGTTGCTTCAGTATGGGATCAGGTGTGATCTCTTGGTTCAGCAGGAAGTAGTCCTGCATAGCACTGAGTATAGCTGAGGCAGAGTATGTTGCAGCCTGTTCAACTAGTTGTGAGGCAGTATGGCTATGGAAGCTACTGTCTAAGTTATTTGATCTCCCATTGGATGCTACTGGTATCTTTTGTGATAACCAGAGTTGTGTGAAGCTGTCCGAGAACCCAATGTTTCATGACAGGTCGAAACACATAGAGATCAAATATCACTATATCAGGGATATGGTGCAGAGAGGAGCTGTGAAGCTCCTGTATGTTGCGACGAACAAGCAGATTGCAGATGTGCTAACAAAGCCACTAGCTAGGTTGAAGTTCAAGTACTTCAGGGAGAGGCTTGGCGTTCTTCAGATTGATGACACTTCGAGGAAGAAGTGATGGTCACATTTGCTAAAGCCATTCCAAGCATGTTGGAAGGAGGATCCTTCACATGGCTATGGATGTAAGCGCTGGATGATGAGCATCAGGATGATGTTCTGGTTTCTGCTTTGTATGATCAGTTGGATCATTTATATATGTATGTATGCATCATGTTGGATGCTGGATATGATCAATTGGATCATTTATATGTATGTACGCATCATGTTGATGTTGGATATGATCGGTTGGATCATGTGTATGTATTTTGTATATGCATCATGTTGGATGCTTGGACCATGTATCTGTATATGTATCAGGTGGATACATTGTATGATCAGGTAGATCATGTATGTTGATATGTATCATGTATTTATATTTGTATCAGGTGGATACACTGTGTGATCAGGTGGATCATGTATGATGATATGTATCAGGTAGATACTTGGTATGCATCAGGTAGATGCATTGTATGATCAAGATGATCATGGATGATGAGCTTTAGGATGTTTCTCTAGATGACATGCAGCAAGATGTTGCAGTGATGATGATCAGGATGACCATGTGAACATCAGGATGATGTATGGTGAGTATCAGGTTGATACTCTGTGGCCGTGGAACAGGTTGTGCAGATAAGCATGTAATTTGTGCCCTAGGAGATTTGCAGATAGTCTTTCGAGGTTTTGCCTATGGCATGTAATTTGTACCCTGGGATATCTGGCAAATGCTATTTCGAGGTTTTGCTTGGGAGGACATATAATTTGTGCCCTGGGAGATCTGCAGATAGTCTTTCGAGGTTTTTCCTATGGCATGTAATTTGTGCCCTAGGATATCTGGAAGATGCTCTTTCGAGGTTTTGTCCTATGGCATGCAATTTGTGCCCTGGGAGATCCGATAGGTTGAGCCGTGTGCTCGTAATCAGTTCTGGGATGCTCTTTCGAGGTTTTTCCATGACCACATGTAATTTGTGCCCTGGGAGATCCGATAGGTTGAGCCTTGTGCTCGTAATCAGTCATGGGATGCTCTTTCGAGGTTTTGTGGTGACCACATGTAATTTGTGCCCTGGTAGATCCGATAGGTTGAGCCTTGTGCTCGTAATCAGTCCTGGGATTCTCTTTCGAGGTTTTATGGTGGGGTCACATGCAATAAGTCCTGGAGATCTGGACAGGATGAAAAAGGCCTCAGATGCTCTTTAGGGTTCTTGCTAGTCAAGAGACTCTTTTAAGGTTTTGTGATGCACATAATAAGTCCTGAGATTTCCACGGTATGGCCAGTGATGACGAAGACCTGCAGGTGGTGGTCCTACATCCAGTATGAAAAAGGACTAGCTCTTCCTATGACGAGTAGAGTCAGAGATTGGTTGAGATAGCAGTAGCAATGACGATGATGATGACGATGCACCGATGATGATGATCCCGAGAAGAAGACTTGTATAGCAGATCTGTGTCGAGAAATACCTTCCTAGTTAAGAGGGAGTGTTGATGTATGTGTAACTTCAAAATGTATTTCATATATATTTATTGTACCCTTATTAGAGATGTGTTATTCCTCTATAAGGAAGTGTCGTCATGTGGATTGACAAGTGTTGCAAGTGTGTGTACTTTCCGATGGGTTATTAGACCACCATGTGTGGGGTCGGCCCTGAAATATATATTATATTATGGATGTATATAGATAGACAAGTCGGCCCCATAGTGTAACTGGGAAAACAAGTTAAGTATAAATAGAGATCGGGAGATCGCTATTTGGATCATTCAAAAAGACACACTTCTCTCACTCAGAAAGTGGCGCACTAGTGAGGAGGAGGATCATCTACTCTAGGAGACTATCTCAAGTGTATTTTGGTTGTACTTTGGTTGAGCCATTGTTCTCTCTATCTCTAAGGAAGTTGTGTGGTTTTTCACCTTAGGGTTTTCCCCACAGAAACAATGTGTCTCTTGTCTCTCATGCTTTTGATTCTTGTGATGCTTGTCATTCTTATTGTGATTTTTATGCATTGATATACTGTATATGTTATTCTCTTAGTAAAGATCCTAGAGTATTGTGAATTAATGCTCAAAATTTAACAGATCGCACGGGTGTCTTTTAATCTGTCTTTTAATAGGGTTTTTTTCTATTTTAGTTTTACATTTTTACATTTGAATAATTACTCCATCGCACTATCGTTTTTACTGCAGATTGTGTGTCAGGTTCCGTCTTTCAGTTTGTTGGTTATTTCAGGTAAGCCCACATCCTTACATTGCTAGTCTATACTTTTTTGTCATTTTTCGGGTTGAGTTTGATTTTGGTTTCTGTATTGATCAGAAATTGCAAGTTTTTTCACCATGTCGAGAAGTACACATTCTAAAACGTCGCACAAAGACCCCTTGACCAAAGACCCAAATTGTAGTTTTCTCTCTGACACTAGTGAGCGAGTTTATGAAACGTACCAGATGGATTGGTCAAAAATTTACGCCATTTTTTATAATGACAACCTTTCCCATATTGAGAATGATAGACCAGTGTATGAGACAATTAGGGCTTCCCAAATTCACGCCATGGCTGCACGCCCTGCTATCCTGCCTTACACAAATGCAGTCAAATGGATAATTGAGAATGCCAGTGTGAAAGATCGTTCTTTTAATGATAGCACGGGATGTCAATTAACAAGTTTTCACCCGGAAGTCTTTGTTCGATCCTTTTCTCTAAAACCTCATACAAAGACCCTCTCTCCCGAGTTTATACAGTCGTCCAAAATCCAATATAATTTTAATGAGATGATTAATTCATGGATGCTTAAGACTAACGCCTTTGTACCTAAGGCATATCACCTTTATCCGATCATCTGGTTCAAGGAACCCTACTCTCTACTAGCGGCCATTCTCTACCGACTTTTCAGTCAACCAAATTGTTCTCATTTCAAAGCATAATGGGCACCCCTAGCACACCATGTCTTACTCATAGGAGAGTCTTTCCCATGGGCCTCCATCCTTTCAGCAGAACTGAAAAATGCCATTCAAGAATATCAGAAGGCACGAGCTCACAAGAAGCCACCTTTTTTCCTATCTGCATATGTCCTTGATGTTTTCTGCTTAGAGTTTCAGTACCCTAACTTGGGTTGGAACTGGACTCCATCAAACCCACCTGTACACATTTACCATTCAGTAATATGGGAAGGAAATTTTGTACCTTTATTATATGACATCTATGACTGCTTTATGGGTACCATATATGTTAAGATCTTCTGGCAAAAGCCACCTGCATTCTCATAAGATGCCAAGGCTTTCATCAACACCATGGGTGATTGGTATGTAGGTGAGTACTTTTCATATATCAGGATTTGGGGAAGTGACACAGTACATCTGCTTCCCAGGATTGTCCTAGACAGGATGGCAATATAGGAAGTTTCCTTTCAAATTGTCATTGATGGCATGTTCAAGAAACTCATGGTCCCAAGAAGAAGGATTGGCCTAATTTTTCTCTCAACCTTGGTCAATTGGTCATCCCAACTTCAACCTAGGCTGCAATTCTAGGTGACCAGATAGCTGCTCTGAGACTAGGTGCTGCCCCCAAAAGGAAGCATGAACCTAAAAAGTTCTTGGATGCACACCTCAAGCAAGTTCATATGAAGATAGACTATGCACAAGAAGTAGTTCCAGATGATTTCATATACCAAGGGGTGGACACATTCCCGTAGGTGCTAGCTATAGCAAAGGACTTACAAGAGCAGCAAGACATTCTAAAGTACCAGAATGAGCTTAAGGTTGGAGTTCTGAGTTACAGGGCCATGCAACTGAATATCATTGAACAAGCAAGGAGAGACAGAGAAGAGAAAGAGGCTCAAAAGGCCAACACTCCTCTCATGATTACACTCCCTAATGGAAACAAAGGTAAAGCTCATCTAGGAGAATCCTCTCAAGAGAAAGCTAGTAAAGAAGATAGAATAATGCTACAGTCAACTCGGGAATCTCAGCAATAGATGGTACAATTGCCATCGATGTTAAAGACTCAATTGTTGGAGCCCCCTAAGCTTGCAGTCAATATTCAGCCACCAAGTACACTAGACGTTCAGGTCTCTACTGCTAAAGCTCCAGAAGATGATGACTTGGTCATAACCAAGACCAACACAACTAAAAGACAAAAGGTTATGCCTTCTTCATCACATATTTCTGCAGTTGACATACGTGACTATGATGAAGAAATAATCTCACCTCCCCCAGTACCAGTAGTCGAAGAAGTCATTGGAGATCCTAAGGCCGACAATCAATTGTTGGATAGTATTGATATGGATCAGTCCTTCCCTGAGCAATCAGTCTTGGAATTCAACACTTCTCCTGAAATTGCATCATCAGCATTTGTAATTCCATCAGTTCAACAAACCTCTACTATACCTCTGGGAGGAACACTTCCATTTTCCTTATCACACTTGTTTAATGCCCTCAATAACACCACTACTTCATTGCTAGAACGCTCAGTACCTCTTTCCATCCCACTACCCATTGCTGTAGAAGTCTAGCCTCTAGTTGTCCCTCTGTAGTCATCCATAGTTGATTTATTAACAACCACCACCAATGAATATTCCAAGATTTCCTCACCATCTCCACCCATCAAAGCTCATAGCCAAATTCCACTGCCAGAAGCTAATGTTGATACTCAGGTTCCATTATCTGAAGCCTTTGTCTCAATCCCTTCCCTTGATCCAACTATGTCAGTTCCCCAACCTGTCACTACCCCTTTGGTTACTACTCAAGTTACCATACCTATTCCTACCTCTGTTATTACCTAAACACCTTCACTGATCATGACAGTTAATGTTACTTCTACTTCCACACATTCAATGGTTGAATACACAGATGAAGTTGTAGTTCCCCTTGGGAATTACTTCTATAGTAAGGATGATAAGACAGTGGTAAGGAAGACCAGGAAAACAGGTCAAGGTCAAGATGTTTTGGAAGCACCTGAACCAGTTCAAGTAATATGGGCACCTAGGACAAATAATCTGAGGATTGAAGCAATTGAAGCAGCAGTAGCCTTAGGAGCTTTTGCCAATGATAATTGGGATTCTGTCCAAGGTTTGGATAGTGAAGTTGACCTCAGGTATGAAGAGATCAAAATCCTAAAAGGAGAATTGGCCGAAGCTAAAGAACAACATTCTATTAAAGTGTAGCCTCCTCAAGTTTTCTTAAGTTTGCACCCTGTGATTTTAAGAATCTGGCCCTCAAGGTGAACCAGGATCATCATAAATTGTTGGATAATTTATATATTGCTTTAGATGAAATCAGGGAAAACTTTATTAATTTTTCCAAGATGTCCTCCACCCTTGAAGAACAAATGGAGAAGAGACTCCAAGCTTCTAAAGCTGAAGAGGAAATCAATGAATGGCAAAGATATATTAAGAATGTGACAGAGAACATCTCGATCCTCAATAGTTTCCAAATTAAGAAGGCCAAGGCCTCTCTTACCACATGGCTTGATTTGAATGAAACAGCTGAGGACATTATCAATAAATCCAAGGACATATGCATCAGACGATGGTATGCTGTTGACAACATTATGGATGTCCTGGGTTTACCATTCATGAGCCCTATCTTGGAAGCTTTGCCACCAAAATGCAGGCTTGAGGAACTCGAGAACAGGCGTGAAGAGTTTGCATAGAAGATTCGGGATCTTGAACAAGTCAGCATCGAAGATGTGGATCGTTTGGTTAGAGAATCTGTCATCATGGAGGGAAAGATTCACATGTATCTTCGCACTTGGCACAAGTTGGCAAAACATGACATGGAGAATAACGTGTGAAATGCTCAGTTGTCTTTAGAATCTATCAATTTCCCAAACTTAGATGAATTGTTAGACATTTATGAGAAATGGAAATATTTCTTGGATCAATAGTTGGATCCGATTTTGTAATCTCTGTTTTCTAGGGATCTCTATTTTGGCACTCTGTTGTAATTATTTAAGGAAGGATACCTCTCGCAGTTCAGGGTTGGTAATTTTGGAGTTGCAAATCGGCAGGAGATTGGAATGGAGATACTCTGTTTAGACGAGCATTTTGTAATTTTTGTACAAGACCTCTTTTAATACAGTAAAGTAATCTTCTGGTCTATCTCTTGTTATTCTTCAAGTTTATTTGAGAATTTCTGATTGTTTACTTTAGATTGTCATCTACGGTGCATGATATCTTTTTTGCATATGTTTAAATGTATGGATCTGTTATATTGGTTTCCCTGTATGATTGATTTATGCTCACAAGTGTTTTATTGAGTTTCTTCAATTTAAATACTTTCTTTATCAATTTCTGCAAGTGATTCATGGCACAATAATTATTGTTATTTTTTCAATTAGCAAAGTAATTACAAATTTATCTTGAACGGGCTTAAGTACTTGAATTATTATCTTTTAATTTCCATTAATGGATTGTGATTTAAGTAAATAAGTAAAACAATTATAAGCATTTTTGTGAAAGGTTGTAATTTACTTATTCATCACACCTCAGGGTTAATCTGCACAAGATCAAGCTTTCATTTTAGAATAGGACCGACTTAGACTAGTTTCCCTTTTCTAAAATAGGTTAGGTTAGCTTAGTTTTACCATTTTCACACCCTTGTTTTCCTTGATTGGAAAATTGATCTTATAGGTCAACTCATTTTACTCTTAGAGTGCTAGCGGAAACCTAATATCCATGGGGGATCACCACACCAAATAGGTTGGGGATAGAGTTTCCCTTGCGCAGGGTCCTTTGAGGCCTTTCAACTTGGGTTTTCTTCCTCTATTGAGTGTCTTGGAACATTCCAGCACCTTTTGCATCTAACCTGCACAACCGAGGCATCAACAAATGGCGCTAGAAGGAGGGCCAATAGTAAAACATGCCTAAACAAGCCACTAAGAAACCTCCTCCAGCAAATACTTCAATGGTTCAAACTCGAATCCAATCAAGGGCTTCAACATCTGAACAACCAACAAAGCCACAACCCACGGTTGCTCTTATTACACCTGCTCAACAAATTGTTACACCTGTTGTATCTGCAACACAACAGGAAAACAGAGAGAATATCTTCATTGTATCACCTACCAGAGGAACACTCTCACTAGAGCAGATATTGAAAACATCAGTCGATAGGGTTGATAGGGAAAAACAAAGACTTGTTGATCAACGAGGACATGGTTTTGCAGCGATCAACCTACAAAACTTTATGCAGACCAGTAATCAAGAACTTCAGCAACACACAGTTTCACAGATCAGTGAACCAACTATCGAACAAATAACTGATCACAATATTGAACATCAACAAACAGATAATCCACAACCTCAAAATCAAGAAGCGGTTGGTCAATCAGGTTCCCCTGAATACAGCCTTGGCAAAAATTTTCAGGAAACACAAAATCAGCCAAAACTTAAGACTGGTGGGCCACCACCATCTCCTCCTTCATCCTCTTCCTCAAACAGTGAACATTCTTCAAGCTCTTCATCAGAAGAAGAAGAAGAAGAACCACCGATGGCTGCAGAAGGCCAAAACAGACCTCGGATTGACCAAGATGCAGTATGGATACTTGGAGACCAACATACACTACCCCAAAACCCTGAGAAGTGGTTACCCAAGTTTAACCCAGATGACAAATCACCTACCCTGGACCACGTTAAAACCTTCATGCAGGCTATTAGGCTGAGAAGTGTGATTTACGAAGATGTGGTCTGCAGACTCTTTCCTTATACTTTTGAAGGAAAAGCAGCTACATGGTATTTTTCCCTGCCACCAAGGTCTATTGTTTCTTGGGATGAGTTTGAGAAATTATTCATCCAAAAGTTTGGAGATGACAAAACACCACAGGATCTTGTTCTAGAATTATCTTCCATGAAAATTAAAGGGAGAGAAAGGGTTAAAGATTTCAACCAGAGGTTCTCATACTTAAAGAATAGAATTCATATCAATCTTCTTCCTACTGAAGAATTGTTGATAGCCTACTATGAAAAGGGCCTGCCTGCTTCAATTTCAATGTGGGTGAAATGAGCATAAAAGGGGACTTTGATGGAAGTGTTTACTGAAGCAATGCAAGTCGAGAAGGAAATTTTTTATCTTAAGGACAATCCATAGATTGCAGATGAACAGCCTTCAACATCCAGGAAGAAGAATGACAGTGTCCCTAACCCACTACACAAAGCAAGGATCTGTTTGACATAACTGACATGAAAAAGCTAATCCAGAAAATGTCAAACGAGATGATAGATTTGAAAAGAACCAACAATGAAAATCAAAACCAGAATAGAGGTTTTGTGAGGCCACCTTTTAGGAGACCTTATCAACCTCCAGCAAATCCACCACCTCTTAATCCAACAGAAGGCCTCACGAATGAAGAAATTTATTCTATCTTTAGAGCCTTAGCAGCAGAATCTCAGAACACCCCTGAAGTTCCTAACGATCAAACTGTTCCTGATCCACAAACCCCTGGGGAAGAAGAAAATGAGCATGAGGATCCACAAACCAACATTGTAAGTTACTTTTCAGAGCTTCCTATGTGTGGAGAAGAAGAAGAACCTGAGACTGTGTTTAATGTCCAACATCCTTATAACACAAGGTCTGAACCTCAACCCCCTCAGGAGCCCTCATCCTCTGCACCTGTTCCTAATAAAGGAAAGATTGTTCCCCACAAGGATACAGTCATCCCTAAGATGTAGTACAATTTAGTTGAAGATCTTAAAAGAGTAAAGGCAAACATCTCTTTGTTTGAATTATTGAAAATCCCTTCAGTGAGGGATACCTTACCCAAAAGCATGGTGGTTAAACAACCAAGAGAATTGTAGAATAATAACCTTGATTCTTTCACTAAACCAGATGATCAAAAGCCTGGCAGCAAAAGAACACTGCCTTTTCTACTTACCTTTGAGATTTTCAACCGAAACGTACATAACTGCATGATAGATTCTGGTGCCTCATCAAATGTGATGCCTCTTTCTGTCTACAGAAAGTTGAACGCCACATGGGAACATTTCCCCACTCAGATAGTACAACTTGACAGATCAAAAGTCAGAATGATAGGAAGGATCGGAAATGTTTTAATTACATTATCAGCCGATCCTTGAATCCGTCAAACAATTGATATAGTCATTGCTAAGATTCCAGAAGCATATGGTATGTGGCTTAGTAGAGACTGGTTAGAAAAGCTAAAGGGTTATTTTGCCACTAATTGGTCCCATTTGTGGTTACCCTACAATGGTCAGCCAAACAAGATCAAGATAAGCAGGGAACCTTTTATGAAATAGACAGTTACAGATTTGAATGATGCAAGTGAGCCTATGGGTTATTTCAACACGCACATTGAAAGTTTTACCTTTGATACCTTTTTCGGGAATTTATCAGCTGATGTTTTGCCATAGGAGAATGCACAGAACGAATCTCAGGTGACTCATCTCACTTATGTACCATTCTCAGGAGAAATTGTACATAATGTTTTTAATGTAAATACAAATTTTAGATTAGATCCCATTGCTTGGACATTGTTTTTTGACGACTCTAAATCTAAGGATGGAACTAGGCAGGATGTGTTCTTATAGATCCAAGAGGAACAAAAACTATGATTGCATGCAGATTAGAGTTCGATTGTACTAACAATGTGGCTGAGTATGAAGCCCTGATATAGGGACTAAAAAAGGCTATTGACTTGAAAGTACCAATCATTCATTGCTTCGGAGACTCAGAAATCATTGTGAAACAGGTGAGGAATAAGATACATTGCCTATCCCCCCACCTGTTGAATTATCAGAAATTGGTGAGAGATCTTACCAGCTCTTTTATTGCATTCAATATTAATTCAGTTCCTAGGTCTCAGAATTTTGATGTTGACTTGTTGGCAAATACAGCTTCTAGATTGATTCCACCAGAGGGCCTATCTCCTCAAACATTTTCAATAGAACTGATGTATAGGCCTTCCATACCAGATAACGTGACAAACTGGAAAGTGTTCGATGATGATCATCAGATACTTGATTTTTTAACAAACCAGGACACATTTCAGGATATGGCTATAGACGAGGGTGAACATGAAAAACCTCTTTCCAATTCCTCAAATGTCATCCTGAAGTCTGTGATTAATTTGGAGAAGTTTTATGATTTGCAAGACAAGTTCAGACATAAAACCAATTGCAAAACATAGAACTCTTCACTTAATTACAAACAAGTCAATTTAGGGACTAAGCAAGAGCCTTGTTTGATCAATTTAGGAATTGATTGCACCCCAAAAGAAAGGCGAGCTATCATTAAACTGTGTAAAGAATATAAAGATGTATTCACTTGGACCTATGGCGAATTGAAAACATTTGACACCATTGTCATCTACCATAATATACCCATGAAGCCAGAAGTTAAGCCATATCAACAGAAGCTGCGGAAAATGCATCCCAGTTTAGAGCCTTCTGTGAAAAAGGAACTCGAGAAGCTACTCATAGCCCAAATTATTTTTCCGGAGAGGCATACACAGTGGATAGCCAATTTGGTGCCGGTACGCAAGAAAAGTGGTGAAATCTGATTGTGCGTAGATTTCAAGAATTTGAATCGGGCCTTAGAAAAGGATAACTACCCTGTTCCCCCCATGGAACAGATTCTCCAAAAGGTAGCGGGGTCGAACATGTTTTCCCTCCTAGATGGTTTTTCAGGGTACAACCAGGTTATGGTTGCTCCAGATGACCAATTAAAGACAACTTTCAGAACTCCTCGGGGCACTTTCACTTACAAGCGAATGCCTTTTGGTATGATTAATGCAGGAGCCACCTTGCAGAGAGCTATGGATATAGATTTCCGAGGTCTAACACATAATTCTATCATGGTTTATTTAGATGATATTACCATATTTTCAAAAAAACGACATGAACACTTATTTGCTCTTAAGCAGGTTTTCAAACGTTGCAAAAAAATTGGCATTTCCTTGAACCCCAAGAAATCCATTTTTGCAGTCACGGAGGGAAAATTGTTAGGCTTCATTGTCTCAAAGGAAGGTATGATCATCGACCCTGAACACACAAACGCGATTTCAAAAATCGGCTTACCAGGTTCGCGTAAAGCAATGCAGTCCTTCTCGGGTAAGATCAACTTCGTACGCAGGTTTGTACCTAATTTTGCTCAGATAGTGTGATGCACCTACAACAATTAATTAATAAGAATATGCGAAATAGCAGAAATGACAGAACTTAGAATCACTTTTATATTGATCACAAGCCACTTCGAGGGGGAAACCTCCTATGAGCAAGCTCAATACAAATAACTTCACGGTGCCTTCAATGACCTCAACACACACTTATATACTAAGTCTATGCCCAATACTATGAGTCAAAACCATGGGACATATAATACTACGGGACGACTTAGAAAGCATATGCGTCCAATACTATGGGTCAATACTATGGGCTAATATAAACTACGGATCAACAAATACTACAGGACGACTTACAAAGCATATGCGTCCAACAACAATATACTAACATAGTAAAGAGAAGGGTTGACATAGGTTCCTAAGATCCCCTCTCCCTTAGAAAAAGCTTTGTCCTCAAAGCTTTGGTTGGAGAAATTGCTGCAGAATCTGAAGGAGTGGTGTCCCGGTAGCATCCTCGAGTTGCATTTCAGGCCACTGGCGCCTTTGGAGTGTCAAGGAGGATTTCTTGGAAGGCTATAGATGAAGAAGAACCCTGTCAGCTGTGTGTAAAATGCGCTCAGAACGGTGCTGATCGGCTTGATGTTTCAGGCGAATTCTGGCCATGTGAAGATTGTCCTACAGAATGAGAAGAATCTGATCGCGGTTTCGAAGAACCGAGTCAATTTCCTGAACTGGGGAGCTGTTAAGGGTGTATGGAAGAAGAACTGGTGGTGTTTTTACATAGACTGCTTCATATGGTGTCCCTTGAGATGTGGTATTGTACCACCAGAGCACTGCTAGGAAATCCATAGAAATAGTTGGCCAAAGCTGTGTAGGGATGGACAAGGGTTTGAGCAATCCTGAAAGGAGTGTCGTTTCACCCTTGTTGACTTGGAAAGTATCATCTTCAGCCACCATCTGTTGAATTATCATTTTTAGTCCCTTCCAAAAGAAGTTACATTGTTCCTGGTCATACATTTTGCAGAACCCAGAGTGCCCTGTTGATGAAGAAGCATGGAGTTCATAGAAGAGATAGCCCTGTTGAACATATTGCAACCAATTTGGAACAAGCAGAGAAAGAGTTGTAAGAGAAACTGGGTCATCAATTGTGTGAGAAGGAGCATCTTCCACCATATTGTCCTTACCCTTCTTGTAAGTGATCACATAGGGATAACCCATGAGTTGGATAACCCATTTCAGGTGTGTTGGGGAGGAGACCCATTGTTCCAGAAAATTTTCCAAACTCTGGAGATCAGTCTTGATGCAGAAAGAATTCCCTAATAGGTATGGCTGCCACTTCTGTACTGCATGCAAAATAGCCATCATTTCCTATTGAGAGGTAGATGTGGCTAAATTCTTACCGGAAAGGTCTCTTGAAGGAAGCAAGCGCATTGGTTCAGCAAAGATACCTGCATATCTATCCAAGGAAGTAGTGGAGACTGTTGATGGGTGCATCTGAATGGAATTGAGCTGAGCGATGACACCATGTGAATTCTTCTTAAGGATTTTTTCCAGGCGATGTGAACTAATGATGCAGAGAGACCCTAGTTGTAATCCCATAAATTTGTGTTGTGCCCCATTGACTTTAAACTGCATCCAAAGTTCAGCAAAATCCCATAAGATGGGGCCAAGTGTGCGTAACCATTGAACGCCCAAAACCACATCACATCCGCCTAAGGACAAGGAAAACATGTCAGAGCGTAGGTTATAATCTTCCATAGAGATACGCACATTGTGACACTTCCCCTTACAAGGTAAGGTGCCCCCATTGGCAACCATGACTTCAAAGTTGGAGCAAGGATGGACAAAACAATCAGCCTATTTGGCAATCCGAGGGTCAATGAAGTTATGAGTGCTACCAGAATCAATGAGTATGGTAATAGGGAGCTTCTTAAAGTATCCCCTGACCCGCATTGTTTGTGGGGTGGTGACGCCGGTTATAACATGGAGAGAGATCTCGGGTGGGTCGTCCTGAGATGGGGTGTCAACAGGCGAGTGTTGAATGTCGACCTGATCATCGACTGTATCTGTAGCTTCTTCACCAAGTTCTAAGGCAGGCGGAGAATCCACATCCAAGAGATAGAGATTTTGTTGAACACATCTATGTCCCCGAGTGAATTTCTCATCACAATTATAGAAAAGCCCTTTTTCTCGGCGTGCCTGCATTTCTATTTCAGACAAATGCTTGATAGGAGTTGATTGAGGAGCAAGCGTGATGGGAGGTCGTTGGGAACCCATATTTCTGAAGGGAACAAAGGTGGGTTTGGAGCGTTGTTGAGCTGCGATCTTGTCCTCGGCCAGCTTAGCCAACCCTAGGACTTCCATCATTGTGTTGGGACAAAACATTTTGACCTCTGAGCGGATTTCATCCTTGAGACCACTGATAAAACAACTCCTGTAGAATTCATCAGACAATCCTTCTGTTTGATTGGCCAATTTCTCAAATTCTGTCTGATACTCTCTCACTGTGCCAATTTGGTGAAGTTTAGTGAGTGCTCCTGTGAAATAATCAAAAGCACTAGGACCAAATCATGGCAAAATGAGTTGGCAAAAATCTGTCCAATTTGGCTCAGGATGAGCTTTGATGTACCAATGGTACCATTGAAGGGCTTCCTGTTCCAAATGAAAGGATGCAAGTGGAACTTTCTGGGCATCAGAAGTATTATGCAGACTGAAATATTTTTCTGCTTGATATATCCATCCAATCGAATCAGTACCATTGAAGCGAGGAAAATCAAGCTTCGGCCCACGAAAATTGTTGGAAGAAGAGAACCCGGTGGCTGCAAAAGATTCTGGTTGTCTGGTATTGTTCATGGCTGAATGCGGAAGATGGAGACTAAGAAATTTTTCATCCAGATCTTGGAGTTTGGTTTGGATGGCTGCAAGTGCTTCCTCCATGGTGTGTGCTCCTGCATGGGTGACAACCATAACCGGGTTTTTTTTTAGGTGGAATGGGTAGAAAAACACAAACAGAAGTTGATTTAGTAAAGGGAAATTTGGATTGGGGAAACAATATGATGGGTAATTGGGGTTTGACTAGATTTTGGACACTGTCGAAAGGACAAGAAAGCAAAAAGGGGTATTTCAGGAGTGGAAGTGATCGGCAACAGTTCAACTGAAAATAGATATGGACCCCAGGTATGTATGGCTTCCTAACATTTCAGGTGTTTCACTCGGCCACCAATGCTGTCTGAGGGCTTGCGTATTGGGGCAGTACTCCTCACTCCACGGCTCAGGTAAAACTGATAACCGCTTTGCCACAAACGACAGCTCTTGGTTTAACTCATGGGTGGGAAATAGTCAATCAGGTAGGGGTCGTTGCCCTTTTTGCTGGCAGGTCCTCTCAATCGGCCAGCTACTTTAGGGTTCCTGTGGTACTCCTCACAATGAGTTTTAGGGCTTATGCCCAAGTACTTCCCACAGTTAAGCGGATAGGGATTATTCCCAAATCCAAAGCTGCAACAGATGCAAAAAAAATTTGGCAGAAATTCCACCCAATGAGCCCAAGAAAGTGCTTTGATACCAAATGTGATGCACCTGCAACAATTAATTAATAAGAATATGCGAAATAGCAGAAATGACAGAACTCAGAATCACTTTTATATTGATCACAGGCCACTTCGAGGGGGCAACCTCCTATGAGCAAGCTCAATACAAATAACTTCACGGTGCCTTCAATGACCTCAACACACACTTATATACTAAGTCTATGCCCAATACTATGAGTCAAAACCATGGGACATATAATACTACGGGATGACTTACAGAGCATATGCGTCTAATACTATGGGTCAATACTATGGGCTAATATAAACTACGGATCAACAAATACTACGGGACGACTTACAAAGCATATGCGTCCAACAACAATATACTAACATAGTAAAGAGAAGGGTTGACATAGGCTCCTAACAGATAGCTAAACCTTTACAGCATTTAGTTAAGAAAGATGTACAGTTTACCTGGTCACAGGAACAAAGGGATGCATTCGTAGAAATTCGTAAGGCTATTGTTGAAGCTCCTGCCCTCATGTCCTCGAATTTTGATAAGGATTATATTCTCTATACTTTTTCCATTGATTTTTCCTATGCAGCTGTTTTGACCCAGAAACAGACAGAGATTCCAATCTCTTTCATGAGTTCAACCTTCAAGGGTCTAGAGCTCAACTATTCACAAATTGACAAACAAGCCTACGCAGTCTATAAGTCTATTAAACATTACAGGCCTTATTTGTTAAAATCTCAAACGAAGGTCATTGTCCCGTATTCCGCTATCAGAAACGTGCTGATCCAGAAGGAGTTGGGCGAAAAAAGAGCCCACTGGATGACTGCTCTACAAGAGTATGATTTGGAAATAAGGCCAGCCAAAATTGTCAAAGGTCAAGGCCTTTTCCTTCTTACCGCTCAATCTAACTATCCCCATCAGCGGCAAATTGAATGGGAACAGGAAGAAGACATTCCTACAAGTTCTATCAATGCTATTGATACCTCGACATCGAAATGGTATGACCATATTAAATTTTTCCTGACTAATGGGTTTGCTCCTGAAACTTTGGACTTTAAAAAACGAAGAGCCTTAAGATTAAAGGCTGCACCTTATCAGTTTATTAATGAAGTTCTGTTTAGGAAAAACTGTGATGGGGTTTTTCTTAGGTGTTTGGAAAAACATGAAACTGATGACATCTTATTCCAATTTCATGCAGGACCAGCTGGAGTTCATTTTTCAGGCAAGACAATAGCTCATAATATTCTCAGAGCTGGGTATTACTGGCCTACGTTGTTTAAATATGCTTATGCTTTTGTAAGGAGGTGTGAACCATGCCAGAAATGCACAAGGAAGTTCAAGAAACCCGCCTTCCAATTGCATCCCATCACGGTTCAGTTTCCATTTCAGCAATGGGGGATGGATTTTGTCGGGCCCATAAATCCTACTTCATCCCTTCAACACAAATACATTCTCACAGCAACTGACTACTTCACCAGATGGGTGGACGCAGTCCCACTCAAGCAATGTAATGCCTCCCAAGTCATTTCTTTCCTAGACAGTCACATACTCTCACGATTTGGTACTCCAAAATTCCTAGTTTTTGATAATGCATCCTATTTCTCCTCTATTGACATAACTGAATATGCTTTTGAAAAGGGGATGAAACTCAAATTTTCCTCCAATTACTATCCACAAAGTAATGGTTTGGTTGAGTCTTCAAACAAAAATTTGATCAACATTCTCAAGAAGACTATATCTTCTCATCATAGACATTGGCATACACAGCTTGACAATGCTCTTTGGGCAGATCGAATTACCCCAAAGGCAGCAATAGAAATTCTCCTTACTGTCTAGTATATGGAAAAGAAGCCATCCTTCCTACTAATCTCTCCATCCCTTCACTACAATTGGCTCAGTCTATCCAAGAAGACGATTCTTCTCCCCTCTAGCATAGAATTGATACACTACTTAAACTGGAGGAAGATAGGGAAACAGCTAAGAACAAATTATATCATCACCAACAGATGGTGAAAATATGGTTTGATGAAAAATCTTCATCTGACAGGGAATTTTCAGTTGGAGACTTGGTTTTAAGATGGGACAAACACCACAAAGATAAGAACCAGTATACCAAGTTTCAACGCCTCTGGCTAGGACCTTTCATTGTTATAGAAAAGATTGGTCCTGGTACTGTTCGATTACAGACACTAGAAGGAGTTGTAGACACTTATCCAGTGAATGTTTCACTCCTCAAGAAGTATTTTGTTTAATCAGGGTGATGTACTTGTACATAGGGTTGTTTTGCTATTTATTTTCTTGATTGGTTTGTTTTTTGTTTTTAGTTATTTGTTTTAAACTCCACACAGTTGACGATATCTATTGATCAATTTCTCTCTTAGTGATAATTTCAGCTTGGCTTTTATACCTGTCTGCCAACCACAATTTTTTCCTATATCGGAGGTTGTTCAACAAAGGGCATACAGCTAATGATTGCAGAACCCTGAATTGATATCTCTCCACCATGGTCATTATCTTACACATGTCTTATTTGTAATGCCATCAGTTCAACAAACCTCTACTATACATCTGGAAGGAACACTTCCATTTTTCATGTCACACTTGTTTAATGCCCTCAATAACACCACTACTTCATTGCTAGAATGCTCAATCCCTCTTTCCATCCCACTACCCATTGTTGCAGAATTCCAGCCTCTGGTTGTCCCTCTGCAGTCATCCACAGTTGATTTATTAACAACCACCACCAATGAATCTTCCAAGATTTCCTCACCATCTTCACCCATCAAAGCTCATAGCCAACTTCCACTGCCAGAAGCTAATGTTGATACTCAGGTTCCATTATCTGAATCCTTTGTCTCAATCCCTTCCCCTGATCTAGCTATGTCAAATCCCCAACCTGTCACTACCCCTTTGGTTACTACTCAAGTTACCATACCTATTCCTACCTCTCTTATTACCCAAACACCTTCACTGATCATGACAGTTAATGTCACTTCTACTTCCACACAGTCAATGGTTGAATACACAAATGAAGCTGTAGTTCCCCCTGGGAATTACTTCTATAGTAAGGATGATAAGACAATGATAAGGAAGACCAGGAAAAGAGGTCAAGTTCAAGATGTTTTGGAAGCACCTGAACCAGTTCAAGTAATATGGGCAACTAGGACAAATAATCCGAGGATTGAAGCAATTGAAGCAGCAGTAGCCTTAGGAGCTTTTTCCAATGCTAATTGGGATTCTGTCCAAGGTTTGGATAGGGAAGTTGACCTCAGGGATGAAGAGATCAAAATCCTAAAAGGAGAATTGGCCGAAGCTAAAGAACAACATTCTACTGATGTGGCTGACCTCGAGGAAACTTGGGCAAGTAAGTTTTAAGACCTAGAGAAACAAAATGCCACTCTCCTTGCTGAACTCAGTCTCTCACGGTCTTAGCATTCCACTTGTATTGAAAAAATAGCTTCCTTGGAAAAGCAAGTTCAAGATGCAAATGCAAGTGCAGCCTCCTCAAGTTTTCTTAAGTTTGCACCCTGTGATTTTAAGAATCTGGCCCTCAAGGTGAACCGGGATCATCATAAATTGCTGGAGAATTTATATACTGCTTTAGATGAAATCAGGGAAAACTTTATTAATTTTTCCAAGATGTCCTCCACCCTTGAAGAACAAAAGGAGAAGAGACTCCAAGCTTCTAAAGCTGAAGAGGAAATCGGTGAATGGAAAAGATATATTAAGAAAGTGCCAGAGAACATCTCGATCCTCAATAGATTCCAAATTAAGAAGGCCAAGGCCTCTCTTAACACATGGCTTGATTTGAATGAAACAACTGAGGACATTATCAATAAGTCCAAGGACATCTGTACCAGGCGATGGTATGTAGTTGAAAACATTATGGATGTCCTGGGTTTACCACTCATGAGCCCTATCTTGGAAGCTTTCCCACCAAAATGCAGGCTTGAGGAACTCGAGAGCAAGCGTGAGGAGTTTGCACAGAAGATTCAGGATCTTGAACAAGTCAGCATCAAAGGTGTGGATCGTTTGGTTAGAGAACCGGTTGTCATGGAGGGAAAGATTCACATGTATCTTTGCACTTGGCACAAGCTGGAAAAACATGACATGGAGAATAACGTGTGCAATGCTCAGTTATCTTTAGAATCTGTCAATTTCCCAAACTTAGATGAATTGTTAGACATTTATGAGAAATGGCAAGATTTCTTGGATCAATAGTTGGATCCAATTTTGTAATCTTTGTTTTCTAGGGATCTCTATTTTGGCACTCTGTTGTAATTATTTAAAGAAGGATACCTCTCGTAGTTCAGGGTTGGTAATTTTGGAGTTGCAAATCAGTAGGAGATTGGACTGGAGATACTCTGTTTAGCAGAGCATTTTGTAATTTTTGTACAAGACCTCTTTTAATACAGTAAAGTAATCTTTTGATCTATCTCTTGTTATTCTTCAAGTTTATTTGAGAATTTCTGAATGTTTACTTCAAATTGTCATCTACGGTGCATGATATCTTTTTTGCATATGTTTAAATGTATGGATCTGTTATATTGGTTTCCCTGTATGATTGATTTATGCTCACAAGTGTTTTATTGAGTTTCTTCAATTTAAATACTTTCTGCAAGTGATTCATGGCACAATAATTATTGTTAATTTTTCAATTAGCAAAGTAATTACAGATTTATCTTGGACATGCTTAAGTACTTGAATTATTATCTTTTAATTTTCATTAATGGATTGTGATTTAAGTGAATAAGTAAACAATTATAAACATTTTTGTGAAAGGTTGTAATTTACTTATTCATCACACCTCAGGGTTAATTTGCACAAGATCAAGCTTTCATTTTAGAACAGGACCGACTTAGACTAGTTTCCCTTTTCTAAAATAGGTTAGCTTAGCTTAGTTTTACCATTTTCACACCCTTTTTTTCCTTGATTGGAAAACTGATCTTATAGGTCAACTCATTTTACTCTTAGAGTGCCAGCGGAGGCCTAATATCCATGGGGGATCACCACACCAAACAGCTTGGGGATAGAATTTCCCTTGCACAGGGTCCTTTGAAGCCTTTCAACTTGGGTTTTCTTCCTCTGTTAAGTGTCTTGGAACATTCCAGCACCTTTTGCATCTAACCTGCACAACCGAGGCATCAACAAGGACCCGGCTGTTGGAACCTCGAGAGGCTTGGGATAATTGTAAGGATGGGAGTAATATGTTCGGAGGGAGTATGGCTTCCTTACCATAGACTAGAGTGTACAGGGAAACTCCTAAGGCATTCTTCAAGGTAACTCTGTCTACCCATAAGGCATTTTGGAGGGCTATATGCCAACTTCTCTGATATTCAATGACGGTTTTCTTAAGAATTCAGATGAGGTTCTTGTTTATGGATTCAGATAGTTCGTTTCCTTGGGGATAGTAATTTTCCAAATAATGTAATTTAATTTCTTTCTCATAAACGAATTCATTTAATTTCACAAAGGAAAAATATGTTGCATTATCAAAGACTAGGGAAATTGGAGCCCCAAACCTGGTTATGATGTCTTCTTCTAAGAACTGGATAACCACATCTTCATTTACTTTGTGCAGAGGAATAGCTTCTGGCCACCGAGTGAAATAATCCGTAGCCATCAGAATATATCGATGTTGCAGTGAAGAATTCGGATCTATCTCTCCAATAACATCTATGCCCCATTGCTCGAATGGTTCAAAGATGATAACTGGCTGCAGAGGTCCTGTTGCTTTCGGCAATCTGCCAGCTCTTCTTTGACATATATTGTTAGAAAAGTAGGATCGCAAAGCAATAACAATAAATAGAAATGCAAATATAATCACACATACACATTACAAGAGAGACACATATATATCATGGTTCACCCAACTTGGGCTACGTCCACACTGAATTTTCCAGTCCTTATTATTATTACCGTCCAGCAAGGTGAAGGGATACAACCTGCAGCACAACCGCTGCACTTCCTCTTCTATGTTTCACAGTCTCTCTCCTGATCTCAGAGATATTTACAATGCATAAAACCTAATACATCATCCCTAGCCGTATTACAATGTCTTTATTTTATAAGGGAAATACAATGGGGCCCGCAAAACAGCTGGCGAAAACAGCCCCAAAAATTTTCTTCGGGGGCACTACCCCCGGACCCCCCAGCCAAGGGAGTTGGTCCCCCCTGGAACCCCGTGGGGCCGCGATTCCCCCCCCACACCCCCCCCCGCTGGGGTGACTATACAGTCCACCTACATATCATATAAAACTGGGGTACAAACACGGCTGATACAATATCATGTATGAGACTAGAAGATCTGGCTCCACAACCAACAATCTCCCACTTGGAGACTGATCACAGCAACTCCACCGCTGCTGCACTTGTTGGACTTGGACTTGGAAAATTTCTCCTCTTCACCTTCATGCTAGAAGGCCAACTGGAACCGAGCACGAACTCAGTTTCTCTCTGGTCACTACCTTTGTGAACATGTCTGCAGGATTCTGGCTAGTATGTATCTTTTCCAGCTTCAACAGTTCATCTTCCATAACAGAGCGTATGAAATGGTACTTGAGCTGTATATGTTTAGTCCTGGAATGGAATGCTGAGTTCTTTGCAAGGTGAATGGCACTCTGGCTATCACTATACAATCTACTATCCTTCTGCTTCTTACCCACTTCCTCCATAAACCTCTGCAACCAAATCATCTCTTTACTAGCCTCTGTAATGGCAACATACTCTGCTTCTTTTGTTGAAAGTGCAACAACCTTCCGTAGTTTCGAAATCCATCTTATTGTTGTTCCACCTACATTAAACACATACCCTATGGTGCTCCTCCTGCTATCCTTGTCACCTTCCATATCTGCATCAACATATCCCTGTAGAACAGTGTCTGAACCTCCAAAACATAATGCCTCAGTGGTAGTACCTCTCAAATACCTGAGAATCCACTGTACTGCCTTCCAATGTTCTTTACTTGGATTGTTCATATATCTGCTCATAACTCCCACTGCATGTGCAATATCTGGTCTTGTGCACACCATGGCATACATCAAGCTGCCAACTGTTGATTGATAGGGAATCTTGGACATGTAATCTGTCTCTTCTTGTGTCTTGGGACACATTTCCTTACTTAGACTGAAATGGTTAGCCAAAGGTGTACTTACAGGTTTTGCTTTCTGCATTCTGAACCTCTCCAACACCTTTTGTATGTACTCACTTTGAGACAATGTCAATTTGCGATTTTTCCTGTCTCTCGTTATTCTCATACCAAGGATTTGCTTTGCAGCACCCAAATCCTTCATCGCAAATGAATTAGCTAGCTTCCTTTTGAGTACATTTATATCCTGCATGTCAGACCCTGCAACAAGCATGTCATCCACATACAATAACAAGATAATATATCTTCCATTGTCTAGCTTCTTGAAATAAACACAGTGGTCAAAATGACATCTACTATAACCTTGTTCTGTCATAAACCTGTCAAACTTTAGATACCACTGCCTTGGAGCTTGCTTCAAGCCATACAAGCTCTTTTTCAACCTGCATACTAGATCCTTCTTACCTTTGACCTCATACCCTTGTGGCTGCTGCATATATATTTCTTCCTCCAAATCCCCATGGAGGAAGGTTGTTTTTACATCTAATTGTTCAAGATGCAAATCTTCTACCGCCACTAGACTTAAGATAGTCCTAATTGAAGTCATTTTAACAACAGGAGAAAATATTTCATCAAAATCTATACATTTCTTCTGTGCAAACCCCTTTACAACAAGTCTGGCCTTGTACCGCTTCTTACCTCCTTCTTCTTCCTTCAACCTGTAAATCCATTTGTTTTGCAATGCTCTTTTATCAGCAGGCAACTGAACCAAATCCCAAGTCTGGTTTCCTACCAATGAGTCCATCTCCTCATTCATGCCTTGCTCCCACTTCTTTCTAGTTTCCACCTGCATTGCTTCTTCATAACATTCTGGTTCACCAGAATCAATCATCAATAAATAATACATTAAAGGAGAGTATCGTTCAGGGAGTCTACTTAACCTGGTAGATCTTCTTACAGTTGCAGGAGTTTCAGGTACTTGCTGCTGCTCTTGATTTTCTGGCACCTTCGGAACTTCATTTTCTTTAATTTTCTCAAGCACTATGTACTCTGTGTTTTTCTTTTCCTATTTCTTTCCCTGCAACTGATCTTTATACATGACCTTTTCATTGAATATCACATCTCTACTCCTGATGATTTTGTTATTTTCATAATCCCATAAACGATAACCAAATTCATCAACCCCATATCCAATAAAGGTACATTTCTTGGATTTAGCTTCAAGCTTTGTTCTATTTTCTTTATCAATATGGACAAATGCTTCACAACCAAACATTCTCAGAAATGAGTAGTTTACCTTTTTATCTGTCCATGCTTCCTCTGGAATACCACCATCCAAAGCACTTGAAGGTCCTCTGTTTATTAAATAAACAGCAGTATTTACAGCATCAGCCCAAAACTGTAAGTGCATCCCTGCATGCAGTCTCATACACCTTGCACGCTCCATGATCGTTCTGTTCATCCTTTCTGACACACCATTTTCCTATGGTGTTCCTGGGACTGTCTTCTCTCTACGAATCCCATGGTATGAACAGTAACTATCAAACTCCTTGCCGCAGTACTCACCTCCATTATCAGATCTGAGACACTTCAATCTTTTTCCTGTCGCATTCTCAACCAAAGCTTTCCACTTCTTAAAAGTAGAAAACACATCAGATTTCTGTCTAATGCAATAAACCCAAGTTTTTCTAGTTGCATCATCAATAAATGTAACATAATAATGAGAGCCACCAAGAGATTGTACCTGATCCGGTCCCCATACATCTGTATGCACAAGCTCTAATTTTTCATTCTTCTTCTGTTTCCCAACCCTGAGAAATCTGACTCTCTTCTGTTTTCCATAAACACAGTTTTCACAGAATTCCAAACTTACCAGCTTCAAATCCGGCAGCAACTTTCTTGAGTGGAGAATTTGCATCCCCTTCTCACTCATGTGGCCAAGCCTATGATGCCACAATGCTGTATCTGTTCCTGTGGAAGCTAAAGAGATAGAATGGTCAGTATTATGAGGACATAAATACAACGTACCTACTCTGTCTCCTTTTGCTATCACCATTGATCCTTTAGTGATCTTCCACCACTTTTCTCCGAACGTAGATAGATAGCCGCCATCTCCCAACTGCCCTGTTGAGATCAGATTTCTTTTCATAGCAGGAATATGCCTAACTTCTTTCAACAACCAATCAGTTCCATTCTTAACTTTTATCCATACCTTACCCATTCCAACAATTTTACATGGCTCATCATGACCCAATAAAACATGTCCAAAGTCACCAGGAACATACTCATGAAAGTATTTCCTATGGGGTGTAGCATGACATGAAGCTCCTGAATCTACTACCCAATAATCACTAGTATTATCTAATGCAAGAATCAAAGCATCTTGTAACACATCACCTGCTACATTTGCTTCTCGGGTAGTTTCCTTCTGTGCATCTCCTTTCTTCTTTAGAGATTTGCAGTCTTTCTTCAGATGTCCTTTCTTTCCACAGTTCCAGCACTCTATCTTTCCCAGTCTGGACTTGGATCTGCCCGTTTTAGACTTTCCACGATTACCTTGGCTCTTTCCTCTCTCCTTTTGTCTTCCCCTGCTCTCCATGGTCAACGCATTACCTGATGGCTCACCTGTGCTTTTTCTTTGCATTTCCTCGCTAAGAATAACACCAATAATATCATCAAACTTCAAGGTGTTTGAACCAGAGACAGAGTTACTTACAACCATAACCAAGCTATTCCAGCTTTCTGGCAATGAACACAAGATTAGAAGAGCCCTAACCTCATCATCAAAGTTCACACTTACAGAACTTAGCTGATTTGTAACCGTATTAAACTCATTTAAATGATCAGTAACAGATCCACCTTCAGCATCTTCATATTAAATAAACGCTTCATTAGAAATACCTTGTTGGAGGTCGAGGGTTTTTCATACAGCTTACCCAATGCTTTCATCAAACCCTCTGTTGTCGTTTCTTTTGAGATATTGAAAGCCACCGACGAAGCCAAGCTCAACTGTATTGTTCCCAGAGCCTTTCTGTCAAGAACCTCCCATTCTTCGTCCTTCATAGCCGTCGGCTGCTTTGCTTTTCCTCCCAACGGTAGGAATAGATCCTTCTGGTATAGATAGTCCTCCATTTGCATCTTCCATAACCCGAAGTTTTGGCCGTTAAACTTCTCAACCTTAAACTTTTCTTCTTCTGCCATTTCTCCCACTCGAACCAGAAACCCTAGCTTCCTGCGGGTTTAACTGCCAAATAGACCTTTGGCTCTGATACCAATTGTTAGAAAAGCAGGATCGCAGAGCAATAACAATAAACAGAAATGCAAATATAATCACACATACACATTACAAGAGAGACACAGATATATCATGGTTCACCCAACTTGGGCTACGTCCACACTGAATTTTCCAGTCCTTATTATTATTACCGTCCAGCAAGGTGAAGGGATACAACCTGCAACACAACCGCTGCACTTCCTCTTCTCTGTTTCACAGTCTCTCTCCTGATCTCAGAGATCTTTACAATGCACAAAACCTAATACATCATCCCTAGCCGTATTACAATGTCTTTATTTTATAAGGGAAGTACAATGGGAAAATACCACGGGATACCCAAAACCATGGGCCCGCAAAACAGCTGGCGAAAATAGCCCAAAAATTTTCTTCGGGGGCGCTGCCCCCGATCCCCACTGGGGTGACTATACAGTCCACCTACATATCATATAAAATTGGGGTACAAACACGGCTGATACAATATCATCTATGAGACTAGAAGATCTGGATCCACAACCAACAATATATCACAATTCCGAGCATAGGCATGAGCATCTCTAAATAAAGTTGGCCAATAATATCCAACTCTGAGTATTTTATGAGCTGTGGTATCTCCAGAATAGTGTCCCTCGACAGGGCCATCATGTAATTCCTTGACCACTTTATCATCATCCTCTTTCTCAAGACATCTGAGAAATATCCCATCATAATTCTTTATTAAAATTATTCCATCAATTATTTGATAGGATGTTGATTTTAGACGGAGTGCCATTCTTTTTTTAGAACTCTAGTGCTCCGACAAATATCCTTGCTTCAAATAATGCACTAGGTCCCTATACCAAGATTCAGGAGCGGTGAAAATGGGACATACCTCAATCATATTCAGTTTGGCTTCATTCCCCCAGTCTAGCTCTTCATCAACTGGATTTTTAGTGAGTAGCTTACACAACCCTTGGCCTTTTATAATGGTGTTTGGTTTAAATTCCAAATCGTACTCTTGAAGAGAAGTGACCCAGTTGCCTCTCCTTTCACCCGATTCTTTCTGAACAAACATGGATCTAACAGCGGGGTGAGGTAGTATGACTTTAGTTATGTTCTTTAGGATGTGCGGATTGAACTGTTTCACTGCTTTAAATACTGCATATGCTTGCTTTTCTATGGCGGGGTAATTTAGTTCAGCACCCTACAAACCGGTGCTCATAAAGGATATTGGATACTCGTCTCCTGATTCTCCCTTTTGAGTGAGCACGGCTGCGAGAGAGTTATCTGAAGAAAAAGTGTGCTTGATGAAGTCTTTTTCAAAAGCTTTACTTCTTAAAGAAGGAGCGTTAGCTATGGCAGTTTTAATGTCTTTAAATGTAGTCTTCTCTATGTCAGTTCACTTGAATTGCACACTTTGCTTTACCATTTGCTGCAAAGGTTTCACAGTTTGAGCGAAATCTAGTACAAACCTCCCAAAAAATTTGATTGTGCCCATAAAATATTACATATCCTTCTTGTTATCGGGCATGGGAATCTTGCTTATATCTTGTACTCTCTCTTGATCTATCGAGATTCGATGATATGACCTAGAAGCTTACCCTCAAGAACATCGAAAATACTCTTGTTGGGATTTAGAGATATACCATATTTTCTGCAGGGATCAAAAATTTGTGTCAAATGGAAAACATGGTTTTCTCTTTTCTTTGAAAATGCTATCACATAATCTAGATAAATTACTACGCAATGACCAACTAATCCTCTAAACACGATGTCCATGGCTCTTTAAAAAGTAGCTCCTGCGTTTATCAAACCGAATGGCATTCTTTGGTATGAAAAGGTTTCCCAATTCGTATGAAAATTGGTTTTGAGTCGGACCTCCTCTCCTACTAATACTTGATTATATCCAGAGAAACCATCTAGCAGAGAGAACAGTTCTGAACCTGAAACCATCTATAAAATTTGATCCATTGGTGGCACATGGTAGTTGTCTTTATCATAAGCTTTGTTCAAGTTTCGAAAATCCACACACAATCTTATCTCCCCTGAATTCTTCCGCACGGGGACTAAATTAGCAACCCATTCAGAATGTCAGACCTTAAAAATGATCTTAGCATCTAATAACTTCTTCAACTCTTTCTGTATTAATGGCTCAAGCGTCAGATGCATTCTTCGCAATTGCTGCTGAAATGGATTCACACCTAGCTTCATTAGTATTATGTGTTGTATAATGCGAGTATCATATGTTTTCATATCTTCATAAGTCCATGCAAAAACATCTTTATATTGTTGAAACAGCTTGATGAACTTATCTCTTTCTCCTGGCGAGCAACATTTACCAATATTGACAAATTTTGGCTCAGCTTCTGTGCCTAGGTTTACCAATTCATGTTGCATGGAGGAGCTATTAGTTTTGACATTTGCTGGCCTCTTGAACTTGTTTTGCAAATCAAACAATCCTTCTAGAGTCCTTACTCCTTTTGGAATGAAGTTTCCTTTGACTGCATCTTTATTTTGCAAATCCGAATTGTGCTTCTCTTCATCAATTATGGCTTCCTGAAAAGCATCTTCATTAGTTAAGAAGCTGATAATTTGATCATCATCATCAGACACTCTTAAATTTGTAATATTATCAGGAACATATGGCCTAAAAATCAATTTGATAGAGCACTTGTTATTTGTAGGTACTAATATGGAAGCAGAAGTAGCTAACAAATCAGCTGCAACATTTTGTAACCTAGGAATAGAATTGATATTGAATGCATCAAAATGTGAAATCAAATTCCAAAATTTAGATTGATAACCTTTTAAACATGGTGAAATATAGTGAATTGTATCTCTTTCCTATCTGACAACTATCTCTGAGTCACCAAAGAATTTTAAGTGTTTGAGATTCAAACTAATAGCCTTTTTTAATCCTTGTACTAGAGCTTCATATTCTGTTGTGTTATTTGTGCATTCAAACTCTAGTCTACAAGATAAAAAATGTTTGTTCGATTCAGGGTCAATCAAGACAGGATTGGCTCTGGATCCTTCTTGAGTTTTGGAACCATCAAAGTACAAAATCCAAAATGTGTTTTCTGTTTTAACTAATTTAGTGTCGTTACTACCTAAGTCAGTGACTAATTCTACTATGTTACAATCAATATTATCATTCCGAGAAAAATGAAAGAGATCGGACTACTTGTCTGATTCATGGGTACCTTCTGTTGATTGATAATTCCGTGGTTCCATCTCTAAAAAATAATTTCCCAATACTGAAGATGAAAAATTTATAGCCTCATTCTTTTCTTCCAACTAAGTTACATTTTGTTTCATGTCGAGCTCTCTCAATATTTTGATTTGATTTTGCCTGTTTCAGTATGGAAACCACAAGTGAGACCAGTCTAGTGCAAAGTAACCATTCAGTTTCGTAAACCAGTCCCTGCTCAATATTAAACCATAAGCCTCCAGTATATCTACCACCATAATATAAATAAATTGACACACTCTAGGATCTGGTCATAATCTAATAAGCACATCTTTCATTTCTCCAATTACTTTAACAGTAGTCCTATCCAACTGTATGATCTAAGATGGGGACATTATTGGCTTCCCATTAATTTTTTTACAAATTGACAAAGGCATGACATTCGAAGAAGCCCCGGAATCTACCAAATAGTTGTGTACATTATGGTAAAAAATTTCAAAGGTCAACAGAAAAGGAAAAGTTTGAGATCTAGATTTCCCATCAATGCTAGCTTCATTTATCTCAGGATTTTCCTCGGTGTTTTCTACCTAAGTGCTAGATTGTGGGTCAAAAGCTTCTAACAACTTCTTTCTTTGCTAGGGAAGGCTACACATTTCAAATATAGAGATATTTTCTTTCGCTTTCTTGATATCTTCAATGATGTCGTATCCCATGTCATACTCTTTTGAGCCTTTTCCATGATTCTTCATTTTGTTTGTTGTAACGTTTGGCTACTTATTCATTTCTGGGTTTGATCCTTTTACCACCATTGAATCCACCTTAGGCGATGGTGGAATGATAGTTATGTGTCGCTTTGGTGTTTCATTAATTACTGGGTTTGTCCCTTTTACCACTGCAGGATTCACTTTAGGCTGTGGTGGAATGGCAGTGATGTGTCTCTTGGGCATTTCTTTCGCAACTTTAGGTTTGGGGACAAACGGACTTGTATCATCAACTAGACCTTTACTCCAAGTAGTAATATTTACGGTTGAAACTTGACTTTCTTCGGCGTCTTCTTCCATCAATTTTGTCAAGGGCACCCAATCCCATAATACCATTGTTGTGTCTGGAGCGGGCTCTTCCTGTTCAAGTGCCTGCTCTTCTTGGGGATATTCTTGGTCTCTTACTTGTGCATCCAGAAATTGATTCATAACCAAGCTCATCGAATTTATTTAATGCGAACAAATCTTTTCGTAATTTTTCTCTTGGTGAAAAGTGCAGAAATGAGCCATGCCTACCTCGTTCAAATTTAGGACAGCAGAATTGCTCACAGGAGGAAGAGGTTGTCCACCTTCTTCCCTTTTCTTGTAAAAAGGTTTGAAGGGTTTCTTTGAAGTGCTAGGCATCTTATCTTTCTCCAAATATACAATCTTATTGGACAGCTTCTGCATCATCTTGACCACATTTTCTAAATCAGTCGATGGTTCTTCCTTAGTTCTGGTTAACAACAGGGGTTTCTTGCTGGTTGTTGGTTTCATTTCCAGCTCAAGGGAGTGTTTAGCAATGTTACCTGCTTCAACTTCAACCTTCTTAGCTTCTTCAAAGTTTTCTATCAACGTAGCTTTATTTTTTCTTTTGATAAGCATCGCTATGGGTGGATCAAGTGCCGTGGTATAATATTCTACTAAAGATTCCTCAGTGGATCTCGTTGCAGCACTAAAATTATTCAGTAAGGTATTAAATCTTTGATTAAATTCTTGAACCTTTTCTTTCTTTTCCATCCTCATAGACAACAATTATTTCATTAGTGTAGCGACTGTTTTCTGATTCCCATATTTACTTAGGAAACATTTTTTGAAATATTCCCAACTTGTTATTGAATTAGCTTGCAAACTAAAGTACCAGGAAGATACTTTGGGTTCAAATGTATAGGAAAAAGTCTGCAGACTACTTCCTCATGTTCTACATTGAGAAGATTCAAATCCAAATAAAAACTCTTAAGGTGATCTTCAGCAGAAATACCTTTTCCAGGATCTTACTTAGGTAATACATTTTTTGGATTTTTGGGTAGATCATGGAAAGGTGCAGCTAAATTGAGCACCCCTCTGGCTCTCCACACAGGTACAACCATATTTCTCGGTGGAGAATGGGGTGGAGATCATGGTGGAGAGTGCAGTGTGGTATCTGGTTCTTCTCGATTCGGAAGAGTTTTGGGTCTTATTTCACTGAGAGGTTATGTAATTTCCTGTAAAGATAGATCCAATAATTCTTCTAAATTTTCAACAAGAACCGAATCTCTAGTAAATTGTGTTTGTCTCCTAGGAGATCTCCTTCTGGGTAATAAGGTAATTACGTTTAACTCTCCAAGTGTTCGAACATAAGAACAGGTATGTCTCTTGAAGTTTTCTACTTCTTCAAAAAGGACAGCATATAATGCTTCTTGATGTTCAACTTCAAGATTGGGATCTTCTTAAACTTGTGATTTCCGAACGAAATCGTCTGAGATAGATGTTTCAAGTGGGTCTTTAGTGTGATTTCTTCTAATGAAATGATCTCCTCCTCCAGCCATGCACTGGTGGCCCTCCTTCTAGCGCCAAAAATTGTTGATGCCTCGAAATTCACAGCACCAATCAGCAAGGGATTCTCCCCGGTAAGCAAGCCCAATTAGATCGCTCACCGTTTGGTGTAGGGAATCCATCCGGTTAACGGCCCGGCTACCGTGTGTGATTTTAAAATGAGTTTTCACTGGTTGCGGCCTGATCCACCCTTTATGTATTTTATACTTAAAGATGATATGCAAGTGGTCTATCTAAATGCATGTAATAAAACAAATATGATCTAAATTTTCTAAGCTAATTAATCTATCCCTGCAGAGAGCAAAACTGAAATATGAGTAACACACTGGAAATATACCCAAGAATCTCACAGGTAGCTGTTCAATAATATGGATGCATTTACAGCAGAAAGTAAAAGATATCAAAGATAGCTTTGACAGAATTAAAGCGTTCCATTACTCATTTAACATAGAATATTTTTACAGGAAATGAAATCATTCATAACATAGAATTAATTCAGAATAGTTAGGAACGATCTTGCAGTATATGCATGAAAGATGCATAAATAATTCAGCAGACATTCAACACATTCCCAAGCAAAACACAATGCTAACTTTTCCCAAGAAAATGGAGCTTTCTTTATTGATGCAGCAAAATAGTTCACGTACAAGACAAATCAGTCCTTTCACCTACCAAAAGTCCCTTCCTTCTATTCTATTCGTCTATTTATAACTTTACAAAATTTGTCCCTTCTCATACCCTAACCCTAGGGAAACACAAAAGTTTGTCCTCTAGTGCCTATATGAGACAAAAGTAATTTCCAACTATTTTTTAAACATTTATACAATACAACATCCTCCAGCTGTCTTTTCTAAATTTACAATAAAACAAATTTAATTTTCAATTGGCCCTGCCGCCTCAGCTGGTATTTCTACTTCAGCTGACCCATCCACTTCAGTAGGTCTGTCCGCTTCAACAATGTAGCTAGTCCACTGGCCGATTTCTCGTATGATAAAATTGCCCCATGCAAAAATCATCATTTTTAGTGATATCTCATGCTTACGCAGATATGATTTAATGTTTGTTTCTCCTTCTACTGTCGCCTGGGCGATGTGTTCCATAAAATAAGCATGGATAGAAGTTTGTCCAATAAACCAGTGGAGGTCTTCTGGTGTCAACACATCTATCTTCCTTAGGTAATCTATTTCTGAAATGAGGCCACCCTGCAGGTCTGACAAACACTAATCTTTGTCAGGAAAATAATCTATGGTTTGAGGTAAAACCATATGGAATTTTTCATGGGTTTCCTGGACCTTTGAGTAGAAGTTGGTAAATTTCAAGATGGTTTTCTGGATTCCACTAATTATTTTTGTACCACAATCTCTACAAAACTCAAGGAGTCTTAAATCTAGATCTGAATCATCTGCAGACTTGATAGGTAGGTTCCCTGGGAATCCTGATTTCTCTTTTCTCCATTCAAGTTTCTTATTGATTTCCTCCAAGTAGCGCACATACATTTTCTTGAGTCTCAGTGCATCATCCTCAATCAATTTCATCCTAACAATCATTCCCTTTATCTTACAAACCTCCTCCGTGATCAGCTCTAGTGATTGATGAACTTTCCTCAACATACCGCATGCTTGCTCATGGAATGCGGTTAGATCCTGCTTCTTCTCATTTGCATCCTTTAGTTTCTCTAACAACTCCTCTTTTTCCTTCGTTGGCCTCGCGAGCTGAGGCTTATAAAACTCGACTTGCTGTACAATTGGCCTCATGTTGCTCCAACTCTTGTATGCGCACTTTTAACTCTTTCTTTTTGCCTTCTGCGATTACTAGTTGCACATTTAGAGCATTATTTTCATCCTCAAGCTTCTGGGTCTGCAAAGATATTTATTTCTTTTCGTTTGAAGCTCGCTATATTTCCTCTTTAGCTCATTTCCCTAGTGCACCTCCTTTAAAAGATTATATGTAACCTTGAAGCACTTGTCCTCGTATTTCCTTACTTCTTCCACACGCAGATCTACATTATCGACACTTGCCTGCTCCGAAGCCACACTCCATGCTGCCATGAACTAAGGGTCATTTTTAGTCCCTTGAAAAATAGGAACTTGTGTTATTCTTACTTCATCTTGTTTGTCTTGATTTTTCATCCTCTTTTTCGACCTACTCATGATAGCCTTCTTATTTTTATCGTAAAAGATGAAATCCAGCTTTTCCACTAGGCATTGCTTTGAGGGAGTGTATGGGGTGAGAGCGAGATTATGTGATGAGGAATCACCTTTAGTGGTTATCTCTAGTGGTTTTATTGTTGATACATCTATGTCCATGGCTTATGGGCTTGAGTTACCTTGCTCCACAACTTCCTTGGACTTCTCTGCTTCCTCTTTCTGCCTCTACAGTTCTGCTGCTTCTACTTCTGCTTTCTCATTTATTTCTCGTAGCTTTTCAGCTTCTTCTCTATTTATTCTCTCAGCTTCTTCCTTTTCAATTCTCTCATCATACTCCTTCTCCATCTTTGTAGCTTGCTCTTGATGAATTCTAGCAACTGCTGTTTTCTTCTTCTTCCTTTTGAAGCCTTTCTGCTTCTTCCCTCTGCTTCTCTGCTAGCTCCCTTTGAAGCCTTTGATTTTCTTATTCTTGGATTCTATCTGCCTCTTCTTTATTCTTCTTTTCATCCTCCCGGCGTTTTTTCTGTTCTTCCTCCTTTTGCTTTAGCCTAGCTCCTATGGCAACTTTGGAACTGGAACTAGCCCTGCATTTGGGGCGGTAGCGCTTGCCTAACTCATTCATGTTTTTGGCACTTTGGAAGAATGTTTCATCTTTGTCAAAAAGATGTGCGTACTCAAAAGTGATCCTGTGGGAAGAACAATGTTCAGTGACTTTATCTTTGGGGTCATGCCTTCTGAAGATATTCGTTCCAAAATGGAAGGCCTCTAAGTCCTGAGCGAATTCTATACCATCTTTTTCCCTGGGAAGCTGGTATGCTCCAATGGTAAAAGTCATTGGCGGGTATGCAACATTCTTCTTGTCATGGAGCACCCTACTGACTCCATCAATAAAGAGTTTCCTTATGGCTTCTTTATGCACTACGTAATCTATGGCAAACCGAGGCAATAGGGATGGGGCTCAACTCCTACCACACATTCTGATGTATGTTCCCTCCATAGAGAAGTAGTAATTTATGAATGCTTCAATTATCGACATAGCATTCTCTGACATGCAATTTGGTTTTGCCTTGAAGAGTAGTTGATATAGGGGTCGCCTATGCATATCAGACCTGTGATGACAATGAGGGGACGAACGAGGGATGCCAATTATTTATGAGCAATACAGTATTCATATTGATGGTATTTAAAATAGAACATGAAATAATCATGAAACTTAGGTTCCATTTAAACTTGCCCATTAAGGCTGAAAATAATGAACAACAACACTTACACAAAACTCATCCATGTGGCAATTCAATGAGTGTGATTTAAACAGAAAAATGAGCATTGTTGGCGATTATTTTATTATCATAATTAATGAAAAAGTCAATACTATCAGCATTATTTTAGAATTTAAAAATATGAAGTGACTATGCTAATGGAAGAAGACAAGCCTTCAAGAAATCCAGCGCATTAAATGTTTATGCAAAACTATCTTAAGAGGTGATGGGCAAAGCCTTAGGATGGACAATTCTTGACAACGAAATGACTATGCAGGTGACTCTGGCTTGACCGAATTTTACACTTACGAGCAACTAATAGCAGCAAGGGTTTTTGTGTGTGAGGAAATAGAGCATGGTGTCCATGACACAACTTCTTCTCGGTCCACAATGATTTGACTGGGATGGAAAACAAAGTGGTCATCAGGGTTCAACGTTCGGGCGAGATTCATTGACGTCAAGCCTACCGAACTTAGGACAAGAATTTTCCCAGTGGGTACTAGGTTCAAAATTGACTGATCCTGAAGTGAAGGTTGCGACGGACTAGACTTGACCATGAAACTCACGCTGACAAGGATACCGGGAACGAGTAAAAATAGCCGGGGCAGAAGTTTTTTTTCGGTACTATGAAGTACAAGGAGTGCCTAGTTTTCAAAGAACTTGGGCTCTAAAAACAACCACAAACAGCTTTAAAACAAAAAGAAATGCTAAAACCGAGGTCCCAAGCGGATAAAACAAACAGAATAGGGTTCGAAAGGGCCTACCTGTCGACAATGGAGGGGTTATTGGAACCGGTATGTGTGCTCTAACTGGCAACAACCTAAAGCTTCCAATGGCGCTCAATCGATGCTTCTTGGTTTTGCAAAAGGTGGGAGGTAAAACCCAAAACCCCATTGCATATATATTCACAGCTAAGCAATTAAGACCTGTGGGGTTGGCAGTTGGGCACACTAATGGTGCACAGGGCTCAATGGATCAACCGATAAATTCACATGGAGTTTAATTAAAGTCTCCACCCACTCACTTTTACGTTTTCCCAAAAGAATTGCGTCGACGGGGTCGACAAACTGCACGGATCAAGGGTGGTCGACAAGTTTAAACTTAAAGCTTGCGCAACAACCGATAGAGATATCGTTAAGCATTGCGACCGGGAATTGTGACGAGGATCGGTGAGGAGTGAAAAGGACGGCGTAGTGATTGACGAACTTTTTAAAGCGAAAGTTTGCGCAATGGTCAGTGGGGTTATTGTTACCAACGCGACCAGGTGCAATGACGGGGAGCGGTCGACTTAACCAAAATTGGATGAGAAACTCGGCACAAACTAACCAAAAGGCGGTGCAACGGTCGACGAATTTAAGACCAAAACTGGTGCAACGGTCGGTGAAGAACAACTTAAAGGACCGCGCAATGGTCGATGGCATTAGCACTAAATGCTGCGACTGATTGACGAGCGATAAGACAAAAAGGTGCGCAACGGTCGGTGCAAGGAAACCCAGAAGGCTACGACCGGTCGGAGAGGTTAACCTTAAATACTACGACCACCTTTACAACAAAAACAATTGGTCGTGAAAAATAGACTAAAAAGATGCAACCCGTTTGGCGAAAAAAAGTGAAGTTTTCCTTAGCCAAAAAACAACTTTTGCTGAAGAAAGGGAACAACTTAAAGGGTCAAAAACCAAGCTTTCAGGGGACCACAAAACTCTCTAAAAATGAAAGGAGGGGCCCTATAATTTTCAGAAAATTATGGGGATCAGGTTGCAGTATAAACGGATGGGAAGAAGGATATACAACTTGATAGAAATAGGAAGGAGGGCGCAATAGAGCCTATATTCCTTTAATGATGACTTCCTTCACACCTAACAGAGTTTGAAGGAAAAAAAGATGTCTACAACTTGATCTTTTGTTCAAAAAAATTTCAAGTTAACAACTTGATCTTTTCTTTGACAAAATTTCATGTCATTAACTTGATCCTAGGTAAGTCTCTGAGTCAAATGCATGTATATATCTGTGATGATACCGAACTAGATGGTGAGTAATCTATAAAAGGACAGTATCCAAAAGATGACTTAGAAGATGATCATTGTTGACATTGAAAGGATCTATTGAAGCTGCAATTGTTGAAGATCCACATGAATGATCATGACAAAGTAATAACCGATGATCCAAACAAGATGTTTTAAGGTGGTGCCCCATATTAAAATGAGTGTAAAAAGGAAGAAAAAGGGGTTTCCATCATAACTATCAAGAGAATCGAATTTGATGAAGTTTTAAAGATGCAAGGAAGATGATGTAAAAGGAAGAAAAATATGAATGATCAACAAGAATGATTCAAGCAACATAAGAGTCTTTTAGAAGATCAAGGTGATATAACGGGGTTGCAGTGACAAGAACAAGAGTTCTCCAACAAACTTTGAAGCAAAAGTGATCTAACAAGGCTATAGCAACACATATCAATTGAACAACTTCACAAAATCAAAGAGAGTTAACTTACCTTTTTGGAAAAAGAGTCTAGAGCTCATCCATTGTTTGAAATAAGAGATGAGCCAAAATGTATGCATACAAGGAAGCAACAAAAAATTGCAATCATATCTAATGTATCCCAAGGACAACCATACAAAGTAGTGCAATACCTCATGACAACACATCTCCCTATCTTTTTGAAGGGCATAGATACTAGGTTCCTGAATTAGTTAATATATTTAAAATTTAAATAAGCAATGTAGAGCTATGCTCTTGGTAGTGTGCTAGTTATTTTTGTCTTTGTCATTGTAGACCTCTATAAGAAGATTTTTTCCTCTTATTGGAAGCATTTCCTTTTGGAATCTTGTTGTCCATGTTATCAAAATTAACTTTACCTTTTCTCAAATTTGATATTATTGAGTAAGGCTGACCTTAATTATTGATATGAATTCGTAATGAATGAATTACATGGATATATATTTATATTGATTTATTACAAAGAAAAGTTGTTTGAGTTTAACTTTTCTTGATGATGAATCCAGTCTTAGGATTTGAAACGAGGTCTTAGGGTTTGAAACGAGGTTGAAATAAACAACACCATCGCATATTTTCTGTCATGATTGGCTATATTTTTTTAGAAGTAGAGAAAATAAATTTTTTAATTCAAATTAAAATTTAATTAAAAAAATTAAATTTGAAATAATATTATTTATTTTATAAGAAATTTATTTTTTCATAACCAAATTAAAATTTAATTTAAAAAATTATTTGAGTTTAACTTCTCTAGGGTTTGAAATGAGGTTGAAATAAACAACACCACCGCAATGGCGATATTTTTTTAAAATAGAAAAAATAATTTTTTTAATTCAAATTAAAATTTAATTAAAAAATTAATTTTGAAATAATATTATTTATTTTATAAGAATTTTTTTTCATAACCAAATTAAAATTTAATTTAAAAAATTAAAATTGAGATAATATTATTTATTTTATAAGAAAATCAATTAAAAAAAACAATTTTATTCTTAAAAAGAGTAGAACTCACCTTTCTCAAGTGCATAAAGCATGACATAACAAAATACAAAAAATATGCTATCTTATACCATCCATCAACTTTTCAATAGACATAGATAATAGCTTTATATAATATGGAATTATATATATATCCTCTCATTTTTATTTTAAAAGCATGACTGGATGGGCCCAACATAAACCAAAAATAAAAACACTAAGATATCCTTAATCTCAAGAACATGCCTCTCATCATCTCTAAAAACATAGCACATACAAACCCCCTAAATGATTAAAAACATAGTACATAAAACCCCCTAAATGATTAAAAACATAGTACATACAAACCCCCCTTATCTAAAAAGGGATGCCATCCCTTATCTCTTCCAATACCAGCTCCCTTCATTGAGTATGTGTCCCTCCTTAGAAAGAGTGTTAGCGTCAACATTGATCTTCCTTAAGATATGTGAATAAGACACTTCACAAAGAATTGCGATACCTCCTTTAATTGATTTACAATGGGCGTGGGTTGGACATTATCTATGTAAAAAACATTTTATCACTAGAGTAGGGTCACAATATATCTCATATTTTTTTATATGCCTCTCCAAATCACATTTAATTGAAAATTTCAAGGCTATTAATTTAGCATAATCATTTGAGCCTCTTCTCACTACAATTAAACATGCAATTAGCACTGAGTTTAGCACTAAATTTTGCTACATTATTATTATTATTATTATTATGTTGGAGTGTTTTCTCATAATAAAAGTTGGTATTGAAGTAAATTTCATATTTAACACTGACTTGATTGTAATATACCTAATAACCTCTATTCATTGTGAAGGCTATAGGGCATTTTAATTTTAATTTCTGATTTTTTTTCTTTAATTAATTTAACGTCATTTTTATTCATGGCTATAAATAACATATGTAGAAGCGAGCTACAACAATCTTGATTTTCTAACTACCATGTCAAATCAATGATCTATCATTCATACCACCATAACCATTCTAATTTCACTTCATGAACAAAAATGGAAAATATGGAAAAGCATTCAAATGCATAAAAGAACATAATAAATAATGACATTTCATTAACAAAATTATAAACAAGCACATTCAAGGCATTTATCTTTACAAAAAGATCCACCAACTAGTTGTAGGTGAAGGATGTTCCTCCCACTTACCCTTTATATGACAGAGGGCACCTCCAAGATGGGGCTATCAATTCACAAGGGTGAAATTCCAAATTCTTTTACCCAATCACAACTCATGCACCCTTCTTATGAAAAAATCCCTCTATAACTGTTCCAATCCACTAGCACTCCTCCCCCATTGGATTTCACAACATAAGGAATGGGATCCTCTTCTCTACACTGCAATCCCTTGGGCTATCTCCATTCCCTTCCAATGCTCCAGCAGAGGCCAATTAGGGAATCACTTTGTTGGGGATCCATGGATCTTAGTTGTATCCATATTCCTCTCACAAGGGCACCATACCCATTAGCACCGATTTCCTAGGGTAATTTGGCATGAGAATCTATGTGAACTCAAGGTTCATCTCTCTTCTTTTTATGTGAGGTACCAACCAAATCCCAAATTAAAATCATGGAGTGAATGATTGAATGACTAAAAGGAGGAATACAAGTCTCTCTAACTCTTTCCCACATTATTTATGCATGGTTTATAGTTCCCATGTGGCTCCTCATGGGGAGGTCATGTTTCCCCCATTAATGCCCTCTTAAGATAATACACAAGGGTTGATTATGTCATGGCATCTAATTAAGGGCATAGGAAATTTGGGGTAAATTTGATAACCACAGTTGACAAGTAAGGTTAAAAAATTAGGTTGATACCAACTAGGGTTATCTCCCATTAGCCCCTTTCACTTCCCCAACTTGTGGAATCATATCCCTCCGTCTCTTTTTCATCCTTTTTCATTGCATCTATCAAGGGTTTTAATATTATATTCAATCATACATATTTACAATATCTTTGGTCATCTCAGACCATTTGTGTATGGATTATATCATTTACATCATTACATACATAACTACAACAATGGGAAAACACGAGGTGTTACATTAGTTTTGGGTTGTGCAACAAGTTTAATGTCGGCTAATTCTAAAATAAACTTTAGGGAAATAAAAAATAAAATAGTAAATGTAACATACCCTTTTTGTTGGAAAACATTTTGTGTTAGAAAACATTATGATAACTTTTATTGTAAAGTTTTATGTTGGACAGGTGTCCAAGGATGATTGTAATTTGCACAATATATTATTATTAAATAAATAAAATAGGAGACAAACACTTAAGAGGACTGTTGAAAGAGTGGTTACTGATCCACTAGGTGGAATGGAATCTGGGGTAGAAGGAAATGGACAAGTGACAGCATCATGATGCAACTAACTAGCTGTTGGTATGGGACAACTCCCTTGAAATGTGGTCATAGTGCCCTGAAAGATGGGACTGGAGCTTGAGGCTCATTTATTCCAAACTAACCACTAAAGACCTAGGCAGTCTATATAATAGCCATCAAATTATGAACTGAGGTTCATCACTTTTCCTGACGAGGAAATTTGCCTTGGGGTTTTGCTGTATTTGCACCCAAGAGATTTGATGAGGGGATATGCTATGTTGTTGATCATGTTGTGAGTCTGCCAAACTCTTATTGAGTTCAGGAGGTTGATGCTGAGTGCTGAAGGCATGTTATTACAGGAGGTTGATGCTGAGTGCTGAAGGAATTTTTGAGTGCCTTGCTTCTACACAGATTCTATCTACTTAGTGGCTCAGTAATCAAGATCGGGGGTTCACAAGAAGCCAACAGTTGAGATGCTTCTTCTAGAATATGTTGGGAGGAACAGGCCTCCTTGGGTGTTTGTCGGCCCTATCTTCAATTACAGGTTCCATTATCTTATCTATTTTCATACATTTTAAAGTTCTGCTGTATAATAAATTTTATTGTTTTATTTTATAAATTTATTTCAGTCCCCTGAGTAAGTTATGATTCTGTGTAAAATTGATTTTTGATTGAATAGAATAGTCTCTGCATTTTTCCCCATGCAAATGGATCTGCATCGTACTCTAGTACAGAGATAAAATTAAGTCAGATAGATCAAGATAGGCAAATAGCCAGGTGAATGAGAAGATGAAATTATTATATTTTCTCAAAGTTTTTTGCTTACTGTTTAATTCCTGTGTATACATCTACAGTGTCCTCATTATCATTCTATTTATAGATAACTGTTCTCCTAAATGAACAAGTAATGTTTTCTTCGTTTCATAAATATCTTCTGTCTCAAAATAAATAGTTTTTCTTTTCTAATAGTATAAGAATTGTTTCTCTGTATTACAATATTTAAAATGTATACGTTTCTACTATAACAGTTATAGATTTAATCTCAACATACAACATAGTGATATTTCCCTTTTGAAAACAGAGTACAGTTAGCAAATTCCAATTACTACATGCACATAATTTCTCATTGTTTTATATTATAAATTTCATAATAGGAAATAAAACATTTGTCAATTCATTCTATAACCATAAACAATGTTATCAACTTTTGGCATACAACCAACAATTTTCTTATTAACCATTTTAAACTTATGTCAAACCATGTGCTATTTTCCATAAATCAACACAGTTAAAGTCTCGGTACCAACTCAAGTGTGCTAGTTATTACAACATTCATGGAACAACTCTAACAGTAGTAACAGACAACAAATATGAATGCCGATTTCATATCGAGGAGCAGGTTCAAGCCATACTTTTCCACACAAAGACAAACCCTTATACTCAAACCTATTATAAGATGAAAATGCTGCATTATTTACAAATCAACGAACTACACACAGACCGAAGCCTTCCATAGTTATAAACATCTACCCATTGTTCAGTGGAAGCAACAGTCTTTTCATTATTCACATACATCACACAGTAGCCATTCCATCGCTATACATTTCAAAGTTTCACAGTTCACAAAAGAAAACGATAGCAGCAGAGGTATTGAAACCTAGTTTACAAACCACCCATTGTTTTACATCAAGGTTAAACGCAGAGATCTGCTAGTAACCAGTTCATTTCAACACTTAAATCACCGAATTCCAAGTTATGTTCACGGGTCAAGCCCCAAAAGGAGAAACGAAAACAACTATTGCAAAACAGATTTATAAATATTTTGTTCTTATTAAAAATTCAACAGAGCTTGAAACCCTTCACAACAGAAGATACATTGGCCAGTTCAACTCAGAATCCAAAACACTGTACAGTAACCTAAACCTCTTTACACCAACCCTGTAAGCCAAGAGGCATTCATAATACAGGTGTAAAAACAAACAACACTGTTTGGACCATGATTTCCAAGAAAACATAAAGTTGTTACAATCTTCAACGATGGCCATAACCTGCTAGGAGAACCTACGGAGGGTTATGACACCGGGGCTTGCTGAAGTGAAGCGAGCCATCCATTGCCAACAAACTCCAAAGCACTATAAACTCCACAACGAAGGCAGTACCTGCCACAAAAACTATCACGAAGTTATAAACAAGTTCCAAAAATGAATACATTATAAATCAAACTATATTCTCAAAACAACAATATTATAATCCGAACTTACCTTCACAAGAACAGACGGATGGAATGCTTCATGCTTCCAGTTCTTCCAAATTATGCAACAGGAGTAGCATGCAACATTGAACAATTTCTCAAACTCTGAGACTAATTCACTGAAAAACCTAACCTATCACACGACGAAAGCCACAGGGCTTCAACGCCTTACACCATTCAAACCATAGTAACATTTACAACCAGCTCTCACCATTATTTTACAGAGATGGGAGTTGTAGAGCCATCAAGAAAACGCCCAGGGTTGAACCCTACCATCCAGTGGCTTGTCGGCCTCTTTCCCAAAACCAAAACTCCAAATGAATGCCAACAAATGGTATAGCGAGTTGCTTTAGGGTTTAGATCTCCACGATCGAGATAGGATAGATCAACGGGTGAGATTTGGACAGCCAAGCCACGCTAATACCAAGACAGAGATACGAGTGCCTACCATTAACAACTCCATTAAATAGCAAGCCTCATTGGAGTTCCATATCACCAGGGTGGAGCTTATAGCTCGGCAATGTTTCTACTATTTCTACAACTACATCACATGGAGCCAGCTACAGGTAGGAGCCGACGAGACAATCCACTATTAATAAACAAGGTTTGCATTAACTGTTGATCCTATGTATCTTTTGCCAGACCACGCCTGTAATGGCATTTAAGTTCATGTTAGCGTCGAATTTATTGCCAACAGCACTATCTTGATATCACATCACTGTCATATAACCACGATATAAATGAATTCCAAACCTTATTGCATTGTATAATATCTATGTTTCATACTTTGGAATGTTAAGTTCTCATTTGCAAAGTATGCACATATATCAAAATCGAATGTTAAGTTTTCATTTGCATAGAATGCACATATTGCAATTCGAATGTTAAATCTCACAAAACATAGTATGCACACAATAGAATGTTAATGCTAAGTTTAAATTCGCATATGGTTAAGCTTTATAACCCTAGCATATATTCCATAGAGTATTATGACAATTTAATATATGTCACTAATACATAACAAACCATTATCTTGTCCATGCAGTGATATAGTAGAATAGTGTTATAGGAGCATATATAATTTAGGTACATGATATATGTCATGTAGGTTTTGAAGACCATCTTTATTACATGCCATAGCATTGTAGTAATGCTATTATTACTATACAGTTGCATTTCGAATTGAACAATGTTGGATTAAAATTCTAAAGGTCCCATTACAATCTATTCTAGCATTAAACACCGAGGTCGCATATTGTTCAACCCTAATGTAATGATAATATCATCATATGCTTGTCGCAATGTTCAGATTGTAGAATCTCGCATGATGTTCATATCAATTATAGTTCTAACGAACAACATCATTGATTACAACAGAAATATAGTGTAAATATCTCTAGCTACACTTATAAGTGTTAGGTAAAAACGATACAAGTTGATAAAGAAAGCTAAGAACTTCATACCATCGCTACCTTCATGCACATGCAGTACACACACACCTATCTTAAAAGTAGAGATGGCTAGCTGAAACGTAAAACACCTCTTGAAGTACTAGAAATTATTTATTTATTTTACCTGCAGAACTGCGAAAGAGAAGGGCCAATGATTTAGCTATCAAGCTAAGTAAACCCAAGGGCACGCTGTAGGAACCCCTTCAGAAATATGCAAACAGATCGTCAGTATTATTACTAGCACCATTACATATGAAGAAATAAACATTGTTTTATTACATTTCATTTCTAATCCATTGTCTTTTTATGTTTAAGAATAACTATGATAATTTTATGAAGCTGTCATTATCTATTAGTTAAATAACTTTCATTCCGCAAATAGCATTTCTCTTATGATTTTGGTTATATTAATTTTTTTTAAATTTTAGCGATTTTCGGGATTTTACAGTAAAAAATTAAAAATAGAAACAAAATATGGTAAGGGGATAATGAGATTTGAACCTAGATAACTTGCTAAAAGGCATGATCTCTATTTGAGCTACCTGCCCATAAAAATATATGTTTAAAAGAGTAGATCTAAGATCTAAACTAAAATTAAGCTAACATAGTGCAGATTAAAATTTACAGAAACAAAAGACACCAAAATGGTAAAAAAAATGAAAAACATAAAGGAAAAATGGTAAGGGAATTCTTGACATCACTTTCCAAAAGGAAATAACTCTCTTTGAGCTGCATTCACATATTCAATTAAAAGTGTAGATGTGAATTGAAAGTAACATAACCTACACATGTAAATTTGAATTAGATATTATCATTTGATGCTAAAGGAAAAGTAAGTAGTGAGAAATAGATGGGTTCTAGGATTTGAACTCATATATCTTTGCAAGAATGCATGGGATTTCCTTAGGAGAAACACATTAGTTGGATCTACACATTAAACTAACCCCCCAAGATGTCATTAAACTTGCAACAACAAAACAAAAATAAACATTAGAAAATCAATAAAGGAAAGCAAAGTGAAAAAGGAATGAGGAGAATGGAAGATAAGTCGTATTAGCTTCCTCATAAAGGATACTCCATGAAACTCTAGCCTCCATGCATGAAATCCTAAACCTACAACACAAGAAAAATAAACATTAGGAAATCAATAAAGTAAAAGAGGAAGGAAGAAGTATAAGGGAAGAGAGAAGCCATTACCTTCATCATGGAGGTCCTCCATGAATCCTTAGCATCCATGCTTGAAACCCCAAACTTGCAACAATAAACATTAGCAAATCAATTAAGGAAAACATAATAAAAGAGGAAAGAAGGAGGATAAGTGAAGGGGTAGTATATTACATTCCTTGTGGATGTTACTCCATGAATCTAATACCATCACCTCCACGAGGATGAAAACCTAAGGGACAAAGGAGAAGGAGCAGGAAAAGGAAGAGAATAGAAGAAAAAAATGAGAAAAATGCGAGAGTAGGGTTTTTGTTTGTGAGGGAAAACAAGATAATTTTAATTCAAATAAAATAAATACCCTCACAGTCAAGAGGATTGAGACAAGTGTCTTATTTTTAGCCATTAATCTTTCTTAAATTTCTTTTTGAAAAAAAAACTTCCTTTTTTTTATTACTTAGGAAACCCAATGCTAAACCTGATGCTAAAACTAGCAATAAACATGGTGCTAAAAATGATACAAGCGACATTGAGTTTAGAGATGTCTACTGAAATAATATTAAATTTAGCACCATCTGATCAAATAGCACCAAATTTCCATTAAAACTACAAAATAATCACTAAAACAATAAATGTCCAAGCTAAAAAGGAAGCTATCGACGAAATTTTGTTGTAGTACCCCAACCTTGGTATAAATTATATACAATGAGTAGTTAAGAAATATAGGATTCCTCTACGATTACTAAATTCAAGTGGGTCTTTTCATTATATAAGCCCCATGCATCAACATTTTATACAACCAATCGTTAGACTTTTAGGTTACTCCAAAAGTGTTTATACCATGTTTGAGGTGCTTCATGAGATTTGGGGTACACATTTGATGTTTAGTCCTTGGATGGTTTGAGATGGTCCATGATGGGTATGCACACTTGTGATGGAAGTGGATCCCAAACCTTTAATGATCACTGGATTAATGTTCTTCCCTAGAGAATTGGAGATCTCTAGCCTAGATGGTGGACACCCCACATGATAGCCATATGGAGGATTCAACTAGTAGGAGAACACCCTACAAGATAAGAGAAGTGTTGTGAATTGTGGAGGAGGGATACAAACCCTAGATGTAATGTGGCGGCTAGTTTCATGCTCAAAGGATTGGAGATATATGAGGAACACCTAGGGATTTCATAGTGTTCTTTGGAAGGGTAATTTCCTTAGTGGATTACTTGGATTGGGAGGATGGATGGAGTCCATGGAGGATTGGGATGGAGTGGTGCAAACTTTCCTTGCATAGATATATCACCTTGGGTCACTATTGTGCATAATATCATCATCAGATCTTTGCACTTGTACTCTACAAGTGGAGTGCATCACTTGTGTGTGACTTAGTTATGCTTACTAGGCTTGATTGTAAGGCTTAGGCTAACCTACATTATACTGTTGGCCTCCCTTACCTCTCAATATAAATAGAGGAAGGAGAGAGTGTTTCCAATCAACACATCACATCACACGTTCATTTGTATCTCTTCTTTGGAGTACTCTCCTAGTGATGTACCAGGGTTCATGAGGAAACCATAGTGGATCATATAGGGCGGAGGTGGACTATTTCTATCTCTCAAGATTCTTCTTCGTACATTTGATCTCTCTCTTTCTCTCTCTCTCTAGGGTTTCTTGGTATCTTTGATCATCTTGTATTCTATGGTTAGGTTTTCATTCCTTGGAGGCTTAATATTACGGTTTAGAAACCCTTGGATGTATTTGGGGAAGAAGAGGAGGAGAACATATTTCCTTGGAGATGGCGTTGGAGGGATTCTTACACTTGGAGGAGCTAGGGTTTGTTGACTAACCATAGATTGGCCATCATTGGTAGTTGGATTTTGTATTAGTATTAAGAGGAGGCTATGGTATGTATATACTTCATTCATTGAGAATTTATGTATGATATTTATATATGTCCACATACTGTGTATATTTCAAATTCGATTTTAGTGTTTTATCTTCTTGGGATGCTTATTTCCAACTCTTAGTTGTCTTGCTAATTTAACACACTTAAGAGAAAATTGTTAAGGGAATTAACACTAAGATTGAAGATAAAAGTAAAACCATCTAATGTTGTTTTGTCTTATGCAAGATCCATTGTATATGAAGAGTTTTTAAATATGGTTTATGCATGTCAGAAACTCATTGGAATGATTGGTATATTTTCTCCTTGAATTGTAGTGAATTTTGGGGCTACTAGAAGTGAATTATTGTAAGTGTTCTACTTCTATTTAATTTATAGTAGTCCTAAGGTTGAAAATTATAGGGTTAATATCCAAGGAACCTTCTACAAATAAAGTGAATTTTCATATTTGCATTAATTTCTTGGTGCAAAAGAAATTTCAACACAATTCACCAATCTAATGAGAGAATGTTTTTATTTTTTATTTTTTATTGTCATTTTGCAATGAGTCAATAATGAGATAACTTGTGACAGAACTTTGAATGTAATAATTATAATCCCCTTAGGTAAAATAGAAAAATGGTTGAACACAAAGCCATCGAAAGACACAAATTTAGGTGTTAATGCATAATTTATCATTAGGATATGTACTCATATATAGTGGAGAAATGACCATTGGCTTCCAAATTCCCAAGGGATCTATTGTACTCCCTCATAGATTCTCATATTCTCTAACCCTAACGGATTAGATTCCAAAACATCCCTCCTTAATCTGAAGGGGTGTATATGAGTCCAAGAAAAGAGAGCTGAAATCTACAGAAAGATGGCCACAAAAGGCTAAACATCTCTAGCTTGACAATCTGACTATGCCAAGCAAGTTAGAAGGAGATCAATTCTCTTGCTAAATACAAGTGCTCTTTGAAGGGGTGGTTTTTAGCTGATCACCAACCAAAGGGGGATAGAAAAATATCATGTATTCTACTAAGTGGGTGGTTTAAAGATGAACACAAAATCTTGATCTCAGTAGCTATAAAATCATAAACCATGAAGGTGGTTTAAGGCTAACCAAAAACTAGGGAACTTGGCTTGAAGGCTTAGAGGTTCCTAGGAAATTCTGAAAGGAAAGTAGAAGTTGGTTTCCTTCTATTGAATGAGTATTTTTAAGCTGACCACAAACTCTTGAACTTAGCTCAAAGGATCAGAGGTTGATGGAACATTTTGAAAGGCTAGTAGAATCTAATGAACTATTCTACTAACTGGATAATCACGACATTGGATTTGCCTCTGAATATGGCTACACCAGTACAAATGAGAAATTAGTGAGTATGTGACTAAAAAAGTTAGTTGCCACATTTTTTTCAAGTCATTTACTAACAAATATGAGAAATTTTGAGTAACCCAACTAGAAATGACTAAATTAAATGTCTAATTTAGCCACGGGTTAAAAAATACAACCATATAATCAGTGACACAGTTAAAAATGACTAACTTAAATAGCCAATTTAGTCATGGAATAAAAAATGACTAACTACAAGAATATGAATTAGTCATTTATGTTAGTAATTTTTAATTGTGTGACTCTGGGAATGGAAAATTGCAATTTTGACAATGAAGTGTTACAATTTACTAAATTTTGTAATTTTTTTTATGGTTTCAATCAAATAAAGTATATTTATACCATTATCTTGAGATTAGGTTCTAACATAACCACAACCTTTTGTAGATAGAATCAACCAATTCCTAGAACAAGAGCCTTCCAAGAAAATGCAAGGTTGTAATGTCCCCATTCCTCGATCCGGCCAGAAGGAGGGGACATTGGCTGAATTGGGGCCTCTAAATTTATCCCAATATCCATAATTTACGAATTCATACAACTAAATGCACTTGCAGACATAAAATAAAACACACAGCGGAAATAAAATGATCCACACACACATAAAATGCAATTCCAAACACAATTGTTACATGCATATGAATAAAAATCATTGCACATCAAATACATCAGAATACTTATCTTTAAAAAAAGAAGATCCAAGCAACTGGCTGTGTAAGAGCGATTTTCCACCCAACCATAGGCACTCTGTCGAGCATATAATATTTCTACTGAGAGGCCACCCCCAAGTTGAGCTATGAGGCCACTAGGGTGAAAGGAAACACCTACATGATTCTCTCTCTCATCCCACAACCCATTTTGCTCACTATGCTTAGCCAAAAGCTCAACTAGAGCTCTACAGGGGTCTCACTAATCAATCACAGCCATGGCACTCTTTCCAACTGCCCCACAAAACAAAAGTAATGAATTTCCCTTCACTGATCCACAACTCCCTCATGAAATCCAACCCTTATAGTGCTTACCAGTGTGTGCAGTAAGAGTCCAACCTGTTGTATGCTAATGGAGAACCTCCTGCAACATTAATATATGGATTGTCAAGCATCCAATAGTAGCATATATCAATGGGTAAGGTTCCTAGATTTCCAAACCTCCATGCTCACCTACAACCATATATTTTCCCTTCCAAAAATGCAGCTTTGTCTGCAAATTCTAATTTCTGGGTTAAACACAGTTTGGTAATGGTCATGAACAACAAAAATGGAGAACTCTACGTAGTGTAGCAGCATGCATGAGAGAATGAGAATGATCAAAAGAGTGTTGACTCCAAGGATATGAAGTAAGGGTGAAAATACAACTGACATAGCTTCCGACCATAGAATAAATAAGACTGCTAATAGCTAACATAACTGTGACAACCCCCATGCTTCAATAACTACATGAGATGAATTTCCCTACCAACCTCCCACATGCATTCAATGATCGGATTTAATACTCAAGAGAAGGTAATTGGCTTATTTAAGGCACATGACATATTTTGGATGAGCTCTAAGGTTGACACCTGGAAACATAGTATTTGGTTTCCCATAGGCCCCCTTCCTGTTCCCCTCTCGTGGAATCATAACCACTCTAGTGTTCTTTACACAACCATCTTGGACCATTTTATTTATTTTCAACATAATATTTACATTCATTTCGAATTGGCATGATAAGCCAATCATATGGTCCAACATAAATATATACATCATACATGCCTAGCCATTCACTAGTTTGGCCTTGGACTTGAGCTCCACACTCGGAATCCATACTAGCATATTTACATCATTTACATAGTTTTGATTAAATACATTCCAAGTCAAAACTGGGGGTATTACAAAGGGCTTAAGGATCCATCACACTTAACTGTAGTTTTCAATCTTTAGAAACATGAGATATAAAATTATCCATAGTTGTCCACTAAATTTAGATGTTTTTTGGCCATGAGACAACTTTCACCTTTTTAAGGAATCAAAATCAAGAATTCCATTTCAAACCCACTAGAGGGATTTCTACTAATAATATACAAATATTATTGTATTGGTTAGAGCGGGATTAGGTTCTTGGAGCACGTTCTTATGAGTGTTTGAAGCATAATTATATCTATAAAGTATATAATATATTAATTACTTTTCTTTAGTGTAAAACATTTCACCTGTACTTATTCAACTAAACTAGGTTATTCTCCATTAACACACATCAACCATAAGAAATTATTTACCTAATATCTCAAATAAATCCATTTAAGTGGACACATTATTTACCATATTTATCCTAACTACCTCAATTTAACATATTCCTTACCATATTTATCTTGCTTCCATCTTTATGGGAGGATCCTAGAGGGTTTATTTTTTGTCGAAACCCATGATTCTCCTTGGAACGCATTTAAAGTGGTGGGAGAATCTATCAAGTAGGGTTTCTAAATCCATTCCCCCTAAATATTGGGAAAAATGGTCCTTCAACCTTTGCAACTCTTGTACAAGAATATGAATAATTACAAGCTCTTCATTTTCCTTTCATCTTTATCCATTGATTCTCTTGGGAATCTTGTGAAAAACAAGTCGTTTTCAAGTCACTTGGTGGTTTTCGAAACTAACAACCCTTTTCAATTTTTATTACATTTATGATAAATTTAAATCTATTTATATAGCTCAAGGTTTTGTAAATTTACGTTGAGAGTAGGTCCTTTATAGTCCAGTATGGGAGATATGTTGTAATTAAAAAGTAAAAAAATAAAAAGTAAAAAGTAAAAAGTAATTAAAAAAATTAAAGTCCCCTCATAAAATAAAAAATTAAAACCAAATGAAAAGTAATTAAAATAATCCATGTTGACTAAAAATAATAATAATTTAAAACCAACACTGAGAGGGATTCAATTTCTTGAGGTGTAAATTTTTTTTAATAAATCTTGGTTTAAAATGGATTTACACTTCCATCTATAAAACTGAGGGAAATCCAATTCCCTAAAGTATAATTTTTTTCTTAACTTATAAATTAAATCTAGGCTAGTTTCTAATCAACAATCAACTATCTTTTAAAACTTCAATATAATATTTTTCCTTTCACAAATAGAAAAGGTGAAAACATTACTCTCGGCATATGTAGGGAATAATAAACTAGAAAAAATACAATGCAAATTCGTGGTTAATTCATATCTCCAATCTTTGCATTTGTGGTTCCTTACTATTTGCATTATTTGCTACTAACACTTCGGCATCAATTCGTTATTTTTCTATAGAAATGGTCATGTTCTCATTTATGTGGCATAGGTCAGTGACACAAAATCTAATGTAGTACTAACATTCAGTGTTTCTTCTCTACGATGAGGATTCCAAGGTGAGTAGGAGCGAGGATTTTCAATTGTAAAAATCTCCTAGAGAACCTGTTTTTCTTGTATGGAGGAATTCTTAGCTTATTAAAGGAACCATGGTAGTGAATAGGAGGCTAATCCAGAGATGGGTCTCTCTTAAATGAACATCAATTGGGATAGGTAGGTCACCTTCTTTACAAACATTTTACATCGGTGATCCTTCCAAATCACTAAAATTCAAACAATTTAGGGTTTTCCTGTTGAATATTTGATTTAATTGACATTTGTATGTAACAAATTGTTTCTACCTGCTATCTCTGGCCATGTGTATGTTAACAATTCTGAATCCACAATGGCATTTGTGGGGTTTGGATTTAGTTTTTTTCCAAGGTGGGGTTAGTGTTAGGGTTTTTTGGATACAGGTTTAATGTTTCCGGTTCTGGATTTAGTGAATTTCACAAATATTATAAACAAGGCATCTACTAAACTTAAGTCGTTCTTATTTTTCATGCTCAAGAGTAACCTTGTTTGCTGACATGAAACTAGTTGACTCAGGGAAGATTCTATAATGAAAATGATGGAGAAGTTTAATGCTAGATGGTATGAGTACACAACTGAAGAATGGGAGAGAGAAACAAAAACTATTAGCAGACCAACACAATGAAGGTGCAAAGGGATAGGGTGGAAAAGAGAAAAATAACCATTAACATCATGATTAACCATCGGAAAATTTGTTTTTTACCTCAAGAACCCTTCATAATTTAAATTAGAACCAAATTCTCAGTTTGAAACATGCCATTTTCCCAATCTATAAGGAGATTTTAATCTCCAAAAACAAGTAGCTTGCCAATTCCTGTTTCCGCAACACCTTTCATTATTAACCATAGAGCATAGAATTCATCCCTATTATTTCATCCCTAGATACTAAGTACTTCAAATAAATATAATTATTTCCAGTTAGGATTAACATAACCCCTGCACTATAGATACCTGGGGTTCCTTGACAAGACCTATTGAAAAAAAACCATGCCTTTGAATAATCAATTCCAGGATTCTTGAGGATTATTTATGGATTTGTCTTTTCAGGCTCCAAGATCCACCATAGGAGAATCTTATCTAGTGAGAAACTTGCATAGGACTTCTTACTGTTCGTTGAAATATGATTGTGTTTCCTGTAATCCACAAAACCAAAATAACAATGCAAGGAACATCTTTATGTGCTGGTACATATTTGTCATAAAAATAACTTCTAAATCATTCTAACAAGGAGTCTTTATCCCACCTCCTTTTGCTTCTTGCTAACTATAATATAAATCACAATGGGTTATATATAGGTTTTCACTCTTTTTTAACTAGAAATTATATTTTTTGTGGGTGTTGATGAGAGTAATGGATGAGTGCAGGAATTCGGGCTCAAAGGCACACATTCAAGTATGGGAGAAGGCATGTAGTCAAACCAAAGGGGAACATCGGGTTACCATTGTGTGGCTTCATGGGCCCGATGACAATGGTTCAAGGTACCTTCATTGGACAATTAATTCTCTAGGTATGTTAATTGGGGATTATGATTTTGTTATTTTGTCATATATTTTCATAATTTATGAGGAGTTCCAGGGAATTAGTTTCATTTTTTCTAATATCCCGTGCTTTAAGAGACCATGGATGGCTTAAAATTCCAACACCCTTGATCAAATCCCATCTAAGTCCAAACAAAAAAATTAAACATGGACATTTATAGGTATAGAAAGTTGGATAAGTTAAGTTGCAATATTGCTAACTTTTCCTGAACTCACAAAACCATTACTTTATAAGAGTAGTCTAGCTACATTCTATCTAAGGTATTGAACAATTTCCAATTAGGAATAAGGAATTGTTGTTTCTCTTTATTGCCCATATTACACCTTGGTGACTGCATTCTAAAGCTCTTAAATTATATGTCACAAGATGCAGTTAAGCAAGGTAGTAAAAGTATGACTTAATCAGAAGTAGAGAAACTAAATCACATCCTTTATAGAATTGAGTGTAAATCTATTAAATAATTAGTGAGGTAGTGAAATGAAATACATTAGTCAATCTTAATTTAAATGCAGCTTAACTATATCTTTGACATTAACCAAATTGGGTGCGTAAGCTACTATATGATCTATGGCATGGTGAAAATAATTTAATGTGAAGCTACACATTAATAATAATTTGCACCGATGTTCAAATTTATTGTAAGCAAGTCCGGTTTAGGTATTACTGGCCAATAAATGGAAAATTTGTAGTATGTCAAATCTGAAGCTTGATTTTATGGTTTTCTTTCACAATAACGGATAGAGTTTATATTAGAAAGGGTGTTGTATCCAAACCAGACAACATTGCAAGACAAAATTAAGGATTCTGGCCTTGGCCTACTATCCAAAAAAATATAATTTAACATCCAAATACACCTTAATCACGACCTTCTAGTTTTAGCCTTTAAAGGCCTGGTAGGTTTACTTCCTTACATACTGAAATATTAAAAAAGTTGTTTGGCAAAACATACCAAATGCAGTAAAAAAAATAGAAACTATGCCCCTGAAGGGCTTTAGTTGCCAGGACACCTAAGTCTCCATTGTTGCTCCTCAAAGTGCATGCTCACTTTAGAATGATATAAAGGGATGAGTTCACTCGTGGTGTCCACCAGTTCTCGATTCGAGGTTGCGGAATATACATATCCTCCACATTGGATGGAAAACTGTAGAGGGAGGAGTCCATAGAGGATGCAGAGTCCAGTGTAGAAGGAGACAACAATGTTTTGTGTACAATATTAAAAGAAAAATTAGTTTGGGTTCATGGATACAATCATTATCAGATAAAGAGACATGTTGTGAAGTAGTGTCATTGAGAAGCATGCCAATTTAGAGCTTAGAAATTTGATAGAGAGTTGCGGGGGAAACTTATTTAGTTATTCCTTGGGATTAGAAATTGGACAAATTTGACGAGCTTGATATGCAACACTAATTTCCAAAAAATATCAAAAAGATGGATCAAAGGTATTCCAAAAATTGTAAAAGTATGGTAATGTATATAATTGCTCGCACATTCTCAATTTTTTTATTGGTTTTAAAATTTATAATGTATATATGTTTTCAGTTTTTAGTTCTGTCAGGTATGTGGCTGGCCATGTCAGAGTCACACTTCGACTCATCCCATAACTGAGTCAGAGGCCCGAGTCACTTGGAGTCTTCCAAAACAAGTCAAACTTCGCTGAATCTAGGTGACTTGGCTGATTTATGCAAAAATAAGTTATATCTCTTACTGTAAATAAAGATAGAATTTTATGGCAAATACAACCAAAAGATCATAGATGCTAAGTCATGGGAACCTAAAATTTTAATCCAAATTCAACATAATATAACATGCCATGGGTAATTTGTTAAGAAGAACTAGATTTTGTAACCAAAAAATACAGGATCTAAGCTCACATCATAAGTATTTAAGGTCTGCAATAATACCACAGTTACCAGACTTGGTTTAGTGAAAAAATATGTGAGGAATAAGATTAAGATTCAACTTGGCTCTAAAAAAATCAGCTAGTATAAAAATCAATTGATCATAAATTAGGAGAACACAAAGCCAAAAATGAGCCCAAAAAGGTTTCTCCACTCAATCTCCTCAAGAAGTTTCACATGTAGAACAATAACATAGAGTTTTGAAAACATGTGTCCAACCATGATAATTTTGTAGTATTAAGGAGGATCTCCACTAGACCCTGATTTATGGGTCATGTGAATAGCATGATGGGAGGAAGTTCATGGGAAACCTATGCTGACAACATGATTAAATATATCAGTAATGTACTCATCAATAGCATGAAGGTCATGTTTAAAAACTCAGTTTGAAACCCCTACTTAATCATTGCTATGATAGTATATATCATTGTAACTACCTCATGAATGTCCTAATATGAGATTAAGTAGTGAGGAGGGAGGGGACAAAGTGACCTGGATCAAGGGATACTTAGGAATTTTATAGAGGTTTGAAGTATGGGAGAACACAGAGATGGGATCACAGCCAAAGGGACAGAGGCCCAGTAGCAGGGGAAAATGGTGCATCAAAATGGTTTGGGAGAATGGCAAAGAGAAACACACAATATTTCCCTATCTTGAATGTACTTGATACTTGCTCATGCTTGCCAATTTTTTTTTTGATATTACCTATTGATTTATTCACTGAGGATTGCTTGAGGATTGTTTGTTCTTACATGATCATATGTATTTTTATACTTCACATTTGTTTTCACTTCCATTACTTGCGTTGTATTGTGCCACCATGCTTGTGATTCTGATTAATTTTTTAGGACATCAATGGCCTCTATAAATCACTTTATTAAAATGACAATTCCCCTGCTCAGTGTTAGATGACCAGCTTTCTTCCCTCAACACACTCATATGAAATGTAGTTCTAAAATTTTGGAGAGTTGCAGAGACAAGAGAATATGAGATAAGATAAATTAAGATAATTTTATTAATTTCCAACAAGTGACTAATGCCCGATGTTCTACACACATTTCATTGGGCATGGTAAGTTGTGGGTTGATTGAGGAAAGGTCTATTTTATGATTTGTTTGGTTGAGTAAAATATTATGAGAATTTTTAGCGAATCGAAGGAAAGAAGAAATTAAGAGACGTGCTCTTCATATTCAATGTCCTGAATGTGGTCAATGTATAAATATTTTTGGTGTCAATGTAGGGAGGGTAAGGATGAATTAAAGAGACCACATGAGGGAGAATGAAGGCTGGTAGGAGTGCTTGACCTTAGGGAACTACATTTCATACATTGGAGGCGAAGAACATTGGCTAATAAAGTTGGAATGATAATGGATATTGGAATCCCTGAATACATTAGTAGTTTAAACTTTAAAACATTGATTCTAAGAATGTGTGAGAGATCATTAAGGAAATTACTCGTTCCTTTGAGTGTAGAAAACTCACTTATAAGTAGTGATAAAAAGGATATTTTGCTTGTTCCTCCACCTCCACATCTACCTTTGGTGCAAAGTAGTGGGCCCCCTCTTATCCTTTTCCTTTTGCATAGTATCTTACTTATATTTAGTTTTTTGTATGAGTAAATCTATTTCCTTTTTTCTGGAAGAAATTATATATTGATATCAACACTGAAAGGAAACTGGTTGAAGATTTTAAATCCAGAATTCAGAGAATCAAATTTCTTTGCCTAAAATTTTATGAAGCACATCTACTTTCTTATAATAAGAAACCTTCTATTCTTCCTAGTTCCATATATAGACTGCTAACAACTATTATCTAAACCATTATCCAGTCCAAGCATTTGAGTGCCATATTTCAAACATTAAAAAAATTACAACAGATCTTTTAGCTTGATAGATCCATGGCCTAAGCACAACAAAATAGACAAGAGACAAGTAAAATTTATCTTGAACCAAGGGTTTTAGTCCCTTTGCAAATATGGCTTTGTCTTCCTTTTCCCATGCCCCCTTCACCTTTGATCATCTGACACCAAATTTTCTGCATGCCCACACTCTTGTGTGATTTAGGATCCTCTAGAATCCTAAAAAAAGAAAACTATTGTGTGATTTAGGTGGTTGTTGAGGCTAAGGAATAGAATCACTTGCCAATGGGCGTTGTTGTGAGGGCACATATCCCTGGAAGGGATGGAAGGCATATGGAATCTAAGAGTGAACTTTTCTAATACCAAATGATTTAAAATGACATCTTTCTAAAAGATATTATGCAAAGCATAGAAAAGAGAATGAAGAGAGAAAAACAATAACTTATTCATGTTCATTCTATTGGAAAAAATCTTCTTATAGAGGTCTACAATGACAAAGACAAAAATAACTAGCACACTACCAAGAGCCAAAAATAGAGTTACAGGGGAACACCATTTTCACTTTAGCTTGGCCAGACATATGGAAAGAATTCAGGACTGTCACTTCAACTTTGCATATCGAATCTTTGATAGCTGAAACGTAATAAAAGGCCGTCATCTAATAAAAAGCCGTCGACTCACCACTTTTGGCCAAGCACTTCATCGAGCTTCCGGCAGTTAAAGGAGGCCCTATCCGACGGAATTGAATGTGCTTCTGCTTTAGTGCGTATTGAACCTCACTAGAATATACATTCTAGCGAAGCAGTGAAAACTGCTCAGAAACTTCTAGAGGGAATAGGGCAGGCTAACTAGGCTGCTGCAGGCCTTCTTGTTGTGGCAAATATCCTAGAAAGATTTGAAGCTGTTTCTGCCAACCGAGATGAATGTCTGTCTCTCCTAGAAGAAATGAGTAATTTGGCCCAACATATCAAAAATCTTAAAGATCGAAATGGTCGAGGTTTTAATAAAAAAATGCAACAGAAATGATCGTGGAAGGAGCCCTCATGTGTTGCACTCAAGTTGACTCTTCAAAGTTTTCCAGGTGAGTATGAATACTGAATGTTTGAATTTGTTCAATGTTGTATCTATATCGTGGAGGGATCCTAGTTCCATTCAATGCATGAAAGCCCCTTTTCATTTATGGAATTAGTGCGCTGATTTATACACTTGTGAAAATGGATTGAATTTATTAATAAAATTCTATCAGCAAGTGAAAATGGATAGAATTCCATCAGCAGGTTTTTCTCAACTTCCGTGAACAAGGATAAGCTGACTAAATTTTAACAAAAGTTACAGAAACTGCACAGACGTATGGACAATCAAATGTTTATATGTATTTTGGATGCTATTGAATGTAAGATTATGCATCCGTACGTTGAACGAGAGCGACCATATCCAGAAAATGCAGTTAAATTGTGAATATTATAATATTGGTAATGTGTAAACTATTAAAATAATGAAACATAAAAACTAAACTTGCTTGCTCTCATTATTTATTTATTAGAATATATACACGAATATACTTAACTATTTTATACTAAGTAAGAAGAGATTTGCTCATTATTCATTTATTTAGGATAATATATAGACACGAATATACTTAACTATTTTATACTAAGTAAGAAGAGGATGAGAGAATATCAGCCACTTAATGGCACATTTAATAACTTTCTATTTTTTATAAAATGCTAGTTATCCTCAAGATAAATGTACTATTTTTAGGGGAACTTTCGAATAACCACTGTATGACCCGGGGGTGGAGGCGATGGCTAGGTTTAGGGTTTGTAAGTTACTGTGTTTTTTCTGCAAGAATGATGCGATCTTGTTGGTGGAGGCTGACTAATTTCTGGCAACAAACACTTGGAGTCCAGTTGGCCCTTTAGGGCCAACCTAGTACCAGCCAAGTTAAAAAAAAGTGGGAAGTAAATTTCAGTTTGTTGTCATTTTTGGTTGGTCTTTAACTGTCATTATCAGCTAAGTTCTGTGGGTTTCAGTTTTTACCTCTACTATATTTGTTGGGTAGTTGGGATTTTGCTATTTGACGGGTTCTAGATTTGGGGATTGATTTCAATCCATATACCTTTGTTTCTATTTTGGCGGTGTAGCCTGTTTTACTTTTTTTGTGGGCTCCAGGTGTCGTGGTCCTCTGACAGACAACTGCCGGTGGATTTTTGTTGGGAGTGGTGTATTAATGGGACGTCAGGGGATATCAGCTGGTAGTCCATTTACTAGTGCTGGAGACATTCCGCAGGGGGGACGGACTCAGTCAGTTGGATCAGATGATTTGAGAAGCAAGAAGGATAAACCCCATTTCTCTCATGCATGGCCTAACAAATGACGGGGCGAGAAGGCTCGGAGAAGACGGTCTAATAAAACCCTGAAAGTGAGGGAGGGCCTGGATTGTTACTCCATCCCTGTTGAAACAAACCTAGATATGATCAAGATGTTGAACTCTCTCGCAGTTGTAGGATGACTTGAATTTACTGAGGGTGACCAACACGAGTTGGTGGAATGGGTTCGAAAGAACTGGACTCCATTCTGTGGGGATATGCCCAGGGTGATGCAACTTATCAATGGATGGGTCATGTTCATTTTTTTGAAGCCGAAGCATGTGAGTTTGGTTCTTAAGAGGTTCTAGTGCTTTAAAGATGGGTTGTTTTGTCTGAAGAAGTGGCATTTGTCGTTCGATACGTTGAAGGAGAAGCAAAGTTTCCGCCATTTGTGGCTTCTTATACCTGGTCTACCGATAGAGCTTTGGACAGAGAACATTCTTATGGGCATTGCCAACTCAGTGGGTCGATTTGTTCGGCTTGATAATAGCTCTTTATTTGGGTATGATAGGAGGTCGGCGAAGGTTATGGTGGAGTTTGAGATGGCCCTAAGTCTTCCTGTTGAAATTGAGCTCCAGTGAGGAGATAGGGTGTGGAGGCAGCGTTTAGACTATTTTAGAATTCCTTTTCGATGTCATTTCTGCCATCAAACGGGGCATATCCGCTCACATTGCCCGGAACTCCGGTCTCCCACTCCGTTGAGGTTGACGCCTTTCAATTTTGCTTCCAAAGAACAATTACATTTGAATCAGTCTAGGGAATCCCTGGAGCTTCATGAAATGATGGGTAAGTTACCTCTTAGACTTGGTTTGCCTATACTGGTTATTCCAGAAGATGAATTAGCATGTATTCGGGATGCTGAGGCCATTCTTGATAGAAAGTTAGCGTCGGGGGATACTATTTTGAATTTGGGTGTTGCTGGGGTTTTGAATTCTAAAGATTGTCATATTTCTAAAAATTCTAGGGCTTGTAGGGGTCTTTTTGGGGCTTCTAATGTTTCCAAGGGGGATATTGAACCCTCTGGTAGTACGTTGAGTAGGGTTTTGGATGATGGGGTGACTAGGGTTTCTGATTTTATTCCATCGGCGTTGTGCACTCTCAATACTACTCTGCCTTCCGGGTCGACTGATTTGTGTGTGGGGGGTAAGGATATTGTTGAAAATGGGCCTTATACTGGTGATGATACCATTATTTTAGGGGAGGCGGGTTACAGGACCTCTGATAAGCCGGATATCCTTTCTCCTCTCCCTATCTTCTCTAAAATCCCTTCCTCTAACCCTAGGGTACAGTCTTGTAATAATGCTCGTTTTCAGAATGTCACTCTTCGAAAGCCCAGGAAAAAAGGTAGGAAAGATTTGGGGGTTGATGATGATTCTGCTCTTGAGTCTGTTTCTATTTCAGAGCGTTTAAAGTCGAGAGTGGAGATTAATGACTTGCATAGTCCGCCTGCGTTTGTTGGGTACAATTCAGGTAACAATAATGATTCAGTTGATGGTGGTTTGGGGGATTCTGTTAATGGGGACCTTGGAGCAAATACCCCCTATGATTTGGTCTCCTAATGTCTATTTGCACACTTAATGTCAGAGGGTTGGGGTCGTTTGTGCGAGCTAGGGTCCTCTCCAATCTTATTGCTACTACTCGCCCGAACATTTTACTTCTGCAGGAAACTATGTGTGTTGACAATATTGCTATCTCGAAGGTTGCTAGTATTCTCCCGGGGTGGGAAATCACTGCTATTAGTTCGGATGGGCTGTCTAGTGGATTACTGGAAGCCTGGGACCCTAGGTTTTGCTCATTTTTTGTCTATAGGACACAATGGGGTTTATTGATGGAAGGTTTTTGTAAAATGAATGATTTGCATCCCAATATATTAAATTGTTATGCTCCTTATAAAAATCGGGAAGCTTTCTGGAATGGGTTGCAATCCTCTAGGATATTGAGGATGGAGAATATCATTGTGGTGGGTGATCTTAACTTTACCAGATTAGCACAGGATATATGGGGTGTTAAAGCTAAGTTGGATATCCTTTCTGACTTCTTTATTGAGTTTCTTATAAATAATGACTTAATTGATGTTGTCACAGGGGTGAACACTCCTACCTAGACTAATGGTAGAAGTGGGCAGGATGGTATCCACAAGAGGTTGGATAAATTCCTGGTTCATGCATCTATGTTGCATTCCTGTGGCAGATATAGAATGTGGGTGGGGAAGAATAAAATATCTAATCATTGGCATGTTTTCTTTCAAATAGATGATTGTGTGTTCTTGCAGAATTATCCATTTAAATTTGATTGTTCATGGTTAAGCCAAGATGACTTTGTACAATTTGCTAAGGAGGGCTGGTTGAAACTTAGTAACAATTCTGAGCTTAACCCGGTGGACAATTTCTGCCAAAAATTGCAAAAGTTTAAGCAAAAAGTAACTAGCTGGATTCATTTGAGGAAGAAATTAGACAGATAGAAACTATTGATGGTGGAGGAACAGTTACAAGATCTTTATTCACATCACTTGGATAGGCCTCTGGACAGTAAGGATTTTGATATACTGAAAAAATTGGAGGAGGAGAAAGCTGAGATTTATCTAAGGGAAGAGAAGGAATGGCGTCTGAAGAGAAAAGCTCTTTGGGTTAATTTTGGGGATAGTAATACTAGGTTCTTTCACACTTTTGCTTCGACTAGAAGGAACAATAATACTATCTGGAAGTTATCTGATGAGGAGGGGAATGAAGTCTCGAGTCAACAGGAATTACAGGGCTCAGCATTGAAACATTTTCAAAAAATTTATTCTGTGGATCTGGGCTGTGATCTTGATTCACAGCTCCAGGTGATTAAACACTATCCTAGATTCTTTGACACTAAGGATGCAGATGATTTATGTCAGGAAGTTACCTTGGAGGAGGTGGAGAGGACTCTTAAACTTTTTGCTAAGGAAAAAAGTCTTGGGCCAGATGGCTGGACTGTGGAACTATTTTTACATTTCTTTGATATAATGGGTGATGATATTGTCAGAATGGTGGAGTTTACTTGGTTGGAGGGATATATGTCTGGTGCATTAAACTCTACATTCATTACTTTGATCCCTAAAGTGAATGATCCGAAGAATTTTGGTGATTTTAGGCCTATTACGCTGTGCAATTTGGCCTATAAGATTGTCTCAAAGATCATTGCTGGGCGACTTAAACCCGTTCTCTCTAAATATGTTTCAAGGGAATAGTTCGGTTTCTTACAGGATCGAAAAATACATGATGATGTGGGGATTACACAGGAATTACTACATTCTATCAAATGCAGGAAGAAGAAAGCCATACTTCTTAAAATGGACTTAGAGAAGGCATATGATAGAGTAAATTGGGATTTTCTCCGGTTAGTTCTGATACAAATTGGTGTTCCAGCTCTGGCAATTAGATGGATCATGTCTTGTGTTGATACTATGAATATTGCGGTTTTAGTGAATGGTGCTCCTACATCCTTTTTTAGCTGCTCCAAAGGCATCCGTCAGGGGTGCTCACTGTCTCCATTGTTGTTTCTCTTGGTGATTGAGGGCCTAGGTAGATTGATTATTCAGGAAAAATTGGATGGTAAGATTAGTGGCATCAAAATCACCAAGGACTTATACATCACACATGTCCTGTTTGTGGATGATGTTTTAATAGCAGGGTTGGATACTTTGTTGGAATGGAGGTACTATCGTGATATTATCTCTTTATTTTGTAAAGCATCTGGAATGTGTGTTAGTCTGAATAAATCATGCTTTTATGGGAATCTTATTGCTGATGATCGTATTCTGGGTTGTCAATCTTTGTTTCCATTTAAGTTCAGCATTATCGCAGATGGATTTACCTATCTTGGGTTTCACCTTGAACCTAATGGATACTTGATTAAAGACTAGGAGTGGCTGCTCAAAAAGTTTGAAAACAGGATTTCCAATTGGACATATCGTTTGTTTTCAATTGGAGGTAAACTTACCTTGGTTAAGTCAGTCTTGATGGGTACTCCGGTATATTGGTTTTCTTTATTGCCTATTCCTTGTTCTGTGATAAATTCTCTGAGAAGACTTATGTTCAATTTCTTATGGACGGGTGGTCTAAACAAATCCAGTCTTGTGATGATTAGTTGGGAGAAAATTTCTCTACCTTTTGAGGCTGGAGGGTGGGGCATTAAGGATTTGTCAGTATTCAGTGAGGCTCTGCGATTAAAGAGCTTATGGCGTGCAATTTTTGGTAATACTCTCTGGTCGAGGATTATCCATCAGAAATATATTAAGACTGAGATCTCTCATTGGTTAAGGAATCCAAATAAGAAAGTGAGGGGGGGTTCACCGATATGATGGATTTATGAAAGTTTACAAATGGCTGGCATTTAAATTATGTTGGAAAGTTGGTTCAGGGGCAAAAGTTTCTATTGGCGTTGATCCCATTTTGGGGTTGAATGATTCATATAGATTATCATCTAATCTCCTAAACAAGCTCAAATTTGCATGTCATTATACACTGAATTCTATTGCAAATTATTATAGGAGTGACTATTGGGGTACGGATACAGATCTTCAACTGTCTCCAAATCTTGCTTTGGAATGGCAGCAGTATACTCAGGGTCTTAATGTTGCTAGTATCCATCTTAATTCTGAAGATGATAAGGTCGTTTGGGGAGGGAATGAAGCTATTGGTGTTGTGACTGCTAGTACTGCCTATAGTTGCATGCTTAAAAGGAGATGTATCTTTCCAAGACATTGGTGGTATGGAAAAATCTGGCAATGGCATTTGCCACTTAAACTGGAATGTTTCTTTTGGTTTGTATTATAGGACAGGTTGAAGACATGGGAGAATCTCTCATCATTGTGTTGGATAGGCCCCAGCCAATGCATTTTGTGCAGAAGAAATGTTGAAACAACTGTGCATCTGTTTATGGAATGTTCCTTTACATTGGAACTTTGGGAGAAAATATATCAGATCTTTAATATCATTGAAAGATGGGGAGGTCAGAATATTGTTACATCTTTGCAACTATGGATGCTGAATTGTAAATTTCATAAGACGTTGCCTATCTTCATTTGCTGGGCAGTTTGGGGGATGAGAAACAACGCTATATTTGAGGATTCCAGACCATATATGGAAAAAACATATAATATTGTTATCAGTCACTATTTGTACTGTCAGAAGGAAGTGAAACCTCAAACACATAGAGACATTGGGAAATTTGATCTTGTGATTAGTGATCCTGTACTATTTTTTGATGGTGCTGCTAATATGGGTGTTTGTGGTGTAGGAGGTGTCATTTACTTAATTATGATCACTATTACACAATTAAAATGAAGTGTGGCAGAGGCACGAATATGAAGGAAAAACTTGTAGCCTTATGGTGTGTTGCAAGAGTGGCAAACATTTTTTGCTTGGTAAATGTAAAGATATTTGGTGACTCTCGAGTTACCATCAAGCGGGCTAGGGGGGAGTATGATCTTAAAGTATTAAATTTGACTAGTTGGTGTGATAGAACTAAGGAAGAACTTCATAAGTTGGGGGTGGTCACCTTGGAACATATATTTTGGGAACATAATTCACAGGCTGATCTACTTTCTAAACTAGCTTTGGTAGGTGAAGATGAACTTTTATTTTGGGAGGAATTTTGTGAGAATCAGCTGATTGATTCTGGTAGCTGTTATTTTCTGGGTTGATCATGCTAAGTTATGCCAAGGACATCCTTAGGTCTGTTTTTTGGCTTATGATGTATATATTTTTTTGAATATTCTGAAATACTCTCTTTTTTTAGAGGTTGATGGAAGAACAATATTTATACTGATATCATGTACTATTTGATTCAAAAGTGAATATCAATAGTATGCTTTTTTTCGCGGGAAAAAAATGTACTATTTTTATATTATTCTTTATCCATTGGCTTTACTCATTATTGTTTTCCTTTCATATGGTTAGGCTTGATTTGGATTCGGATTCATCTGGAGTAAATTGTTGTATTTTATTTTATTTTACTTTTATCATTAAATAGTTTTGATTTATCAATCAAGTGGTTTTTAGTTGACTATTAAACTTTTATATGTTATGACAAGTGGTTTGGCTTATCACTAACCTTGCACTCCAAAGTGGGTTTTAGAGCACCATAAACTTTTCAACATAACATGTGATTGTGGATGACCACTAACCATCATAATAAGAAAATTGATTTACAGTGCACATTCTTAATTAGGCTTTCCTCACTAAATATTTATTTTTCTTTTTGTAATGCAAACAACTACTCATTGGTGTGAGTCCATATAAAAAAGAATCCATCTACCGTGGCTATTATAGTCTTTACTCACCATTCTTTTAATTAGGAATTTTTCACCTACATGGTTCATCAACATGTTCTAGTCTACGGTGACCATAAATTGGCCCCAACCTTTTCACATAATGCTCAAGATTACTCCATCTCACATTCCCCCTTAAATGAAGCTTCAACTTCTTCAATTCCAAGCTAACTCATTCTAGACTTTGATGCCACATCCTCTCTATGCATAATACGGATACATGGTACATGATTACATGCACTATTAGATTAATGCATGTAAGCCTAATTCAACAAGGCTTACAAAATACTTAGGGAATTCAACTTCTCTAAGGTTAAGTTTTTCAATTTGGACTAAATATTCTTGGGTTCCTAAGCTTTAAAATTGAACCAAAAATTATGAGGTATCGAGTACAATGAATCATGCACCCCTTACAACACAAGTATTCAAAATGTTTTCTAAATGTGTTAACACCCAAAAAGTGTTCACTACCTCATCACCACATTATATGGCTCATTCGTCCATTTTCCTACCATATTTCCCTTAAAATCCCAAAAAATCCCATTAAAAAGCCTCCAAAAGGCCACAAAACCCTCAAAATAGCCTAAAAAAGGCTAAAAAACCCCCTTTTCCTCCAAAAATAGCAAAAATCCCCTAAAAAGGGAATAAAAAATATAAAATAATGAGGAAAAGGAGAAAAAAACCCTATACAGCTGCCCAAAACCATGTGTTTCCCAAAACCATGGGTCAGCACTCCACCACCAAAAAACTATAAATAGGTGATGGAGATCCCTTATTCCATATCCACAATCACAAGCACCCTTACTCTGCCAAAATCTCTCTCGAAACACTAGTTCACCCTTGAACTACTTTCACCTTGAGAGCCACTTTTGGCCCATTCCCACCATTGGAGAAGGAGAAGGAGCATATTGAAGCTTGGAGCATCCTCTTGGACATTGCAAAGGGCTTCATCAAACCTTCACATTGAAGGTAATATCAATACAAAAAAGCCATTATTTAAATTTGTTGTTTATGTTTTATGCACATTTTAGAAGTAATTTAATTTCTGTTTTAGCTTAATTATTTACATTTACTGAACTGCTACTAAGGAGTCCATTCTCCTTAGCAGGTGCTCATTTGCACAAGCTAGGGGTAAAACCCTAGCTACAAAATGATGATGTTACCATTACTCCATGATACCACTCATAGCCCAAATATTATGTAAGCCCATTACATATGCCTAAAATATTAACTCATTTACATCTTATCACCCTGCATGGCTCTTTATTTACCTCTTCAACTAGAGCCTTCCTTCTATCTTTCACCATTTTTTCTTTTCAAAATTCTCCGTCTTATTATACTTCAACACAAATTTTCTTTTATTATACTTCAACCCAAATTGTCTTTAATTAGTTTTGGATGTAGTCTTCTTCATTGCTTTCTATCTTCGTGTTAACTTTCACTCACACCTCTATTTAGTGAGAACTGGGCACCCACTGTTCCATGGCCACCATGGAAGCCATTCAAACTGCATGCATTTGCAATCCAACCACCAGATCCATTCATGCACTCCATTAGCATATTCAATCCTCTCCAACAGTAGTGGCCGCTCTATTCCCTCTTTCTCTATTAGTGACACTCCCAGTAGCTCCAACACAGACCTCCTTCTACCTCCACTATCATCGAAGTTGCAACCTCTTTCTCCACTGTCTACTTGCCAGGATTTCGTAAATCTCTTCTCTTGTCAGCCATAAAAAAAATTCATATCAAAAGAATATCCTGAACACGCCTCAGCCCAGTTTGGATTGCATCCTTCCACGACTTGCTTAGCAACAATCAGGTACACACACTACAAGAAAAGGGGCATTTTAGCCTCACATTAGCACCACTATTTGTTAAGGATTTGGTAAATCCTCAATTTTCAAATAGTGGTGCAAAAGTGGTGATAATGTGAAGATACTCAAGTGGTGCTAAGACTTATGGTGCAAAAGTAGTGTTTGTAAAAAAATTGATTTTGGTGTTAAATGAATATGTGGCATTCCATGGTGTATGGTGCAAACCACCAAAACCAATCCTAGGTGGATTGAGATTTTATGGTGCAAAACACCAAAACCAATCCACCATGGACTAATACTTTCTGGTGCAAAACATCATCATCATCATCATTATTATTATTATAATACATAAATTGGTATATGGTGCAAAGCACCATAAAATAATAAATGGTGCAAAAAAAATATAAATCACAATATATATATATATATAATAATGTGATTTATACTTTTTTGCTATATATATATATATATATATATATATATATAAGGCTAAAGATGTGTATTAAAACATGTTCTTATAGTTTATTTGGTTTTAATCCATCATTAAAACAAGAGCCATGAGATGGTAGGTGGCAATGTCCTTGCGATATGCATTAGCAGTAGCCTAGAAACTCTTGAAAAAAAATTTGAAATATAAGTCTTAGTTTAAAATAAAAATAAAAAACACATATGCTACTTAGCTCAATGATACACAAAATCTAGTCACATATGTACTTTGAAGTACTTTGAAGTGTAGATAAAAGATCAACATTATATAAATATGAGGAGTAACTTATATTATACCAAATATAGGCTATAGTTTATACCCTAAGCTCTATACTCCATGATCAGGTTCGGATATACCCAACAACATTTTTAAGATTTTGGTGAGTGTTTGATCGCTAACTACCTAATTCCCATAAATTATTCTTTACAATTAAATAAATTTGATTATGCATTGAGCTGGTGGAATCGAACATAAGCCCAATACACGAAATTATAAACAAGTTTATACCATTCTATGGAACTGATACAATAAGAACCTAGACAATATTTATAAACACAACAAAACTCTTTCTGAGGTTAAACCGGAGTCCTCTTCATAAACAACCAAAACCCTTTTTAGGGATTGAATTTAAACCTCGAGCGTTATACATATGCAATAGGGGTAAGTCAGTCCAAGAATTATACCCAATTCCTTGACTAATCTATACATAAGTTTAAAATTATATGATTTCGTCCCATTTGATGTGACCTACAAGTCAACAAGGAACTGTAGGACGCCGAACACCTTTATTTTGCAGAAATTAGGACTTGAAACCATATCGAGCATTTAATTGTGGAAGGTTCATCAAACTTACATGTCACCGCTGAAAGGTTAGGTTACAAGCACACCCGGAGCAAACTAGTACTCTTGGTTCACCTCTGTACAAGAAACACTAGAAGTAGAAGCTATCAGTATCAATAAATGAATGACTTCTAATATAAATATCGGAATGGATTTAAACATTAACCTTCCATAGACACCACTCCCAGAATGCTCCAATGGCCTATGCGAAGAAGCAACAAGAGCATGAATCAATAAGTGATTACTCATCTCTCTGAACGAAGAATAACATGGGTTGAGCTTGGGTAGTGTACAACGTGGAAATGCCTGGAAGGTTTCTAAGTTATAATTTCATTCCGTTCTTACTCCAAGATAGTCAACAGTGTAAGCAAACAACAAATCATGCATGAATTTGGAAATTGGAGGAGCCATTGCACAGGATTAACACACAATAATAGATTGTAATAATAGATTGTATTACACTGAATAAACATAGATACATCAGGGATATATAGTTGGAGTGAGATCCAACTTATTCCACTATTTGAGGGAGAGGTTGAGAGAATATCTCAACTTCCTCCAGCTAACCCAATCCAATCCCTAAACTCTAAGATGCATCATTAATAAGGCATTATCTCTAACACATGAAGCCACTACTATCTAAGATGGACAAATTCATCATCCTCAACATAGTCATGAATAATTCTGTCACCTATTAAAATGGTAATATACTGGCTTGCCAACTTAAATTTAAAACATGAACAATCGGTACTTGTATTTTTCAAGTCCACGTTGATATATTTAAAATATAAGCATTTTGTAGCTTCCACGTTGTCTCGGGTTCCTCACCATCCTACATATCCTAATAAATATTAAAAACTGATTATCAATAGATGAAATATAACTTTGGTGAGGAGAGACAAACTTCAATAGATGTTAAAAAGTCACGGAAAGAACTCCACTGGTTATTAAGATCTTTCTTTGAAGACCCTTTGCCACCAGCCTCCATAGAGAGTACTTTCATTTGTTTGCATACTCTCATTTGCAACTTGTAAACTAGAGAATTGTTAGTTTTTTGCATATAGACAATTGACCTCCATTTTGATCCCTTTAATTTATTGTCTCAATGATGAAAAGCAATTGCTTCACAGGAAGATATACATAATGCTAGAGAATCCATGTCCAACAGTGATGCCAACACATGAAGATATCTGCATTCACTAAAACCACCATGAATTGACTTTGAAAAAATAAACACAAAGGAAATGTTGGAACAGTTTGCAACGGAGCAGGTAAATGCCATTTTACTCCTTTTCACTGAATTGAGCATTAATTCACTTAACAGGGAGGGTTTTTAAAAGAAAATTCCATGCTGAAATAATTGTCCTTTTAGTGCAGCTTCTGGCTTACTATTTCTAAGGACCGGTAAACAAACCTTCAATCGTTAAAACCTAAATCTTGTCATTTCCACATTCTTCAAATTCTATTCAATTTCTACTCAATCGGACCTATAAATACCACATACCTGATTCCACAGAAGGTCCCTTGATTTGTTGGTTTCTTAAAAATCATTTCCACCAACAAAAGCGATTATAGCAAGTGCTTGTAGGACCTAAGAGAAATTACAGAACACGTGATGTTAATATTATAATCAGCTAATAAAAAAAGAAGCAGATGGAAATTTAGCTATAATGATCAAGGATATATAAGTACACAATAATAAATTCTATGAAACATAAAGTAAAGCAGCATGTGAATGCATCACCATTGTGCTATAAGTTTATACTACTAAATATGTTGGTAAAAAAAGACATGTGAAACATTGGTTTTCCTAAGGTTGTTTAAGTGTCAAGTAATTCTGAATTGGTACATTGGTTTTTGCTAAAGTTTAATTATCAAGTAATTCTGAACTGATTTAAAACCAGAGTTTCAGCATTAAGATAAACAAGATTAATGAGTAGCAGGGCTGCATATTCCCTATCATTTAACCAAAAGTTTACCTGTAAACATGTCTATACATTTATACATTATTATTGAAGAGCATCATTATTAAATTATTATTAAAGGGTATCATTATTAAATGTACAGAGAAAGTTAAATGTGGGTTAAATGTTTTATTAATTTGAAAATTTCGAATGTTTAAATACTTAATAAGCAACATGAAAGTAGTCTCGCCCTATATTCTATGTTTTCTATTCATTTTTTGAATATTGTCTGCCTTTGTTAAGCTGGTGTAGTATATCAACAAATCTAAAAAAGTGTGAAATTCTTTGGCTTGTAGTCAAGGAGTTTAGTAGGGAAAATATAGTCTGGTAGATGTTACTGTTGATATACAGTCTAGTATGATTCCAACCATAATAATTTAAATAAAATACATTCTAATTTTGCATGATATAACATCAATTACAGCTCAAAAAACAATAGCAAGGCATATTAATGTCGATGATATCAAATAAGAGAGAGAATGCTGGTAAACCTGAATCTAACTCTTAAACTCATGAAGTTATATATATTTTAAGGTTAACTTCAGAATGAAATATGAATACATTACCTTAAATTAAAATGTAAATAGTGCATGATATTAAGGGCACACGAATGCAGTAATGGATTCCAAGCATACCTGACTTTTTCTATGGTTATTCCAAGTGAGATGTTTAACAATGAGTAACCTCGGTAAGCTTGTTGGCACTATGGCTAATACAAACACACTGTGAAACTAGTTTTGCATCATGGCCATTTGTTGAGGCCAATATCCTCTACAGTAATAGTAACCTACCCAACCATTTAGTGTAAATTTCTTTACATCATTTTTTGGTTCAGTCCACTGAAATTTAACTCCCCTTCATCTTGTAGATAATCGAATGCTTTTATGGAGAACAAAATTTGCAAGCATGTGGCACAATATCGTATTAGTTTTACCGAGAAAAAAATATGCACCACTTTGAATGCAACCTATTCATGTGCAACTTAATTAAGTGGACAATCCAAGTTAATAAAAAAACAATTTAAGAGAAATCATCACGTAATTCCAAGAAGGTATGGAGTAGTACTACAAGTAAGATTCAAAATTACGACACGTGTAGACCATCCAAGCTAATACAAAAACCAAGATAAAAGTTGTATTGGAACATACTAGGCTTGTTGTGCAAATCCATGCCAAAACTATTTAATAAATACTGTAAAGAAATTGTTATAAAGTAAGGCTCAACCATGTACTTTTTCAAATACCCTTTCCCTTTCAAATGGTCATTTGGAGAATGTATATTCAAGTTGAAACCAAATGATTGCAGCAGGAGCTGAGGTTTCTATGATGTTAAGTTGAAGGACCGACCATAAAGAAACTATTAACTATTGTTGAAGGAAGGAAGATAATGAACATGGAAATCCCAAACACTATGAGATGCAAAACCATTGAAATTGACACAGTTTTGAGAGAGATAGAGACAAAGCTTTGCTTGGAAGAAATCTGGAATGCAATTAATAAATTACACATTGTAGAAGCCATCTAGACTGGAGTAGGCAGAGTCCTTCATAAACTTCATCAGTCCATGCCCAAAGACCTTTCCTTTTGGAAAGCATCCCTAAGGGCACTCCATCTCGTGTAGTTTGGTTACTTGAGGGATGGTCACAGTCTTAGGTGTGAGTAAGTGTTTTTTATGGAAGTTGTAAGAGCATATAACAGTTGCTTAAATGCTTCATCTCAAGGCAGATTGTAATGAAAGAGGGAATAATCCTTTGGAAACAGTCCTACGGTGGGGTATTCTTCAAAAGAAAAAGAAAAAACAGAGATAGCCCCTCTTGAATCCCCCACGTCAAGTGTTTTATTTCCAGTGGTTGAAGAAGCTCGTGAGGTCTGTCCTATAGTAGTATACGCTATCTGATTTAGTGTTGTTCTATTGTAGATTTATCCATTGGAGCAACCCCTTTGATGAAGGGCCACTGAGGGTTTGATATGGATAATTTGGAGTTTGGGACTGAATTTGCTATGAGAAACGGGTTCCACTCTTCGAGGAAAACTAAGAGGGTGTGGATGATGTTCTACTTTTTTGGGTGTGGCACTACTCTTGAATGGAAATGCTACAAAACTATCATGGACCTTTTTTTGTAAGGCCAAGTGATGTCCATTATCTTACATAAGTCATTATTCCTCATTAACAGTTCTGATACATGATTTATTGATTATGTCCGTGATCTCCTCCATTTCAAGATGGAACCCATCGATTCGGGTTTTAAATACCTTATCTATGTTCTGAAACCAAACTGCTATGAGAAGAAGGACTGGCATTGGTTATTGCAACGATTTGATAGAAGAATTAAACATCGGTCCTTTCGTTTGTTGTCTTTGGGGGATAGGCTAATTCTGGCCAAATTGGTTTTGCAAATTTTACTCGTGTATTGGTTCTCGCTCTCGGTAATCCCTATTGTGATTGTCAAGGATATCAGAGAGAAACTATTCCAATTTATTTGGACAGGAGGAACATGGGGTTCCAAATATCACCTCTTTTATTGGGATAGTCTCTCCTTGTTGGTAAATCAGGGAGAGTGGGGTATGAAAAGAATGGACTTTTTTAGCTTGGATCTCCGAGCCAAAATCCTTTGGAGGTGCCTATTCAATGAAGGACTTTGGAGTACTACGATTAAATCTAAGTATCTGAATAACACTACAGTTATCCATTGGAATAGAGATTCTAGATACAAGGCTAACAACACGTCGATTATTTGGAGAGGTATACTTAAAGCTATCCCAATCCTTCGCAGAAGAATTAGCTGGAAAATTGGAAATGGAAATCAATTTCTCATTGGCATTGATCTGGCCATCGTCTTAGAGCATGATTATATTCTATCTGGACCTCTACTTGCTCATCTTCATGCATGCAATATCAATGTATCGTCTCAGATTCGCCACCACAGTTATAATCATCATGTTTCTTCTTGCTATAATGCTGAGGAGTTGGGTTTTCCAAGTGATTTGATGGAGGAGTGGTCACATTATATACTTGGTCTAAACCGTATGGGTATCACCCTACATGATTCATAGGATTCAATTTTTGGGCCGGGGATGATGGTATTGGAGACCTCACAGCGAAGAGGGATTATGCAGATCTTATTAACAAATTGGTTCCTTCAACTGTTAAATGGTGGATTAAGTACCTGTGGAAAAGTCATTTACCATTGAAGATTTAGTGTTTCGTTTGGCTTAGTATGGAGAAAAAAATCCTCACATGGGTCAACCTCATTAAACGATGTTTCTGCAGCCCTCCTCAGTGCGTATTTTGTTTGGCTGGCTTGGAAAATACAACTCACATGTTCATTCATTGCCCATTCGCTGGGAGGGTGTGGCGTGAAATAGGAATTTCTCTTTATCTCTCTGAGCCTAGGAATTTCTCTTTATCTCTTTGAGGCTTGGCAAGGAAACAATATCCTTGATTGTTTATCAGATTGGCTGCATAAATGTAATCGATTTATGGATCTTCCTTTGTTTTTCAATTGGGATGTTTGGAAAATGTGCATCTTCGAGGACATCAAACCCTCTCTATATTTTTTTCCTGCAGGTCATCTCTTCACTTAATTAATGCTCTGTTTCGCTTCCGTTCAAGCCCGTGAGAATTATCAACCAGCCTCAACAGTTTCCAAATCTTCCTAGCGATTATTTCAATGGGGCGTCCAAGTATGGTATATGCAGAGTTGGGATGGTCCTTCTACTTCTTGGTAATTTGAGTTTCAAATTAAAGATGGTCGTGGGCATTGGAAATAATAATAAGGCCGAATTCTTGGCCTTATGGTGCCTCTTATGGTTCGCCAAGTGCAGAGGCATGGACGGAATTCAAGTTTTCAGGGACTCCAAGGTGGCGGTGGATTGCGCTGCGGGAAAAGCGAAGCTTCAACGCACTCGATATGATCATTGGCTGGACCGTATTCGAGCACTCATCAATTCATTCGTGGAGATTCACTTCTTCCACATATACAGGGAATTGAATGAGGCTACTGATCAACTTTCTATGGCGGCGTTAGGGCCAATGGTAGGCATTATCAGGTTTGAAAAAATTGCTGGAAATATCCTTGTGGAGTTGGGGGAGGAACATTTTTTCTAGAATGGTTTCGACTTTTGGATAGTTCATGGTGAATTGCTCATCACAGGCCAATTTAACCGTCAAATATGGTTAACACTTCATCTAAGTCATCACAAATTGGCTTGTAATGTGGAAAACATTCTCGAATTTGGTTAAAATCGACAATTTCGATGGGTGTCCATTTAAATTTGCTACTCTACTCGACATCATATGCATGTTCATATTTTGTATATGTTGCTTTCAATACTCGGCTGAGTAGACTTTGGACTATGTAGTATGATCTGCATATTTTTTCATTTCCCTTCATGGAGGGCAATGGACATGCTATGTTAAGTAACCCTTCTATTGCTTTTTTTCTATAACTTTGTAACAACTAGTTAATAAATACATAAATATTAAATAAAAGTAGGATTAATAATTAATGAGAGGATGCATCCCCTCAAATACACAATGCCCCAGCTATTATAAAAGCGTGCCAACAATTTTATATTCATTATCTTACATCTATTATATTAACATTTCTTCTTCTATATCCTTTATGGATTATTTATACTATTTACATTGGGTTTTTACTTAGAAGACGGAACTCTTTGTTTCTGTGGTATCATAGCTAATATGATCCCGCCTTTGGTTAACATTCTTGGAGTTTCTCCTAACCTTGGCTTTTGGCCAAAATATTCAAAGATTCTCTGAACTTAGGGTTTTTGACCACCCATCCACCGCTCCACTCACCTGCGCATTTTGCACTCCACTCCACCACCACTGTCACCTCCCTCTCTCCATCCATTCCTTCCCACACGCTGCATCCCCTTCTCCACTCATTTTTTCCATCTCGTGGCTATTCCCCATCCACGCCTTACTTCTGCATCCCGTGCCCTCTCCTCTGCACTTCCTCCATTCTCGTGCGCCTCCCTACCCTACCTTCCCACACTCCATTCCACTCCCTTCCCACGCCGCTGCTCACCCGCACCCTCCATCTCTTCTTTCTTTCTTGCCCTTCCCCCACCACCGCTTGCGTCTCCCTCCTTTTCCCTTCCCACTCGCGCGCCTCTCCAAACACTACTACTACTATCTGCAACCCCCCCCCCCCCCCCACCTGCCATCTCCTCCCTTCGCTCGATGCCTTCCAGCAAACCCTAAACTTGCAACCAACAAATATATATATATATATATATATATATATATTGTAATAATATTGTATTATTATAATAGTATAATAAAAAATACATATAATAATACATTATTATTATATTTGATAGTAATTTTCCTTTTTGATTATTAAATTAATTATTATTGTTAAACTTTAATAATAATAATCACTAACATTTAATCATAAATATTACATTATTATTTTTAAAAAAAAAAGTTAATTACAATAAAAATAATATTACAAATAATAATATTTATTATTATTATTAATTTTTTTTCAAAACCCTAAAATTATTGTTATTATTAGTAAAATTTACTAATAATAATTATCACTTCTTGACATAATAATTATTTGGAAATAATAAATATTTTGGTAAAAAGGAAAAATTACCAAAAGGGGACAAATTGGAAAAATAGACGACAAAGTCAAGAAAGAGAAGAAAATAAATGTTAAAAGGAGGACAACATGGAAAAATAAATCTTACTGACAGCAAGGAAAGAGTCTTCAAGATCCTGTCAATAGTGCCAAAGGCGATGTTGAAAGTTTAAGGGATATTTGATGGAATTCCAATTGCCATCGCTACTTGTCCATCCAACAAGGGAAACTTTGTAAATGTTGATATCGCAAATGTAACGTCCCCTCCTATCATACCAACATGATAGAGAGGATCGTGATGCTAGATCTGGACATCTAGTCCCATACTTAGTAAACAAACATTCAATTTATAATGAAGATGGACATATGCCAATGCATAAACATTTGAATACACAGCGGAAGTAAATTCATTAACACATCCATCATACATTCAAGATATTCATAAGATAACAATTGGGGAGTTAACACAAGAGAATACTTATCTTATAACAGTAGTCCCAAGCAACTGGCTATGCAACTGCAACGTTCCACCCAACCATAGGCTAGTTGTGCTTATCAACCTCTTGATGCAACTGCCACCCCCGAGCTGGGCATGATCTCTACAAGGAACCAGGGAACAACAGACTCACACATAGCCAAGCATACACCAAGATGAGCCAAGCCAATCTACAATTGGGTTTATCAGGCTGCTAGGAAATGGAAAGGAAGAATTGCTAAGCTAGTGAGCTCAACCACAGAGCTATGGGTACCCCTCCCAGATCTATTCAGCTTGGCACTCACAATGCCTACACACCCAACACAAGGAAGTATTCTCTTCACTGTCACACAGTACCTCAAGCCATACCTTCCTTTCTAGTGCTCTCAAGGTGTACATAGAAAAGCAGCCAAAGCCCTTTTGATCTTCTTGAGAGGTTACTCCCTTCACTAGGTTTATCAAGCCAATTCTGTCCACTACCACTCCAAGTTTCTTGCTCACAGGTTCAAATCAAAACAAGGATGCACATAACAGCTGAACCACAATTATTGGGCATGATAAAAACATTTCTTCAGTGGGATGTCCAAAGAGGGGGTTTCTACCAATTTAGGAAAATGGGGGAAAGCCCAAAAACGAAATGGCAATTGGGGAACAACTCTAGAGAGCGGAAATCATTTTCAGAAAAACGTCCATGGCAATTCTGGGGCAAAGCAACCTCCATACAGTCCCAATTCGCAGCCCCTTCTTCCCAACTACTGTCCAAAACCAAAAAACGAGTTTCTGGGCAAGGAAAACCCTGCGTTTTTGATGAAAAACGTGAGTGTAACTTCCAGCCATCTCAATCTGCATGAGAGAGGAAAAACTTTGGGGTTAGAATGGCTTTGGGCACCATTTCGTGGGTGTTTTCTTGCCCAAGAAGCAAAAACATGAATTCCCAAGTTTATGGCTTGCCCATACACGAAATTGGCTGCCATACCTCTTCATTCCCAAGGCATTAATTACCTCAACCAATTTCTGAAAGAATTAAATGATTGGGTCCATAACCCAAAATGGGTAGTTGGTGGTTTATGGGTTTTCTCATTGACACATGGATTAACACCATTGGCTCAAGGGTTTGAATAATTTCCCTCCCTATTCCTTGTAGAATCATGCCCCATCTCTTTGTTGCATTGCATAGCTAGTTGTGTGTATTTCCATTAAAATTCATATTTACATGATGTCTTCATTTACATTGTGCATATCTAGCACAAGAGCCATAGGCAACTATTTCTTTAATTGCCGATACATAAAACGTTAAATCAATGGTGGGGCCTTGGCCTTGAGATCCTCACCATGATCAAATTACAATATTTACATCATTTACGATTTAATACAAAGGGGGTCAAAATGGGGACATTACAGCAAATCAATTACAAGTTCCAGAATCAAGTATAATGAGGAATGAGTCAAACGAAGATCAAATAAACGAATTATCATTACAAATCGTTGATTATCATTTTGCAGCTCAATTCATCGTTGCAGCTATAGATGACCAGCTCATTGAAATAATGTTGGGTTATAACTGGTTGGAAACACTATGAACATTCTCCATCAATGCAAAAAACAAGTGCATCACCTTCTTCCATGTGAAGAAGAAAATAACGCTACAGGACTTCTCAGTGATAATTCCTTTATCGCAAACTACAGATGAAGAATCCACTGATGGAAAATATGAACAGTTAGAAAAAGAAATAAATATTTTAAACAAACTCATCATGGACAAAGATAATGAGTTGGCCCAATTCTGGAGAAAGCTAGAAAATCAAGAATCTGAGTCATGTCGACATCAGCAACATAAGGAAAAAATCTAGCAACAGTATGACGACATTAAGAAGACAGATAAGTTGGAAATTACAAAAATCAATAAAGCGTTATCAAGCAGTATCGAAGAACTATTTCGACAACGAAATCATAACAAAACATTGATTACGAAGATTAAAAAGATGAAACATAGTCGCAAGAAGGAACAATCCAATGAAGACCTCGAAGGAAGAATTCTATAAAACCAAGAAGAAAACCAGTGCCTAAAGAATCTTAATCAAGAACTAGAGGAACAAATCGAGACGTTAAAAGAGGACAAAAATTCGCAAGACTAAAGGTTCGAGAATATTTAGAGTAAAAACAATCTACTGGAGGACAAAATAGCGCAAATCCAGAAGGAAGCATCCAGATTCTCCGAAAAACAAATTCAAGTTGAGGAAGTAAATTCAGTCATCATCATAGATAAAAAATAAGTCAATACAAAAGAAGAACAAACAACAAGAACTCCTTATCGACACACCAATTATAAATGTCATTTTGACCAACGACAAGGTCAAAATGAACATACACCGAAGAGTTATGTTGTCAGACAAGCAAGAACATCAAATAAACATACTAGGAAACAAATGAGAAGACCCATCCCACAAGATGATCAAGTAGCTCCGATAAAAATAGATCTCAGATGGACCACATCAGAGACGATGCGACAGCTCTCCTTTGGAATTCGTAACTCATATCGTCTCATTTCATCAAGTGTTGCAAATACTAAAAGAAAGGATCTAGAGATGATGGTTCAAGCAAAAAAATCATACATTACCCTTGCCTTCAATAAATCTTTGAGGACAAAGCTTCCCTTAAGGGGAAGGCAATGTAACAACTAATTAATAAATACATAAATATTTGTTTTTTTGTATTAGGGGAATCGACAACTGGATTTGGGTTGGTACTCGCGTGACACGGGGTCCAGGGATCCAATCTCGTTACCCCTATACCCCTAGGTGCACCACAGTGCCCAAACCATGTCGCACGACAAGATTGGGGGGATTTGAACACGTGACCTTCCATTTACAACCAATTACAACTTCTCATATTTACCACTTGAGCTGCCCCCCACAGGCTAACAAATACATAAATATTAAATACAAATAGGATTAATAATTAATGAGAGGATGCGTCCCCTCAAATAGACAATGCCCCAGCTATTATAAAAGCGGGCCAACAATTGTATATTCATTATCTTACATCTATCATATTGACATTTATTCTTCTATATCCTTATGGATTATTTATACTATTTACAATGGGTTTTTACTTAGAAGTGGATCTCTTCGTTTCAAACTTTGATTCAAAATTGAATATCAAGTTGTTTTTTTTTCTTATTAAAAAAAAAACTAAGCGTTGTAGAAATATAGAGGCCTGGTATGACATAAATGTTTCCTTATCATTAAATCTCTTTATAATGGATTGAATGTTTAGCCTACACATTGAATTTTTTATTTCAAGTCTCTGAACAATGAACGGTTAATCTTTTGTTCTGTCGTTTGGCTACATGTTTCAAGAAATCATTTCTCTAAAAGGATGAAATGTCCTCCTAACCAAAGATAGAGGTGGCTACATGTTTCAAGAAATCATTTCTCTAAAAGGATGAAATTTCCTCCTAACCAAAGATAGAGGTCCTTCAATAAAATGGGACACATTAATCTGCAAAAATATGATCAAAATCCCATCTAGAAGCACGGTTACTCTGAGGTTCTATAGCGTGCATTCATTCTGAACAAAATCCCATATGGAAGTGTGGTTCCATTTCTTGCACGCAAAAGTAACAAATCAAACAACAAGTGTTCAATATTTCCTTGTTACTACGAAAGATTATGAATTACTCAATGATGAGACTACAGAAACAAAGGCAGAGGAAGAAACCTTGTTGAATGAATGGTCCAAAGAATCATGCGATATACAATTCTACAAATGTGTGGCAAGCAAAGGTACTGATATTTCAAAGGTAATTTTGGAGACCAGTTTCCTGGATGATAATGTACCTGAAGAAATGTAGCTAACCAATAATTCCATTTAGCTAAATGATTTTTCAACTATGGCTAACATTTCTTGATTTAGTTTGAGAGTGATACCAATACCATCTCTTGCACCATTTAATAGTCTTCAGACCAAAAACTTGTCAAGAAAATCTATACGTTGGTATTTATTTCCTTATCATGCAGTTGGTTACATTCTGCCTATCTAACACTAAGTAATTTGGCCATAGTTTGACATCTATTTCTACTTACAGTTCGTACTAACTCAAGATCTCGATAAAAAATTCTTCATGTATTAGATTTATCTAGGAATAGAATTGCTACTATTGAAGGACCTTGAGAACTAACTCGGTTGCATGTGCTTGATTGAACTGATAGTAGCAATAGCCCAGTATGGGGGAGATCTTGTCACATAACTTAGCATTATGTACCAAAAATAAAAATTAATTATAAAAATTCATGTTGGCTCATAAAATAAAAGATTAAAACCAAATAAAAAATAATTAAAAATCCATGTTGGCTCATAAAAAAAACTAGAATAGATCAATCTTAAAACTAGATCTATCAAGCACCCAGAGGGATCAAATTTCTTGAGGTATAAATTTTTTCTCGACTTAAAAATTTTAAGATTAAAAAAAATTACACTTCAAGCAATTGGATCGCTCTAGGTGCTTGGTAGATTTGGATTTAATATGGATCTATGTTGGTAGCAGCTATAGTAAGATATCTCAAATTGGTCATGATAAGTAAATCTAGTTCAGTAATCCAAAATATCTACTCTTTTACCTTCATGATAAGTAAATCTAGTTCAGTAATCCAAAATATCTACCCTTTTCCCTTTTTGATGATGTTAAATCGATTGACATATTTTTTTAGTTGGGTTTTTATCCTTTATTGTCTCTTGCAAGTTTGGTTGATTGTACATTGATAAAGAAGTTATACCTAGTTAGTAACATGATAAGTGATGTAAGTCTTCTCAAATTATTGAAGATGACAGTCTTAGACTTTGAGATTCAACAAAGTAAATACAATGAAATCTCTTGGTTAACTTGCAACCAATTATAATTCTTTAATAGCTCTTAATATTTTGGGGAATCCTATACATAGAAATGTTGGTGTAGAACAACTTAGAAAATCAATATAAGTCTTCTTTCTCACCTTTCATATTTCAACAAGAAACCAATTAAAACACATGCATGAGAAATGGTTGTTAATGGTGTTGCTAGGTCTATTATGGGGAACACTAGAAGACATTCTTGTAATGAAGGTTTCAATGAGGGAAATTATGCATCTTCTGGTAGTCATAGAAGTGGATCTACTTCATACTAGGAACCATGGTAGTGAAGGAGAAAGTCACAGTTGTGTCTGGAAGAATAAACATATTCAAGATAAGATGAAGAGAAGATAAGAAAATATACCTTCTAAAAGAATCCCCAATGCTTCATTTTCTGAAGCAGATAAGAAAATATACCTCCTAGAATGATGTTGTCGGTCTTGAGAAAATACTTTTTGCACAAAGAGTCCCAGAAGGGAACCCTATTTTTATAAGGGTCGTAGATGTTGAGTACTGTGAAGGTTTTGTTTAAGTCGATAGAATAGACTTCCAAACCGAGGCCTGAAGAGAAACCCCATGAATTTCTATCCTTTACTTTTTTGGGGTTCCAGCCGACTGCTAAACCTCCTGAGAATCCTCTTGCATCTTGAGAAAAGAAATCTAAATGCTTAACAAAATCATTCAAAAGGTTTGTGAACACCTCTTCTGAACCTAGGTTTTCTTGTAACAAAAGGATATCAGGTTGATGCACCGTGACCATCCTATTGAGTGCAATTTTTTTGGGGGAACTTGCCAAACCCCTGCAATTCATGGATAAAAGTTTCATTGGGTAACCCCCTCTGGGGCTTTCGTCGCTCTAAGTGCCTCTAAAATAGACTTTTGTTTTCCATCAACAAGATCCTTCAGTGCACGGTGCTGTGTTGAGGAAATATGGGAATGTCTCCCTCTGCCTTTCCCTTTCAGAAGAACTTGTGGGTTTTTCCTCGGACCAGGAGGTTGAGAGGAGGTTTCAAAAGGTTTAGGGATATCTCAGGATCTTAAGTGGAAACATATGGGAATGAATGGTTCCAAAGGAGGGTGCCCACTCTGAGGAGGGTGTAGAGGATGGTGGAGGGAGGTAGCAAGGATTTGGTGGATGGGGGGGAGAGGTTACAGTGGTCTGGATCTGAGAAGAGCGGGGGCTGGGGTCAGAGGGTGAATAGGTAGATGGGGAGGAAGCAGAGGCAAACTTATGTTCAAAATTTAAAGAAGAAAAAATAAATTTGAGAGAGGAAATATGGCGGGTGAGATCCAACTTCTTACCCGGATATTTTGATGCTTCCACTGCGGCCGGCTGCTCAATTTGTTCCACCACTCCCTGTGGATCTGGAGGCGCTACGAGGTCTACTGGGTGAGGATTTTTTTCTCTTCTATCCCCAAGAACTGAGAGATCTTTGTCCTCCTGGTTTTGTGGATGTTCCTCAGTTCTGTGGACCTCCTCTAGTCGACCAACCTTGGGAATCCCTTCCCCTGAGGTCGAGCTGCTTTGCACCACCATTCGCTTCTTTGGTCGATCTATCAACTTGCTGAATTTCTGGTGATAGATCTTTTCCATATGACTGTAAACATGGCATCTGTGGCACCAAAAAGGTATGCCTTGAACATATTCTAGCATCTATTGCGTGTCCCCAAATTAGGTTTAGTTCTTCACGGAGGCCCATTCTGATCTTTAGAGAGACCAGGATACAGGATACAGACATCCTCCTGGTGCGAGTGTAGGACATATTAGCATCTATAAAAACTCATAGGGCATTTCTAATGTCCCTAAAGGAGTCCCAGTTCCAAAATTCCCATGGAATCCCCAGTAGTATTACCCATACAGGGATGCAATCCATCCTTTCGCTTTCGGCATCAAACATGGGTGTCCATATTTTGAAGAGGATAGGGGTGGATCCAAGGCTCCAATGGTTCTGGAAAATGTGGCCCACATCCTCCTTACATTTGAACTTGAAAACAAACCAGTCGTGAGCCAGAACCATTATCTCTGGAAAATAATCAATTACCTTAGACTAATTCTTTTTCACCCAAATTTCCAACCCTTCAAGACTGGGGTATTTTCCTCTTCCTCTTCCAGCCATTGTCATTTCCTCCATTTCCAACGAGTGGGGTATAGAGACATTTTCCCCACATACCAAATTAAGGGGTTCCTTTGGGTTCTTTAAGCATTTGTTTCGCCGCCTTCGTTGGCTTGTGCCTCCTGACGAGCCTTGGATTCTTTTGGTGCCAGATCCATTCCCACTAGCAACTTTGTCTGAATCCTTATTGATGGGGTTTCCTTGTTGGTCTGAGGGTTTCAGAAAAGAACCAATAAAGCCCTTCGGGTTCTATACCATGAGGTCCTCAAATGGACCCTTAGGCATAGAGATGACGTCTAGACCATCAGAGAAGGGCCAACCAACTTCCAGAATATCAAGGACAAGATTATAATGGGGTTCAGGACAGGTCGAATCTGAGAGCTGTGGTTCCGCCTATGGAGCAGAGTGGACAATTGTTGAGTCGTCCTGCAAGGGAAACCCTAAGCATGGTGGTGGCTATGAAGAAAACAAGGAGTATGAAAAAACCCCTAGTTCTGGGGCTAGTGGTTTGGTCGATAGGGGGATCGTCGTTGTTGTTACATTCACCGCAGTGGAGTTAGTAGGCTCCCTAGGGTTTCCTTCAGTCGCCATATCCTCTCGAAAAGAGCGATATTCCCCAGCTTTCCTGTCGGAATCAGACTTATTCCAGTCAGAAGATTGAGTCGGCAACCACGTGACCAAAGGAGTAGAGAATATGGGTATACCTTCGAAAGGATCCGGAGAGTAATCCACTTCATCTACATTGTGATATGCCATGTGTCCGTAAAGACATATTCCTGACTGAAATCTACCTAGCTGATGTGTTGGCAGAAAGTGAGACCCTTGAAGGAGCTACAGTTGCATCCGCTCAAACTCATGAAGACTTCGTAATTTATTCGCTACTGCGGCCCCTAAACATTCTCCTCCCGACTGAGTCTCTATCACCCAAATGTTTCCCCTACTTTCTATAATGGGATATTCATTATTGGTGAAGAATACTTGAGTTTTTACAGTGAATGTTTGATGAAGAAATTGAAAGGTGTTTCTTTTTTTATTGACTAAAACTTTGTTATGGGAAGAATATTCTAGAAAATGAACTTTAATTTTATTTTCCATTTTCATTTCTAAAGATAAAGCCATGAATCAAGTTAATCCCATAGATGATCTTTAATTCTCATGTTACTAGAAGATAGTACAATTTTGTTTTGTTTTGTAAAGATAAAACTATGAATCAAATTAATCTCAAAGATGGCGTTTAATTCTCACATTGGTAAAAGATTGTGTGTAATTTGTTTCACATTGAAGAGAGCAATTACCATAAAAAAAAAGATTAAACTAAGAAATGGTTATTATTAAACTTACATAACTTATTTCTTTAGGTAGTTTCTTATTGCATATTGTCGATCTCCAATCTCCATTTTCTATCTTTGAAACTTGTATTCATGAAGGTGCAACATAATACAAATTTAGAGTGTATTTAGTGTCATGGATATTTTTTATTAATTGTGATAATCGATGCATATTGAAGACTAGCGGGAGACCTGACATGTGTTTGTGCTTTAGTTATATGGCATCAACATTTTGATATGTAACTTTGAATTTATTTTTTAAATTTGTTTTCAAAGTTAATATATTTATGTAACTTTGGATTTTTTTTTTTTTAATTTGTTTTTAAACTTAATATATTTAGTTATAAAAATTTCAATTTATCAAAGTGCATAAGCATTGTTACTTATTGGAGTAGGCGTTTTATTTTAACATTTGGGGTGAGGGCAAGGTGGGTCATTTTTCTATTTTTTTAATAATGGACGGTTAGATTTCTCAGATTCTTGAATATGCTTCGTCTTATACACGAATGAACCATTCAGATTGACTGAATTAACTTATGCGCATGTATAAATCCAAGCGACACCAATAGGTAATTTTAAAAACTTAAAATAAATTCAATGGACAAAAGATTTGAAACGGTAGGGAGTTCCACTGCCTTGAGTGGTTTTCCAACGAGTATGAGTGGTTGTGTGGTTTTCCAATTGTCGTTTCAATTTTGAAAGCCATTCTTCCATGACTAATAGCCATAAACCTAAAGCTTTCATTTCTTTACTGGAGAATGACGGTTTCGGTTTCTCGCACAAACTGGGCCTTTGGAAATTGCGAGCAGCTCAAATCTCATGCGCAGTTCCTCAAGGCCAACTACAATGGCGGGCGTTTTGTTGGCTGTGCAAGAAACGCCAGCATATGCTCGGATATTATGAAGAATCCCAATGGCGGATCCACCTGCTGCTTCACACCTTCTGCAAAGATCTCACCAGCGAGTATGTTCATCACCCAAGGCGCTTTCATTTACGCTCTACTCTACTTATAAATTAGTGGTGGCTGGAAGTGGTTCTCAGCGTTTCAACACTATAAGGGTTCGAGCGTTGGCTTCATTTCATGGTTCCAATCTTTGGTCCGATTCTCAAGTATATACATTTCTATTCTTTCATTGTAAACATTAATATTATTGATATTTTCCTCCATCATACATGTATTCTACCCTGACATAGTTTGGTATGATATTGTGTTTGCAGGTAAATCTATGCTAGCAGTCATGACCGTTCCTTTCGATAGCATCTCAGGTAATTTATTTAATGTATGGATAGACCTCTATTTGTAATTTAATGAATACTGGTTATTTCATGAAGGGTATCCTAACTTGTACAAAATTGTTTGCAGGTGCTTGGTATACTTTGGACGCAGAAATGATATTCTCAGGGTCTTTCACCCTAAATGTGCACCAACAAGGTAAGCTCTAGCCATTGAGTTGTTATGAGAAAGCAAAGTCTACCCGGTTGATGAATATCGAAATCAGCTGGGGAAGCTGGTGGTCAATGGCGGTCCCGCTGTTTTCTAGTATCCGAGACAAATCCGTTTTCAAAGTATCGTTTTCCTCTTTTAGTCGGCCATTTTCTATTTGTAAATATTCAATCTGTTCAGAAAATATTAAATAAATAAGTCATTCATATAATCTAATTGTACTCAAATTAGGTTTATTGAATTAAACAGTAAACTATTCAAATTAGGGCTATTGAATGAATGGGAACGATCAATTTGATTCGGATATGAACAGTGAGAAGTAATAGTTCATAAAGAAAATATAAAACTGACACAATTTATTTTTTATTTGGAAGAAAGGAGAATTTGAAGATTGGGTGCAATGTCTTGTTTAGTAGCAAAATAATTTTAATCATACCCATTTATTCAATCTCATAGATCATACAAGTCTCTACCAAAACAAAAAATTTACTCTCTTTTAACAGTGCTGAATTTGTAATCAACTGCTCTTGCTCAATACGTTGATCAATTGCTCTTGCTTGCCTAGATTTAGAACATTATGGTCACCAATAAACTATTCAAATGCACAGAGAAATACATTGGTACTTAGCGTTTTCATAGGTTTTGTTAATTTTATAATTGACATTCTTTGAAAATAATGATCAAATACTGGAATTCGATAATTATAGAGATAATTTTTTCTTCGACTATGGAATTTTCCATGGCTTCTCCCTGTATTACTGTGTTGGATGGTTGAATATGGGCTATGAAATATTGCGTCAAGAATAGTTGCATACAGGCAATGGTGCTGGGAATCACGGGTGACACGACCTCTTTCTATGCCACCCTGCACAGGCTCTGGATTTGAAGTCGGAATTTTGTAACATTGTTAATGAGTTTATATTCTTATTAGAAATGGCTGAACATGATCACGATTTTTGCATCTTTCTTGATTTGCAGGTTGTCATATTTCAAATCTTTCGCACCCAATATGATAGGTTTTCATTTCGTACTCTTTTAATGAAGATTAATATATTAACCATGCATCATTACTCATAACATCGCCACCTCCAAATTAACCGCCTCACACCAGGTATCGAGTGGTTTCCAAAAGCAGTTTCAATTTTGAAAGATTATTCCACGACAAATGGCATTTCCATTACCCGAAACCTAACGTATGTGATGTGTTTTCATTTCTTCGCTGGTGAATGATGTTCTAATTCAACCATCTCTTGATGGCTTCCATATAAAGAATTTCATGAATAGAGCCTGACCGTTTTGAAGGGAAAAGGACACACCGCGCAATAAATAAATTTATCTGCGCAGTAAACGAATACTTTCTTTTTCTTTTCTTCGGACTTCGCAGCCCATACAACAGCGAACTTCAATTTTATCTTCGCGGAACACTTTCCTCACTAAGAATTAACTTCGCAGTTTTAACTGCGCGGCAATTAACTTTTACTTCGCAGCATTCACCTCGCGCAAGTAATTGCGCAGCATTCACTTCGCAGCAAGTAACTGCGCGATTTCGACTTTTTGCTGTGCGGTGAACTTCAGAGTGATGCAAAGTTCACTTGGCTGCAATATTCTACTTCGCGGTATTCTCAAATACTTCGGGATTCACTTAACCAAACTTTTCATGTAAAATATTTCTTTAAGACATAACAACTTAAAACATCTAACGCGAAGTTATTCCATGTTAATTTAGAACTTTCACTGCAGTGAACTATTTATGAATCTTGATTTCTTTTATTGCGGGTAAATGTAAACAACATTCACACAAGTAAAACTGGAGATGATGTGCGACTTGCAAAACACAACATTCTTGAGAATGAAACATAAAACATAGACTTATATATTTACTAAGGTAAACTACGCATCTCCTCAATTCAAGGAAGTGAGTTTCACTGCGGTCTTTTACATTCACAGAGCTTAGGCTCTTGTTATAATTCACGGGAGCTTCTTCTCCTTTCACTCTTCTTACACGTCTTGCTTTTAGTTTTAACTAAGAGCTTCTATTTATAGATTTTTCTATCAACCGACTTAGGAATGCTTCTTATGGAAGCTACAGGATTGCATTAAACACTGTAATAAATTCTATCCTAAGGTTTCTTGACTTGCGAACTATTAACGCGGTAAAGTAATTACAAACAAGACGTCCGCCGGATTGGTCAGTGAGCTAACTGACAGACTTACATCGCGAACATCACCCTGACACAAAACGACTGTCGGGGTGACTGACATAGTCGACGCAGTAACTATGCAATCAGCTCATTTAATTAGATATTTCCAACACTCCCCCTTAATTATGAGCGGATGGGGATCTTTTAAACAGAAGTAAAATATTACAAAATGTTTCAAATCTTAAAACATGCTCTGTTCATGACCAAGTTCACTACGCAGAACTTGTTATTCCCAAACAACTTCGCAGATACTGAAATGGGTCTTTTGCCAATGGTTTGGTAAAGATGTCTGCTACCTGATCTTCAAACCTGCAAAATTCTAAATAGATTTCTTTGTTGTTTATCAACTCTCTGATGAAGTGATACCTTGTGTCGATGTGCTTGGTTCTTTTGTGGTAGACATGATTCTTTGACAGTGCGATAGCGGAATTGTTATCGCAGTAAATAACTGTAGGTTCTTGCTGATGCTATGACAGATCACTTAACATTCTGCGCATCCAAACGGCTTGACATGCAGCGCTTGTAGCTGCAACATACTCTGCTTCTGCTGAAGAAAGAGTTACTATGGGCTATTTTTTTTACGCCAATGATACAACACCTGTTCCTATATGAAATGTATTCCCAGATGTGCTTTTTCTGCCATCTATGTTTCCTCCATTGTCACTATCAGTGTATCCAATGAGTTTCAAATTTTCTGAGGTGGAATACAGAATACCAAAGTCTCTTGTTCCACTTACATACCTCGGAATTCTTTTACCTGTTTGCCAATGCAATTCTTTTGGTGACTCCATGAATCTTGAGATTAAGCTGACTCCATACATGATGTATGGGCTTGTTGCTGTAAGATACATAAGGCTGCCTATGAGCCTTTTAAACAGTGTAGGATCTATATTGGATCCATCATCATCCTTGCTTAATTTCAAACCTGTTATCACTGGTGTTGGAGTTGTTTTGCTATTTAACATCTTAAACCTGTTCAATACATCACTTGCATACTTTGACTGAGATATAAATATCCCATTTTCATTATGTTGGAATTCAATGCCCAGAAAGTACTTCATAAGCCCCAAATTAGTCATTTCAAATTCACTTTCCATGACTGTTCTAAATTCTTCTATGCCAAAATCACCAGTAAATATTAAATCATCTACATACAGGCAGACAATTATTTTATTACCTTGTTGGTTGATTTTTGTGTACAGTGTTGGCTCACATTCACTTCTGTGAAATCTATTCTAAATAAGGTATGAGTCAATGCAACTGTACCAAGCTCGCGGAGCTTGCTTCAAACCATAGAGCGCCTTCTTCAGTCTGTATACTCTGTGTCCTTGTTTTGGAACTTCACCGGCAGCCCATTTAATAGTAACTTTAGAATCCCCAAAAACTTTGATATTTACCAATCCGAATATATTAGCTACTTTAAGCATACACCAAAGTGCTATAAGTTCTGCTTTCATGTTTGTGCCCGTGCCACAATTGAGTTTAAAAGTAAAATGATGTGACTCATTCAAATATATCACCCCTCCAACAGCACAAAGCCCTGATTGAGATGCACCATCAAAGAAGATAATGGGCTGATCAACCTTGAAACTGAAAGTGCTGATCCTGTTAGTCTTTAACTTAGAAACATCATCTTTACAAGAGGCAAACATATTCAATGCAATCATGCTACACTGTGTGGGATTGAAAGAGACATTTTGAAAAAGCTCACAATTTCGTGAATACCATATAGCCCAGGATATGCAAATAGCAATGTTGAAATGTTGCTTACAGTTCCTGTACCAATTGAGAAGACACTGATTAAATTCACCAACATCCCAGGGTTGATAAACTGATAATTGAGTCATAATCACATCCCAGATCTTCAAAGTGTATCTGCATTTAACAAAAAGATGTTGCTTGTTTTCTTCATCCTCCTTACAAAGTATGCAGATGCCAGGACCATTCCAACCACGAGCACGCAGATTGTCCCAAGTATTTAGTTTATTTTGCAATAAAAGCCAGCAGAAACATTTGAGTTTGAGTGGGATGGACCAGTGCCAAAGACGTTTGTACCACCAATCTTGTGGATATATTAGCTTATCCTGAACAATTCTATAATAAGCAGAGCGAGCCGTAACCAAGCCATTTGCAGGATTGCCTTTCCAAAGTAGCTGGTCCGAGTCTTGATTAAGTCTGATACCTGAAGCATTTAATCTCATTAAATAATCATCCCAAGTACGGGCAAGGTATCCCAAAAGGCCAATATCCCTTGCAGATATCCAACTAGATATACCTGCAAAACCAAATTGTTGTAGGTGTATTTTGTCCAGCGTATTCATACCCAAAATCTGAAGGTATTGAATAATAGCCTGAGGTAGAGTAAAATTTCCTTCCATACCTATGATAGGATCGACCCCAACTCGTATCCTTTCTCCATTCCCAACCTGCCAGATGAGATCATCTTTAATCCAGTGAAAGATCTTCATGAATCCTCGCCAGATAGGTGAAAAATTCCAGCTAACAATTTTTGGATTCCTTATCCAGCAGACAACATCCTGTTTTAAATATTTGCAAGATATCAAAGAAGACCAAAGATTATTTCCTGTGAGACAGCGCCATAGACTTTTGAGTCTGAGCGCAATATTGAAAGATCCCAACTCTAATATACCCCAGCCACCAAACTTATGGGGTCTAGAAATACTATCTGCTGCAACCATAGGGATTTTATCACAGTGAGCAAACCCAAACCATAAAAAGTTGAAGAACAGACTTTTTATATGCCTGAGAATGGAGACAGGTACTTCAAGTAGAGTAAACCAGTAAACCGGTATACTAGAGAGCACCGATTTTAGAAGGATAAGCTTCCCACCAGTGGACAAAAACCTGTAAGACCAGTGATTAATTCTTTTTTCAATCTTTCTCAACAACCAATACCAGTCTTTGCATAAATAATTATTTGGCTTAAGATAAAAGCCCAGATATTTAAGCCCAAGATCCAAGTTATGACACTTAAAAGGAAGGATCGAAAGAATGTTATTTAGATGCTCTTCATCTGGAGAAAGATGATAGAAATTGGATTTTGATAAACTGATTTTCATCCCTGATGCACCACAAAAAGACTGAAAGATACCATTAAATGTAATCCATTCTTCAATAGAGTCTTCTCCTGCTACCAACACATCATCTGCAAATAATATATGAGATAACACAAAGTCCTTTGATATCTTAATGCCTTTTATCTGTCTTCTCAAAAGAGCCTGTTTGATCAATCTACTGAAACCATCCATAACCAAGGCAAATAAGATTAGAGACAATGGACACCCTTGTCTGATCCCCCTGGAACATCTAAAGAAGGCAGAAGGACTACCATTGACCAGCACAGAAATACACACAGATGAGATACATGCCATGATCCATTTAATGATAGCTGGAGGAACCCCAATTCTTATGAGAATCAATCTGAGAAAGGACCAACTAACCCTGTCATATGCTTTTTCTAAATCCATTTTAAGAAGCAAAGCATTCTTCTTGTAGATCTTTATACTGTGTAACAGCTCTTGTGAAATGCCTATGGCATCATGGATCTGTCTTCCAGCTAAAAAGCCAAATTGTTCATTGGAAATATGCCTGGAAAGAACAACTTTGAGCCTGTCTGCAATGATCTTGGAAATGAGTTTATACAGTAAATTGCAAAGAGCAATCGACCTATAATCACTAAAGGATCTAGGCTTGTCCTTTTTAGGAATGAGCGTGATAAAGGTGGAATTAAGCCCTCCAGAAATAAATCCATTGATTTTAGAATAGTTCACCAAATCTTTAAGCTCATTACCCATCATATCAAAGAAGTGCAAGTAAAGCTCTACAGGCCACCCATCAGGCCCGGGGCTCTTTTCTTTAGCAAAGTATTTCAGGGTTTGTTCAATTTCCTCCAAAGACACTTCATCTAATAAGTTGTCAGCTTCTTGATCAGAAAATAAACGAGGATAAAGAGAAGCAACTTTGATCTGTTCATTTAAGTCACATTCACCAGAATCTGCAAAATTATGTCCAAAAAAAGCAGAAGCTTCAGATTTGATATTCTCAAGACCCGAGCACTGTTGCCCCCTGCCATCCATAATATCCCAAATGATCTTGGAATTCCTTCTCGCCGAGGCATATGAATGAAAAAATTTAGTATTTTTATCACCAAAAGAAATCCATATGGCTCTGCTTTTGAGCCTCCATTCTTTCTCAGCTTGGAGAAGTAGCTCTTCTTTTTTCTTCTCAATCATTTTCATCACCTCATAGTCTTCAATCATAAGAGATCCCCGAATATTTGCAGCAATGGACATCTGAAGTTTATTTTCAAGTTGCTGCAATTCCTTTCTATCTGCTTCTTTTCTATCTCTTATCCATCTAGAGGCCTCATCTTTTAATTTCTTTAATTTATAACAGAATGCCTGAATTGGATTGATATCTGAGACAGAAACACTTAGCCAAAACTTCCTGACCATGTTTCAAAAGTCTTCATCATCGAGCCAAGATGAATTAAATTTGAAAGGGTAACCTTGATTAGTTTTCAGATCTTCAAGTTGGAGAATAACAGGCCAGTGATCCGAAAATTTTTGATCGCATACCCAAGATCTATGCTTCTGAAAGATGCCCAAAAGAGACGATTTGACCAGAAATCTGTCTAACCTTTTGTGCACACCATCTGAGCCAAATCTCCCATTAGTCCAAGTAGGGGCCAGATTATGTGGCTGAACATCAACCAAATCAGAATCTATCATAAATTGAATAAAAAAACCTGCTAAATCATCAATTCTGGCTTTGGGTCCCCATTTTTCTGAAACATGACAAGTGAAATTCAGATCCCCTGCTATGATCAAGTCATTGCAATTTAGAATCCCAAAATTTTTCAAGGAGGTCCAAAAAGACAGTCTCATCTTGTATGGAGCATAACAGTTTAGGATAGTGAGTGACTCATTGTTGCAACAAAAGGTACCCTTAAGTAAAATTCCCCAGGGAGTGGAAAATGTTTTGAAAGCAAAAATATTAGGGTCCCAAGCCACAGCAAGACCCCCGGATAATCCACAGGAATTAACAGCAGTTACTTCCCACAAAGGCAGGAGTTTGCAAAGATTTTGTATAGCAAGTTCTGCATTACACATGGTCTCTTGAATTAGAATTAAGGCAGGAACAGTAGCCTTGAAGAGATTGGTTAAAGCCTGTGTCCTGGACACTTTAACCAATCCGCGGACATTAAGTGACAAACAAGACATTAATGACCAGATGGGATGGGGGACTGTGCTCTAAGCCCCAAGGAATCAATCGATTTAGACCCTCCTACCTCCTCTAACCTCAGAGAAATGGGAGTATAAGAATCCTTAGATATCTGATCAATTTTAGCCCAAGCCTTTTTTTTATTCCCTCTTCTAATGGTGACGTTCTGGAATTTTAAATTATGAACTGGCTGAGCCTTAGACCCATTTCCTGGAAGTTTTGAATATGTGGAAAGTGGAGGAAATTCATCACCTTTAGATGATAGACAGTAACCACTTTCAATTAAAATGTCCTTGTCAGCCTCAGAGAGTTCAACTTCAGAGCCCACATTATTCTCAAGAGGACTCAAAGACTGACCAACATCCTTGCTCGCTTTAGACTGTCCAGCATCCATGCTCATATTATGATTAGACAATGAAGGGATACCCAATTCAGATAACCCTAGCCCCAATGTATCCGAATGATCCGGCTTAGGTTTCACAGGACAATGGACAAGTGGCGAATCGGGGACAGGGTTAGTAGGCTTTTCCTCAGCTGAAACAGTCGGCACATCAGAAGACTCAGGAATCAAATTATCAAATAACCTGCGGCCAACTTTAGTCTGAGAAGAAATATGTTCATTATTACGAACAGGGAGCCCTGATACAAGATCATGTCTCATCTGTATTTCACCTTTTGAAATACGATGAGCGAGAGCTTTTTCCGAATTTTCAATAAACAGTAAATCTTCCGGAGTCAAATCAGGATAATTTATAGGGGTTTTACAGATGTACTTACCCGATAAATTTGAAAGAGAATGTGGATCATCAGCAACAGCAGAGGGCTTGATAAAATGAGGACAAGCAGCTCTCACATGTCCAACCTCCTTGCAGAAGAAGCACCTGAAAGGTATTTTGTAAAAATCGAGTACCTGCTTCCAGATTCTCGAACCCCAGGCAATTTCTATTTCAGCTGGAAGACCAATCCTCGTATCGATTTCAACCATGATTTTGGCAAACCTACGATCCATCCCATGTAGGTTCTGTTTGTCAAATCTAACAAATTTACCAACCGCATTTACGAGGCCGATAAAAACCTCCTCGGACCAGAGTTCAATGGGGAAACCAGGAACCATCATCCAGAGGTGACGGAACGGCTGATATTCATGTAATGGGTTGAAGTGAATATGCCAGCGCTTTAAATATAGGGATCCCTGCTTAAATTCCCAGCAACGAGAAAGTATCTTCTCGAGATGAGCCGCTTCAGCAAAGGTAAAAAGTATCCATCTATTCATGAGCAGGTTGATGCGGGGGGCCATGCCAGTAAGTGGCACCCAAAACTTTGAAACCCACTCCGACAATTCCAACTTATTACCCTTCGTAAACTCCAATCTTCCCACCAATGCGCGTTCAGCAAAAACCCCTATTTTTTCCAGAGAATGATCTTCATCAATATCAAACCGCACAATTTCTGCCCTAGCCTTAAATGTCTTCAGAAGTCTTCTGGCTTTGCCCTTCTGTCCCCACAGCTTACGACGAGGGGCAACAAAACCCTCCACAGGCTCATGTGAAACCCCCAAAACCGACGGAGAGGTAACCGGCGACAGATATTGAAAATGGACCGAATCTGCCATAGGGAAGTAATAATATGTCAAACTGACAAGACCGGCAGATCGTCAGGAAGTGTACACCTGTCGGTAAGCTCTACTATAATACCGATACCTTTAGTGCCAAGTAAAGATCCACGAGGGCAGATTAAAACAAGCACCAAATTTGGATAAACCAAATCTGTGCCAATATTAGCTCTAACAAATGCCTAATATGATAGGGACCTACAGACCAAGGTTAAACCCAGATACAAAATACCACAACCGAGTATAGAAACCCACTTATTTTGCAGAAAAATCCGAAATATCAGGTTAATGAAAGAAAGTGTAGCCTATAACCCGCGAAAATTCCCACTTTTTTTAACCTTGGTTGGTACTAGGCCAATACGGCTTGACTCCAAGTCGTCATAGGCCACACCATTCGTCCAATCAACCATCAAAATCGAAAATTTCTGCAAAAAACCAGAAAAACCCTAGAAATCTCGCCATCCCTCACATACACACTCACTTGTGTAATTCGCAATGGAGAGAGAGAGAGATATTTGCAAGGAGGTATAATACAATTTTTTTATTAAAAATAAGAAAATAAAATTATAAAATTGATATTATATCATGATAAGCTAGATTTGAACAGGAGTGGAGAGGATAACAACATTCCTCCCAATCATCCGATCTACATTCAATTGACCATTTATAACAAAATTATTGAAAGAACCATCGAATCTACACTCAATTGACCGTTTATAACAAAATTATTGAAATGATGAAGAAGATTTTAAATAAATTTAAAGACTCAAAAATTATATTTTGTATTTATAATATCAAATTTATTATTTTTATATTTTTAAAAATTTTAAATAAAATATTGTAAAATAAGTTTTGGTAAAAGATTATAAAAAATAAGTCAAAATTATATAATTAAAAAAACATAATTAAAATTTTGATTGAATTTAAAACTTAAATAATTGTATTTTTTATTTAATATTGATTTTCCTATTTAAAAAAAAAAAAGTTTTACAATAAAAGAAAGGTTCATTCATTTTCTAATATGCATTTACCTATAACATAACAATAAATTAAATTAATTCAAATACCAGTTGAATATAAATATATTTATAGCTTTTAATTGAATACAAATATCACTATTTATTAAATATATTTATAGCTTTATATTGAATACACATATCACTTATTTGAGTAATGATCCTTTAGGATATAGCACAATTTCTCCATTCCCCTTATTTCTTTTCATGGAGTGTTTTTATTTGACTTCATTGGTTTTTAAAAATATATGTATCTATCTTCTTGTGTAGAATTATCTTCAATCATTCTTACCAATGAACATTCACAAGAACTAAACACCTTGGTTTAAAGAGATAGATATATAAATTTAATATATAATACAAGTTGTTGCTATTCATCACATTTAATTCAATATGATATGTGTACATGACAAAAGATAATCCATTTTAGTATTTATAAGGAAGAAGATGAGTATGATTAATATTTAATTAAGCTTTTCAATTATTATTTTCATATTTTTAAAATTTTAAAATGAAATATTGCAAAATGAGTTTTGAAAAAAAAAATATTAAAAAAAAATCAAATTTATATATTAAAAAAGCCATAATTAAAATTTTGATTAAATTTAAAACTTAAATAATTGAGCATTGATTAATCTTTAATTAATCTTTTTAACTATCATTTTCATATTTTCAAAAATGTTAAATGAAATATTGAAAAATGAGTTTTGATAAAAATTCATTTTGCAATAGTCAAGCATAGTCAACCATAGTCAAGCAAGAAGAGAAAACAAAATTTTTGTTAAGATCGAGAGGAGTCTGCGGAAAGAGTTTTTCAATTCGATAAGTTTCGAACCTATTAAGCATCCTCAGGAGAACAAGAATCTCTTTTGTTGTAATGCTTTAATTTTTGTTGTAATGCCATGACATTGTTGTAATGCTTTAAATTTTGTGCTTGAAAATAGGTATAACATGGTAAATCAAGGCCTTGTCAAAAATTCAATTTTAGTCAAGCATAGTCACGCATAGTCAACCATAGTTAACAACAGTTAACCATGCTCAACCATAGCCAACCATAGTCAACCATGGTCAACCATAACGAACCATAGCTAACCATGGTAAACCAAAGTCAACTAAAGCCAATCATGGTCACTCAAATAAAGTGAACCATAATCGACAATGGTCAACCATAGCCAACCAAAGTCAATTATGGCCAACCAAAGTCACCCATAGTCAACCATATTCAACCATGGTCAACCATAGTCAACCATGGTCAACCATGGTCAACTATAGCCAATGAAGGCCAACCGTGGTCAACAATGGAAAACCATGGTCTAAAATAGTTAACCATGCTCAACCATAGTCAACCAAAGTCAACCATGATTAACCAAAGTCAACCATAGACAACCATGGTGTACGATGGTCAATCAAAGTCAACCACGATTAACTATTTTCAACCAACGTCAACCATTCTGAACCAAAGTCAACCATGGTCAACCAACGTAAACCATTGTGAACCAAAGTCAACCATGTTCAATTAAGGAAAACTATGGTTAACCAAGGTCAACCGTAGTCAAACAAAGTCAACAATGGTCAACCAAAGTTAACCATAATCAACGATGGTCAACCAAAGTCAACAATGCTCAAAGAAATTCAACCATGAACAACCAAAGTCAACCTTAACCAAAGTTAGCCAAAGTAAACCAAAGTCATCCATAGTCGGTCATGGTCAACCAAAGTTAACAATAGTAAATGAAAGTCAACCATGTTCAACCAAATTTAACCATGGTAAACCAAAGTCAACCATGGTCAACCAAAGCCAACCATTGTCAACCAAAATTCAACCAATGTTAACCATTGTAAAACAAAGTCGACCATGGTTGGTCATGGTTGACTTGGTCAACCAATGTTAACCATTGTAAAACAAAGTCGACCATGGTTAGCCATGGTTGACTTTGTCAACCAAAGTTAACCATGGTAAACCTAAGTGAACCATTATCAACTAATGCCACCCATGGTCATCTATAACTATAGTTGACTTTGCTTGACTTTCGTAGACTTTACTTGACCATGGCTGTCTTTGGTTGACTTTAGTTGACCATGGTTAGTAAACCAAAGTCATCCATAGTCAGTCATGGTCAACCAAAGTTAACAATGGTAAATGAAAGTCAACCATGGTCAACCAAATTTAACCATGGTCAACCAAAATTCAACCAATGTTAACCATTGTATAACAAAGTCAACCATGGTTGTCCATGGTTGACTTGGTCAACCAAAGTTAACCATGGTAAACCAAAGTCAACCATGACCAACTAAAGCCACCCATGGTCATCTATAACTATAGTTGACTTTGCTTGACTTTCGTAGACTTTACTTTACCATGGCTATCATTGGTTGACCATGGTTGAATTTGGTTTACTATGGTTGACTTTAGTTGACCATGGTTGATTTTGGTTAATCGTGGTTGACTTTGGTTGACTATGGTTTACTATGGTTGACTTTCGTTGACTATGTTCACTATTGTTGACTTTGATTAACCGTGGTTGACTTTTATTGAACATGGTTGACTGTGGTTGACCATTGTTCACTCTGGTTTTTCATGGCTGACCACAACCAAAGTCAACCATGGTTGGACAAAGTCAATGATAGTCAACCATGGTCAACTTTGTTTTACAATGGTTAACATTGGTTGAATTTTGGTTGACTTTGGTTTACCATGGTTAAATTTGGTTGAACATGGTTGACTTTCATTTACCATTGTTAATTTTGGTTGACTATGACCGACTATGGATGACTTTGGTTTACTTTGGTTAACTTTGGTTAAGGTTGACTTTGGTTGTTCATGGTTGAATTTGTTTGAGCATTGTTGACTTTGGTTGACCATCGTTGATTATGGTTAACTTTGGTTGACCATTGTTGACTTTGTTTGACTACGGTTGACCTTGGTTAACCATGGTTTTCCTTAATTGAACATGGTTGACTTTGGTTCACAATGGTTTACGTTGGTTGACCATGGTTGACTTTGGTTCAGAATGGTTGATGTTGGCTGAAAATAGTTGATCGTGGTTGACTTTGGTTCACCATGGTGGGATTTGTTTGACTTTGGTTGACCATCGTACACCATGGTTGTCTATGGTTGACTTTGGTTGACTATGGTTGAGCATGGTTAACTATTTTAGACTATGGTTATCCATTGTTGACCACGGTTGACCCTCATTGACTATGGTTGACCATGGTTGACTATGGGTGACCATGGTCGACCAAAGTAAACCATGACCAACCAAAATTCAACCATGGTCCACCAAAGTAAAACAATGGTAAACGAAAGTCAACGAAGGTCAACAATGGTCAACCAAAATCAATAATTGTCAACCATGGTCTACCATAATTAACCATGGTCAACCATAATTAACCACATACAACCATGGTCAACCAAAGTCAACCATGGTCAACCAAAGTCAACCATGGTCAATCAATTAATATTCTTATATGATTTTGGTTGTAGTCAACCAAATAATTATAAGTCAACCATGGTTAACCAAATAATATTCTTATATGGCTTTGGTTGTAGTCAACCAAATAATTATAAGTCAACCATGGTAAACCAAATAATATTCCAATATAACTTTGGTTGTGGTCAACCAAAGTCAACCATGATCAACCATAGTCAACTATGTTTTTCATGGTTGACCACAACCAAAGTCAACGAAAGTCAACCATGGCCAATCAAAATTTAACGAAAGTCAACCACGGTCCACCAAAGTCAACAATGGTAACTAAAGTCAATGAAGGTCAACCATGGTCTACCATAGTTAACCATGGTCAAGCAAAGTCGACCATGGTTGACTATAATCAAACATGGTTAACAAAGTCAACTAAGGTAAACCAAAGTCAACCATGGTCAACTACAGTCAACCATTGTCAACTACGGTGAGCCATGGTCAACTATGTTTAACCATAGTCAATCATGAAAATCCAAAGTCAACGATGTTCAACCATAGTCTGCCAAAGTCTACCATAGTTAAGAATGGTCAACCAAAGTCAACCGAGGTCAACCATAGTCGGTATATTTAATTATTATATTTATTATTATTTAATTAATATTTTTTCAACAAAAATTATTTAATTAATATTATTAATTGTTTGGCCATAATATTGTTTTTAATAATATTAATAATAATAATTCACCAAACCTAACCAGCAGGCTCACCGTCAACTAGCAAGCCATATTAATATTAATAATATGGCTTATATAGACCGATCGGCATATATCAACCACCTTTAAATATAATAACATTTTGAAACTATATATGTATTTATAATTTAATTAATAATTTTGGCTAAAAAATATAATAAAATTTTGAAACTAAATAATATATTTATTACTTAATTAATAATTTTGTTGTAAAAAGAGTACTAATTTGATATTTTCATTTACTTTTCAAATAGAATTTGTATTTTTGTTTAATGATTTGATTTATTTTTCATGTTTTTATTATTATTATTTTTAAATTTAATTAAATTAAAATATAATTGAAATGATAAATATTAGTTATTAAGATGGTATAAATTAAGTGTAATAAAAATATTTGAAAGAATTAAATCTATTTATACATTTAAAAAATATAAAACCTATAATTTAATTAAAGATTGTATAAAAAGATTAAACTATTCCTAAATATAAAATGATAATGATGATACTTAACGTTCATTGAGACCAAGAGGTGTTTTAAGAATTTTCGAGTATAGCATCATATTTCACTACGAAGTTAATGATCTTAATTTTCTTTTAGCTTCAAATTATTTTCAACTCCACATTTTCTCTTTAAACTTAGATGTGGTAATAGTTTTAATGGTATTGATGTCGTGCAAAGTGACACTTTCGTCCATAACAAGAGAAACCAGAGTTTTAAAAAAAAGTTCTTTATATCCCACATAGGTTTGTTGATTTACAATTGTTTTCAAAAGCAAAATAAGCTTCCCACCTTCCATTAATAGTTTCCTCAATGCTATAGTTCTAGTTGAACTTGTGATGAATATCAATTCTGAAATATTTGTAAAAAGACACTTCCTCATGTTATTATTGTTATAAAATAGTTCAAATCTTTAAAAGCAGAAACCCCTTTTTAGAATGCAAATGTTGACCCTCCATTAATAGTTTCCTCAATGCTATAGTTCTAGTTGAACTTGTGATGAATATCAATTCTGAAATATTTGTAAAAAGACACTTCCTCTTCCTCATGTTATTATTGTTATAAAATAGTTCAAATCTCTAAAAGCAGAAACCCCTTTTTAGAATGCAAATGTTGAGAAAAGGTTTTAACTGTACATCTAAATTATGTGTGTATATATATATCATTTTTTTTTTAACAGTAACAGGGGAAAATGATATATTTATAAAAGCTGTGCACAGCTATTCATTACATGCATTCAGAAATCTTTTGACAAAGGAGTAAATGTCTGAAAAGATTGTAGCTATAATTTCTAACAACATGGCTGTATAAGCTCTAAACTTTGTCTTTCTAAAACTGTTCAAAATGGAGCTGGGATAAACCCTGATAAACTGTTTGTTAAGTATAGTGCAGAAATACATTGGCAAAAAATATACAAAATTTTGAAACCTGGGCTAAACTGGAAATTATCCATAATTCTTGAACTGAGTAGAGGCTGCATCCACCATTTCCTGATTTATCTCCTGGTTGACCGTTGGATTTTCCTGCACACAGCTTCCCTGAGTTTTTCCTGTGAGAACGGCCATGTCTTCCTGTAACATATCTACTTTACCCATCAGCTTGAACAAATTCTTCTCCAAGTCATCTATCCTCGAATCCTGGCAAGAAAGCTGGGAGACCGGGTGGTTAAGATCCATGGCCATTTCCTCATTTTGTTTCACGTTGGTACAAACAACATTGTAAGTGCTGTGAACCGAAAGCTTAATGTCCACCACAGTGCAACTCAGAGCGGCTATGGCCTCCATAACACTTTGCATTGTTCCAAAGTTGAACGATGACAACAGACGGGGACGGGAAGGGGGAGAGTCTAACTCGCAGAGGGAGAGCCGACTCAAAGCACAGGAAAGAGGAGGACGAGCCATTGCGGTGAAAGAGGGGAAAGGAGAGGGTGGGGGAGTTAATAATGGCTCGTGGGAGTTGACAGCACAACAGAGAGCCATGTGCCAAGTGCGAGGGTGGCCGGGGAGGTGTGTGGCAGAAGCGACGGAGGGATGAGGGGGCACATAACCAACGTTTGAAAGAATGAAGAGGAGGACCCTCGTGGAACCAAAGGACCCTACCTTAAGTTTTGCAATGACAATGTTGTCATTTGACATTTAGCTTAGGGAATGAAGTGAAACCCCATGACACCATTGAGGTTCTCAACGTGCCCGATTTCTAACAAGATTCATTTATTAGCCGCTAAATCCGCTAGCTTGTTGTTCTCTCGGCGAATGTGGAAAAAAGAGGCCTTGGAGAGATGAACATTGGCTTTAATTCTTTGCATGTATCTGTGGGCTTTTGAACCTTGAGGAACAGAACCCCTTCTCATAATTTGAATGACGTGTCTGGAGTCCCCGTAAATTCTGAGATTGTCAATGCTGAAGGAGGAGGCCAAAATCTAATGAGAAGATGAGAACTAGCCATTCTGCCTCGTTATTTGTCTTGCTACCTAGACCCCAAGAGAAGGCTGCAATTTTATTTCCTCTAAGATCAAAGAGAATCCCACCCACACCTACCACCCCATATATATATATCAAATATTTTATATTTAATTTGAACAAACATATTAATTTTTATAAAATTTTATTATTTAAAAAAAAACACATATGTATTTACACATCCCTACCCTACCTCTTCAACAAAACAAATTAATTCTTATAAATTATCAAGTTCTATATCAAATTATAATAATGTCAATTTGTATAAAATTTAAACCAAAAAGTATAATAATACGTCAACGCCGATATTCATTTTCATTTAACCAAATGAAATGAAATGAATGGCATTAAGTTGGCTTCATAACGCATCCCTGTTACGTTTCAGCGATCAAAGATTCGATACGCAAAGTTGAAGTGACAGTCCCGAATTGATTCCATACGTCTGGCCATATTTGAAGTGCCAGTTAACGAAGATTCTATGTGGAAAACTAAAGTGAAACTTTTCTGGATTCCTTCATCAGGTTGGGCTCGAGAGATTTGAAGCGATTCGTGCAAACCGAGATGAATGCCTGTCTCTTTTAGAGGAAATGATTAGTTTGGCCCAACATGTTAAAGCGCTTAAAGAACGACCTGCATTAAAGAGAGGGATGGAGGTTTCAATAAAAAAAGCAACAGAGATGATCGTGGAAGGAGCCCTCATGTGCTGCACTCAGATGAACTCTTCCAGGATTTCAAGGTGAGTACGAATGCGGAATGTTTCATCTTGGAGGCATCCTTTTTTATTTTGATGTCACTGCCCCATCAATACACTTACAAAAATCAAAGGAATTTCTTGCTGGAATTTTTCATTTTTCGTGCAGGTTTTTCTCAACTTCCGTGAACAAGGATAAGCTGACTAAATTTCAGCAAAAATTACAGAAAATGTACAAACGTATGAACGATCAAATGCTTATATGTATTTTCGATGCCATTGAGTGTAAGAATATGCGTCCGCAGCTTGAACGAGAGCGATCATATCCTCAAAATGCAGGTATATTGTGACATACTGAAAGTAATCGTGGTTTTTTAGTAAAGTACATATACCATAATATATTTAATTGATTTCCTATTTACTAGGGAACTATTTAATGACTTATCTAACAATTTGATAATTTAACACTCTCTTTTCATATTTATATTTTCGACTTTGGTTTTTGTTTATCTTCGTCATTTATTTATGTTTTGTACTCTTCATCCATTGACTTCATCTTCAATTTGTGTTTTTCATAGGGTTATGTTTTGTCCTTTCCTCCATTGACTTTATTTTCAATTTTTGTTTTACATAAGGGTATGTTTTGTCTTTTCATCCATTATCTATTAGCTTCATCTTCAATTTTTGTTTTTCATATGGCGTCATCTTCAATTTTTGTTTTTCATATGGTTAGGCTTTGTTGGGATGTATTGTTATTTATTTAGTTGTTTTGAATGTACTGTTTTATTTTACTTGCTTGAAATGATTTGTGCTTCACCATAAACTTTCATTGTTACGTTACTATAAACTTTGCATGTTATTAAAAGTCTTTTTTAGTATCATGAACTTTTTAACATGAAGTATGGTTTTGGATGACCGGAAACTTAATTTAGAGTGCACACACATAGTTGAGTTTTCTTCACTATAAGTTTTATTTTCAATTTTTTCTCTGGTGTATGCAAACAAGTGATCATTGATAGCTACATAAAAAAAATCATCAAAAGATAAATAAATGTCATTCACTTTATTTACAAATTTTCTAGGAATTATTATCACCTACATGATTCATCAACATATTAAATTTATTAGAATAATAATTCATCAACATGTTAAACTTGTTGGAATAATCATATCATTTATTTTTTACAAATATAACTAAAAGACTTTGTAAACATAGTGAGTACTACTTAGAAAAATCTAAAGAAAACATAATATTCTTCATAGCTCTCAAACTTCTTATAAAAAAATGTTATTCTTTGCTTTATATCATTCTTTGCTTTCTATGTTTGTATCATATCATTTTTGGTGAACTCGGCACCCATCATCCAACCACCATATCCATTCACACACTCCATAGAATAATCGATCCTCTCCAACAGTAGTGACCTCTCTATTTCCCTCCGCCATCATGAGTGATACACCCATCATCCAGCCGCAGTAGTGACCTCTCTAATGTCACTGGAGTTGCAGCCTCTTTCTCACGAACAACTTATCTCTGTTTCGACGAATGGTGGAAGCATGTAACCTTTCACAGTCGTCTTCCTCTTCCAAATCAACTGCAAAAATGTACATCAAGCCAACTAGATCGTCTAGAATTCTAGAACAGAAAAGCAGGTTCTCTGATCAGTGAACAGATCGATCCTCCAAATTAACCTAATTCTTTTCCTGGCCACTTCCGGCTTTTCACAATTTCTTTCGTCACAGTGATGGTGGTGACAGCTCCCATGAACGTTTGATATGCTCTTGCTCCATCACATCCAACTGTTGAGATATTGTAACTTCAAAGAATATTATATTTGTACTTTATTATTTTGGAGATGTTTCATTCCTCCGTGAAGATCTTATTGTATATCCGGAGATGTTTATTCCTCCGTCGGAATGTGGTAACTCGGGTTATTAGACTTCCCTAGTGGGGGTCGGCCCTGTATGTGTTGTGTGGGTCAAAGGGTTATTAGACCACCCTAGAGGGGTCGGCCCAGTCAGTTGTAGTGGGGTATTTAACCCATTGATTAAATACGAGCCTACGTGTACTTGTGTAAAAGATATGTCAGAGTAGTGTATAAATAGAGGAGGTGTGTTCCTCATTTGATACATACACTCACTTGAGAAAGGAGCACTTGTGGAGGAGAGGTCTGCTATGGTGGAGGAGGAGATCATATCTTTGGTTTGCATCTTTGTGTATTGCTGGTCATCTATATTGAGGAAGCTTTACTGGGTTTTCTACCCCATGAGGGTTTCCCAGGATAAATCTGTGTCTCTTGTGTTTATGTTATGCTTGTTGTTTCTTCAGTGATCCTGTATATGCTATTATTGTGAAATGGAATGTAATGCTGCTATTTTCAGTCTTATCATATTAAATATTAACATGGTATCAGAGCTAACCTGAAGGAAGGCAAGGTATGGCACTTACGACACTTGCTTTACTTACGATAATGTGAAGGTTAGCGTTTTACATAGCAAAAACCAGTCATCGTGGAACTTTCTCTATAAATCCATTTATGCGAAGTTTCAGGGTCTGAAAAGTTTACAGGTCGAAGATAACATCCCCAGGTACCTTGTGTCCAAAGGGAACCCTCAGATTCGTTGTACTTTATGAGTTATGATCAGTACAAGTTAGGGTTTCTGCCTCTTCCAGATCTCAGTCAAAATCAGGTAACCTTGGAAAAAAGGTCATAACTTGGGCTAGGAAGCTCCAAATGAAATTTCGTAAAAAGTGACAGGTAGTACACAGACTTTACTATCTCAGGAAACTTTTTCAGAGGCCGAAGGTGAACCAGTGACACGTGGAACGCCGTACACGTTCTCTCTCCTGTTTTATCCCATAAACAGGTCACGTTGCGACACTTTGCATAACTCTCTCTCAGAGAGTCCAATTGAGGTCAGACCTATCAGGATAGAAAGCTAATAGGGAGAGCTATCTCAGGAAAAAATTTCAGAGGCCGAAGGTCAAACAGTGACACGTGGCATGCCGTACAAGTTCGCTCTCCTGTTTTATCCCATAAACAGGTCACGTTGCGACACTTGGCATAACTCTCTCTTAGAAAATCCAATTGAGGTCAGACCTATCAGGATGGAAAGATGACAGGTCAGGCTACTACAGAAAACGTTTTCAAACCCTGTGGAGCAAAAATTTCAGAGTTATAGCAGAAACAATCAGGTGCATATTTCTGTCAAAACAGAATTATTTTTGGAGCACCTTTATTCATGGCTTCCGGAATTTAGGGTTTCGGAGAAAGTTAGAATTTTTGGAATCGGAATCCATGGCTGGAAGATCCTCAGAAAAATAAGAGTTTAGAGCCTTAGATCAAACCTTTTGATTGAGCAAAAGGGTGGGCTTCATCAAACCCTAGTTCGGGATCCTGTTAAGAAGATCTAGAAGTTTGAAAGGCAATTTTGAGGGGTCAATTTTTGGAGATTTCAAAATTGAAGTATGCTAGTTTGATCAGCTCAGCAAGACACATCCTTCCATTCATTCGGAAGTGTGAAAGTCAAAGATTGAATTTTTAGGGTTTCTCTAGCAAACCCTATTCAAGCTCTAGATCAAGTTTCAGGGGGAGTTGAGGCTAAGGCCTTACATAAGAAGACTACAAGAAGTCTCGACAGGTATGGCTTGAGGTTCAGGTATGTCTTGAAATCTGATTCTTGATTAAGTTCATAATGTGTTTGTCTTCATGTTATTTATTAGTACAATCTTGATTAATGTTAGAATTGTCTTATCACCCTAGTAATAGTATGAATGCATGTGAATGATCGAAGACATTCATTGATTAGGGCTATATGATTGTACTAATGCATTATGGTGTTGTATGAGGTTGATGTCGTTTGCTAACAAGATACAGGTACATCACAAAAGACAAATCAAGCTCCTTAAAACATGACAACATGAAGACAAAGACTCATCCATAATCTTTGTTCTACTTACGAGGTATGTATGACTTTGTTATATTATGCTTAACCTAGTATACTTTGTTGTACATAGCTAAGCAGATATACTAATCCAGGTATGTTTTCCTATGACAAGTTAGAATCTTACCTTAGGATCCCTTATATAAGTATACTTGGTATGATTGGTTATGCTTATTCATAAAGTTAGTAATCAAGGGTTTATGCATATTATGTCTCTTATCTTGATGATCTAATTAACCAGAAGAGTACTATGATCAAACAAGAATATGCAGAAGTAAAAGAAGACTTCCTTGAAACCTTGAATATTATCTATAATCATGACTATACATTTTCAAAGATTATTTAGAACTAGAATGTTTTGATAATATTGAGAATATACTAATGAATGTATGTCTGTGTATGAGGATGACACTAGTGCACACTTGAGCATGCACAGTGGTACAGAATGAATAGAAGTTCAAAAGACATATAGAAGATCAAGCGGGAGGCAACCACACAAACATAAAAGATAAGTATTTGAGATGTTATTTGAAATAGTAAATGATATTGCTTGTATGCATATTTGTATTCCTAGAATATATCATGCTGAGTGTAAACATTCATAGAGCATTGAACAGTATACTACTAATATGCATATGATTGGTAAGTTGGACAAACATTCCGTTGTTGCTTGTCTAGAATGAAACCTCTTTGCTGACATGCTGAGAGCTGTGCACACTCTCAATAGTATGTTCTGGTAGAGATGGAAGGCATCTAGATAGCCACTGTATGCATACAGGATATGGGAAAGTGTTGTGCCAAAGTATTGGTCAAAATAGTTACATAACTATGTAAATGATATCTGTATGCATAATAGGTTATCATGTCAATATGATTTGATGATTATGAAGTATTACTAATCATGTACTTAATTTTTATTTGTAGGAAAGATCATGATGAATGATGAACACTGAACAAGCGATGGATGTTCAAACAAAAGGATTTACAAATCAAACACACTATAGAAGGCTTGTGGCTAGAAAATTCTCTTAGAAAGAGGAAGAGAATCATGATAAGATGTTTGCTCCAAGTGGCTAGATAAGACCATTCTCTTAATGGTGTAATTAAAGAAGAAGTGTGAATCAGGTTCTGTATGGGTACCCAGGATCGATAATCAATTGATGAGCTTAATGATCACCATGGGTGATGAGGATCTCAACCTTTGCTACAAGGTTGAATATTGTTTCTATACACAGACAATATGGTGCAGAAAGGAACCAAAAGTTTGAATTTGTAACAATGTACTAACCAAACCTCTACCGATCCAATGTACTAACCAAACCTCTACCTCAAGTAAAGTTTTCTGAGACAAACTTAATATAGTTCAGAAGGACCCTCCTCGAAAGGGGGAGTGATGTGATAACTCATGATGAGATTGCCTGCATCGACAGTGAGGTCGATAATGAGGATACCTATATTAGTGATGCCGACAAAGAGGTTGGTGGATGGTCCTTAGATAGGGTCAAAGGTGACAAGGGGATTGCATCATCCTTGAACATATGTTCTAAAGAGAGTCGTAGACGTATGTCTTCGAGAATGAAGTCCTTGGTGGACATGATAGGATTGCATCATCCTCAAGAGAGCCGTAGACGTATGTCTTCGAGAATGAAGTTCTTGGTGAACATGTGAGGGGATTGGATCATCCCTGGACTTCAGTCCTAAAGAAGAGTCGTAGACGTATGTCTTCGAGAATGAAGTCCTTGGTGGACATGATAGGATTGCATCATCCTCAAAAGAGCCGTAGACGTATGTCTTCGAGAATGAAGTTCTTGGTGAACATGTGAGGGTATTGGACCATCCCTGGACTTCAGTCCTAAAGAAGAGCCGTAGACGTATGTCTTCGAGAATGAAGTTTTTGGTGAACATGTGAGGGGATTGGATCATCCCTGGACTTCAGTCCTAAAGAAGAGTCGTAGACGTATGTCTTCGAGAATGAAGTCCTTGGTGGACGGTTGAGGATTAAGTCATCCTTGGACGTAGTCCTAAATGTACGGTTGAGGATTAAGTCATCCTTGGACGTAGGTCCTAAATGTACGGTTGAGGATTAAGTCATCCTTGGACGTAGGTCCTAAATGTACGGTGGAGGATTAAGTCATCCTTGGACGTAGGTCCTAAATGTACAGTGGAGGATTAAGTCATCCTTGGACGTGGTCCTAAATGTACGGTGGAGGATTAAGTCATCCTTGGACGTAGGTCCTAAATGTACGGTTGAGGATTAAGTCATCCTTGGACGTAGGTCCTAAATGTACGGTTGAGGATTAAGTCATCCTTGGACGTAGGTCCTAAATGTACGGTTGAGGATTAAGTCATCCTTGGACGTAGGTCCTAAATGTACGGTTGAGGATTAAGTCATCCTTGGACGTTGGTCCTAAATGTACGGTTGTGGATTAAATCATCCTTGGACAGTAAATCCAGTAATTCCGAAAGGAAGGATAGTCCTAAATGAATTGAGTGGATTAAATCATCCTTGGACAGTAAATCCAGTAATTCCGAAAGGAAGGATAGTCCTAAATGAATTGAGTGGATTAAATCATCCTTGGACAGTAAATCCAGTAATTCCGAAAGGAAGGATAGTCCTAAATGAATTGAGTGGATTAAATCATCCTTGGACAGTAAATCCAGTAATTCCGAAAGGAAGGATAGTCCTAAATGAATTGAGTGGATTAAATCATCCTTGGACAGTAAATCCAGTAATTCCGAAAGGAAGGATAGTCCTAAATGAATTGAGTGGATTAAATCATCCTTGGACAGTAAAGGGTATGTGCAAGCTAATGAGGGTCACTTTTGGCACGTTAGATGCAATAAAAAATGAAAAATCAGGCATCCCTCAAGTTACTAGGTTTTTTTGACATTCTTACACAAGATATCTTGCATCGACTAAAAAAGATGAAACGTAGGAAATTGAGTCACGTTTCCGAATATATAAGTTTTAAGTATTGAAAATTTACATAACTATGTCAAATTTCATGTTTTCTAACAGTCACTTTTTATTTTTTTGGCAAATGATAAGGTATATGTTTTTGTGGGTGCAGCCTTTCAATCCCTAAATGACAGTTTTGGAATACAAAAAATGGTATACATGTATAGAACCCGTAGCACTAGTGTAGTGCTATTTTTCCAAAACTAAATGTCTAATTTTTTTTATTTTTTTTAATTATGTAATTGATCAAACCTCGAGAGAGATACGTCAAATGTGGGTGCATCATTTAAAAGTCTTAATGCAGTTATTTCGACTTGGATTTTTTATAGCATGTAGACGTCAGTGTCTTCTAGTGCAGCATACAATGTTTTTTTAAAATTGTTGTGAAATGAAAAGGTTACGGAATAAACACTAACAGTATGTTTTTTGACCAATGGGGTGATGAAACAAGAAAATTAGGAAATAAATAGAAAATCTCAATATTTTTTTTTTAATTACATATTTGGAACCTACATAAAAAATTCTATCTATGCCTAAAATTTCGTCAATAATGGTCATGTATGTCATGCTGTAGAGAGCGGTGAAAAACATGCATATTTAGTTGCAGAATTGCACCTAAAGAGTCCCTCAACGTCGTGCACAAACCCTAAATCCAGTAATTCCGAAAGGAAGGATAGTCCTAAATGAGATTGAGTGGACTAATCATCCTGTAAATAGATTGGGATTGCCTCATCCCTAGACATGGTGAGATGTCTTAAACTGATAAGGACTAATCATCCTGTAAATAGATTGGGATTGCCTCATCCCTAGACATGGTGAGATGTCTTAAAGTGATAAGGACTAATCATCCTATAAATAGATTGGGATTGCCTCGTCCCTAGACATGGTGAGATGTCTTAAAGTGATAAGGATTGATCATCCTGTAAGTTGATCTAGATTGCATCATCCATGGACATGAGAGTTGTCTTAAACTAAGAGGGACTGGTCATCCCGTAAGCGGATCGGGATTGTATCATCCTTGGACCCATGTCCTAAAGTGAGAGGGATTGATCATCCCGTAATTGGATCTTGTGTGTTGCAGGGTATGCTGCTATTGTGTATACTTCTATTGATGAGGATACTTGTATTGATGATGTGTATACTTGTATTGATGAGGATACTTGTATTGATGATGTGTATACTTGTATTGATGATGTGTATACTTGTATTGATAAGGATACTTGTATTGATGATTTGTATACTTGTATTGATGAGGATACTTGTATTAATGATATTTATACTTGTATTGATGATGTTGTTGATCGTGATGATCTAGATGATGATGTTGTTGATCGTGATGATCTAGATGACGATGCTGCCGATCGTGATGATCTAGATGATGATGCTACTGATTGTGATGATCTAGATGACGATGCTGCTGATCGTGATGATCTAGATGATGATGTTGCTGATCGTGTGATGACGATGCTGATGATCGTGTGATGACGATGCTGATGATCGTATGATGACGATGTTGATGATCGTGTGATGACGATGCTGATGATTGTGTGATGACGATGCTGATGATCATGGGATGACGATGCTGATGATCATGTGATGACGATGCTGATGATCGTGATGCTGATGACGATGCTGATGATCGTGTGATGACGATGCTGATGATCATGGGATGACGATGCTGATGATCATGTGATGACGATGCTGATGATCGTGATGCTGATGACGATGCTGATGATCGTGTGATGACGATGCTGATGATCGTGAGATGATGATGCTGATGATCGTGAGGATCCAGATGTTGATGTTGCTGTAGTTGTTCGAGTGCTGCAGAAGATAAAGACTCGATACTGAAGATGTTGATGTTCCAGTATTGAAGATGTTCCAGTAACTGCTTGAGTTACTAATGATGTTGAGAAAGCTTCCAATGATTTATAGATGTATCATGTATGATGTTGATGACTCCTTGCTCGTGTAGATGTTGTTATAATATCCTTCTCGTTAAGGGGGAGTGTTGAGATATTGTAACTTCAAAGAATATTATATTTGTACTTTATTATTTTGGAGATGTTTCATTCCTCCGTGAAGATCTTATTGTATATCCGGAGATGTTTATTCCTCCGTCGGAATGTGGTAACTCGGGTTATTAGACTTCCCTAGTGGGGGTCGGCCCTGTATGTGTTGTGTGGGTCAAAGGGTTATTAGACCACCCTAGAGGGGTCGGCCCAGTCAGTTGTAGTGGGGTATTTAACCCATTGGTTAAATACGAGCCTACGTGTACTTGTGTAAAAGATATGTCAGAGTAGTGTATAAATAGAGGAGGTGTGTTCCTCATTTGATACATACACTCACTTGAGAAAGGAGCACTTGTGGAGGAGAGGTCTGCTATGGTGGAGGAGGAGATCATATCTTTGGTTTGCATCTTTGTGTATTGCTGGTCATCTATATTGAGGAAGCTTTACTGGGTTTTCTACCCCATGAGGGTTTCCCAGGATAAATCTATGAGGGTTTCCCAGGATAAATCTGTGTCTCTTGTGTTTATGCTATGCTTGTTGTTTCTTCAGTGATCCTGTATATGCTATTATTGTGAAATGGAATGTAATGCTGCTATTTTCAGTCTTATCATATTAAATATTAACACCAACTGTGAATGCTTTGCAATTCCCAGCTCTTGACCTCCTTGGCTACAGCTTCTCTAGAAGGCACAGCTTATACATGTAGCCTTCTACATGAGCAATGCACACAGCCTGACCTCGGAACTCGCTGAATCTATAGAGTTTCAAAAAATAATCTCATCATTAAGTGGAAAAAATCAAAGTCGAAGGTTGACTTAACTTCATTCTCAGCCAAAAAATCGTCTCGTCTTGCAAGTAGGTAACGGCTGAGTGTAAATGATGACTTCTGTACATATGTTGTTGGTTCTCCTCTTTCAGAGATACTACAGGAACCTTACTGCCTCAGAATATGCCAAAACTGGTGCAGAAATTATGAAATCTGGCATAGAAAAGAATGGTGAAAACAACCCAAATTGATACTTGCGCGCTGGACGGCAAGTTGCAATTCCCAAAATACTCTGAGCATATCTTTTATCATGTCACTACAAGCAAAAATAGTCTGAGCATACCTTTTATCATGCAATCACTACAAGCAAAAATGAACAGTGTCTTCAATGTACAGTGTCTTCTCTGATGGTTTTCAGCACTTCACAGCGGTGGCTCACACAGATCTTCAGAGTGCGCACTCTCCCTTTGACGGCTTGACCTCTCCTCTTGCAATCAAATCACAGCTCAACATACAGTAAATTTATTAAGGTGTAAAGTTAGTTTTTTTTTAATATGTAAACAATTTAAAATTTCTACTGGTACTTTGTTTTAACATTGAACATATGTTTTGACATTGAATATATGGATTTTTTTAATTTTTATTTTATTATTTAATATGAATTTTTTTAATTTTTTTTAATAACTTAAATTTAGATGACAATATCTAATTACTTTTTAATTTTTGTAACATAAATCTAATTACATTTTTATTTTTGATAACATAACATTATTTAACAACATTTTCATATTCTTAATTACATGGCTACTTACACTGGAAATATCTAGGACCAGATTCTTAAGTACTACTTATATTAGAGATGACATAGAAATAGATATGAGTTTAAGATGCATTTATATTAATTTTAGGTTTTTAATTTTTGAAAACATTTCCTTAAATATACATATATATAAAAATCTATTAGTATAAATATAAACATTTATAAGAGTTTGTGATATGCTGTGTATGCTGCAGTTGGAATTGAAGAACCATTAGAAGAAGTCATTGAACTTCTAGACTGGGAAAACGATAAAAATGCAGTCGCAGTTATCTTGCATGGCCTTGGTGGAATGGGAAAATCCACCCTTGCTGATGCGGTGTTTGCAAGACTTTACATAGAAGACTGTAAATATTCTATGGTCAGGCTTTTTGAAAATATAGGATCAACACCAAATGTTGTAGACTTGCAAAAGACGATCTTAAAAGATTTAAGCACGGGAACAGAAGAAGAGGAAATTCCTGGGTCAGAGGATGAGATCAGGACGTTTGAGGAGGGACAAATAGCAATTGGCAAGGTTTTAGAGAAAAGAGTTGCATTTATTTATATTGACAATGCGTTCCGTGATCCAACTCGCTTCAGCACAGACCCTCTTGAAAAACTTTTACCCAGGGATTTCATAAACGCTAAAAAGGTTAGGTTGCTGGTTACTGCACGGAACCAAGATGTGGTTAGAGGTTGCAGAATGGAAGCGTTCAAATTTTATCCTATGAAATACCTTCCACCACCAGAAGCGAGGATTGTATTAAACCAAGAATTAGGGTCCAGCGCTCGCGAGCATCTAAAGTCTGACCAACTCAGCGAGATAGTAAATATATCCGGCGGAATTCCAAAGCTGCTGTCAGTAATAGCTGGATTCATACGCAGCGAGGAAGACAAACAGGTAGCTTATAATATAGTCATGGAAGAGAAAAATAAATGGAAGGGTCAAATCGGTGATGATATAGAACGCTATCTCTTTGCCTATGACCGTATTCCAGAGATGGAGAAAGAATCATTTCTTGACATTTGTTCTTTTTTCATTGGATGGCCATGGAACAAAGTCGAAAATATTGTGGGGATGTCTAATCTAGATATGCTAAGAAAGAGATCACTTGTCATGAAAGATGAAAGGATGACTGTAAATGTGCACGATGTCATATTGACAATTGGTCGCCGAGAGGCAGACGGAAACAGATTCAAGTTAAGGGAAAGTGAAATTAACAACTTTTCAAAGAAGGTATCTGTTAACCTGAAATTCATATGTGCATCTTTCTTTGATACAAGGTCAGTCTGGATTCTTACGACTTCTCAATTGTACTTAATAATGTGTCGCAGGATATTAAAGGCATTAAAGGTCTTTGGTTCGATTATGACCTCGAGCGTACATTTTATATAACGTCAGACAAGTTAGATTCCATGTGCAATTCATTGAAAATTCTTTCACTTGGCGACTCGGTAAAAGTTCAAGGAGATTGTGAAAATATATTCGAGAAATTGATTTTTTTCAAAGGGAGCGTTCCATCTCCGTTCAATATGTCACAGTCAAAGGAGTTGAGATATTTGGAATGTCAACCTCAAGATTTGAATTTTCTTACACAGGTAAGTTTCCTTCGCATATTTAGTCCCTGGTTGGTTCGAGGTAGGCTCAGATTTTCTGAAAATTTGAATACATTTATTTGATAGTTTTCACATAATATTTCTATAATTTGCAGGTGCCCTCCAATCTAAAACACATGAAATTAGATGGAAAGCTACATTCCAAGGATGCCTTCGAAATATCTTCAACTGATCTTCAACTGCTCCGAAATTTGCAAACACTTGAATTAATCAACTTTGTGGGGTTGAAACAACTGCCGGAAGGATTGGGTGATATAATAAAAGATTTACAAGAACTAAATCTTTCAAATTGCACTTCTATAGAGAAATTACCCAGATCAATTTCAACGCTTCAATCTTTAAAAATATTGAAAATGAACAACTGTTCGAGCTTAAAGGAATTGCCCTAAGATTTTGAATCATTGAATTCTTTAACAGAACTCAAATTGAAGGGTTGTAAGAGCCTAACAGTGCTTCCTAGCAATCTGGACAAACTTATAGAGTTGAGATCTCTGGATTTATCCCAATGGATAAACGTACTAAATGATCTCCCTCGATCTGAGTGGGATAAAGTTGATCCAACTTTTATAATCCTCGTACGGGACTTCGCTCGAACTGACGTCTTCCCTGCGTTGGGACAATATATGCGTCGTGCCGTTCGAGCGAGACTAAGGCAGAATGTCAAGTCAGAGTGGATGAAGCAGCAAAGGATAGGTGACGTATCCACAAAGGTAACGAGGGCGATCCTATCATGTATATTCGATGATGATACCTTGAAACGACTCAAGGTAATTCTTTAGATGTATTGCTTCAAATATATAAAATATATGCACTCATATTATAAATTTGTAGATGTATTTCTTCAGATATATGCATTCATACTATATTTAGAAATGTTGTTAGCATTCATATTATAATTTAGGTATATTTTAACTTAAAATAAGTAAAATGGTATAATTTAAATTAATGTAACTTATATTAAAAAATTAATAACAAATTTGTAATTTTATTTGGCTTTTTTTTATTAAATGTAATATGATAATATAAATTTAATTTTAAAATTAATAATATATTTTTATTTTATTTTTTATTTATAAAATGTGTTTTTAATATCTAATTTCATTTTTTTTCAAAATATTCATAAATCTTTTATTTAAATAAAAAATTTATAATGCTAATCTTTTATTTAAAATAAAAAAAACTTATTAGCAATTGCTCCATAAAATGCAAATGAATTCACAAATGAAAAAAATGGGTTGTAATGCTAAAAGCTTACACACTACCAAGTTGGTTTCTTATATATTAAATGATGTGATTTGAAGGGATGTTTGATCAACTCAATAGTTTGAATGGGTTCTATAGCGCTAGCTATATGTATTCATTCTAATTCTTAGCCTATGATGCATGTTAACAAAGTGTTAATGATGCTTATAATTTATGCATTATGATGCATGTTAACAAAGTGTTAATGATGCTTATAATTTATCATTGTATTTTTAGATAATATATTCATGGAGTATTTGATTAGGGTTATTTTGTACTTTTAAGCATGCCATGTTATACCAACTTGTTTGAAAATGCAAATATAATTTCTATTGACATTCTTCATTTTTAAATATTTCAATTTTCTTAGATGCATGCACTTAAATGTTCAAAAACTTCCAAGATAAATATTTTTATCACTTTTACCAATGAAATCAAACTTGTGCACTCAAATACTCAAAAACACCATGGGATATCGACTATACCACTCTTAAAAAATGGAATTGAAATCGTTATACTAAATTTACTAAATTGGAATTTAAAACTAGTTAATTTAAATCCACAAATGTAGATAAATGGAAAAATCATCCATATGAAGAGTAAGGGAAATGCACAATTTGCAATTCATAATTGGTTAAAATGCATTACAAAACATAAATTCATGATGTTATCAAATCTAGATTTTACTAACAAATCAACATTTATGTTGCTACCTCCATGATGCTATCAAATCTAGGTCTTGCTAACAAATCGACATTATGTGTTCCCTCTTTTGGTTCTTTAATGTATTCATTTTATCAAATCCCCAAATATGATAATAATTAATAAATGTCATCATAATTATTAGATTATGGCTTTGTATTTAATTGAAATTTATATAATCAAAATATATAATTACATTTCTCAAATGTTTCAAATCCTTGAACTTCCAAGTTACAATCTAAAATGCTATTACTAATTAAAAAGTAATTAATTTTCAAATAAAATAATTTTAAATACAATAACTTTATATTTGTTTACTAACAACATTATAAAAAACCACACACAAATAAATAGAAAATATAATATATACACATTACACATCAAACTATCTTCTAAAAGTGTCTCCCTACCCTTCAAACACTCAATAAATAAATATTTAATTAATTAACTAATAAAACACTTAACACAAACATTTAATAATTTATTTATAGAAATTAATAAATTGCACATATCATATCATTTTATTAATTAACTTTTAGATTAACATACATATGAATTCATGCCCACCCATGTAATTTTCTTTTAAAATAAGAAAACTTCAATGTCTTGTTAGAGATAAATATAGTCCATGCCACTTGATTATTTTGATATTAAGAATATTGGGAGGACACATTAAAAACATAACTTTGTGTCACTTCATTTATATATTTTAATAAGATCGGGAGGGTAGAAGGAGTTCTTGAGTTCTATTGTAAGTTTATCCAACCTTTATTTTGGATTGATTTTTTGTTAAATTAGACGATAGGTATCAAACAATATGAAGGATTGGTCGTGTAAGAAAGTAAAGATGGAACAACTTTGTAGAGGTATCAAACAATATGAAGGATTGGTAAGAAAGTAAAGATGGAACAACTCTGTGGAGGTATCAAACAATATGAAGGATTGGTAGTGTAATAAAGTAAAGATAAAGTAAAGATAGAACAACTTTGTAGATCATGCCATACTATCAACTATCCATGTTGCTCGGTGGTTGAACTCTGTTTACATGTTTAATTTTTATTTCACATGTGATAGATTTAGAATCAAATCTGACCACAACCTATTTATGTGATTTTAATATCATATCATTGGCAATGGATTACTGTAGTAGTAATCTCCATTGCACGGACTAGTGTAGAAAGTAATGAGCCCCAACCCAAGCTCCACTCCCAGTCTCATGCAGATGGATTTGAATCTTTTCTAGAGGTTAAATTAGGTAAATGGTTTGATTAAGTAGGCACTAGTGGCAACATAAGCAACAATGCGAGGTAGCTTAAAAAATGATGAAGGATTTGGAGACAACAATACTTGGAGGTGGCATAGGCAGTATTGCACGTGGTGGTTTTTTATTTCCATAGTGGACAACAAATCATGGAACAATGTTTAGAACCAATTTTCATAGGAAAATGCTTAGCTTGAAGGACTATTGTTTCCATGTGGGCACCATTTTGAATTTTTTGGAGGGGTCTACTAGCTTTGAGATTCGTTATCTTATGATAGAGTGCCCATATATATAGGATGGTGCAAGCTAATGTTGGCCACTCATGACGCGTTAGTTGCAATGGACTTCTGGAAAAACAGAAATCTGAATGTCAAAAGGCAATATTAGAGCTACCTACACAACTTTTTGGAATATGGTGTAAGAAGATGAAACGTAGACAATTGGATTACCTTCTAGAATATATAACTATTATTTATGGAAGTTAAGTATAACTCCTGAAAAATGGGGTTCTCCTAAGGTTGGTAGGTTATTTTTTTAAGAAAACATAATGAATATGTTTGCGTTGGGCCCCGAGCTTGGTATGCAATGGTGGAATTTTGTGAAAAAACTTATATAGACTCGTAGATAACAGGTCGTTCTAGTGCAACACTTTTTTTCCATATTTATTTATGTTAATTTTAATTTTTTTTAAATTAAGGAAGTCAGCCAAGCCCTAAAATGACTAGGTCGAGCATTGGGCCCCGAAATCACGGTCTTAACAAAATCAATGAACTTTGTTTTTTTTAGGATGTAGGTCTTTGTATGTACTTGTGCAGGTTCTTTTTCATTTTCAAAATAGGTGAGCCAATCAAAAGTTATAGCTGGAAGAAATAACCTACTTTTTGTGTAAGATTGAAGTTAGTCCAATTAAAATTAAATAAAAAATAGATTTAATAAAAAAATCACATATTTGAAATCTGCACACAGAGTTCTACAAGTGTGTGCAATTTCATTAGAAGTGTACAACTGTAGCATACGCATAATCATGCTCGAAATAGAAGAAGTTATAGAATAAGATGTATTTTGTTATAACACAATCCAAGCCACTTGATTTGGAAACCCGAACCTAAAACCAAAGCAGCCAAGTCATCCACCACGTTGGTGGGAAAGGAATTTCCTACCAAAATTTAGAAATTTCAACAATGCGTACGCATTATTTTAAATACACACATACGCACTAAAAGCGCATACCCACAAAAAGCGCGTACGCACTAAATAGCACGTACGCGCTAATGATGCGTGCACACATTTGTTTACTAATCTGAAATGTAGTTTTGATTTCATCTTCATCTATCTCAAACCCCCCCCTGCCACCCCTCTCCCTAACTCTAATCCTCCTCCTCTCCTTTGTCTATTCCTGTCCCTCCCTAACCCTCCTCCCCTCCACCCCACTTCAAACCCTCTCTCTCTCTCTCTCTCTCTTTCACTCACTCTCACTCTCTCCCCCTTCAATCCTCCTCTATCTCCCTCTCTACCTAAAATTCCTCTTCTTCTCCCTTTCCCTCCTCTCTACCTAAAATTCCTGTCCTTCTCGCTCTCCCTCCTATCTCCATCTCCCTAACCATAACCATCGTCCTCTCTCTCTCACTCATCCCATCTCTTCCTAAGCACTCTCCTGCCCCTCCCCCCTCTCTCACTGTCTCCTTAAACATGCTCCCCTCTCCCCCTAACCCTCATCTTCTCACTCTCTCTTTATAACAGTTATCTCTCTCTCTCTACTTAACCCTCCTCCCCTTTTTCTCCCCCCTATGTCCCTATCTCTCTCTCCCTCTCTCTCTCTCTCATTAATATTCCTCTCTCTTTCTCACTACAAGGGAAAGACCTTGTAGCGGAGGTTTCCCGCAAATTGGAATTTTATACTGCCCCTAAACCAATGCTCAAGGATTTACTGAGAAGCGTAGGGAGGACGAGGATGACTTGGCCTTCGAGAAACCTTAGGGGATTATCGATAGAGAAGACAAATACATGAAAATGAGGCTTAATAGAGCTAATTTCACTGACATAAATGACGCCTTCGCCATGGGTGACAAGACCCCTAATGCCTCTATCTGGACTTATGTTGATATCATATAGCAGAGGCCCTCAAGAGGGAAAACGAAGAAACCCTAAGGCTAGTTGCAAAGAAGTACCAGGAAGAAGATGAACATAAGGTGAAAGATAAATATTGGGTCACTCAGGCCCCGGTGGCGCAACTTGCCTAGAAGCGAAGGAATCGATGGGACCAAGCTCAGGATTAGGAGAATGCTGCAAAGAAGGTAGAGGCTTCATTGGACTAGAATGCCCCGGATGCCACTCATTGGATTAGCAGGTGGGATGGTACACCTGCTGTATGAAGGATGAATAGTGATGCAACTTTGGGAATTGATTGGCGTAACATATTAGCAAGTGGGATGATACACCTACGACAGGAAGGGTTAATAGTAATACGATTCCTAAGTATCTACCAAGTGATTAACTGCTCAAATAGAAGATGAAATGGTTCCTTGGTAAGAATGTAAACCTAAAACACTAGAAGCTGAATGGTCTTGTTATCTGTTGGCATTCTTCTATCCATTTGAAATATGTAAATGTTGTATGTGAGGAGGGATATGAGGAAGAATCCATAGAAGGGAGTAAAGGATCAACAACGTAAAGATGAGAAGTAGATCCATAACAGTGACGTTTGGTTCTCGATTTTTCCAATGTATAGGTTGGGCTTGAAGTAGTAGTGCATGGCCCTAGTGATGTAATTTTGAGCCGCATGAGTAATAAATAAAAACTTTCATACATTTCCTTATTCCCGTTAGTTGCACAATGTTTGTATTTATTATGCGTCTCTATGCTTGTATAGATTGAATTGGTTTTTGGTTCAATGGTAGTTTTGTTGTCCATCTCTGTAGAATCTTATTTGCTGCGTTACCCCCCTCTCTCTCTCCTTAACCCTCTCTCTCTCTCTCTCTCTCTCTCTCTCTCTCTCACACACACACACACACACACACACATAGAGAACATGTAACCCTACCTCTTCCATAATGTTCAAGCAGCTTGTACCTCAACCGACCATGGAGAGGGTGAGAAAGTCCATTGTATGCCTTGCAGTAAGGATATAAATTTTGGTCAGAATCTCTCTCTCTCCCCTTAACCTTCCTCCGCCTCTCTCTCTAACCCTCATCTCCCATCTCACTCTTTATCATTATTTGGTAAACCTTCTCTATCTGTACTGCACAAAAACCTACAAAGAACTCATACAAGGGGATCATGTGTTGGTTCGGGGACATGTTGAAGGCTCTTACACATTAGAAGATTAAACAATATCATGATGTATTTCGTTACTCGACCATGTTTGAGGCCCTATGGCCCATCTTTGGTGTGAAAAACACCTATATCAAAATTTGATCCTAAAGAATTCTTAGAGAGTGTTTGTGTTGTGGTTTACAAGAATTGCTCATGGTGATTGAGCCCGAGAAGTTATGTTTATATCCTAAGTCCCAATTGATCTCGCTCGGTCCCCCCCCCCATCTATCTATCTCCTTAACCATCCTCTCTCTCTCACACACACACACACTCACATACACACACATAACACCTAACCATACCTCACCCATAACGATCAAGCAACTTGTACCTCAATCAACCATAGAGAGGGTGAGGGAATCCATTTTATGCCTTTCAGCAAGTATAGAAATTCCAGTCATCCTCTCTCTCTCTCTGACACACACACACACACATCCTCTCTCTCTCTCTCTCTCTCTCTCTCCCCCCTTAAACCCCCCCCTCTCGCTCTAACCCTATTCACCCATCTCACTCTATCATTATTTGGTAAACCTCCTCTATCTGTAGTGCACAGATCCCCACTCATGACACCCATATCCCATTTAAAGGCCTATAAATAACTCGTACAAGGGGCATACCATTTGATCTATCCATTGTCCCATGTGGTGGTCCAAGGATGTGCTCATGGTGCTTAAAGTTGAGAATCTATGCTTAGGGCCCAAGGTTATTGTTTGCCTCCACCAACCATGCTAAATGGATAGAGGCTCTTGTTTCATTACCGCAACCATGGTCAAGGCATGAAGACCCATCCACAATGCACAAACCTGTGAAATTCCATAGGTGGAGATCACTTAGCTTGAACAAACCTCACAATTTCACTCAGTTAATTGCAGAGAAGAATTAGACAGGAGATGATCAAAATTCACACATGAAACTCAAAAGATGTGAGAAACTGTTGTTGATACATTCATCTCCTGTAATCTGGCAAAAAGATGACAATACAATAGAATGAATTCAATATCATCCGAGGTGATTCAAATTCTTCTCAAGGCATGGCATAGTCTGCATTGGAACCATCTCCAAATCAGGTGTAGTGGCCATCGATAGTCAAAGATCACTCAACCTAAGTCTAACTGAGTATAACTGATGCATGTGCGCACAAATATAGGGATGGCGAGCTACAGTCAGTTAACTGAGTAATCAGTCCTCAAATCAAGGAACTGATCCTCAAATCATGGAACTGACTGATAGATCTCCTAAACCAGTGGAAGAGGGCGCACTTGTTCTCCAGTGATGAAAACAAGGGTGCATCAGTGGATAGGAGGGATAATACTGACCGGAAACAGGCTCCAGGGGGGCCAAATTAGGGACTAGGTGTGAGGAGGCTCCCATATTGATGATTGGATGTATGTAGTATGCATGCAAATACAAATGATGATGGTGAGAATATTTCAACACCCCCCCATAAGCCGAACTATAAGAAAATATAACTGAAAAAATAGGGCCCTAGTAACTGAGACCAAAGGTCACCCCGTACAACAATCTAAATAAAAATGTGAGGAAAGAGGGAAAAATTAGTGGGAACAAAACCCCCCCTCAAGATAGACTATAAAAATCTAATCAATCCAAGGCATCACTCACCCCAAGAAGGGATCGGAGGTAAGTGAAATTCTTCACCGAGAAAGACTTAGTGAAGATATGAAATCTGCTCTTTTGTAGTACAGTAGAGCAATTTGATGGTAAGATCATGCACCAATCCTCGGATGTAATGCATGTTTATCTCAATATGTTTGGTTCTCTCTCTCAGAAACAAATCTGTAGAAATCTTGATAGCACTCTGATTGTCACAATAGATGACTGGTGGAGTACTGAAGCAAATCCAAAACTCTGACAAGATTCCCCCCAACCAAATGCACTGTGTGGATGCATTCACTGCACCTCCGAACTCGGCCTTAGTAGAAGAAAGAGCTAAAGCAGTCTATTTTTTGCTCGACCAACAGATAGGGTCAGATCCAATCATGAGAAAGCATCTGTCAGCAAGAAATGGATCTTTGTGAGAAAGTGAAAACCTTCCATTCTGAAAATCATATCTGGTTCTTCTTGGATCTAGTGGATCTCCAACAAGATCACTAGCAGCAACAAGAGTTGTGGCAATTCTGAAAAGTCCCCTACTTCGTAGAACATCCTCCATACGAGATTTCCATTAGAAATAGTTGGAACTGGTAAGTAGAATATCACAAGGGGCGGCCATACTGCAAATTAATGACTATAAAAACAAAAACCAAGCGAAGAGCTCGAAAAAATAGACAGTTTAAAAAAAAAAGGCACAGAAAACTAACTCTGTATGATGAAGTTATGCTAGAACAAATAAAAAAGTTGAAGATGTCCCCAATAGTGACGTGGCAGATAGAAAATGACCAACTAAAAAAAAAAGGACCCCCCTCTTCCCAAGATGAACCTTTGACAATCACTTTACAAGAAAATTGATTTAAGTGAATCACTTTTATAAAATAAGTGATTTCACTTTTACAATGATGTTACTTTAAATAATGCAACAATAAAAAATAACTTAAGTGACTCACTTTTTATTTTTATTTTTTATTATTTAAGTGAGATGCACTTTTACAATAAAGTAACTTGAAAATAGAAATTGCATGCACTTTTTCTTTTAAAAGTAACTTCCTAAGACTTGAACTCAAGACCTATTAAGGAATAAAGCAACTTTGAACCAAGCGAGCTAGATTAAAAGGTATGTAAAATATGGAAAGGAGGAATGGGGCCTTTTTTTTACTCTTGTAGCTCGGTTTCAGTGCTTGCCTTTTTTTTTCTGCAAAATCACACCATAAACCAAAAAAAAAAAAATTCCACGCTTGTGGGGTTAGATCTCGTTAGCTTGCCCGGAAAGTCTATGTTTTCTCTCTGTTTCTGATTTGTCGATATCAATGCAGCCGAGAAAAACCCTTTCCCTTTCTGTTTCTGATTCGCCGAGATCGCACCGCAGACAGGGAAAGCAACAATCCGAAACTTAAAAAAATCTAATAATAAAAACTGATAAAATATGAGATATTTTTTATTTTTAAAACAGAAATAAAATAAAAAACGTTACTGTAACATTATACCTTCAAATCTGATGAAATACGCATTTATGAAGCAACTGGGAACCGTTTTCGATCAAACGAAAACTATTTCCCAATGAAAATGGTGCTCTGGGCATAATTGAACACCTCCCAAAGCCCAGAAATGCACAGAAATACCAGAACCAAAAACCCTTTCAAGTTTCGGCAACAATAGTTCAAGATCTAGATCATAACCAGAAGCGGCTCTTCATAAAAGCTCTGATACCATGTTCGGGTACACAGGGAACTCCCAAAAGACCGAACTCCTAGAGAAACCACTTCACACAAATAGATCACAGATCGATACACCGATGTTTTGACGTGGTTTAAACCCTCAAGAGGGAAACACTCCACGACCCGGGTCAAATAGCTTCTATGGAGCAATTTATTATGCAAAGAAATAAAGTTACAAATGAGCTTCTCATAATCGATCAACTTTCCAATGACCCTCCATGCTCTTTAAATAGAGATCATGGACCAATCGAGTGTTAAGCCACGGATCAATGGTAGGTATGATCTAAGAGAAGCTAAGTCGTCGGATCACTCTATGTTGGGAACATATCGTGACCGTCGGATTAAGTATTTACATATGCATACTAAGAAAACACACTTTACCTAACGGATATATTACACAAGATCTTAACTAACTCCTAAGTGTCTATCCTAACAAGTTGGATCTTCAGGTTCTTTTTTATTTGGATCTAGCATTCACTCATCTTCACTTTCATAATCATAATATGAACTTTCATAATCATAATATGAACTTTCATGAGAGGATGCTTTGCTATCTTGCTCAATAAGCAGTGGAGGTGTGGTTGGCAAGCTGTCTTCATTAACTTCGTGGGCATCATGCAGTGGCCATTCCTCAAACTGAACACTACTTTCAAGAAAAAAATTCATAGTAGATATATCTAGAAGTTTGTAGGCTGGGCTGGACATCTGGCCCTCACTCCTTAACCCTTCCTTTCTCCTCTGAGGCAGAGAATCTCTTATCACTATAGAAACAGGGCTGAATCTCTCCATTTGAATTAAATTTCTTCTTATTTCAGAGGAGGATGCCACATGCAGAGCTTCTAGATTGCTTCCTGCTATTGCTTTTTCTTGACATTCCTCTTCTGCTATTTTGGTTTTGGCCTCTCCAGTTTCAACCTCTTCTATATGTATCTCCTCTTCATCCTCCAATCGATCTTCTAATGTTCCAATCCTCCCCCCAACTGAGTCTGAGGAACCCCAGTCCTCATCCACTAGCTTTGCAGGAAATTCACGGGGTACCCCTCGATGAACCAGAAATTGTCCCTAGGTCAATTTGTTGTATGCAAGGGCCCGTAATAGCAATAGTTTAATTAGCCCATTATTTGAGGGGGATGATAAGGGGTGTTGAGTGCCTTTAGCATAGTAAGCCATGCGTTGCAAGGATTTAAGAAGATAGTATGGCATATTTAACAGCTTGCGATGACCTAAATTTGATAGGAGGAAAAATTCATAAATGTAAACAATTATGTACCTCCCTTAACATGTGATATATTTCTTCAAGAAGAGTGCAACTTGATCCCAAGGACTCGAAAGAGTCTCAAGCACTGTTCCTCTGCCCCGTGGTCGAACACTCTCTCCTGCTGCCAGGAAATCCTCGGTTGTAGTCGGATGAAGACGTTTCCGACTAAACCAACGCTGCTCGATTCTGGGTAATCCTATTACCTCCGCCGGGATTGCTTTTGAAACATCTATCCTGATACCTCGAACCTCTAAATGGGTTCTTGTAATATTTTGGGAAAATTCAAGGGTTGCTTCTTCGTGAAACCCATTCAAGCGTTGAAAATAATCTCTGCACCCTGCTTCTTGAAAGATAACAAAGACTTCTCTATTCCTATACAGAGATTCTATTGTTAGAGGCTCATATCTCACAGGGATACCCATACCGCTGAACTTATGCACATTTCAAACGTCAAGTTGACTGCATGTAAACACGGTTGATGGATAGTCGAAGTTTGAATTGAGTGATTTTGGAAGGGTGGCACAGTTAGTTTTGGAACAAAATTCGTGGCAGGATTATCGCACAAGTCAGATAGAATGGCGGTCATGATCATAAGTATGGGTGACAGTTTAAACGTGGTTTTCGTTCAATTAATTGGCTACGGATAGGTGACAAGGATAAATGACAGATACAACGATTAGTGCTTCTGACGTCAATAGATGCCTAGTCATGATTATAGTTAGAACCCGTACCTTCAAGATTAATGCTTGCGCCGCCATTCTGCCATAGCATTATGTTTCACAGTCGCATCGCTGGTAAAATACGCATATGCTGAGTTTAGTTAGCCTCCACCATCCAGGCTGATAAGTACATACATGCTGACGGATATGCAAGATGGCCCAATAATTTTCTTCGTTCTTGGAAGACTATGATTAGGACTGTGGGATCATCATTTAAATTAGAGCCCGATCAAATCATTAGTGGCGATACCGTTCTGAGAGGCAGACAATCTAGCGGAGTCCCAGTTGATGAATAAGAGGAATCTGATGAAAAATGAAAATTTTTAGCAGAGTTTGGTAGAGTACGAAGGAGTCACAGCTACGAAAGTTGACAAAGTGAGAAAAAATAGTGGAGTCGCAGCTATGCGAAAAAGGAAAAAATGACGAAATTTGGAGGAGTCACAGCTACAAAAATAGGAAAAATAGGTAAGAGTAGTGGAGTCACAACTGCTGTCAAAAAGCAAAATAGATGGAAATGGTGGAATTACAGCTACGAAACCTGGAAGAATACGCAAAAAGTAACGAAGTCGCAGCTGCTGGGAAAGAGAAGTGAATGGGAGTAGCGGAGTCGCAACTACGAAACTTGGAAGAATGGACGAGAATAGCGGAGTCGTAGCTACGAAAGTAGGAAAAATGAACAAAGTAAGGAGTCGCAATTGCGCAGAATGGAACGATAGGCAAATTTTCAGCCGGCTGCTGAAGGCCGAAGAATCATCCATCTTCTTCAAAAGAGCTTTATTAGATCAGGAAAACAATGTAATGTGTCTGCAATTGTCTGTCCCAATCACAACTGATGCTCCTCCAATTAATTCATGCACACATTTCTTCAAAACAAACCCGATCAAGTGCAAAAGAAAGAATAAAATAAAATACAGAAAGAAAAATTATTTATGTACAAATTATGTGTGGACATTCTAGTTCTTAAAAATTCACAGGCATTGAGAAAATTCCTTGCCCGGGCGTTAACTGATAATCTGGATCAGCTACAACATGTGAAATGAAAGCATTCTTTGAGATCGGTTTGTGATACAGTCGCAACCGATGATGATTTGCAAATAACGGTTTCTTGTTTTAATCAATAGTGATGAACCGAATTGTTCCATTGTCAAATACTTGATCTATCTGATAAGGTCCCAACCAATGAGTGCGTAGTTGTCACGTCCCCATTTTGACCCCTTCGCATTAAATCGTAAATGATGTAAATATTGTTACTTAATCGTGGTGAGGAGCTCAAGGCCAAGGCCCCACCATTGATTTAGCGTTTTATGTATCAGCAATTAAAGAAATAGATGCCTATGGTTCTTGTGCTAGATGGGCACGATGTAAATAAGACATCATGTAAATACGAATTTTAATGAAAAATACCCACAACTAGCTATGCAATGCAACAAAAGAGATGGGGCATGATTCTACAAGGGAAAGGGAGGGAAATTATTTAAACCCTTGAGCCAATGGTGTTAATCCACGTGTCAATGGAGAAACCCATAAACCACCAACTACCCATTTTGTCTCATGCACCCAATCATTTAATTCTTCCAAGAAATTGGTTAAGGCAGTTAATGCCTTGGAAATGAAGAAGTATGGCAGCCAATTTCGTGCATGGGCAAGCCATCAACTTGGAAATTCATGTTTTTGCTTGCTGGGCAAGGAAACACCCACGAAATGGTGCCCAAAGCCATTGTGAACAGGCAGTCTTCACTCATTCACGCAGTTGGAGTTAGCTGGGCCTTTCCCTACACGTTTTTCATCCAAATCCTGCATTTTTCCATGCCTGGAAGTTCGTTTTTGCATATATAGCAACCTGGGAGAGAAGGGCCACGTTTTGGGGACTGTATGGAGGTCGTTTTTGCCCCTGAATGCCCAAGGACGTTTTTCTAAAAACGGATTTGGCTTCCCTGGGTTGTTTCCCAACTCCCCATTTCGTTTTTGTGGGTTCCCATGTTTTTCTGAGTTAGCTGAAAACCCATCTCATGCATCTCACTGTAAAAACATTTTATCTTGCCCCATAATGGTGTTCTGCTGTTGTGTGCATCCTCGTTTTTGGTTTGAACCTGTGAATTGAAGTTTTGGGAGTGGTAATGGATAGAAGTGGCTTGATAAACCTAGTGGGGGAGACAACCTCTCAAGAAGATTAAGAGGGCTTTGGCTACTCTTCTATGCATACCCTGAGAGCACTAGATAGGGAAGGTATGGCTTGAGGGACTGTACAGCAGTGAAAAGAATACTTCCTTGTGCTGGGTGTGTAGGTATTGTGGGTGCCAAGCTAGATAGATCTTGCAAGGTTATCCCTGGCTCTGTGTTGGAGCTCACTAGCTTAGCAATTCTTCCCTTAAATGTCCTAGCAGCCTGATAAACCCAATTGCAGATTGGCTTGGCTCATCTTGGTGTATGCTTGGCTATGTGTGAGTCTGCTGTTCCCTGGTTCCTTGTAGAGATCATGCCCAGCTCGGGGGGTGGCAGTGGTGCTGAGAGATTGAGGAGCACACTGGCCTATGGTTGGGTGGAATGTTGCAGTTGCATAGCCAGTTGCTTGGGACTGCCTTATTGAGATAAGTATTCTCCTGTATATTCTTGCAAAGATTTAATTGATGGATATCTGAATGTAGGGTGATGGTGTAAATGAATTTACTTCCGCTGTGTTTTTACAAGTTTATGCAATTCCATATGATCTTTTATAAATTTGCAAAGGTCTTTAATTGGCTGTTACAGAGTCTTGAATGTATGATAGATATCAACAGCATTTACTTAACTTCCGTTGTGTTTCCATTGTATAAACATATACTTGTATATATATATTTTCATTTTCATTTGAATGCTTGTTTAATGAATGGATATGGGGGCTAGATGCCCGGTTTAACCTCACGATCCTCTCCATCTAGCTGGTAGGATGGGAGGGGATGTGACTGAATGGTATCAGAGTTGCGTTGCAGCATTGGGCCTCTATGGGCCAAATCTGATAGTAATTACAAGAAAATTGTTGTCTTATGAGTTTTGAAAAAAAAAAATTGGTTTAAGTCTGTTTTTGAAAAAAATTTGTTTTAAGCCGTTTCGGGAAGTCGTTCTGAAATTTCGGAAAGGTTTCGCGAACCTTCCCGCAATTGCGGAAGAGTTCGGTGAACCTTCCCGAAATTGCGGAAGGATTCCGCGAACCTTCCCGAAATTGCGGAAGAATTCAGCCAATGGCTCCAAAACAGCGGAGAAAAATGTTTTTAAGTGAAAAATTTTCTAAGTATCGGAATTTTTTTCGGAAAGAATTCTCTTCCGAAATTGCGGAACGAATTCTCTTCCAAAATTTCGGAAGGATTCCGCGAATCGTTCCGAAACGCGGAAGAGTTCGACGAGTCGTTCCGATGTTGCGGAAGACTTCGGCGAATCGTTCCGCAACTGCGGAAGACTTCGCCGAATCGTTCCGCAACTACGGAAGACTTTGGAGAATCGTTCCGCAACTGCGGAAGACTTCACCGAATCATTCCAAAAAAACACCCGAAATCGGGGAAGCATTCCGGCGGAAGCATTCCGCGAACGGCTCCGGAATTGCGGAAGCCTTCGCCGAATGGCTCCGCAATTACGGAAGCCTTCGCCGAATGGCTCCGCAATTTCGGGAGCATTCGCCGAATGGCTCCGCAATTTCGGGAGCATTCGCTGAATGGCTCCGCAACTGCGGAATCCTTCGCCGAATGGCTCCGCTCAGCAAATCGCCCCGCCATTGCGGAAGAGTTCGGCGAACTGCTCCGCAATTACGGAAGCCGTCGCCGAAGCGCCCCGCAATTGCGACAGCCTTCAGCCAAGCGCCCCGCAACTGCGAAAGGCTACAGCCAACCGCCCCGTAGTTGCGGGAGCATATAGTGAACCGCCCCGCAGTTGCGGGAGCAATCAGCCAACCGCCCATCGCGGCAGGATTCAGCGAACTGCCCGTTGCGGCAGGATTTCGCGAACCGCCCGATGCGGCATGTTTCCTAAAAAAAAAAGCCACAAGGGGGCAAGCCCCCTTGACCCCCTTTTTGTTTTCTCCTCGTATATCGTTGGTTGTAAGAGAATTCTATGATTGTTAACGTAATGTTTTCCCACATGCATGATGTAATTTGTGAATTCTGAGAATATAATGCAGCTAACAATTGTGTTGATGAACACATTTCAGAGAGTCACAGTTATAGCAGGGTAACACTCTAGATAATACAGTCAGCAAATTTTGGATCTTGGTTGGGCCAAGAAAATGAACATCATGGAGGATGCACAGGATCCCTATGAGCCTGAAACAGATGCCATGGGGGAAAACATACAGGTTGAGAATGCCGAAACAGAATCTAATGGGAGGAGAAATTAAGAGACCCCTCCAGATGTTGCAGCCACCATGAGAAGCCTAAGGGTGGAGTTGCAAAGCTGTAGGGAAGATAATGAAAGGATGATTAAAGCCCAGGAAGAACAAAATCAGCTGAATGCAGCCATGCTGCAGAGTTTGACAGACATCCAAAGGCAAATAAACTCTAGGCATCAGATATCAAATCTAGAAAGGTGTGGGAGTAGTTCTAGGAGAAATTCCCGTAAGAGGGCCAGTAGCCCAAGAAGAGTTTCTACAGACAGGACATATAGTCCAGAAATCTCTTCTAACAAATCATCTGACTCTGAAGAATCGAAGGAGGGTTCAAGCTCTTCATCTCACAGGAGCAAGAGGAAGAAGCACTACAGGAACAATTCACATGGGGAATTTAAGAAGGCAAAACCTCCTACATTTGATGGAGAAGTGAAGTCTGGTCAAGAAGCTGAAGCTTGGCTTCTTGGGATGAGAAAATATTTCCAAGTCCAAGACTACTCGGGAAATATGAAGGCAAGGGTTGCCATCTTCAACTTGAATGGAAGAGCATCTATATGGTGGGAACACACCAGGCAAGTGAAGAAGATCAACGAAAGGAAGATCGTGTGGAAGCAGTTCAAGAAATACTTCAAGCAGAAGTACCTCTCTGATAGGTACTATGATGATAAGATCAAAGAGTTCCATGAGCTGAGATTGGGAAAATCGACCATGGAAGAATATGCAAACAAGTTCTTGGAGCTGCTAAGGTATGTCAGGTACATTCGAGATGATAAGGTGAAAATTCAGCGTTTCCTAAGTGGACTGCCCCAGTCGTATAAAGATAGAATTGAGTTTGATGAACCTCGAACTCTAGAGGAGGCCATAAGAAAGGCCAAGTATTGCTTTGATCAAAACAGAAGCAAACCAGAATTCCATAAGGCGTGGAAGGATAAGAGAAATGAGAAGTTTGATCAAAGGAATAAGGGGTTCAAGCCTCCTCAATTCAGGAATCAACAAAGGCAGCCATCATAGGTTGTGACTAAGCCAACCAGGATGATGGGAGACAAGCCAAGAGATCCAAAGGATCCAAGAGAACCACTTCAATGTTGGGGTTGTGGAGGAGACCACATTCTTAGGAACTGTCCACATCGGAATGGGAACACGAATCAAGTTCACAACATCCAAGGAGATGGAATGGTGGGTCAAGTGGCGAGGACAATCCCTAGAATCTATGCAGCAGTAGAAGACCGCCAGGCAGATCATCAATCAACCGTGGTTGAAGTTGAAGGTAAGATTGCTAAGCAATCTGTTTCTATTTTGATTGATCCTGGATCTACTCACAGTTATGTCACTCCTAGAATTGTTGAGGTTTGTGCTTTCACGAAATTAAAGCATAGTAAATCATGGTTAGTTCAACTAGCCACTGGAACCAAGAGAAAAGTTAGTGAAATAGTAGAGAAATGTCCATTAAAGATGGATGGGCTATTCACTTATGCAGATCTGAATATTCTGCCACTTGGTTCCTACGATATTCTCATTGGAATGGATTGGTTAGAAGCACACAGGGTTAAACTTGACTGCTACAATAAGACATTTGAATGCATGGACGAAGAAGGAAACCCGAGGGTTGTAAAAGGCATTCCAAAGGTGACTTCTGTTAGACAGGTTTCAGCCATGCAGCTGAAAAAGTTCTACAGGAAAGGATGTCAACTGTATGCAGCCCACATTTTAGAGGCAGCAGAGAATGAAACTCTTAAATTGGAGGACTATCGTGTATTGCAAGAATTCAGGGATGTTTTTCCTGATGAGATTCCAGGACTTCCCCAAAAGAGAGACATTGAATTTACAATTGAGCTTGTGCCAGGAGCGGCACCAGTGTCTAAGACACCCTACAGGATGAGTACACCAGAATTGCTAGAACTGAAAATGCAATTACAAGAGTTGCTGGAAAAGAAATATATTAGGCCAAGTGTGTCCCCGTGGGGAGCACCTGTTCTATTTGTGAAAAAGAAAGATGGAACACTCAGGTTATGTATTGACTACAGGCAGTTGAACAAAGTCACGGTGAAGAACAAATACCCATTGCCCCGAATTGATGACCTTTTTGACCAAATGAGAGGAGCAAAGGTATTTTCAAAGATTGACTTGAGGTCTGGTTACCATCAGGTAAGAATCAAAGAAGAAGACATTCATAAGACAACCTTTAGAACAAGGTATGGACACTATGAGTTTGTAGTGGTACCATTCGGTCTTACAAATGCACCAGCTACATTCATGTGTCTCATGAATAATGTTTTTAGCAAGTATTTGGACAAGTTTGTTCTTGTATTCCTAGACGACATTCTCATCTATTCTAAGAATGAGGAAGAGCATGAAGAACATTTGAGAATGACAATGCAGTAACTAAGGGAGAATAAGCTGTATGCAAAGTTGAGCAAATGTGACTTTTATAAAGATAGAATTCATTATTTGGGTCACATCATATCCGACGAAGGAATATCTGTAGACCCTGAGAAGATTGAAGCCATTATGAATTGGCCATCTCCAAGGAATGTGACTGATGTGAGATCTTTTATGGGCCTTGCTAGTTACTACAGGAGGTTTATCGAGGGATTCTCCAAGGTTGCAAACCCGATCACTTCTTTGCAAAAGAAGGGGATAAAATTTGAATGGTCACTAAGATGTGAGGAAAGTTTCCAACGGTTGAAGAATCTTCTTACAAGTGCACCAATTTTGAAGATTGCAGACCCGGAAAAAAGACTTTGTGGTGTGTACCGACGCATGCAATCAAGGACTTGGAGGATTTCTTATGCAAGACAACCACGTGATATGCTATGAGTCAAGAAAGTTGAAGGAGCATGAGAAGAACTACGCTACTCATGATATAGAGCTTGCAGCCATATTACATGCTTTAAAGATGTGGAGGCATTACTTAATGGGAAGAAAATTTGAGTTAAGGACGGACCATTGTGGACTCAAATACTTGTTTGATCAGCCAATGTTAAATGCTAGGCAAGCTAGATGGTTGGAATTTTTGTGTGAATTTGATTTTGAGATCAAACACATAAAAGGGAAAGAAAACAAGGTGGCTGATGCACTCAGCAGGACGGTACATGAAATGTATGTGGCAGCGCTTAGTACTTGCCAACCAGATTTGAAGCAGCAGATTGTTAACCATATGGTTGAGGATGAAGTGTATGAGCAGATAAAGGAAAAATTGCAGCAGCAAGACCTTGGCAAGAAGTATGAATGTTATCATTTGGAGGAAGACGGAGTTCTTACCTATAAGAATAGAGTCTATGTTTCAAATGCGGCAGATTTAAGGGGAATGGTTATGGATGAGATCCATAAAGCTCCATACTCTGGTCACCCAGGATATCAGAAAACAATTGCTACAGCAAGAAAATATTATTTCTGGCCAGGCATGAAGAAGAACATCGCTGAATACATCTCTAAGTGCATGGAATGTCAACAGGTGAAGGTTGAACACCAACACCCATCAGGTTTATTGCACCCAGTGCCAATTCCAGAATGGAAATGGGAAATAATTTCCATGGATTTTATTACAGGATTGCCAATGACTAAAAGACAACATGATTCCATCATGGTTGTGGTGGACAAGTTAACAAAGGCGGCACAGTTCATACCGGTTAAGTCCACACATAAAGCCGATGCCATTGCAAATATTTTCATGAAGGAAATTTTCAGATTACATGGGTTGCCTAAGGCAATAATTTCTGACAGGGATACCAAGTTCACTTCCAATTTTTGGAAAGGTCTCTTTGCAGATTTGGGTACGCAGTTGAACTTTAGCACCGCGTACCATCCTCAAACAGACGGGCAAACAGAAAGAGTAAACCAGGTGCTTGAAGACATGCTTCGCATGTATGTAATGGAAAAGCCATCCAAGTGGGAGGATTATCTACACCTGGTAGAGTTTGCATATAATAATGGGCATCAAGAATCATTGGGAATGAGTCCGTATGAGGCTTTGTACGGCAGAAGGTGCAGGACACCAGTGACTTGGGACAATCTAGTGAACCGAATTGTACTTGGGCCAGAATTTCTTAAGGAAATGGAACAAGAGGTTGCAAGGATCCGGCAAAATTTGAAAGCAGCCCAGGATAGACACAAAAGCTATGCAGATAAACATAGAATGTATAGGGAATTCAATGTTGGGGATCACGTATATCTTAGAGTGAGATCAAGGAAGAGTTCCTTGAAGCTTGGGAGTTGTGCCAAGCTATCACCTAGATATTGTGGACCATTTGAAGTGCTTGAAAGAATAGGGCCAGTTGCATATAGACTTGCATTGCCTGCTAGCACTAAAGCTCATAATGTTTTTCATGTCTCTTTGCTAAAGAAATATGCACATGATCCTAACCATGTAATTAATTGGGATGTGATCCAGGTGGAACCCGAGGGAGAATTCCAAACCGATCCATTGCGCATCCTAGACAAGAAAGTAACATTGCTCCGGAACCGAGCCATCGGACAAGTAAAGGTGCAATGGAAGCACTACGGTCCCGATGAGGCTACATGGGAGCTGGAGGATGCCATGAGGGTGGCATATCCATTTTTGTTCAATTTTGATGAGCACTGAGGACAGTGCTAATGTAAGGGGAGGGGTATGTCACGTCCCCATTTTGACCCCTTCGCATTAAATCGTAAATGATGTAAATATTGTTACTTAATCATGGTGAGGAGCTCAAGGCCAAGGCCCCACCATTGATTTAGCGTTTTATGTATCGGCAATTAAAGAAATAGATGCCTATGGTTCTTGTGCTAGATGGGCACGATGTAAATAAGACCTCATGTAAATACGAATTTTAATGAAAAATACCCACAACTAGCTATGCAATGCAACAAAAGAGATGGGGCATGATTCTATAAGGGAAAGGGAGGGAAATTATTTAAACCCTTGAGCCAATGGTGTTAATCCACGTGTCAATGGGGAAACCGATAAACCACCAACTACCCATTTTGTCTCATGCACCCAATCATTTAATTCTTCCAAGAAATTGGTTAAGGCAGTTAATGCTTTGGAAATGAAGAAGTATGGCAGCCAATTTCGTGCATGGGCAAGCCATCAACTTGGAAATTCATGTTTTTGCTTGTTGGGCAAGGAAACACCCATGAAATGGTGCCCAAAGCCATTGTGAACAGGCAGTCTTCACTCATTCACGCAGTTGGAGCTAGCTGGGCCTTTCCCTACACGTTTTTCATCCAAATCCTGCATTTTTCCATGCCTGGAAGTTCGTTTTTGCATATATAGCAGCCTGGGAGAGAAGGGCCACGTTTTGGGGACTGTATGGAGGTCGTTTTTGCCCCTGAATGCCCAAGGACGTTTTTCTAAAAATGGATTTGACTTCCCTGGGTTGTTTCCCAACTCCCCATTTCGTTTTTGTGGGTTCCCATGTTTTTCTGAGTTAGCTGAAAACCCATCTCATGCATCTCACTGTAAAAACGTTTTATCTTGCCCCATAATGGTGTTCTGCTGTTGTGTGCATCCTCGTTTTTGGTTTGAACCTGTGAATTGAAGTTTTGGGAGTGGTAATGGATAGAAGTGGCTTGATAAACCTAGTGGGGGAGACAACCTCTCAAGAAGATCAAGAGGGCTTTGGTTACTCTTCTATGCATACCCTGAAAGCACTAGATAGGGAAGGTATGGCTTGAGGGACTGTACAGCAGTGAAAAGAATACTTCCTTGTGCTGGGTGTGTAGGTATTGTGGGTGCCAAGCTAGATAGATCTTGCAAGGTTATCCCTGGCTCTGTGCTGGAGTTCACTAGCTTAGCAATTCTTCCCTTCCATGTCCTAGCAGCCTGATAAACCCAATTGCAGATTGGCTTGGCTCATCTTGGTGTATGCTTGGCTATGTGTGAGTCTGCTGTTCCCTGGTTCCTTGTAGAGATCATGCCCAGCTCGGGGGTGGCAGTGGTGCTGAGAGATTGAGGATCACACTGGCCTATGGTTGGGTGGAACGTTGCAGTTGCATAGCCAGTTGCTTGGGACTGCCTTATTGAGATAAGTATTCTCCTGTATATTCTTGCAAAGATTTAATTGATGGATATCTGAGTGTAGGGTGATGGTGTAAATGAATTTACTTCCGCTGTGTTTTTACGAGTTTATGCAATTCCATATGATCTTTTATAAATTTGCAAAGGTCTTTAATTGGCTGTTACAGAGTCTTGAATGTATGATAGATATCAACAGCATTTACTTAACTTCCGTTGTGTTTCCACTGTATAAACATATACTTATATATATATATTTTCATTTTCATTTGAATGCTTGTTTAATGAATGGATATGGGGGCTAGATGCCCGGTTTAACCTCACGATCCTCTCCATCTAGCTGGTAGGATGGGAGGGGACGTGACTGTAGTTTTCCTTTGAAATCCCTCTTGAACCGAGAATCATATAACAAAGCCCAGTCTCCTTCTCGGAAGACTTTCTTCTTTATAATTGCATCATGCCATTTCGAGCACTGTGGTTGTGCACTTCTCATCCAATTCATTGAGTTGATTCAGTCGGTTCCTCTGTGCTTCTGATAAATCAAGATTTGTTTCTGCAGCTGTCTTCAAAGTTTTGATTTCAAATTCAATTGGAAAAACAACATTCTTACCATACACCAGTTCATATGGGGAAAAACCAATGGTGTTACGCCATGTAGTGCGATAGGGCCATAGTGCCTCTGGAAGTCTTTCAGCCCAATCTTTACGATGGATTTTCACTGTTTTTGTCAAAATAGCCTCAATGACCTTGTTTGTACTCTCCACTTGGCCATTGCCCTGTGGATGATATGGCGAGGTAATTTTGTGTTGAATGTGAAAATTGTTAATTTTTCAGAATTTACTTTAATCTGATCTAGGATCTTAACTGAGAGAACAACATGTACAACATATCTACAACATATCAATCATGGACACAATAATGCAAGCACACAAGAGACACAGAGTTTACTTGGGGAAAACCATAAAGGTGAAAAAACCCAATAACTTCCTCAGAGATAGATAGAGCAATGATACAAACCAATCATAAGAGATAGACATCTCCTAGCAGCAACTTCTCCTCCTCCACAAGTGCGCCACTCTCCCGAGAATTTGAGAGAGAATAGAATGATGAAATAGATTGCCTCCCGCACTCTACTTATACTTGACTTGACTTTCCTAATAACCTTTACTAGGTCGGCCTTAACTTAACCACATAACATAATGCTGACTGGGTCGACACCCAATAGGGTGGTCTAATAACCCTTTGACCCACATGGCCGACCCCCAATAGGGTGGTCTAATAACCCTTTGACCCACATGACTTATACAGGGCCGACCCCACCAAGGTGGTCTAATAACCCATCAAGTATAAGTTACGACACTTACAATATAAATGACGACACTTCCATATAGAGGAATAATAACATCTCTATAGGAATACAAACACTTCTGTATAGAGGAATAATACCATCTCTATAGGAGTACAATATACATATATGAAATACATTCCGAAGTTACATATACATCAACACTCCCTCTTAACTAGGAAGGTATTTCTCAACACAGGTCTTCTAGCACAAGTCTTCTTCTCTGGATCATCGTCATTGGATAATCGTCATTGAGTCATCGTCATCGTCACTGCTGCTGCTATCTCAATCAATCTCTAAATCTACTCGTCATAGGAAGTTCTACAGAGCCAGTCCTTTTTCATACTGGATGTAGGCCCACCACCTGCAGGTCTTCATCATCACTGGCCATACTGTGGAATCCTCAGGACTTATTACGTGCGTCACAAAACCTTAAAAGAGTCTCTTGACTAGCAAGAACCCTAAAGAGCATCTGAGGCCTTTTTCATCCTGTCCAGATCTCCGGGACTTATTACATGTGACTATCACAAAACCTTAAAAGAGTGTCCCAGGAATGTTTATGTGCATAGCATGACCGACAAGAACTCTAAAGAGCATCCCAGGAACATTTATGTGCCTAAGCACAACCGGCTATATCTCCAAGACTGATTACATGTGACCCCTGCTACAAACCCTCGAAAGAGCATCCCGAGACTTATTACGGGCACACAACCCAACCTATCGGATCTCCCAAGTCTTACATGTAGCAGCCCACCCCAAACCCTCGAAAGAGCATCCCAGGACTTATTATGGGCACATAGCCCAACCTATCGGATCTCCCAAGTCTTACATGTGGCCCACTATCACAAAACCTCGAAAGAGAATCCCAGGACTTATTATGGGCACACAGCCCAACCTATCGGATCTCCCAGGTCTTACATGTGATACACAGTGCCAGTCCTTTTTCATACTGGATGTGACCTAGAACAAATCTAGGATTTCCTTTGCACAACCTGTCCACGGGCACAGAGTATCAACCTGATACTCACCATACATCATCCTTATGTACACATGATCATCCTAATCATCATCACTGCATCGTCCTGATGCAAGTCATCCGGAGCAACATACAGGAGCTTCACTGCTCCTCTCTGCACCATATCCCTGATATAGTGATATTTGATCTCTGTGTTTTGACCTGTCGTGGAACACCGGGTTCTCAGACAGTTTCACACAACTCTAGTTGTCACAAAATATACCAGTAGCCTCCAGCGGTAGATCAAATAACTCAGACAGTAGCTTCCGAAGCCATACTGCCTCACAACTAGCCGAACAAGCTGCAACATACTTTGCTTTGGCTGTACTCAGTGCTACACAAGACTGCTTCCTGCTAAACCAAGAGATCACACCTGATCCCATACTGAAGCAGGACCTAGAAGTGCTCTTCCTATCTGCAGCACTTCCTGCCCAATCTGAATCAACATAACCCTGTAGGTTAAACTTTTGATTCACATCATACTTGAGCCCATAATCAACTGTACCCTTCAGGTACCTCAGAATATGCTTTACAGCAACCAGGTGCACACTCCTCGGATCTATCAGGAACTGGCTCAATGTGTTCACTACAAAGAAAATATTTGGTCTCCTATTCATCATGTACATCAAGGACCTAATCATCTGACGATACATAGTGATATCAACCGGCTCATATGAAGCATCACACAAAAGCTTCAGGTTTGATGCCATAGGTGTGGCCATGGCCTTGCAATCCATCATCCTGAACCTCTTCAGGATATCTACTGCATACTTCCCTTGTTCAAGGAAGATTCCATCTGCACTCTGCCACACCTCCATACCTAGAAGATAGTGCATTATCCACAAGTTCTTCATCTCAAACTCGGCAGCAAGCTTCCGCTGTGTGTCGGCAATCAATCTATCTTCACCTATAATAAACAGGTCATCCATATACAAAAGTAGTATCACTGGATTGCCTTCCTCAACCTTGTAGTAAAGGTTGGAATCCTCTTTACTCTTGGTAAAGCCCAAACTGGATAGAAATATGTCTATCCTACCATACCAAGTTCTACACATATATGACTCCCTGTCATGTGTCTCAGAACCAATTGGCTGCTCCACATACACTTCTTCTTCAACTACACCATTCAAGAAAGCTATCTTGAAATCCATCTGGTGTCTTCCATTTCATCACTGCAGCCAGAGCAAGTACGGAAGTGTATCTGGCTACAGGAGAAAAAGTCTCTATGCTACCACCTGCAGCATGCTTGATCTTGTAGATCCTCTTGGAAGTCACTACAGACTCCCCTTCAGGTCTTGGAACCGCATCCCAAACATCTGCATGATTGATTGGTACTCCTCGATCGTGGCATTCTTCCCAGATCCTGGGAACTTCAATATCTTCAATATTTTCAATAGATAACTTTGTTGCTGAACAAATGTTGTAGTCCTTCTTTTGTAGGTGATGGTATACGATCTTTCCTACACAACAACTTAAATTGCATGATTAGAAAATATCTCATAGTTTTCAGAACAAATTCTTACACATAAATAAATATGTCATACAGTCATGCAATTATCTTAGCCAATGCTTCAATACAACATTTATCCATATCCCGTAACTTTCTAGATGCCTTCCAATCTCTACCAGAACATTGTTAAGAGTGTGCACAACTCCCAACATGTCAGCAAAGAGGTTTCATTCTAGATAAGTAGCAATGGAATGTTGTACAGTGCCATAGGCCACTTACCCATGTATATTAGTAGTATACTGTTCATCAATGGAACTATTCTAATATGCATAATACACAACCAAATTCTAGGAACATGAGTATATACATTATTGAACAGTATTATTTAAACAATAAAATATGCAAGGAATGATAATTCAAATACTTATCTTTGTTTGTTTGTTGGGTTGACTCCCTCTCAGACTTTGCTTCTTTTCTGCAACTCCATTCTGATGTGGATTGTGAGAAGTGGTCAACTCCCTCTGAATATCTGCATCCTTGCAAAAACTACTGAAGTGTGCTCCTTCTTGATCTTTGCTTCCTTGCAGGAACAACTAGAGTGTGCTCCCTCTTGATCTTTGCTTCCTTGCGGGAACAACCAGAGTGTGCTCCCTCTTGATCTTTGCTTCCTTGCAGGAACAACTGGAGTGTGCTCCCTCTTGATCTTTGCTTCCTGGATTCCCTGTCCTTGAACTTATATCCATCCTTAATCACTATGCATGCTTATTAGTATCATCATTGTGTTATCCTCGAGGTTTCATACATAATCACACATTCATTAGTATAATCTTAATACTATCAAAACACAATAATCTTAAACATGTATAGTCATGATCATTTCAAACACAGATAATAACCATTAGTATTCAAGGTTTCAGGGAAGTATTCTTTACTCATGCATATTCTTATTTGATCATAGGACTCTTCTAGTTAGTTAAATCATTAATCAAGATAAGAGACATAAAATGCATAAACCTTTGATTATTTACATTTCTAACTTTATGAATAAACATAACCAATCATACCAAGTATACTTATATAAGGGATCCTAACACAAGGTAGGATTCTAACTTGATATAGGAAAAACATACCTGGATTGGTATGTTAGCTAGTTATGTCTAACATACCCACATGATGTCTTCTTGTTCTCTTCAATGATTTGTGCTCGTAACCTGCATATCTCATAGGTTAACCATTATAGAACCAAGTTTTACATACCTCGCAAATAGATCTTCTAAGTGATTCATGACAATGGATGAATCTTTGTTCTCATGTCATCATGATCATATGTTCTTGAACTAGAACATGATTTGTCTTTCTTGGTGTACCTTTCATGTTAGCGGACAACATAAACCTCATACAACACCACAATGCATTAGTACAATCATAAGTGTCAATACCCTTATCAATGAATATATTCTATCATGCATTCATAATTTTATTAAGGTGATACGACAAGTCTAAATTTAATCAAGATTGTACTAACCGTAATAACATGAAGACAAACATACCATAAACTTAATCATGAACAAATCTTGAAACATACCTAGATGAGTCATACCTGTCGAGATTGCTTGTAATCTTCTTATGTAAGGTCTTAGCCTCATCTCCCTCTGAAACAGGAACTTCTTCACTTATGCAGGTGACCAATCCATTCTCTTCTAGGATTAACCCAATTCACTTGATTTGCAGGAACTGGATTTGGAGCTGGATTAGAGTTTGTCAAAGAAACCCTAAAAATTCAAACATTGAATTTCAAACTTCCGAAAGGATAGAAATATGCGCCCTGATGAGCTGATCAAGCTGGTATACTCATAATTTGAAAATTGCAAAGTTTCACCCCTCAAATTTGCCTTTGAAACTTCCAGATTCACTAGACATGACCCCGAACTAGGGTTTGATAAAGCCCACCCTTCTTCCCAATCAAAAGGTTTCATCCAAATCTCTAAGCTTCTATTTTTCTGAGGAGCTTCCAACCGTGGTCACAGATTTCAAAAATTCCCATTTTTGCAGAAGCCCTAATTTTCCACTTTTCCGATCAAAATCCTGAACTAGGGTCTGATCAAGCCCGGCCTTCTTCCCAACCAAAAATTCTGATCTTGGTCTCTAAATTTCAATTTTGATGAGTAGAATTCAGCTGTAGTCTCTGATTACAAAAATTCCAACTTTCTCCGAAACCCTAAATTCCGGAAGCCATGAATGAAGGTGCTAAAAAATAATTATGTTTTGACAGAAATACGTACCTGATTGTTTCTGGTGTAACTACAAAATTTTCGATCCACAGGGTCTGAAATATTTTCCTATGATAGCTTGACCTGTCATCTTTCCAACCCCACAGGTCTGACCTCAAATGGATTCTCTGAGAGAGAGTTATTCCAAGTGTCGCAATGTGACCTGTTTATAGGATAAAACAGGAGAGCGAACTTGTACAACGTTCCACATGTCACTGGTTCCGTTTCAACCTCTGAAAACATTTCCTGATAACTTACAGTCCGTGCACCACCTTTCACTTTTTACGAAATTTCATTTGGATCTTCCTAGCCCAAGTTATGACCTTTTTTCCAAGGTCACTTGTTTATGAATGAGATCTGGAAGAGGCAGAAACCCTATATTGTATAGATCATAAATCACAAAGTACAACGAATTAGAGGTTTTCCTTTGGACACAAGGTACATGGGGATCTTAGATTCTCCCTGTACAATTTTTAGACTCTGAAACATCGTTGAAAGTGATTTATAGTGAAAGTTCTACGATGACTAGTTTTTGCTATATCAAGCCCTAGCTTCGCAATTGCAACAAGTGTCATACATGCCATACCATGCCTTCTTTCATGCTAGCTATGATACCATGTTAATTTTTCAAAATTTATTTCAATCTGATCTAGGATCTTAACTGAGAGAACAACATGTACAGCATATCTACAGCATATCAATCATGGACACAATAATGCAAGCACACAAGAGACACAGAGTTTACTTGGGGAAAACCATAAAGGTGAAAAACCCCAATAACTTTCTCAGAGATAGATAGAGAAATGATACAACCCAAGCATAAGAGATAGACATCTCCTAGCAGCAGCTTCTCCTCCTCCACAGGTGCGCCACTCTCCCGAGAGTGTGAGAGAGAATAGAATGATGAAATAGAGTGCCTCCTGCACTCTATTTATACTTGACTTGACTTGCCTAATAACCTTTACTAGGTCAGCATTAACTTAACCACATAACATAATGCTGACTGGGCCGACACCCAATAGGGTGGTCTAATAACCCTTTGAATCACATGGCCGACCCCCAATAGGGTGGTCTAATAACCCTTCGCCCACATGACTTGTACAGGGCCAACCCCAACAAGGTGGTCTAATAACCCATCAAGTATAAGTTACAACACTTACAATATAAATGACGACACTTCCATATAGAGGAATAATAACAGCTCTATAGGAATACAAACACTTCTGTATAGAGGAATAATACCATCTCTATAGGAGTACAATATACATATATGAAATACATTCCGAAGTTACATATACATCAACAAAAATTCTGTAACAGTGCTTCCAATTTGTGAGACACGAAATATGGTCCACCATCTGTGATGATTTTCTTAGGTACTCCAAATCGAATAAAAATATTTTCATATAGGAAATCAATCACAGCCTAATCATTAGCTTTGACCAAGGCTACAGCTTCCACCCATTTGGTCATGTAATATGTGCAAACCAATATGTGAACTTTTTGTTTTGAGGGAGGGTTGATAGGCCCTACAAATTCCAAGGGCCATCTGTCAAATGGTTCAACCACGAGCTGTGGCTGAAGAGGCATTTCATCCAATCTGTTGGGCTGGCCCATCCTCAGGCAGCTATCACATGCCCGAACATACTTCTTCGCATCCCTGAACAATGTAGGATAGAAATAACCCATCCTCAAAACCTTATGACCTGTCCTTTTGTCAGCAAAGTGTCCCCCACAGGGCTCATCATGGCAAGCTTTAAGGATACTGAAAATTTCATCTTCCCTAACACATCTTCTGATTTCTAAATCAATCCCTATGTAGAAAAGATGTCCATCATTCTAGCAATACCTAGCACTCTGTTGTATGATCTTTCTTTTTTCTCTCTTCGACAGATGTGTTGGGAGCTTGCCTGCAACCAAAAAATTAGCAATATTTGCATACCATGGGGAATGATCTAATACTGCAAACAAATGTTCATCAGGGAAGGATTCTTTGACTGGTAAATTGTCATCACTATTAGTAAGTCAAGATAAAAAGTATACAACAACGTTTTCCTTCCCTGGTCTATCAATAATTGTGATGTCAAATTCCTGTAACAGTAATAGCCATCAAGTAACTCTAGCATTTGTGATTGGTTTATTCATTAAATATTTGATGGCAGAATGGTTAGTGTGCACAAAAGTGGAGTATCCAGTAATGTAGTGTCTAAATTTGTTGTTGGCATAAACTATGGAAATGAATTATTTCTCTATGATAGTGTAGTTTAGTTCAGCAGGGGATAAGTTCTTACTAATGTAATAAATTGCATATGGGGCATTACCTTCATGTTGTCCTAAAACTGCTCCAATGGCAGTGTCTGAAGCATCTAAAGAGATATGAAAAGGAAGAGCCCAGTTAGGCCCTCATAAGATGGGTGTTGTAGAAATCCTTTTCTTTAGTTTAGTAAACGTTGTTTGGCATGTGTCATTACAAACAAACTGTGCATCCTTCATCAACAAGGTGAATAAAGGAGAAGCTAGTTTGGAAAAAATTTATATGAATCTTCTGTAATAACCAGCATGCCCTAAGAAGCTAAGTACATCTTTTTGTGTTCCAACAATTGGTATATTTTCAATTATCCTAATTTTGGATGGGTCTAGCTGGATACCATCAGAAGAAATGAAGTGCCCCAGAACTATGCCCTCGCTCATCATCATATGGCACTTTTTAGTGCTTAAAGAGAGCTGGCTTTGTTCAAAGCATTTCAAGACCTTTTCTAAATTTTTCAGTGCTTCTTCATAACTACTACCGTATGGAGTGAAGGAATCCATAAAAATTTCCATGCAGTCGTTTACCATCTATGAAAAGATTCCAATTACTGCTCTTTGAAATATGGCTGGTGCGTTGCACAACCCAAAAGGAAGAACCCTGTATGCAAAAGTGCCCCAGGGACAGGTGAAAGTGGTTTTGTCTTGGTCTTCTTGAGCAATCTAGATCTGTTTATAGCCACTAAAGCTATCCATAAAGGAAAAATACTTCTTCCCAAACAAGGTATCAAGGACCTGATCGATAAAAGGTAAGGGAAAGTGGTCCTTCTACGTTGCTTTGTTCAATTCTCTGTAATCCACGCAGACCCTCCATTTCCCTTTCTTCTTTGGCACAATCACGAGTGGAGAAACCCACTCACTATCTGAAATTGGATGTCACGCCCCCTTCCATCAATCCAGTGCAAGAAAGGAAATATGACCAAACATACCGGGGAGTATTTGGAAATCTCAGCCCCATTCATTAGTAAGAAATTCATGATAAATAAAAACTTCTGTGTACAAATTTGTTCTTAATAAACATAGCGGAATTACACACCATTTCAACATACATTCAGCATATAAACAACAACCATTAATTAAAACCTTGCAGAGCATACAATTAACATAACTCAACCCACACAAATACTTATCTTGAAATGTAGTGCAGAATCATACTCAATATAAACGCAAATGCCTATTGAATTTACACCACGGAATTAATAACATATTAACACACACATGGGATGGAATGCATCAGCATATTTCTTCCAAACAGAATAATGAAACAATCATACAATAATCAATTTCATTCTCATGCTATGCACGAGCTTCATGCCAACTAGTTTAATATAATCATTTCATTCAATTAACATGAATAATTAAACATGCAGAACGGAACACATAATGATCATAATTTAAACCACAAAGAATACTTATCTTTGAGATGAAGCTGTCCAACAACTGGCTATGTGAGAGCAATGTTCCACCCAACCATATATCTCTTTCCATCCTGTATTCTTTTAGCTGAGAGATCACCCTTGAGCTGGGTTGTGTATCCACTAAGGAGGAACTAAACAGGCTCACTCACAACCATAGCTTCACTCAAACAGTCATGCTAAGCCAACACATAGTCGGGTTTACCAAGCATGAAATAAGCAAAGGAGGAGGATGCTAACTAGTAAGCTCAACCATAGAGCTACAGACATCTCAAGCTAAATTCAAGCAATCCAATCCTCTGTTCAAACATTCACACTTGGGTTTCTCACAATTCTGTCATCAAATAACTCAATCTCATCGCTGGACTTCTGGGCTATACAAACTGGGTTTTCCAATGGATTTCAAGGTATCTAATCCTCTCAATTTCACCCCAAGGTTCATATCTATGGATCCCTATTGGCTTGGTTTTGCAACCAAGCTTAGTGCTATGGGCACCTGCTAACTAGTAGCAATAGTTTCAATACTAAGCAAAAACAATAAACAAAATCTAAACTAAAACTAAACTAGCATGTGCATCTTTGAATTAAAAAACAAGAACAAGAAACATAAGAAATAATTTTGTATTGAAAATGGGGGCAAGCAAGTGCTTGCAATAATAATACCTCCAAATGATGAAGATAGTTGAGAAGCTCCAATGGTGAGCAGCTCCAAACTCCAAAGGGTCCTTTCTCCAAGGTTGCTACAATGGCCAAAAGCACAAGGGAGATTTTGGCAGCATGAGGATAGGAAGATGGATGGATGTGAAATGAGGAGCCCCTACCACCTTTTTATAGGTTTTGGTGGTGGGAAATACCATTTGTGGTTTTGTGGAAACCAATGGTATTGACCAACATGGTTTAGGTACTTTTCCCTCCTTTTTCCTTTTTTGAATAAAATTAATATTTTTATTCCCTTTTTAATATTTTTGGGAATTTTCTTTTTGAGGGTTTTTAATGCTTTATTAGGAAAAATAATCTTTTTGAGTGGGAAAAGGGGTGTACTAAGGTCTCTTGGTGACCTTTTGTTGGCTTTAGAGGCTCAGATGGTGGAAAAGTAGACAAATGGGTCATGTGAATAAGGGAATGAGCTAGTGAGCACTTTTTGGGTGTTAACAGATTGCCCCCTGATGTGTGAGGGCAGGAGCTCATCGTATGGCCGATAGACATCATAGTTCTTTTGTCTTTTTTCTGGGGTTTGGGGAGGAGAAGAGACCGTTTGGAGATTGGATCCACGGACCTTGGAAGCTGCAAAAACAAAAAATATTACATGGCCTCAATATGAATGAGGAATAATCTCTGATAATGGACGAGGCGGGCATACCCATGCTCGTATCAAGACATATACATAACAATTAGTCCCAAGAAGGGGGATCTAATACATAAAAAATATACTGGTACATCATACTGGTCCAGAGGGGACATTATTTTGGGATGTACTCATGATCATGACATGACTGATCTCAATAACTGATACACTGGAATAATTGATGAACTGCTGAAACTGAAGGTGTCCAACATCTGTAGGGACGTAATGACTGTGAGCCATCTCTGGGAAATATATGTAACTGTATACTTGAGGGAGTATAAAAATGGGGTACATCTGAATACTGTCGCCATGCGCAACCCGGATATCTATAGGAAAAGTATAACTGGTTGTGTCCATAGGTAGACTCTCAAATGTGGAGGAGTCAGATGGTATCCGGGGTCTTTGACTAATAACTGAACGGACTGATGCCCCATGTGAGTCTCAACGATGCGATCAAGGTGTTGAATTCGAGCATGTGAGAAATAACCATTTGGAGAAGCACTGAGGACTCTTCTCGAAATGATTCGTAGGCACTCATCATAAATGGTGATGAGTCCAAGACACAGAGACCTCGAGGTCTATCCTCTGGAATAAATTTGGTTGTCGTCGACAGAAGGAGACCAGCAACTAACAAGGAAATGATGTTTCCTTGATAGGAGTGCGAGGTGTAAAACTGAAGTGTACTGATGGTAGGACTGACATACTTGTGGGGATGGGAATTAACTGGGGTCATATAGTGGGTAGACTCAAACTTCCTTTGTTCAGAGCATGATGACATGGTTGACCTGGCAGCATAGGGAACTTGACTTGTAGGTGTGGGTATCATTGCTTTTAAGGACTGAAGGGTATGTATTGACTTGGGGGGGGGGGGGGTCAAGCTGATGGGTGCTGTCGAGGGGTTCTCAGGGTGACATACTGCAGAATACTCTGAACAAAGGCGACCAAAATGGGGAAGCTGCCATATGAGTAGACGTGATCTGTTGTGGCACCGAGAAGCACCATTGGGTCCTTCTTCGTAGTTTTAATGAGCTCTAAGAAGGGATAAAAGTGTGCTCTGAAATGGTACTATCCTGTGGATTTTGTGAGCCCGAGACTGTTCGTGCTCATTGGTGCTTTCATTTTTAAGGAGTCTAAAAACGATAAGAAGACTCTGCAGTGGTTATGACTACTGTCCTATTGGTTTTACGAGCCCAGGATGGTGATTTCTCGTGGTCGCTTTCATGTTTAGAGAGTCTGAAAGCGGTAAGTGGACTCCATTGGTGTTCTTTTTCGTAAGTTAGTCTCCAAGGCCCAAAAAAGCATAAAATGATGCAGATGGAGAACTCTTCTAGCCGATGTGACTAGAGTATTCCTTTTTCGTAATTAGTCTACAAGGTCCAGAAAAGGGGTAAACTTATACCAGGTAGACGCCCTTTCAGATACTTTTAGCGAGCGTGAAAGGAAGCAAGGTTGCTCGGCGATCTTTTCATTGTTTTAGGAGTCAGAAAAGAGCTTAACAGAAACTCCCTAAGTGCCTTTTTCGTAAAAGGGATTGCTCGGCCCGAAAAAGGGATAAAATCATACCGAACAACAAGGGATTGATGGGAGCGAGAAAAGGTCTCAAGCATCATCGTGAGTGCAGAAAATGAATTCGGTGACATAAAGATTGTCAAAAAGGGGCAACGGCCATTGTGGCACGCAAACCAAGGTAATGAGAGGGCATTTTGAAAAAGTGGCCGAAAAGTATGGGCGTGAGAGCGAGAAATGATCTCAAGCATTGTCACAAGCACGAAAAACTGAATCCGGCGATATAAAGATTGTCGAAAACGGAGAACGGCCAATGTGGCACGCAAATCGAGGCGACATGGGGGCATGGAAAAATGCCCTAAAAATCAGGGCGTGAGAGCGAGAAATTATCTCAAGCATCATCACGAGCACGGAAAACTAAATCCGGCGATATAAGGCTCATCGAAAATGGGCGGCGGTCGATGTGGCACGCAAACCGAGGCGACGAGGGGGGCATGGAAAAATGTCCAAAACATCTGGGCGTGAGAGCGAGAAATGATCTCAAGCATCATCATGAGCGCGAAAAACTGAATCCGGCGATATAAGGCTCATCGAAAACGGGCGACGGTCGATGTGGCACGCAAACCGAGGCGACGAGGGGGTCCAAAAAATGGACCTGATGAAAACAGGAAAAGGAAAGATCTATCATGAAGTTCTCGCTGTGCTGATTCCAATGGTACCAACAGTTTGAGAAACGGACGTCGTATGAGACCGGAATGGCTGTTTGAAAAATGGTGGAATTTCTATAAATAGGGCATGGGGCCCATATGACGTGTCATTGTTACATGCGATTTTGGCAGAGCAGTCAGAGCTCTTTCTCGATTTCTGGGAGATTTGACCTTTGGTTTTCGATTCTGCGAGTTTCAGGTAACCCTATTTGCCTTAGCCTTTTCAATTATGTCTTTTTTGTTTGGCGGCGGGCCCTCGAAGGCCGTGAAATTCCATGTTGACCTTCCAACGTGGAATATCGCGGGGTTCGGGTCTCTTCCCGCGATGAACCGCGTGGGTTTTAGGCTGACAGTCGCGATGTTCATCGCAACTGTGAGGTTGGAACCCGCGATGTTCATCGCGACTTCATGGGAGATAGTTGTGATGTTCATCGCGACTGTCTGGCAAATATCCGCGATGTTCATCGCGGATTATTGTATGGAGGCCGTGATGATCATCACGGCTTTTGATGGGAAAGCCGCGATGGTATTTTTGCAAAAAAATTTTGCTAGGGCTAAAAATTTATTCTGTTCTTTGGCAGGATGTTGAGGAGACCGTTGGCTTCATGGCGAGAGCAGGGGATAGATGATGATCTGATGCAGAGGATTCAGACTGATCCGGGGGTCCGGCAGACTCTGGCGGTGAGTGGACTTTTGAAGTTCGCTCAGATCCCACCAATGCGTTCAGTGAGACGGCTCCTGAACAAGTTGGTGAGTTGGTGGGTGCTAGCAGAGGGTGCTTTTATGATTGGGGGACAGAGGTTGGAGGTCACCCTCACAGACGTATATTTTCTCACTGGGTTGCCTCATTTAGGGGAGGTGGGAGATCTTCTGCCGAGGATCCCGCCAGGTGTTGATATGGAGGATTTGCTGCAGACCTTTTGTGTTGATGGGGCCATTTTGCAGAACAGTGCTTTGAGTCTGCGATCACTACGGGAGTGGGACATGAGGGATAATGGGGCATGTGTGCTGCGGGTGCTGGGTGTTGTGGCGCCACATCGATTGTCAGGGGGCCAAACGATGATGGTGGACTCTGTGCTTCGGGGGACCTATTATGCATGGGCTCAGATGTTTTTGGCCGGTGTCCGGAGAGATCTTGACAAGGCCAGTCGAGAGGGAGGAGAGTTATGTTATGCCTCCTTTCTATGTTGTTTTTTCTTCGAGCGGGTGCCGACCTTGCGACCACGGGTGCCCATTCGTGATGGTCTGGTGAGCGAGCCGCGCATGGTGCGATGGGGGCATATGATGCCTCGTGGCAGTGGTGGTGTCCGTGGGTTTTTTACGGAGGAGGTATATGAGCAGTGGGAGTAGATGCCCCTGGTGATTGAGGATTACCCATACGCTGGCATGGACTATCGAGGCGACCCAGAGATGCCTCGAGCCCAGGGACAGGCCTGGGGTTTAGACGGTATGTTTTCCGGTTTGTTTTATACTATATCATGTGATTTGTTTATGATTATAGTTAGATAGGTATATGATGGTTTACTTGCATTGTGTAGATGTTGCTCCTGTACCACCTGCCGACTACGTGGCTCGTCGGGGGCGGGCGATGGTGGTTGCTCAACCTCCTGCAGCGGTACTGCCTCCACGTGGTGGAGGATTTGCGGCTCGTGGGCGAGGGGTTGGCCCTCGAGATGATGCCATAGAGGGTGTCAGACAGACATATGACATGATTCTAGCTGGACTCCCCGAGGATGGTTGGAGAGACTTGGACCGGGACATCGTGGAGCGTTGCTTCGGTGCGCCGCGTGAGTGGTGGTCGCTCTTGTTGAGGACAACGGTTTTTGTGGCAGAGCACAGGGATGGTGCTCGGGATGACCCGGCAGGTCCGGCTGAGAGGAGGATCCGTCTACACGATGATCCAGCGGGGCCAGTAGAGTGGAGAGTTCGGGTTCGCCATGACCCGGTGGGGCCAACGGAGGAGGAGCCAGAGGAGCTTAGGGATCCTGATGACTAGATGATATTGTATCTGCCCCCAAATGCTGATGAGCATATGGGGAAGCACTTTTTTGTACGGCTGATGTATTTTTTGTATATTGGGTGCTAAGGGCACCTATGACATGTTGACTATCATGGTTTATATATATATATGTATATATATGTTTGGATTTATGGTCGTGTATGCACGTGGATGCACTTTTTGTCTTTATGTTCGCCCGTGGAGGCATGTTTGATTTTTTGTATGCCCGTGGAGGCACATGTTATGTACGTGGATGCAACATTTTAATTTTTTGTATATGCCCGTGGAGGCACATGTTATGCACGTGGATGCACATTTTGATTTTTTGTATATGCCCGTGGAGGCACATGTTATGCACGTGGATGCACATTTTGTTTTGGTATAATGCGATTAGTGTGCCAGTCTAGAATGTTGTTGGCCATATGGTCCGCTACACTATTGAGGTTCCTTGGGACGTTTGTAAATGAAATGGATTCAAACTGTCTAACCATTTGTTTAGTGCGCAGGAATTTTCTGAAAAGACAGGGATCATGTACCTGGTAATCGTTGTTGAGTTGGGAAACAAGGAGTTGTGAGTCCAAGAAAACGTTAAGGTGACGTATGCTCATTTGGAGAGCTACGGCCAGGAGACCGGTCACGGCATCATATTCATCCTGGTTCTTGGTGGGGGCACCTAAACACACTCCGTCGATGTGGATCAACTCATGTGAAGGGGAATATATTACCCAAGCTGCGGAGGCCAGATTGGGGGACCAACATCTTGCTCCATCGGTGAAACCAACGTAGCAGAGTGGAACATGTGTGTGAACGGGATCAATGGAAGGGGCCGACCGGACAGAGGGGTATCCAGTGGAGATCGTATAAATGGCGGGGTCAAGGCCAGGCATGTCGGTATCTGACCAAGTAAAGACATCAGTGAATTCTTGGAACAGTTTTTTGTATTCTCCAATCTCGTGCTCACTGTGGGAGGCTCCTAATGTAATGGTATGAAGGGCACCAGGTGGGTCAGAGATGTCGATGTGGATGACGGGAGAAATATTGGCCATGTTATTATCCTCGGAAGCATCAGGAGTAGGAATAGGGTCCTTGAACCAGTCGAATTTAGTAGGAAGGAAATGTTTGGACTCAACCACAAATGGGGTAGCGGTGTTGGATGAGGTCTCTTCTGGGAGGAAGTGTGAACGAGGGTGCATGTCTTCCCAGGGATAATCAGGGGCTATAGGAGCCTCTAGAATCTCGTCATCATTGCGGGATCTTTGAGTGGTCACATCAAGTGATGAGGTAGTGGTAGTCGAAGAGATCATATAAATGGTGTTAATCTCTCCGGATGAGGATGATGCGGGAGGGTAGATCTCCTCGATGAGGGGAGGAGATATTTCTAAGTCGACGTTATTCAACTCATACAACGCTGCTCTGTAATCTAGGATATCAGGACAGTGGTGTGAGTAGTGACCATAAACACCGCATATGGCACAAGGGTGGTTGGTGCGCAGTGATTTATCGCGAGGCTTGGGATTTGGGTCGAGTTTGACAACCGGGATGTTGGGGTCGTCGTCAAGCATTTGCATGTGTTCCTGTAATGCATGTAACTGTGGACACTGATGGGTTGGATGGCCTAACTCATCACACAACGAGCATTTGGGAGGAGCACGAAATACGGGGGGAGTTTTAACTACTTTGGGTGGGGGTGCCGCAGTGTATGGTTGTGGGCCTCTGCCCCCAGTGGGCCTGATGAGAGGAGGGGGATTCGTAGATGACGAAGGAGTCGTGATACCGGGAGGTGGTTGGGTAGAAGTGACAATGGGTTGCACCGGTTGCAGGATGACATTTGGTGTTGGCGGGGGAACGGGAGGCGAAATATACCACACGGGTAACCCCAATGTTAACCCGGGGAGACTAAGGGTAGCCATAACCGGAGCACTTACTACGCCCGAAGGAGGGAATAGAAAGGGGATTGTGTGGATGGGTGTAACCCCAATGTGACTAGGTACCAATGGTGGTTTAGGTAACAAGGATGATTGATTACTTGGTGTTTGTGTATTCTGTGAAAGAGTACAGAGGTTCGCGACGTGGGTCTCTGGTGACGGTGGTGGAATGGACTGGACTGTAGACATCATCGGTGCGTCGGAGTAAAGTCCGGGTCCTACTGAGGAAATGAATGAGGTAGTTGCACCACAAACAGGTTGTTCAACCATGGGGAGAACATTTTCAGGTGCAGCGGGGGCCTTGGGATCGTAATAGGTGAGTTGGTCGACCTTGACCACGCGTCCCTCATGGAGGAACTGCATGGTATGAAAAACGGATGAGGCGACAGCCCACATGGCATACATGTAGCTGCGGCCAAGTAAGAGGTTATATTCAAGTTGGGCATTGATGACCTCAATGTCAATAAGTACGGTTTTACCAGCCAGCTAGACGGGGACATTAGGTAAGAGACCTTGGGGTTGTGCCGAACGGCCGTCGTAGGCTCTCAACGCAGTGGTGGACTGCTGGAGAGTAGGAGATCCCAGCTTCTGCCATACGAATGTGGACATGACACATGTAGAGGCCCCTTCATCGATAATGCACCGATGGATGACAAGATTCCGAACAGAAACGAAAACTTGGAATGCTAAACTGGAAGGCAGTCATGGTTCAGACTGGTCTGAATCGAATGCGATCAGTTGTGAATCATTGGGGTCAATAGCGCCAATGGCAGAGAGCAAAGTCTTGCGCTGCGAAGGACGGTTTTTTAGGACTTCTAAAGCAGACATGGCTGCAGGAGATTGGGCTAAGTCATCTACAATGTTGTAATTTGACGCAGCGCGTGCATTGGGGTTATTATTGATGCGAGGAAGTGGGAAGCGAGGTGCTTTGGGAGCGCCATCAAGCGGAGTCGGGGGTATACGTAACGTGTGATCTATGGGATTAACGTTAGTGTTCTTGTCGGCGGGAGGGGCTTCAAAGGTGGAGCCATATTGGTTCCGACGGGTTTGGAGGTTGGCATCGGTGGTTGACATCATCAACAAGTGGTGAGTACCTGAATCAAACATGGGTTGATCAGGAGCGGCATAAGTGATTTGTTGTGGTGGCGCGTTGTTCTGAGGGGGAGATAACGGCTGAGTGTTCACTACGCCTTGGGTTGGAAAGGGATTTTGCAACACCAAAGGTTGATGTTGTGGTGGTGGAGGGTTGGGTGGCGGCTGAGGAGCCGCTTGCCCCTGACAATGGGCATCGTTAGTCCAGAGTTGTCGAGCTCGCTCCAAATGTGGGAAAGCATGTGTGTAATGACCATAAACCCCACAAATAGAACAAGGATGATTTGTTCTAAGATTATTGTTTTTGGGCTGCCTGGGATTACGATCCGGATTCTGGTTGGGAGGCGCAGTGTTATTATTTTGCGGAGGATTGGGAGGTGGAAGACCTTGATGTTGTTGTTGGTTGTTTCCGCAGTTACGTCCTCTTCCACGGTTCTGTTTCCCCCCCTGGTTGCGCTGGTTGTTTTGGTGCTGGGGTTGGTTGTGTTGTGTGTACACTTGCCCTTGAGCAGTGGGAGGATTTTGGTTCGCCGCAGGTGCGGGAGCAGGTTGTGGTGGATAATAAGCCGATGGGGCTGAAGGTGGACCAGATACCTGCTGGGGTTGTTGGTAACCCTGAGCTATTGGAGGTGTTGGGTTAGCTATCGCAGCTAGCTGTGGGTAGTACACTGGTTGAGGTGCGGCTGGGGGGGCATATGCGGGTGGTGCATGACCAAAGCACTGAGGTGGACATGAAGGTCCGTGGGTATGGTGGTGATGTGCCATGGGAGCATATGAATTGGTTGCTCCAGTTTGAGTTGTAGGCCGTGAAAGGTCGGGACCCTGGCTAGGATGTGCAATGGAAAAGGGTTGGGGATGCGAGGCCATACGACCAATGATGCCATCAGCGGCATGGGATGCCCCCGACGCATCGTGTTGGGATGACTCACCCCGAGGGGCGTCTAGTATAATGGTATACAGATAACCCGATTGGGCATAAATGAGGTCAAACTATTGAGCTTTGAGGATGGCTTCTTCTTTAGACTGGGGTCGTTCGGATGTCACATCCTTCGCAATGAGAGGGAGAAGGGACTTGAGAAACCAATCTAAGAAGATACGGTCGTCTAACTTGATTTTGCAGAGGCTTCGACGTCTACGCCACTCATGAATGTGGTCAGTGATGTGGGTGGCCGTGTTCTGTCTGCAAGACAGTAGGATCTCGACTCCCGCATCATAGCGGACAGGTAACTGGAAGAACTGCAGAAAGGTCGAGGCAAGGGAGGTAAAGGTGGCATGGGTTCCATGGGGCTGCTCGATATACCACTTAGCTGCAGAGCTAGTGAAGGTGCGTTGTAACAGACGGAGGCGGACAGAGTCGTCCACTATGGAGTTGGAGGAACACCATAGATGGAAGGACATAATATGGTTCTGGGGGTCCTCACCTGCCTTGCCCTCAAACTTAGGGATGTCAGAGGGGAGTTTGGTGGGCATATGAGGCCACGCAGGGTCGTGTTTGATAGGGTCATTAGTTAACCTAGCTAAGTCTGGTAAGTTCAGACTGGCCATGTATGGTAAGCTAGCATATGGATGTGGTGTAGTGACTGGGACATGACTAGTCATGGTGGTATGATGTAGGGGTCTGGTAGCACCTAAAGGGATGCTAGGTATTGAAGGTATGTGTCCTCCAATAGCTGTGGTCTGGTATGGGCCAGCGTTTCCGAGTGCAACATGGGTTACACCGGGGTTAGGAAAAGTAGTGGTGAATTCTGGAATCTGGGTTGTGGTAATCAGAGGGGGTGTGACCCCTATGTTGGGCATACCCATAACAGGTGGTGGCCCTGTGTTGGGAATTCCTATAACAGGAGGTGGCCCTGTGTTGGGCATTCCTAAAGGTGGAGTGTTGCCCATATTAGGCATACCTAGGGGGGTGGTTGTTGCCATGGATGGCACCGCAGTAGAAGGGTCTGTGGATGTCTCTCCTATGGTGCTGGTAAAAAGTGGGTCAAAAGGTGTTCCAGCCATAAGGTTGGTTGGGAATAACGCAGTGGGGTTTTCGGATTCTGCCTCAGAATCAGATGTGAAGTGAGGCGTGTCAGAATCAGATGACTGTATGGTTGACCGACGATGTGTCGATTCAAGGGATAAGGCTCTACGTCGGTGACGTGGAGATCCAAGTAGACTGAACTCTGGGAGCTCGCCTTGAAGACGATGAGAGCGTCTAAAATTCTCAATGGTGAAAAAATAAGTTTTTGTGTGTAAAAATCTGTATAGTGTGAGGTGGTAATGTATAAAAGGACTCGAAACCCTAATGCAACCAAGGGTGCAAGAAGGGGAGTGAAAATGAAGGCTCTCAGGCCAAAAAATCAACCTCAAAAAGCACTTATTATAGCAGTTGTTCTATAATAAGTGGAGGGATGCAAAAAATGGTCAGAGTACCAACATGCAAACAGCTTCTAGAAAAAATAGGTGTAACTAGACCAAAGGTGGATTGAATCATGCAAACACCTAACTAAAAGTATTGTGAACCAACAAACGATATTCTCTGCAAGGTGATGAAATCCAAGTGAGACAATATTGAGTGTTGAGTCAACGGCTAGATATCCCCCTACCGGGAGGAACACCGGGTAATCAATCCTAAAGAATGGCAACTAAGATACTCCGTTCATGACACGTCGAGAAAAGGTAAATCTGTCGTTTAGTCCTTTTACCGCAATAACCCCATACAGGGATATCCCGAGAACTGTGAATGGTAGCCCTTCGGTTACTGAATGGATTTCGGTATTCCACTCAGGCTTCCGGAACCATCCTCGCGACTTCAACCCTCCTAGGGGAGAGGCCTTCCCATAAACCAGTTGTGACCGTGCCAAAAAATACTAGGATATTTTGGTTCCCTAATGGACAACAACTATGTCTCAGATGTAATAACTGAGAGGTGTTATTGGAACACCTATCCCCTCAATACTACCTAGCTACAAAGTTCTTTTAGTGTTCCCCAAGTGGGGTTAAAAGTGGGTTGAAGTTAGGGTAATTTTTAAGGCTCAGTTTAAATTATGTGTTTGAGTGGGTGCATGTGTGATATTTTAAACTGAAATTGAAAAAGTAAATGCTTTGCAGAAAATATTCAAAAAACAAAGGATCTTTTGAAATAGTAAAGCAAATAATATGACTTTTTCAATAAATGGAAATTAAATGCTTTGCAAAGACTATTCAAAAAACGAAGGATTTTTTGAAATAGGAAAGCAAATAATATGACTTCTTTAAGAAATAAAATGGATTTCTTTTTCAACAAATGCTATGGGCAAAATATCACAGAAGTAAACAGCAAAATTTTAATCTAGATAAAATGCAAATAAATCATTCTTTCAATTTCTGAAAATTTTTAAAAAGACTTTCTCAAATGTGCATTCTAAATAGTAAAATTTTCCTATGGTTGTAAACAATGCTGGAATCTTAGTACTGTAAAATGTGCTATGTGGGCAGAAAATACAGTAAAAAATTAATTTTTTAAACGGATCAGCCGAATGGAAAAAATTGGCATCACGGGTTTTGACAGAACAATCGCGATGGACCACGCGGGTTTCTATCGCACAGTCGCGATGGGCAGCGTGGGTTTCGGCCGCGAACCGCGATGGACCGCGCAGGATTTCGTCATACAGTCGTGATGTGCAGCGCGGAAAATGTCTGCGAAGCCGCGATGTGCAGCGCGCTAACCGGTCGCGAAGCCGTGGTGAACCGCGCGGAAAAGAGCCGTGCAGTCGCGATGAGCCGCACGACTGTTGGGAAAAAAGCCGCGAGGCGAAAGCCGTACGCGGACGCCGAAAAACGAACCCAAAAATTGAAAATTTCGGGCTGTAAATGGCAATGAAATGGGCCAAAATCTAGAACAGTAATGGATCTGCTGTCTAGGGTGGCAGATCTATGAATTAAACTAACTAATACAATAAAAAACTAAGATCTAAAGCAAAAGTGAGATCTAGAAATTCGAAAGCAGCGGAGTCGCCAAAAACTGTTGGCTTGGTTTTGCAACCAAGCTTAGTGCTATGGGCACCTGCTAACTAGTAGCAGCAGTTTCAATATTAAGCAAAAACAATAAACGAAATATAAACTAAAACTAAACTAGCATGTGCATCTTTGAATTAAAAAACAAGAACAAGAAACATAAGAAATAATTTTGTATTGAAAATGGGGGCAAGCAAGTGCTTGCAATAATAATACCTCCAAATGATGAAGATAGTTGAGAAGCTCCAATGGTGAGCAGCTCCAAACTCCAAAGGGTCCTTTCTCCAAGGTTGCTACAATGGCCAAAATCTCAAGGGAGATTTTGGCAGCATGAGGATAGGAAGATGGATGGATGTGAAATGAGGAGCCCCTACCACCTTTTTATAGGTTATAGTGGTGGGGAATACCATTTGTGGTTTTGTGGAAACCAATGGTATTGACCAACATGGTTTAGGTACTTTTCCCTCCTTTTTCCTTTTTTGAATAAAATTAATATTTTTATTCCCTTTTTAATATTTTTGGGAATTTTGGACCCTTTTTGAGGGTTTTTTATGCTTTATTAGGAAAAATAATCTTTTTGAGTGGGAAAAGGGGTGTACTAAGGTCTCTTGGTGACCTTTTGTTGGCTTTAGAGGCTCAGATGGTGGAAAAGTGGACAAATGGGTCATGTGAATAAGGGAATGAGCTAGTGAGCACTTTTTGGGTGTTAACAATCCCCCATTGGATTTCACTATCAAATACCAATTCTTGGCATTTATGGCTCTTCAAAACGTGGGTTATTGCAAAGTTGCGATTTCTGGTTTTTCTCACTGCTAGGAATTCGTAATGGATGAAAACTCATGCTAAGATCTTCAACAATGGACTGGGAATGAGGAAGAACCCCTTCCCATGAGGTAGATTGACTTGTAGGTCAAGGAAACAGAGCCCATACCCTGTCATACGAATTCCTGGGTTACCCATGCTCCATTGAAGCCATGGACTGATTTCTTCAACAACTTTCTTACATAGAATTAAATGCCAACAAAGAAAGTCAAATGGGTTCTCAAGATGACATTTGGCAGCCTATGGTTCAGTCCCACAACCCCCTCACCACTCCCTAGTGGATACACATGGCCCCTTCTCATTAGTTGCTTCCATAGCCAATTTTGGTATTTTATTGCATGATGTTTATTTACATCATTTTTACAATGTTCCATGGCTAAATAGCACATGGGTAACATAATATCTAATACTTTCCTTTTAAATAAAATTCAAGCATCCACTAGCGGGATCTTGTCCTTGAGGTCCACGCTAGGGAAACATACATCACATGTATACAATATTTACATTAAAAGCTAATATATCCTAAGGGTAAAAATGGAGTATTACATTAGGTATATAAACCCTACTTCCAGAAGTTTTTGGATTTCCTCTTTCACTACATCCCTTAGGTTCAGGTTCATCCTTCGTTGTGGTTGACACACTGGCCTGGAGTCGCTCTTAATATAAATGTGATGGGTACACAGATTAGAAGGAATACCCTTCATGTCTGTGTACTCCCAAGCAAAAGCTCCTTTATGTTGTTTTAGCAGAGTGATCAGCTGTTCCAGCTCACTGGGTGCAAGGTCTGGATTGATGTTCAATGTTTTCCCTGGCTCAATTTCTACTAGGACACTTTTCAATTTTTTGAGAACTGGAATTATACTAGCATCACTGACTAGAGTTTCTTCCGTAAGATTTTCTTGTTCTTTCTCATCTAATGTACTGTCAATAATCTGGTAAGCATGCTTATTGACGGACGTGGGCTCACTGATGAAACTACTGATGGTGTCATCCTCTGTTTCATCTTTAAAAGTTAAGGCTCTCCCAATCGTTAGTAATGGTTAAACGCCTTCCTCCTACTCCAAATCCACCCAAAGAGGAATTTCAGCTTCTATGCTTGGTCGAGATGGAGGGTATAAGGTTATGCTTTTGATCTCAGTCTCGTCTGAGATAGTCATCGCTCCTGAACGACAGCTGATACAGGCATCTGCTGTGGCCAACCACGGTCTCCCCAGAATCAACGGGTGTCCCCCAAACTAAGACTTTGGCTGTAACACCAAGAAGTTTGCAGGGTATTCCCATGAGTCAACAAATATTACAAGGTCATCTAGGATCCGCTCAGGCTTGATTGTTGATCTATCAGCAAGTTCTAAAATGGTAGGGGTTGGCCGAAGGTTAGTGAGTCCAAGTTTCTTCACAGTTTCTATGGTCATAACGTTACTGGCCGCGCCTAATTCTAACAATACGTTGGGGATTTGTGTGTTTCCTATGTGAACTGTAACAGTAGCATTTCCAGGGTCATCATATTTTGCCACAAGAGTCTTCCCATTATTAATTCAAAAAATTTTCCCAATACATAGACAGTGGGAGGATCTCTAGGCTTTCTTCCTGGTTTCTTGACACACAAATGTCTAACAGTCTTAGCATAAATGGGCACGTCATGGAGGGCTTGTAATAGCGGAATCTTGACATACAAATTTTTCAATTCTCCTAAGATATTGAATCGAGGTTGTTCCACTATTTTCTGCAGGGCCAATCATTCAGGATATGGTGGTTCTCTCATCAATTGTGTAGGCTGTGCTTCATCGTGTTTTACTTCCTGAGTTTCAGCTACTGTTTCGGTAGGAATGTTAGCATCCTCAATGATGGGGATTGTTGAATGAACTACATTCTCATAGTGTTGATTCACTCCAGTTTCAGTCACCGGGGATGGAACATCCTCAATGATGATGGGTTCCACTATTCTCCCTGATCGTAATTTTATATCATTGCAGGGAAGTTGGGAGATGGAATATGCAAGCATGTTGGCAGTCTCAAACTGATGAACTGCTTTATTATTCGGGTTTTGGTTAGGTTGTGCAGGTAGTTGTGGTCGGAGTGGTGCATTCATAGGTGTGGCATTTTTTTGGAATTGCAGCTGTGGTTGTTGATATTGTTGGTGAGGATACTGTTGAGGAGGGTATTGTTGATACTGAGTTTTCTTGATCGGAGTGGTGCATTCATAGGTGTGGCATTGTTTTGGAATTGCAGCTGTGGTTGTTGATATTGTTGGTGAGGATACTGTTGAGGAGGGTATTGTTGATACTGAGTTTGCTTGATTGTTTGACTATTGTGACCACGATGTCCAAGAATTAGGATTTTGCATTGGGTTCTGAGATGAATGCCACTGGTTATTAGAATAATGTGAAGGGAATTTTGTATTCATATTATTCATATTGTTCATACCATTCATATTATTCAAGAAAATTGATGGATCTGGATTCATACCTTGATTGCGAGGCTGCCAAGGTTTCTTCTGTGCAATAAAGTAAGCCTGTTCCACATCTGAACTGGATTCCTATAGAACTACTTTGACCTTGGGTAATGAAGGACATTCCTTGGTGTCATGCTCCAATTCACATATCCTACATATCTCTTCCTTGTCCAACAGGCATTTTTTCATTGGGTGCTTTTTCCTACATTTAGGATAGAATACACCGAGTGTGAGATATTCTACTGCTTGCCTCTGTTTTTCTCTCAAAACATCTAACTCTAAGGAAATGGAACTCATCATATCAGTCTTAAAATTCTCCAGTAAGTTTCCTATTTCTGCCCGAGTGGCTCCTCCACTAGCTGATTTCTGTGTCCTAGTGAATACATCCTGATCTTGGTCTTTGTCTCGCTTGTTAGTTCTAGAGGATCCCCTTGAGTACGTGTGAGTACCTTGGACATAATTCGATTATCTTCTCGAAGGGTTCCATTGATATGTCCCCTTTTCCCAACAAATTCAACATATCAAGGCAATATTCTCTAATTCCTTATAGCAAAATAATCTTGAGTACATCTTTTCCAATCTCAGTGTGTCCAGACCTTTGTAAATTATACAACAATCTTTCCACGAAGTCTTCCAAGCTCTCCTCTTCCTTCTGAACCATTTTAAACAACTCTTCCTTTCTATCCCTGGTTCTACAATATTCTTGATATTTAGAAAGAAAGGTGTGTTTCATTTGGTCCCAAGTAGTAATGGTCTCACAACCTAGACTCATGAACCAGCGCAGAGCATTTCCTTTCAAGGTGGTTGGGAATAGTTTCATCTTCTGAGCACTGGAGGTATAGTCATAGCTACGAAAGAGAATATCAAACTCAAAAAGAAATTCATCAGGATCTTCAGATGATTTACCATGGAAATTCGGGAGAACTGATGGTGAGATGTTTTTCATAGGAGCTGCTCCAGGTGTCTGGAGGATAGGGAATTATAATGTGACCATAGTGTCACCAAGATTATTATCTTCCACTTCCTCTTCCCGGTTCTCCTAATGTTCATTCTCCCCTTCATGTTCTCTATTAGCCATGTTGTTCCAAAATTCAATGGACTTCTTTATCCGTTCTTCCTCTGCTTTCTCTTCTTCTTCTTTCCTCCTTTCTTCTTCTCGCCTTCTTTCTTCCTTTGCTTCTCGGCAATGTTCCAACGACACTTCCTTAGTAACTCTAGTCCCTTTAATATGATAAATCTCCTCTCTATCTGGTGCACCCACAATGCTTCCCTTGTCTTCAAGAGGTTTCTTTTCTGCACTGGGAGTGGATGGTCCTATTGCGTTCTCGATCGTTGATGCTAAATTCTCAAGATTAGGAGGAACAGAATTTCCTCTTCCTGTAGATGTCCACGGTGGTCTGGTAGAAGAATCATCTTTATCAATTATATCGTCGATAAATATTTGTCTTCCCAGACCTGCGTTATGACCTCGACCTCCTCCACCTGCAGTGTTAGTGTTCAAAGGGGGTTCCTGATTTGTTTTTCTTGTATTCATGCATGCTATAAATGATTAAAATGAAACCAATAAAACCAACTTCTGACTATGTCTATCAATTACCATCCCATGAAACGGCACCAAAATGTTGGTCACCCTATATGTCAATTAATTACAACTAACACATAGGATGCTCAATATAAATTGTCAACCCAGGGAAGTCTTTTTATCTCAATGGCAATAAGCACAATCTATGCATAAACATTTCAAGTAGTTGATTAACTAAATAGAGATAATAATCCTACCTATTTGCTCAGCCAAACTCATTCCATAAAGAAAACTAATCTAACTCATACATCTAGGAATTCAAAGCACAACTACCTTCCTATAGAAATCAACCTAGCAACAGTTACTAATCTAAGAATAGAATTGAACTAGATTACTTTTGCAAGAAGTTAAAACCTATAATTATCAAACTACAGTATTAAATCTTTACCAAAATGATTCATCCAGCAGCTACTGTTACTCAATCACAATCTTCCTAATCTAATGAATTCAATGAAGATACAACAACAACCAGAAACTACACATAAGCTTGAAATCTAAATTGATAAATATGGGAAATCCTAGAAAGCATAAATGACTGAAAGAGATTGGAGCTGAGCTTGGCTGTAACAGCTGATTCTAACACACCATGCATAAATTGAACTATCCTACACAGTCGACTGTCACACCACATAGTTGCAGCTATTCGGGATGCAATGATAAACTATTGGAAAATAATTCAATTATAAACTCTCTTGTAGCTAATCAATACTCACGCCTAATGCAATTACACACCACACAACATGAAATAAATTAAACTACCTACTTAAATCGACAATCTCTGTGAGAAGCAGGGCCCTGTCCTTCTGACAAAGATGTCGTGAACTACCATGAATTAAGACACATAAATAAGAACAAATCTGCTCTTCATTAAAAAATGGTAATCCACAGTCTCAATTCTCTTTTACAGCCCGTACAAAATGATAATTAACCAACCCCAGACTCTAAAATCCTTCCCGTATTTATACATGAGGAATACAATTCATGATCCACTAATTTCGTGCAACAATGAAGATCTTTGATCTTCATGCTGCAGAGTTACAGCTAAACTGTTACAGCCCTAATGAATGAGGCCATTAGACATGAATGATGCTATTACTCTGGAAGTCAATGGATCAACAAATTAACCAATTGGGAGGCATCCTGTCTGTTACAGCAATGCTCTGTTTCAACGAAGACCTGTTACAGCTTCACATGGAAAGATGCGTTGTCCTTTTGAATATGAGGAATCAAATCTTGAAGAGTAACAACTGGCACCACGTATGATTCTTTCCCAAGGCATTGCGGATGATACACCTATGATTTGATCTTAACTTAATGAAATCAACACAAGTTAGCATAAATCGAAGGCTAGAATTCATAACCATAACAATCTTAGGTGTTAATTAAATGAAACAATAATTAATTATACCTTGTCAGGATTGCTGATTGATCTGGAAAAAGGCATGTATATGGTTTATGAAAGTAGGGTATAACAGGGCCAAATGATGAAATAGGTGTGGTCAAAAAGGGGAATTTCCAGGGCCCAACAGCACTCAGTGCATAACAAACTAGTATGCACCTGCTATGTGGATCTAAGGCTCTCCTTTTCTTAGTTGGAATCCTTTCCCAAGCTTTGGATCCAAAGACTCTAAGATGAGATACATCGGGTTTGTATCCCATCCATGCTTCAAAAGGAGGTATCTTCCTCTTGGGAAGAAGTGGATCATGCTCCAAAAACATGTGCTTGAGTTCTCCTTCAGTGGATGCAAGCGATTATGGAGGCTTCTTGAACTTGCTCTTCAGACCAAACATGGTAAGACCAAATCCAACAATATGAAGATCATTTTGGAACTTGTGATTCGAACCAACTGAGGTAGAATCAACTCCATGAATGTGTATATATTTCTTTTATATCTCCTTTGAACCAACATAGGTGAGATCATAACCAAATGAACTATGACATGATGGTGGTGGCTTGGACTTCAAATCAGCTCCAAGACTTGATAGATGGTTTCTTGTGATCTCCTTTGAACCAGTAGGGATGAGATCAAAACCAAATGAACCATGACATGATGATGGTGCCTTGGACTTCAAATCAGCTCCAAGAATTTATATATGGTTTCTTATTATCTCCTTTGAACCAGCAGGGGTGAGATCGAAACCAAAATCACAAGGATATTCCTGAGAATTGAACCCAAGTGACTGGTAGTGTCCTCCATCTTCGGTGAAACTTTGAGAACATGTGCCAATGATCAAATAGAAGTTCATAGGAAGCATTTGATCAAGGAGGGCGAATGCATCACCTCCAAAATCTGATTTAACCTCCAAAACATTCAGTAGATCATCATTTTGCACATTAGCAAGCTCATGAGAAGTAGAGATTTTGAAAATCTCTTCAACTTCTAGAGTAGTAGCTGACAAATCTTGCTCAGAATTCGAAATAGAAGATGGATCAACTCTATAAGTTGTGTCACTTTCATCTGCATCAGCTACATGGGAAGAGGACAATTCACAACTATCTTCAACTTCTAGAGCAATAGAGGAAGGAATGTCTTCAACATGGATTTTTTGTGTTGAATCTGCAGCTTCTTCTTCATCTTGAACAACTTCATCATGAGAGATGATTGAGGCCGAAACATAATTAGAGAGAAAACTAGAGGAAGTACCACTGGGCTTGTTATCCAAATGGATAGCATCATCCTCTTCCTTCTTCTCTCCAAATAATCTATCCAATTTGGTCCAGAGATCACTTGGATGTTCATCAGGATTAATGAGGTAGGGCATACTAGGAGACATAGAAATACATATTCATCCAAAGGCTCTATCACAATCGTCTAGCCAATCATCCTCCTCTTCATAGGAAGCAAAATATCTCTCAACACCAATAAACATATCAAAAATACCATGTCTCTTCAGATATGCTATCATCTTTGGTTTCCACTCATCATATTTGTATGGAGAGACAGAAGGAATTGCTTCCAGATCCATGGAAGTTAGTGTTGAATTCAGAATCTACTGTTGCAACTGCAGAAACTTCGAATAACTTGCAAAAACAATGAAATTTATCTAGAGGAATGTTACAGAATCTACTGAACACTGCTTTAGGACAGTGGGCACTTTTATCCGGATCCTTCACACCTGGCTAGACCTCACTAGATTGCTCCAGTGAATTCGACCTTTCACAGTCGTCTTCCTCTTCGACACTACGGTTCACTGCAGTCCTTTGCATATGTACAAAGGCACATCAATTGCACAAATGTACATCAATCCAATTAGATCGTCTACAATTCTAGAACAGAAAAGAAGGTTCTCTTATCAGTGAACAGATCGATCCTCCAAATTAACATAACTCTTTTCCAGGCCACTTCTAGCTTTTCACAATTTCTTTCATCATAGTGATGGTGGTCACAGCTCCCATGAACGTTTGATATGCTCTTGCTCCATCACATTCAACTGTGAATGCATTGTAATTCCCAGCTCTTGACCTCCTTGGCTGTAGCTGTTGATGTATATGTAACTTCAGAATGTATTTCATATATATTTATTGTACCATTATAAGAGATGTGTTATTACTCTATAAGGAAGTGTCATCATGTGTATTGACAAGTGTCGCAAGTGTGTGTACTTGGCGACAGGTTATTAGACCACCATGTGTGGGGTCGACCCTAAAATATATATTATATTGTGGATGTACCTAGCTAGACAAGTCAACCCCATAAGGTCACTGGGAAAACATGTTAGTATAAATAGAGATCGAGAGATCTCTGTTTTGATCACTTGGAAAGTCACACTTCTCTCACTCAGAAAGTGGCACACTAGTGAGGAGGAGGATCATCTGCTACTAGGAGACTATCTCAGTGTATTTTGGTTGAGCTATTGCTCTCTCTATCTCTGAGGAAGTTGTGGGGTTTTTCACCTTAGGGTTTTCCCCACGGAAACTCTATGTCTCTTGTCTCTCATGCTTTTAATTCTTGTGATGCTTGTCATGCTTATTGTGATTGTTATGCATTGATATACTGTATATGTTATTCTCTCAGTGAAGATCCTAGAGTATTGTGAATTAATGCTCAAAATTTAACATGGTATCAGAGCTAACCTGAGAAGAAGACATCTTGCAGTGACGAAAACTTGAGTTTCTTGTTTATTGGGTTTCTCTCCACAGATTTTGGAAACGCAGTATAGTAGATTGACTCTACTCATCAAGGAGAATCTATCTGTCCAATCAGAATTCAATTCTGAGCATTTTCAGATTTTGGCCCTAAAAATTAGGGTTTCCACAAAAATAGGAATTCTGAAATCTGAAGACATAGCTGGAAGCTCCTTGCAAAAATCGAAGTTTAGAGCTTTGGATCGAGATTTTTGGCTGGGTAGATCTCCGGGAAACTCAAACCCTAATGCAGGGCTCTCCCTAGTGAACCTGGGAGGACAAAAAGGAAAATCTGAAGGGTAAAGATTTGCTGATCTCAAATTCTGAATACACCAGGCTGATCAGCTCATCAAGGCGCATCTTTCTATCCTTTCATAAAGTTGAAATTCACATTTTGAATTTTTAGGGTTTTTCCAACAAACCCTAATCCGGGACTAGATCCAGTTTTCAACATTTCAAGTGGTAAAGACCTAAATCTTTTCTATTTCCATTTGAAGTACTCTTTAAGATGTCTCACCACACCAAGCTTGAGGATAAGCTTGAAGGGGTTGATAACTTCCGAGCTTGGAAGTATAGGATTGGGTTAATCCTGGAAGAGAATGAGTTGGACTCATATATAAAAGAAGACATCCCTATCCCAGAGGATGAAGAGGCTAATGTATTGCATAACAAGAACTTGGTCAAGGCAAAGAGAATCATTGATGATTCTATCAAAGACCATCTCATACCCCATGTGTCTTCTCTAAAGACACCTAAGGCTATGTTTGACTCTTTGACCAAGATATTTGAAGGGAAGAACATAAATCGGAAGATGACCCGGCGGAATCAATTGAAAGGGGTCAAGATGTCGAATGGAGAAACCATTCAATCCTATTTCTCCAAGGCCTCTCAAAGCAAGGAACAACTTGAAGCTGTAGATGAAATGGTGGAGAATGGTGAAATTGTTATGACCACTTTGAATGGCCTACCTAGGTCATGGGACTCTTTTATCCAGGGGATCTATGCCAGAAAGAAATTAATCTCCTTCAGCAGATTGTGGGAGGAATGTTCTCAAGAAGAAGCAAGGCTTGTGGCAAGAGAAGAGAAGATGGGGAATGAAGATCAAGCTCTCACATCTCACACTAAGAAGGGCAAGTTCAAGAGGGAGCCATCCCATCATAAGAAGAAATCTTCTCATCATTATCACAAAGACAAGAAAGATCTAAGGTGTTTCACTTGTAATGAGAAGGGTCACTTTGCTTCAGAATGTCCCAAGAACAAAAGGGACAACCACAACAACTCCAACAAGAAGAAGAAGGGTAACAAAAGAAGGTACCATGCTCATGCTGCCGAAGATGATGAACCTCCAAAGAAGAAGGCTAGGGCAGAAAGTGATGATAGTAATGATGACTCATCAAGTGAAGAAGAGTATGTTCTAATCTCTGCTCTAACAGGTACAATATCCCATGGTTGTAATGATTGGTTAATTGACAGTGGGGCTTCCAAACACATGACTGGGTTTAAAGAATATTTTGTAAATCTGTTTGAACATGAATCACCCCATAAGGTTGACAAAGTGTCCTCAGACACATAATTTATTAATGAAGAAGGAAAATAATTACATCACAGAGATGTGAGGGCTAAATCCCAAAAGATTACCTCACATTGAAAACTCGATGGATTTAAATATCCAAAGAGTAACAACTAATTTACCGTTACCAAAACTAACTAAGGGACACCTCACATAATCACGTGAGTGTGTAGATGCCCTTTTACATTTATTAAACTAAACTTCTATTTATTACATTTTTGGATCATAATTCCTAACAATCCCCCCTTTGATCCAAAAATTCTTTTGAACAAATACCAAGTTCATTTCTAAACTTATCAAATTTGACCCTTCCAAGAGATTTTGTAAAAATATCTGCAGTTTGATCTTCTGATGGACAATACTTTGGCTTAATGATTTGTTTGACGACGAGAGCCCGAATGTAATGATACTTAGTATCCACATGCTTAGTTTTTGAATGAAAAACAAGATTTTTGGCTAACTTGATTGCTGACTGATTATCAATAAATAATGAAGTTGCTTCTTTCTGATCAACTTTGAGGTCTTGCAAAATCCTTCTTAACCAAACTATCTCACAAGCAGCTTCCCAAGCTGAAATATATTCTGCTTCTGCTGTAGAATTTGCAATTGTATCCTGCTTTTTACAACTCCATGCCACTGCAGCTGATCCCAAATTCATTAAGTAACCTGAAGTAGATGCCCTGTCATCAACATCTCTAGCAAAATGCGCATCTGAATAGCCAACAAGCTTGAAATTTTTTGTTTCTTTTAAACTCAAGTCCAAAATCCTTTGTTCCTTGAAGATACCTTAACACCCTTTTTGATGCACTCCAATGACTTTCTCTAGGTTCCTGCATATATCTAGAAAGTATGCTAACTGCATAAGATAGATCAGGACGAGTATTCATCAAGTAAATGAAACATCCAATTAACTGTCTATATCCAGTACAATTTACAAGTTCCCCCCCTTCAAACTTCGAAAGTTTTAAATTTTGCTCCATGGGAGTAATCGCTGGTTTACATTCCTCCATTCCAAACTTCTTCAATAATCCAGATATGTACTTAGCTTGAGAAATAAATATACTTCCTTCCTGCTGCTTTACTTCAACTCCAAGATAGTAATGAAGTAAACCTAAGTCTGTCATTTCAAAACCTGTTTGAAGTTCCTTCTTAACCTGAAATATATGATCATTATTGTTACCTGTTATGAGCAAATCATCAACATACATAACCAAGATGACTAAGTTGTTTTCCTGGATTCGAACATACAAAGTATCATCTGACTCACTACGAAGAAAACCAACTTTCTGTAGTTAGGCATCCATTTTTGCATACCAAGCTCTGGGAGCCTGTTTCAATCCATACAATGCCTTAACTAGTTTACAAACTTGATTTTCTTTCCCTGGAACCTCAAAACCAGGAGGTTGAGTCATATAAACATCCTCTTGTAGATCACCATTTAGAAATGCACTTTTTACATCCATTTGATGCACTTTCCATCCATTTTGTGCAGCTAAAGCTAGCACAATCCTGATAGTATTCCATTTCGCTGTTGGAGCAAAAGTTTCTTCATAATCAATCCCTTCTTTCTGAGCAAAACCCTTTGCCACCAATCTTGCCTTATATTTATCAATATCTCCATTTGCTTTGTACTTAATTTTGTAAACCCACTTACAACCAATGGGTTTAACATCATGTGGACAATCAACCATTTTCCAAGTATGATTCTTCATTACTGCATCATACTCACTTTGCATGGCCATTTTCCATTCATCATACTCAACTGCTTCATTAAAAGTAGTTGGTTCAACAACTGAAAGAGCAAAAGTTTCTGAACCCGTATTAGAACTCCTTGTACCTGTTTTGCCTTTTTCATCAGACTTAACATCCTGAAGTAACTTAGTTGCCCATTTTGGTTTCTTCTTTTCAATGTTAACTTGATTTGAATCATCCAAGTTAACTTGTGAAGAATTCAAAGTATCTTCAACCTGTTCATCATCCTGTACTTCTGAAGTGAGATCAAACCATTGTTCATTCCTTGTCTTATTTAAGTGTTGCATCCTTAATTGTTCCTTAGTTACTTTTTCCTCTAAGTGACTAAGTTGTTTTTCAACCTCTTCTACACTTAAACTTTTAGTTTCATAAAAAATCACATCCCTGCTGACAATAAACTTTCCATCTGACAGAAGCCTATACCCCTTTTTCTCATGAGAATAACCAATCAACATGCACTTAACACTTCTAGACTCTAACTTCTTTCGTTTTTCTTTTGGGACAAGTGCATAACAAACTGAACCAAAAACTCTCAAATGTTTGACCATAGGTTTGAATCCATACCAAGCCTCAAAAGGAGTTATTCCATCAAGTGAGGATGAAGGAGATCTATTCCTCAAATAAACTGTTGTATGAACTGCTTCTGCCCAATAACATGATTTCAACCCTTTGAAAAATAACATTGCTCTAGCCATGCCCAATAAAGTCTGATTCATCCTTTCTGATACTCCATTTTGCTGTGGAGTATAAAAATTGGTCAACTGTCTTTTAATCCCTTTTTCCTGACAATAAGTCAAAAAATGATTTGATGTAAACTCACCACCATTATCAGTTCTCAAAGTAGAAATCTTTTCCTTTGTTGCTGTTTCAACCAAATTTTGAAATGACTGAAACTTTTCAAACACTTCTGATTTTTCCTTCAAAAAATACACCCAAACCATTCTGCTAAAATCATCAATAAACAACAAAAAATATTTACAACCACCAAGTGAAGTTTCCAAAGGACCACAAACATCACTATGAATAAGCTGTAATCTCATTGTTGCTCTCCAAGTGCTTTTTGAAAAAGCTATCCTTCTCTGTTTGCCATAAATGCAAGCTTCACACTTTGCATTTTCCTTCCGAAAAGTAGGCAACCCCTTTACCATTCCTTGTTTTTGAAGCTGTACAAGACTATCAACATTCAAGTGCCCAAAACGAATGTGCCACAATCGGATAGGTGAAACATCAGTTTCAACTAAACCTGCAAATTCCTTCAAATGTTCCTTTGATCTAGGAATGACTGTTCCCTTCATCCTAAGAAGCTTTCCGTCTTCATAACCTGTCATAACTGTTTTGTATGCATCCTTTGTTGAATTAACAAAAAGGATACCATCTTCCATTACAATTTGATGTCCTAATTGGTGAATGACAACTAAAGACAACAAATTTTTCTTAAATGTAGGCACATACCAAACATTAGAAATCAATCTTTCTCCAATTCCAGGCAAATCAACCTTAACTGTTCCTTTTCCTTGTGGTAAATGAATAGAATCATCTGCAAGAAAAATTGAATTTAGATGACAATCTTCATAACTCCAAAAGAAATCTTTCCTATATGTCATATGCTGAGTAGCCCCTGTATCCATAATCCAAACATCTTCAAAATCATTTTTGAAACAATAAGAAGACTGAACAAAATTCACTGATTCCAACTGATGAACTTGAACAAAATCCATTGATTGTGATTGTCCAAGTGTTGTAAAGACATATTCATAATTTTCACTATCGTCTGCATGAGCATAATGTGCCGCTGATGAAGATTCTTTAGATTCTCTTTCTTTTAGAATTTTTTCAAATGAAACTCTACAGTCTGAAGCATAATGTCCAACTCTATTACAACGAAAACATGTGACCTGTTTATTAGCTCTTCCTCTTCCAGAGACTTGTTGGTTTCCTGAACCTCTTCCTCTTCCAGAAAACTATGACTGTGTACTTTCAGATTCTTTAGAACCTCTTCCTTGATGTCTTCCTCTTCCTCTTCCGCAGCCTCTTCCTCTTCCAAAACCCTGACCACGACCTCTATTTGAATTTTGAAAAGCTTTCTGATCATTGCCTTTTTGATGATTACCTGGAGACTGTTTGCTAGTACTTGCAACCAAAACATCTTCTCCTGCTTGCTTTGTTTGACCAAAAAAATTTTCATGTGTGGCAAGTAATTCACTTAGTTCATCAAAAGAAATTTTATCCAATTTATTTGTAATTTGTAAAGTTTCCAAAAAATGCTTATATGTCTCAGGCAATCCTGCGATCAAATGGTCACCATCATGCTGTCCTCAATTCTATCAAAACCAGCTCTTGAAATTTCTTGTTTGATATTTTTTAATCTAGAAATGTACTCCATGACATCACCTCCTGAAGACAATTTTTGTTGAAACAACTTCAATTGAAGATCAATTTTCTTAGCTTCACTCTGAGAATCAAATAAATCTTTCAATGTCTTCCAAGCTGACCACGCATTAGAACTATTTTCAATATGCACATAAATATCATCAGAAACAGTATTGTGAATCAATGCTAAGTCCTTTTCATCTTTTAGTTCCCACTTTGCAAGCTGATCAGGATTAGTCGGTTTGGTAGGCTTAGCATTACAGACACCCTTCCACAATTCATTGTAAATAAGAGTGCTTTGAATATGACGACTCCAAACTTTATAATTTTTCGATCCTTCCAACTTGTCAGATTCATTAAAAAGACTTATAACTTTAGACATTGTAAAAAATAATAAACACCTTGTAACTCCAGAAGATGTGTATTATGCAAATCTTATAGCTCCAAGAATTAAAAAAGAAAGCACCTTATGTCACCAGAATAAGTAAACAATCACCTTATATCACCAATGGAAGATTTTATGCAAAAATATCACCACCAACATGAAAAGAAAATTACTCATCAACAAGAGTCACCATGAAAGAAATGCTGCAAGAAACACCACACACCATGCAAAAGAAAGCTATAGGGGCTTGGCCTTGACCCACTTATAGCCTCAAGAAAAGAATTTGATAGAGCTTCACTTTGCTCTGATCAAACCTTGAATGAAAATACAAGTACTCCTTATGACACCAACAATGCTCCTTATTACTCCAATGCCCAATAAAAAAATTACACCTTATCACTCCAAAAGATAACAAATCTTTATAGGTGAATTGGAGAGATACAATATTGTTGAGTGGGAGGTCACAAGATCCAGTCCCATCAACTTCAAAAATAACTTCTTCTTCTTCTTCTTTTTTTAAGTTTATTTCTCCACCTTTTTCTTCTTAATATAAAAAAATCTCCAAAAATAAAAATACCTTATCTCTCCAAAACAACTTATTCACTTTTCAAAATATTACATAAATATTGAAAAAAAATACAATCTCTCCATGGGTATTTAAATTCCACAAGCTTTTAATTGTTTACAATTACCTACATAATACTCTTACCACATGAGGAATTAAAACACGTCTTCGATTCCAGCAAACAACAACAACTCCTCCACAGACTTCTCCACTCTCGGGCTTGAACTCCACCACTGCACCGGTCCACCAAAAAACAATCTACCACACGGTCTCCTCCAGCACTGCGCGGGTTTCACCTTAGACTCAACAGACTGACCAGAAATGACGGCCCTTCTCTCTCTTGTGCGGACTACTCCTCAACAGAATGGCTTCTCCTTCACACAGCGATGGTAGCACAGCGTTCCTCTACCTTCTCCTCAACGACAATCGACGGACCTCCTTCACACAGCGATGGTAGCACAGCGTTCCTCTGCCTTCTCCTCAACGACAATCGACGGACCTCCTTCAACGAAGCTCTCTTCAAAATGCAGTTGTATTTGATCGATCAGCTGGGCAGATCGTTTCAACACTATCTGGGCACACAAAACGCGTTACCAGTGTAAATTTTGTAGCACGTGATGACTTATTGCTAACAGGTTCTGCAGATAAGACTGTGTGAATATGGCAAGCAAACGAAGATGGAGCCTATAATTGTCGGCATGTTTTAAAAGATCACACAGCAGAGGTTCATGTTGTGACTGTTCATGCAACCAATAATTACTTTGTGACACTTCAATGGACAAGAGTTTGTAGCACGTATTATGGGATTTGTGCAAACTAAAGAATTTCCGTACTTTTACTCCATATGATTCGAATACTCCAACAAATTCAGTGCAATTTGATCACAGTGGTAGTTACCTTGCAATTGTTGGTTCAAACATAAGGGTGTATCAAGTTGCCAGCGTAAAACAAGAATGAAATTCTATCAAAACATTTCCTGACTTGTCGGGCACAGGAAAGCTTCATGTGTTCGTTTTTGGACCTGATGCATCCTATCTGGCTGTTGGAACGGGAGATAGGAACCTTCGGATATTTGGTTCTCCAGATGCAGCCTCTGAAGCTTGATGTTGTTTTATAAGAAAACTATAACAAAAAAAAATTCTGCAGAGATTCTTTTTAGCCCAAAAGAATAGGAAGCAATAACTTACGGTTAAAATTTCGCTATTCCAAAACCTTGAAAGTCACCTTCTTCAAACAACCTTTAGCACCTTCCAACCAGGTTCCAACCAGACCAAGCTTCAACCACGTGCTCTGATACCAATTTGACAAAGTGTCCTTAGACACATAATTTATTAATGAAGAAGGAAAATAGTTACATCACAGAGATGTGAGGGCTAAATCCCAAAAGATTACCTCACATTGAAAACTCGATGGATTTAAATATCCAAAGAGTAACAACTAATTTACCGTTACCAAAACTAACTAAGGGACACCTCACCTAATCACGTGAGTGTGTAGATGCCCTTTTACATTTATTAAACTAAACTTCTATTTATTACATTTTTGGATCATAATTCCTAACAAAGGTGAAACTTGGGGATGATTATCAATACCCAATCAAAGGAAGTGGTGAAGCCTCCTATAACCTAGATTCTGGAAAATCTTTGAAGATGAAAGAAGTCCTTTATGTACCTGGGCTCAAGAAAAACTTACTCTCCATCTTTTCACTGTATGCAAAAGGTATGAGGGTTGCATTTGTGGATGGCCAAGTCCTAATGTGGCCAAAGGGAAAGACCATAGATGATGCAATAGTGATTGGAAAGCAAGAGGGAGGTTTGTACAAATTGAAGGAACAACCTGAACTTGCTATGGTGACATGAAGACAAAGATTCATCCATAGTCATGGATCACATGGAGGTATGTATGATTTGGTTTTGAAAAGGTTAACTAATGAGTTATGCAGGTCATTGAAGAGAACAAAAACACATTGCTAGACATAACTAGCAAATATGGTGACCAGGTATGTGTTTCTTATATCATAGGATCTATTATATAAGTATGCATGACATGATTGATCATGTTTATTCATAAAGACATAGGTTTGAATAATCATGGGTATATGCATATTATGTGTCTTACCTTAATTAATGTTATGACTAACCAGAAGAGTCATAGGTTCGAGTAATCATAGGTTTAAACATGTTATGTTTCTTATGATATGACTAACCATAAGAGTCCTATATAAACCTTGAATGCTAATGCTTATTATTTCTGTTTGAAATGATCATGACTATACATGCTTGAGATTATTGTGTTTTGGTAGTATTAAGAATATACTAATGAATGTATAATTTTGTATGAGATTACAAGGATAACACAATCATGATACTAATAAGCATGCATAGGGACCAAGGATGAATATAAGTTCAAGGACAGGTAATCCAGGAAGCAAAGATCAAGAGGGAGCACACTCCAGTAGCTCCTGCAAGGATGCAGATATTCAAAGGGAGTTGACCATCTTTCTACATTCCACAACAGAAAGGTGTAGAAGAAGCTGCTTCAGCAGCTCCTACAAGGAAGCAAAGACTCAGGGGGAGTCCACCCAACAAATAAACAAAGATAAGTATTATCATTTCTTGCATATTTGTTTGTTTAAATAAAATTGTTCAATGATGTATATGCTCATGTTCCTAGACTTAGGATATGTATTATGCATATTAGAATGATTGCATTAATGAACAGTATACTACTAATCTGCATGTGATGGGTAAGTGGCCTATGGCACTGTACAACATTCCATTGCTACTTATCTAGAATGAAACCTCTTTGCTAACATGTTGGGAGTAGTGCAAACTCTTAACAATGTTCTGGTAGAGACTGGAAGGCATCTAGAAAGTTATGGAACATGGATAAATGTTGTATTGAAGCATTGGCTAAGATAATTGCATGACTGAGTGACATATTTCTTTATGTGTAAGAATTTGTTCTGAAAATTATGAGATGTTTCTAATCATGCAATTTAACTTGTTTTGTAGGAAACGCTGTAGACCTTCACCTACGAAAGAAGGACTACAACATTTGTTCCAGAACAAAGATATCTATTGAAGATATTGAAGTCCCCGGGATATGGGAAGAATGCCATGATCCGTCGATCATGAAGAATGATGTTTGGGATGTAGTCCCAAGACCTAAAGGGAAGTTTCTTATGACTTCCATATGGATCTATCAGATCAAGCATGCTGCAGATGGCAGCATAGAGAAATATAAAAGCAATGAAATGGAAAATACACCATATGGATGTCAAGACTGCTTTCTTGAATGGTGTAGTTGAAGAGGAAGTACATGTGGAGCAGCCACTTGGTTTCATGACAGGGATTCATATGTGTGCAGATTGAAGAAATCCTTGTATGGCTTGAAGCAAGCTCCCAGAAATTGGTATGGTAGGATGTACAGTTTCCTATCTAGTTTGGGCTTTACCAAGAGTAAAGCAGATTCCAACCTTTACTACAAGGTTGAGGACGGGAATCCTATGATTCTATTCCTGTATGTGGATGACTTATTTGTAATAGGAGATGATAGATTGATTGCCGACACACAGTGGAAGCTTGTTGCCGAGTTCGAGATGATGAACTTGGGGATGATGCACTATTTCCTAGGTATGGAGGTGTGGCAGAGTACAGATAAGATCTTCCTTGGACAAGGGAAGTATACTGTAGATATCCTGAAGAGGTTTGGGATGATGGATTGCAAGGCCATGGCCACACCCATGGCATCGAATCTGAAGATTCTATGTGATGCTTCATCTGAGCCGGTCGATGTCTCTATGTATCGTCAGATGTCTCTATGTATCGGCAGATGATTGGGTCCTTGATGTACCTGACGAACATGAGACCAGACATTTGCTTTGCGATGAACACATTGAACCAGTTCCTGACGGATCCGAGGAGTGTTCAACTGGTTGCTATAAAGCATGTTTTGAGGTACCTGAAGGGTATAGTGGATTATGGGCTCAAGTATGAAGCGAATCAAAATTTTAACTTGCAGGGTTATGTTGATTCAGATTGGGCAAGCAGTGCTGCAGATAGGAAGAGCACATCTGGGTGCTCCTTCAGTATGGGATCAGGCATGATCTCTTGGTTCAGCAGGAAGCAGTCCTTCGTAGCACTGAGTACAGCTGAGGCAGAGTATGTTGCAGCCTGTTCAGCTAGTTGTGAGGTAGTATGGCTACGTAAGCTACTGTTTGAGTTATTTGATCTCCCATTGGATGCTACTGGTATATTTTGCGATAACCAGAGTTGTGTGAAGCTGTCTGCGAACCCAGTGTTTCATGACAGGTCAAAACACATAGAGATCAAATATCACTATATCATGGATATGGTGCAAAGAGGAGCCGTGAAGCTCCTGTATGTTGTGACGGACGAGCAGATTGCAGATGTGCTGACGAAGCCACTAGCCAGGGTGAAGTTCGAGTAATTCAAGGAGAGGCTTGGTGTTCTTCAGATCGATGACACTTCGAGGAAGAAGTGATGGTCACATTTGCTGAAGCCATTCCAAGCATGTTGGAAGGAGGATCCTTCACATGGCTGTGGATGTAAGCGTTGGATGATGAGCATCAAGACAATGCTCCAGTTACTGCTCTGTATATGCATCATGTTGGATGTTGGATATGATCAGTTGGATCATTTATATTTGTATGTATGTACGCTTTGTGTTGATACTGGATATGATCAGTTGGATCATTTATATTTGTATGTATGTACGCATCATGTTGGATGTTGGATATGATCGGTTGGATCATTTGTATGTATTTGTATATGCATCATGTTCAATGCTTGGACCATGTATCTATATATGTATCAGGTGGATACATTGTATGGTCAGGTAGATCATGTATGTTGATATGTATCATGTATTTGTATTTGTATCAGGTGGATACACTGTATGATCAGGTGGATCATGTATGATGATATGTATCAGGTAGATACTTGGTGTGCATCAGGTGGATGCATTGTATGATCAGGTTGATCATGATGATGAGCCTCAGGATGTTGCTCCAGATGATATGTACCAAGATGGTACAAGTGATGATGATCAGTATGATCATGGGCATCAGGATGATGCCTCGTGCGATGATGATCCGTTGGATCATGAGTATCAGTTTGATACCTGGAGGTCAGAGATGATATGTGGCAGGTTGTGCAAATAGCATGTAATCAGTCCTAGGAGATCTTGCTGGTCGTGCTATGGCACATAAATGTTCCTGGGGTACTCTTTCCGGTATTGCTATGTAGTATGTAATCAATCCTCATATATCCAATAGGTTGAGTTGTGTGCTCGTAATCAGTCCTGGGATGAGGTATTACTACGGAGACATGTAATCAGTTCTGGAGATCCGAGAGGTTGAGCTGTGTGCTTGTAATTAGTCCTGGGATGCTCTTTAGATATCTTGTCGGTCATGTTGCGGCACATAAATGTTCCTGGGATGCTCTTTAAAGGTTTTGTCTATCCACATGTAATCAGTCCTGGAGATCCGAGAGGTTGAACTGTGTGCTTGTAATAAGTCCTGGGATGCTCTTTAGAGATCTTGTCGGTCGTGCTGCGGCACATAAATGTTCCTGGGATGCTCTTTAAAGGTATTGTGGAGGAGATGCATGTAATCAGTCCTGGGAGATCTTGTCAGCCATGCTTAGGCACATAAATGTTCCTGGGATACTCTTTCCGGTTTTGCATCCACACATAAAATTAGTCCTGAGAGGCCACCTCTATCAGACCGTTCGCACAGATGATGAAGACCTGCAAGTGGTGGGCCTACATCCAGTATGAAAAAGGACTGGCTCTGTAGAACTTCCTATGACGAGTAGAGTCATAGATTGGTTGAGATAGCAGGAGCAGTGACGATGATGATGACGATGCATCGATGACGATGATCCTGAGAAGAAGACTTATCTAGTAGATCTGTGTCAAGAAATACCTTCCTAGTTAAGAGGGAGTGTTGATGTATATGTAACTTCGGAATGTATTTCATCTATGTATTTCATATATATTTATTGTACCCTTATAAGAGATCTGTTATTCCTCTATAAGGAAGTGTCATCATGTGTATTAACAAGTGTCGCAAGTGTGTGTACTTGGCGTCGGGTTATTAGACCATCATGTGTGGGGTCGGCCCTGAAATATATATTATATTGTGGATGTACCTAGCTAGACAAGTCGGCCCCATAAGGTCACTGGGAAAACAGGTTAGTATAAATAGAGATTGGGAGATCTCTATTTTGATTACTCGGAAACTCACACTTCTCTCACTCAGAAAGTGGCGCACTAGTGAGGAGGAGGATCATCTGCTACTAGGAGACTATCTCAGTGTATTTTGGTTGTACTTTGGTTGAGCTATTGCTCTCTCTATCTCTGAGGAAGTTGTGGGGTTTTTCACCTTAGGGTTTTCCCCACGGAAACTCTGTGTCTCTTGTCTCTCATGCTTTTAATTCTTGCGATGCTTGTCATTCTTATTGTGATTGTTATGCATTGATATACTGTATGTGTTATTCTCTCAGTGAATATCCTAGAGTATTGTGAATTAATGCTCAAAATTTAACAACAGCTTCTCTAGAAGGCACAGCTTATACATGGCATAGCTCTCATGTAGCCTTCTACATGAGCAATGCACACAACCTGACCTTGGATCTCACTGAATCTATAGAATTTCAATAAATTATCTCATAATCAAGTGGAAAAAATCAAAGTCGAAGGTTGACTTAACTTCATTGTCAGCGAAAAAATCTTCAAGTCTTGCCAATAGGAAGCCTTCAAGGCCCATTTGAAGTAACTTCATTCTCAGAGAAAAAATTGCAAGGCCCTTCAGAGGCCATTTTACACGTCATAGAAGACCACTTCAAATTTTACCATGCAAAAAAAAATTAATTTCATGGTAAGCCCATCAATAATTAAATTAACCACTATTGTTTAAAATTGCAACAGAAGGGTAGCTTCAAATTTCACCCATTGACAGTTTTCATTTGGAAATTGGGAATGCGACTACTAGCTAGGTGACTTGGGAGTGGGACTCGGTTACTCTCCAATATCCACGTGTTCGATCATTGATGGATCATGGACCATTGGGCATCTAATAATATCATTGACCATCTTACGTGGAAGGGCTTACACTATGCATCACATGGCTTGAACGCTTCTAAGTTCTAGTGTTTGCAGCAAGCACTTACTTGTTTAACATATTTAATGCCAGCAACAAATTTAATAAATGTGGTTGGTGGCTCATACATGTTGTTGGCACTGGGCTTACAAAGTTACCATTTATCACATACCAATTCGTGAATTCTGATTCCGTGAGTTAATTGAGTATTCAATGTATAACATATTATGTTAATGTGCTCCAAATTTGGCATTTCAGACAAAATCCACAATCCAGAAACTTCTTGTAAAGTTGCAGGTTGTTGCTCCCGCCAGTGGCCCCTACCCACATCCCTGTATTTTCTTTGTTGTATCAAGTTAATCCTATCGTCTACGGCTCCTAGCTTCACACCATGTGTTTTCTTTGTTGTATCAAGTCAATCCCCCGGCTCCCGAGTCCCACCTTGTGTTTTCTTTGTTGTATCAAGTCAATGCTCGAGTTCCATGCTTCCATGGCTCCAACCATCAATATATAATATTAAAGGAATACAAACAAGCTTTTTCTTATACCCCTACTCCACTGTGGTCAAGCTACTTCCAAGTTCCACCTACCCTATCTCCTCCAGTCCTCTAGGAGAGTTTGCAGAGCAAAGCTGCCAATGCAAGCCTGCCATAAACATATATAAAGAAATTCGTTTTCTTTGAGGATCTCAACTTCAAGGCTAACTAGATTGCTGACATCCTATGAATTTACAGGTATGTACATCATTTTATCCATTCATGATCCCATCAATTATTTAAAAATTCTGTAAATTCAAAGTTCAAACACAATATTATTATTTGACTGAAATTTTGTTACTTCAAATGGGCCTTGAAGGTTTCAAATTTGAAGCTTTGACCTGAGAGTGGGTTTGTCACAAATCTTCGTTAGAGGTTGTTTGGAATGAAATTTATCAATTCCCAACTGTAGCAACAACAACAATTGCTTCTTTCTTCATATGTCCTGTGTATACGCATATGATTCCATGTTCTCCTTGCCTTGCCCTATTTTCCATTGTCGCTCGAGCGAAGCTCTTGAAGAATTTAACTACCCTTTAACTTTCCTGAAATCGAGGGGACAAGGAAGACCATTTTTTTCACTCTGAAACCGAGTGCTTCCCCATGCAGCTACCACTAGCCCTGGTTGTAGCCCTACGAGAAGCAGGTGTGCGCACTGCGCCCCCCATCTTTACCAAAAATCCTGGCAATTTGGGGAAGTTCCCACTCTGCCAACCTCCATGCATCTAGTTAATGAGTCAAATCAAGAATCTAGACTTTATATCTAAAACTGTATTACATGAGCTTTTTTCCCCAATTGCTGAGTCGTCGAATCGACACCTTCCTCTAGTACATGGTTTAAGATTCTTGGTATTTATTAATATGAAGACCCCCAATGCTACTACACTTACAATTCCAACTAGCTATCGAATTTCAATATGATTGAGAATATGCAACAACATCTAGTGAAGGACAATGTTGAAAGTTGGAAATTTTCTTAGAATGCCCAGTGCCCACTCTTGCATTCGACTGTACAAACTGGGACAAAAATGCTTTTGTAATCTTCATTTGTAGAAAGACAGTGCTACTTTACCTTTTGATTTTGTTGCCCTTATCGGCTCGTCTGGAATATAACAAGAACTTCAACCATATAACAAGAACTTAAACCATCTCTGCATCTCCTCTCTACTTGGTCTACCTACGTTTTACTTATGCTTCACAACCCATCCTCTACTCCATCATACCACAGAGTTAGTATGTATAATGAGATCTAGGGGGAGGGCTATAGAGAAGAAGCATCAAGGGTCCTTAATCAGCTATTGAGAACAAAAGCTTCCTGGAGTCGGATAATTCTCTTTGCTCTAACCATAACATAGCATGGAACATGTAAGGAGTGCTTAAACTTATTCTATCCCAAGTACCTATGGCATTCATAGTGTTGAATGAAAATTAAAACATATATTATTGTCATTGGCATTCAATTATGCCGTAGGGTACACAATTAGAGTGACAAAGAAACTTGCTATTAGTTTTTAATCCAATCCAACTTCTTTGTTGAATTGTTCTCTCTAATAGACCTGCGTGAAGGAGGATTATAAATGGCATAGGCAACGCACTTGTTTGATAGAGGTGCATGAAAGTGAATTATGGTCCTCAATTCAACAAAGTAAAAAAAAAGTTACCATTCAGATTCTTTCCCTTCACCTTTTTTATTGTCTTTCTGCATACATCTATATTGTTCACTAATTTAGCAACAGATACAGACCAGACTCAACGTCCAATGTTTTTGGCTTCTGAAACAATTTATTATTTTTTTTGCTTACATTATCATTTTTTCCATTGTTAAGTAGGCTAGATTTTATGTAGGTTAGAATTTATATTAGTTTGAAGAACGCTAGTGATTTACAAAGATTGAATTTTTCCAAGAATAAGCATCACCTTGCTTTAAGAAGAGTTGAAGAACCCAATTCTTCATCGACCTTGTATTGTTCGAAGCAGCCTAGGAACCCATTTTAAGAGCTATTAAATATTATTATACCGGTTAAAAGTTGAATTGGAATTGGGCTAGCAAGCTAACTGTAGCTGCACTGATGCAGAAAAAAAAAAGATCTATAAAATTAGTTATGGCAATTCACACTGAACATCTGGAAAGTGGATTTTCTATGTGTCTCCTAAGTTATGTTTCACTAATAAATTCCTCGTGTTCAAGCACATCATAAAAGTGTAAAATAGTATTAATTTTGGTTGTGAGGATGAAAGTTGGATTGAAATGGGGTTAACAAGTTAACTGTATTATTATACTGGTTAAAATTTTAAGAGGCCAGATTAATTTGGGAAACTGTTAAGATGGCAAAGGTGGCATAGTGACCTAAATGATCTCCCTCAATCTGAGCGGGATAAAGTTGATCCAACTTTTATAAGCCTCGTAAAGGAATCCGCTCACATCGAATTCTTTGGTAATATGTTGGAAGCAATTAAAAAATGTAGTTCCGTTCAAGCGAGAATAAGGCAGAATGTCAAGTCAGAGTGGATGAAGAAGCAAAGTATAGGTGACGTATCCAGAAAGGTAACGAGGGCGATGCTATCATGTAATGATAATGATGATACCTTGAAACAACTCGACTTAATTCTTTAGATGTATTTCTTCAAATATATGCACTCAGATTAAAATTTGTAGATGTATTTCTTCAAATATATGCACTCATATTAAAATTTGTAGATGTATTTATTCAGATATATGGATTCATACTATATTTAGAGAGGTTGTTAGCATTCATATTATAATTTATGTATATTTTAACTTAAAATGCGTAAAGTAGTATAATTTCAATTCATGTAACTTATATTGAAAATTCAATAACAAAATTGTAATTTTATTTCGTTGTTTTTTTATTAAATGTAATACGATAATATAAATATAATTTTAAAATTAATAATATATTTTTATTTTATTATTTATTTATGAAATGGGTTTTTAATATCTAATCTTATTAATTTCAATTTTTTCAAAATATTCATCAATCTTTTATTTAAAATAATAAAAAAAAACTTATTAGCAATTATTTCATAAAATGCAAATGAATGCATATGAAGGAAAAAAAAATGGATTGAAATTGTAAGAGCTTACGCACTACCAAGTTGGTTCCTTATATCTTAAATGATGTGATTTGAAGAGATGTTCGACCAAATCAATAGTTTGAATGGGTTCTATAGCTCTAGCTATATGTATTCATTATAATTCTTACCCTATGATGCATGCTAACAAATTGTTAATGATGCTTATAATTGATGCATTTTATTTTTTATAATAGATTTATGATGCGTGCTAACAAATTGTTAATGATGCTTATAATTGATGCATTGTATTTTTTGATAATAGATTTATGGAGTATTTGATTTGTGGTCATTTTGTGCTTCTAAGTATGCCATGTTACACCAACTTGTTTGAAAATGCAAATATAATTTATATTGACATTCTTCAAGTTTTAAATATTTCAATTTTTTTACATGCATGCGCTTCAAAAACTTCCAAGATAAATATTTTTATCACTTTTACAAATGAAATCAAAGTTGTGCACTCAAATGCTCAAAACACCATGGGATATCCACTATATCACTCTTAAAAAATGGAAATAAAATCGGTATATCATATCAAGACAAAGACACTAAATTTACTAAATTGGAATTTAAAACTAGTTAATCTAAATCAACAAATGGAAAAATCATCCAAATGAAGAGTAAGGAAAATGCACAATTTGCAATTCATAATTGGTTAAAATGCATTACAAAATATAAATCCGTGATGTTATCAAATCTAGATCTTGCTAACAAATCAACATTTATGTTGCTACCTCCATGATGCTATCAAATCTAGGTCTTAATCCTCAAATATGTTCATAATTAATAAATATCATCATAATTATTAGATCATGGCTTTGTATTTAATTGAAATTTATATAATCAAAATATATAATTACATTTCTCAAATGTTTCAAATCCTTGAACCTTCAAACTACAATGCAAAATGCTATTACTAGTTAAAGAGTAACCAATTTTCAAATAAAATAATTTTAAATACAATATATTTATACTTTTTTACTAATACCATTACTAAAAAAGCCACACACAAATCAATGGACAATATAATATATTCATATTACACATCAAACTATCTTCTAAAAGTGTCTCCCTGTTTTTTTCAAGAAGCAAAAATCGTACTTTTGTTATTACTGCGAATCAAAAACTACATGTCCAGTGATACATAAGTCCAACCACACTAAACATCCAATGTCTAAAAGCATAGCAGTTTTAATAAAAAAACCACCACTAGAAAAACCAGATCAATCCCCACTAACATCCAAAGACAAACAAAAATCCCAATACCTTAGAAAAACTGGGAAAATAGGAACTTCCCCCACTTCAGAGAAGGTCATCATATAAAAACAAAGAAACAGAATGTGTCAACAAACCCTCAGACATTTCTTCCCATAGAAGCCAACCATTTTCACCATCTAATGCCTCTTTCGAGAGAGAGCATTTGTTGTTGAGTCTGGTTGGCATTGATATCAAAGGAGGTCATTAATGACAAAAGAAGTGTTGATATGGCATGAGTGAAGAGGTTGGAAAGACACATGTTGGTGTCCTAATGTCTCATGATGTCATTCTGATAGTAGTCTGTAAAGGTATGATGAAAAACTACCCTAAATCAATTGCCTTTTGAAAACACCCACCATAATTTATAAGAAGAAGAAAATGCCCACCATGACATTCCATCCCATAGTTTGTTGAAATATCTATCTGACCATGGCCCAAGTTCTCAGAAAAACTCCTTGGAGAAGAAGATATAGGTCTCCCAAAAGAAGTATTTTTTGTCAAATTAGTCAGAATCGCTCTAGGGAAATGCCCACCATAATTTGTGGGTTGAAGAAAACGCCCGCACCATATGGTCATCATGTAGGTGTGTCTTTTGTATACCTGACCATGTTCTCACATTGACTTGATAGTGCTTGAGGAAGAAGATATGGATCTGCCAAAACAGGGTTTCAAGCAGTCTTACACCAAAGTTCAGTAAAATGCCCGCCTAGGGAAAATGAAGATGAGTCTGAGATTGAAATCAACATAGGTGTGCTCAGTGAGGTGTAATACATCATCTAGTGGCATTAGTTCAGGTTTTTGGTGAAATGAAAAATCCACTTTAGGTTTTGGACAAATTGTCAAGTATGAAATTAATGGTAAAATATGCCTAAGTGGCCTCAGGGAAATTCCCGCCACATCTCATAGGATGATGAGAAAAATAATCTGAAAGGGTTAGGCTCTAGTATGTTGATTGGTTCACCCAACCATGGTCTCATATTTCCCAATGAGACTCTGAGGAGGAAGATATCAAACTGCCAAAAATGCCTCTCACTTTGATTTGCACTACTCCAGTAAAATGCTCGCCGAGGAGAGAGAAAGAAGTCCCAAAGGTTGAAATGGGCATATATGAAGTCAGCATGATATTCTCCATGTTGTAGATGCTTCAATTTCCATGTTTGAATAAAAAATGAAATCACCTTGGTCACTTAGGGTTTTGAAGAAAATTGGTTAAGTGTTAGAAAAGGAGTTTGAGACACCATTTGGAAATGCCCGCAAGGAGGGGTTCTTTTGATGATAAAACTAATCAGATAGCATGGTATTTCTCTTTGGTGAACTGAACATCCATCCATGGAGTCAGTTTCCTCTTTAGTGTTCACACGTGTGAAATAGAAGTCTGCCAAAATGGGAAGAAATGTGTTTTGATGTTCAAATGGAGGTTGAGAAGTCATTTTGAAATGCCCGCCAGAGACTCTGGTTGTCTCAATAAAATCTAAAGGTGACATGGTCTTGTTTCCTGGTGAACTGGCTATCTAGCCATGAAATTAGCTCTCTCTTTGAGGCTTCACATGTGTGAGATTTTGGCCTGCCAAAATAGGTAAAAAAAATATTTTGCATATTAGGGTTAAAAATAAAATATTTGGCTAAGTGTTGAAAAGGTTAAAGATGCCCACAAGGAAGCTTGGGTAAATCCCTCAGGGGTTTGAAATACCCGCAGGGGGCTAGAGTTAAGCCCACAAGGGCCTAGTAAATGCCCAGAAAGGGCTAAAGATGCTCGCAGGGCTAAGGTAAAGCCCCCAGGGGTTTGAAATGCCCGCAGGGGCCAAGGATAAGCCCACAGAAGGCATGAAGAAGCCAGCAAGTGTGAAAGGAAGAAGAAGCCCGTGTTTCTGAAGGTGAAGGAAGCCAAAGAAGAAGGAAGCCTGCGTTTTGGAAAAGATGAAGCCCTCAGGTGAAGAGTGGAAGAAGCTCGAAGGCTAGAACTAGATGAAGCCAGGAATCCTGGAAGACGATCAAAAAGAATTTAATCAATTAATTAAATTAAAACAATAAAAAACAGAATTATGAATTGAAAGCTAATTAAAAACAAAGATTTGAAGAGGTGCCAGAATGAAAGAACATGAGTTTATTCTGTAAGGGTGCAATCGTTAAATGATTAACATAATTCTGGATTAAATGTTAATCAAACTAAGTTTTTGAAAATGTATGAAAATGAAAGGGTATGAGTCCATTTTGAAAAGATGCATTGGTTAATATATAAACAAGAGAATGAAATGGAAAGCAATGTCTTCGATGTCTTAGTTGAAGTAGCAGCAAGAATAGACCGAGACCAATGAAGTTCCACGACTGAAGAAAGGATGTTTTGGATGATCTGAATAAGTCGGACAAGGGTGGAAGGGTGGTGTTAGGGAAGGCAGGAATTCTGCAAGGATTCATAGCCTCCTTCCAGTAGAAGATGGAAAACAGGGTGTAGTTGCATCCTTGTCTGTAGCAATAGGCAGAAGTTTTGGGGTGTTGTAGCATCCTTGTCTGTAGCAATTGATTTTTCATCTTCAGAATCTTCGTTCCTCATAATGCCAATCTATGTAGGAAACCACTTTCTCCATATTCAACAAGAGACCAAAGTCCCGGACACAGTGTACTGAGCATCAACAAGCGTAAGAAACGAGGATGAAGCACAGGCAGTGGACCCCAAAAGGGGAATGGCTTTGTATTGGCTTATAGTGCATCACTATGTCTATCTCCAACAAGATGTAGCAGTGGTAGAAAGGTTCTTGATAGAGTGAGATGTTGTAGGAATCCCAAAGGCAATCCATGGTCTCATAACATCGAGATTTCTCAAAATGTTCAACTACCGTGGGTCTTGGTATTCATGTCGATGATGGAGCATCAAAATGTTCAACTAACATGAATGGGGCTTGGGAGTAAGCAATGAGGTGCTCTACGGGGAATTGTTCAACATCTCATATATCAACAAAGGAAAATATACAAGGGCAAGTGGAACTATCTTCATGACTTCAACAACACAATGCATGGGAAAAATTACTATGGGTGAAACTATGATGGGGTGACGTTTCACATTGTAAGGATTAGATATGAAATGATACATCAGGGAACCATGTATGGGATAGGGATATTCATGATGGACCTCACACAAGTTGGATATAATGGTTTAGGGAATCAAATGTGAGATAACTAGGTAATGATGAAGGACCCATTGTGTGGGTGGGACAGCTAGGTTGTGGTAGAGATCATATGGTTGATCTTTCCATTATGTCACACAAAGTAAGTTGGAATGGATGCAGCCTCGCGTGAATGATCTAACTGATGGATTTTTGGAATCCATGTGTTTCTATCTTGATGTTTCTAGTTTTTTTATACTATGTGTTTCTATTTTGTTGTTTCTAATTTATGGATTCCATCTATTTCTATTTTGATGTTTCTAATTTTTTGATTCAATGTGTTATTATTTTGTTGTTTCTAATTTTTGAATCCATGTGTTTCTTATTTTTTGAACCCATGTGTTTCTTTGTTTGCTATTTTGTTGTGTTTGGGTATTTGACTCCGCTTACTCCTGGTTTTATGGCTTCGCGTGGTAGAAAGTACCACCCTTCAATGACTGGTTCTACTTGCGCATCCAAGGCTGCTATGGAAACAACAATTTTCTACAACATAAAAGTCTCATATGAGGAGCATGAAGCTAAGGACGTGGTGGAATGGGAGGTTAAGCTCATTAGGGCCTACCAGGAAGATGATGAGGTTGAGAAGAAGCTTCAAGGGATAATTTCAGACATGGGTTGCACTAGTACCAGAATATCTCAATTCTATAGGAGTCTAGAGCTCTATTGGCACACAAAATTTATGGTAGTTGTAGGTATGTGGCTGAAGGATGAAGACTTCCGCTAATTGAAGAAACGAATGGAGACATTAGAGGAGTAGAACGCCTACCTTGATAGTCGTTAGATGGATGGCTAGATGTTTGGGGGGATCATTTGAACCACAAACTAATATGGTTGGTCGATTGGGGAAATCCTTAGAACATCCCGATAATAGGAGGAGGCCCTCAGAAGCTTATTGCTTGAACGCTTCAAACAATCCTCTTCCGCAACACCAGGACTAGTATTAATCTGGTTTTTTATGTTTCAGTGTCAAGATATTTTAGTTTATTTTAGTTTCTTTCATATATAAATCTGGTTTTTATGTTTCAATTTCTGGCATATTTTAGAAAGTTTTGTTATATATTAATATAATTACTCCCACCTAAAAAAAATATGTGTGGAATAAATGAAGTATTATGTTTGGAATAAATAAATAAAATTATGTGTGGATTAAATGAAGTGTTGTGTTGAATAAATAAATAAAATTATGTGTGGATTAAATGAAGTGTTATGTGTGGAATAATGAAATGTTGAGGTTTATTGTATACATTGCTTCTTCCTTCTTCAAACTACATATCCTATCGTTTCCTATATAATATTAATGTAGATTTTGGCAGTACAAGTTCTTTTATCAATGGTAACATGCTACCAAGGAATCCTTGACAAAATTCTCTAGGGAGCACACTATTATTAACACTATTAAGTATAATATGGATATTGAATATTATAAACATTGCACTATTCATATTCAAAGATTGCAACTTTGGAAATGAAAAATGAACTTTTCAAATTGAAATTCACACTTTCATAATAAAAAAGTGCACTTTTAGGATTCATAAATAGTAAAAAAAACACACCACTAAAATAGAAAAACACGTTTTTTTTAACCCAATATTGCCACTTTCATTACCCAATTTTGCACTTTAGAAAGGCTAATATTGACACTTTGAAAGGCTAAATTCACACTTTTTTAGTCCATATTTTGCCTAAAATGTCCAAGTTTAATGAAATAGGTGTTAGTTCTTTGTTCTTTGACCAGGTAACCAAATAGAATAATTATTTCTATCATGGAGATTGTGCATCAAGAACTGTTTATGAACAATTTCTATCATGAATTGCCTATAAAGAAAGGTATTTGTATTGATGTTTTCAAATATCTCATTTCATTGTATTTTGTTTTTTTGGTTGCTTTCATTTTCTACTAGATTTAAGTAAAGAGGACACTCATGAATCGTCCAATAAAAATACATCTGATGAAGACATTGAGGGTGATGGAGAATCCACAAAGAATTACCAAATTGATGGACAAGAAGGGTCTAGAAAACAAGGTCATTATTTTATCTTTCAAACAATTTTTATATAATGATCGAGGATGGTATTACATTTTCAAAAGCCAAAATTTAAAAAAAAAAAAATGCATACCTGCTAATTTGTAGGTCAAGATGATTAGAATGTTTTTGGACATGTGGATTCTCCACAACAAGATTAAGGATCGAGGAGATCCATTGTTAGGAACCCGGGTGAACCCTTCTCTTTACTTTGTTAGTATATTGTTGTTGGACGCATATGCTTTGTAAGTCGTCCTGTAGTATTTGTTGATCCATAGTTTGTATTATCCCATCGTATTGACCCATAGTATTGGATGCATATGCTTTGTAAGTCATCCTGTAGTATTATATGTCACATGGTATTGACCCATAGTATTGGGCATAGAATTAGTATATAAGTGTGTGTTGAAGCCAATGAAGGCACCATGAAGTTATTTGTATTGAGCTTGCTCAAAGGAGGTTGCCCCCTCGAAGTGGCCTGCGATCAATAAAGTGACTCTGAGTTCTGTTATTACTGTTATCTCGTGTATTTTCATTAATTAATTGTTGCAGGTTCCTCATATCTGGTATCAGAGCACTTTCTTGGGCTCGTTGGGTGGAATTTCTGCCAAAAAAAAATTCTGCATCTATTGCAGGTTCGGATCTGGGAATAATCCCTATCCACTTAACTGTGGGAAGTACTTGGGCATAAGCCCTAAAACTAATTGTGAGGAGTACCACATGAACCCCAAAGTAGTTGTCCCATTGAGAGGACCTGCCAGTGAAAAGGGCAACGACCCCTACCCGATTGACTAGTTCCCACCCGTGAGGTAAACCAAGAGCTATCGTTTGTGGCAAAGAAGTTATCAGTTTTACCTAAGCCGTAGAGTGAGGGGTACTGCCCCAATACGCAAGCCGTCAGATAGCATTGGTGGCTGAGTGAAACTCCTGAATTGTTAGGAAGCCGAGCATACCTGGAGTCCATATCTATTTTCAGCTGAACTATTGCCAATCATTTCCACGCAGTTGCAGATCCATTTGTTGCCGATCACTTCCACGTCGTTGTAGATCCATCTATTGCCGATCCATTCCGCGTTGTTTCATATCCATCCATTTCAGATCCATTCTGAAAGTTGTTTCAAATCCAACCATTTTTTATCCATTCCGAGCAGTTTCAGATCCATTCTAAAAGCCATTTCAGAAATCTATTTCATACCTATTCTGAAAGCCATTTCAGATCCATTCTGAAAGCCGTTTCATATCTGTTTCTCCATATCTCCTTTGTTTTCACTTGGTTTGCCTTGAAACTTCCCTGACACCCCTGTGATCCCATTCTACATATTTCATTCCTGAGGACTCTATCCCAAATTCCACATCCCAAAGCCATAAATCCCACATTTGTCTATTTTTAGGGTTTTCCATAACTTCTTCGATTTTCATCCAATCACCTTCAAATTTCCCCACAAAGTTCCTTTTCTATTTCTGCTTCTTTGTCCCTCTCTGCCAAGTTTTCTCATTCTTTCACCCTGCTTTTGAAATCCTCCTTTTCTACTTCCATGTCCCTTCGACATTATCCAAAACCTAGTCAAACCCAAATTACCCATCATATTTTTTCTCAAATCCATATTTTCCTTTACTGAAACAGTTTTTGTTTCTGTTTTTCTACCCACTCAAAAAAAAAACTCCTAGTTATGGTTGTCACCCGCGCAAGAGCAAAAACCATGGAGGAAGCACTTGCAGCCATCCAAATGAAACTCCAGGATCTGGATGAAAATTTTCTCGGCCTCCATCTTGAGCATTCAACCATGAGCAACAAACGACATTTTGAGTCTTCATCCGATAATGGGTTCTCTTATTCCAACAATTTATGTAGTCCGAAGCTTGATTTTCCTCGCTTCAATGATACTGATCCGACTGGATGGATCTATCGTGCAGAACAGTATTTTAGTCTACATAATACTTTTGATGTCAACAAAGTTCCACTTGCATCCTTTCATTTGGAACAGGAAGCTCTTCAATGGTACCGTTGGTACATCAAGGCTCATGAAGAGCCAAAATGGCCATATTTTTGCTATCTCCTTTTGCATCGACTTGGTCCTAGTGCTTTTGATGAATTCACAGGAGCACTCACTAAACTTCACCAAATTGGCCCTGTGAGATAGTACCAGACCGAATTTGAGAAACTATCCAATCACACAGAAGGATTGTCTGATGAATTCAACAGGAGTTGTTTTATCAGTGGTCTTAAGGATGAAATACGCTCAAAGGTCAAAATGTTCTGTCCCAACACAATGATGGAAACCCTGGGGTTGGCTAAGTTGGAAGAAGACAATATTGCGGCCCAACAACGCTCCAAACCCAATTTTGTTCCCTTCCGTAATATGGGTTCTCAACGACCTCCCATCCCGCCAGCTCCTCGACCAACTCCTATCAAGCATTTGTCTAAAACAAAGATGCAGGCACGCAGAGAAAAAGGGCTTTGTTATAATTGTGATGAGAAATTCACTCGAGGACATAGATGTGTTCAGCAAAAGCTCTATCTCTTGGATCTGGATTATCCACATGCTTATGAAATTAGTGAAGAAGCTGATACACTGGATGATCATGTCAACATTCAGCAGCCTCCTGTTGACCCTCTGTCTCCGGATGACCACCCAGATATATCTCTCCATGCTTTAGCTAGTGTCACGACCCCACAAACAATGCGGGTCAGTGATTACTTCAAGGAGATCCCTCTTACAATGCTCATTGATTATGGTAGCACTCATAATTTCATTGACCATCAGATCGCCAAACAGGATTATTGTTTTGTCCATCCTTGCTCCAACTTTGATGTCATGATTGCCAATGGGGGCACCTTACCTTGCAAAGGGAAGTGTCACAAAGTGCGTATCTCTCTGGAAGATAATAACCTACGCTCTGACATGTTTTCCTTGTCCTTAGGCGGATGTGATGTGGTTTTGGGCGTTCAATGGTTACACACACATGGCCCCATCTTATGGGATTTTGCTGAACTTTGGATGCAGTTTTCAGTCAATGGAAAAAAACACAAATTTACGGGCTTACAACTAGGGTCTCTTCGCATCATTAGTTCACATTGCCTAGAAAATATCCTTAAGAAGAATTTGCACGGTGTCATCACTCAGCTCCATTCCATTTAGATGCACCCATCAACAGTCTCCACTACTTCCTTAGATACATATGCAGGTGTCTTTGCTGAACTAGTGGGCTTGTCGCCTTCAAGAGACCTTTCTGGTAAGAATTTAGCTACATTTATATTTGAGAAGGAAATGATGTCTATTTTGCATGTAGTACAGAAGTGGCAGCCATACCTATTAGGGAATTATTTTGGCATCCAAACTGCTCACCAGAGTCTGGAACATTTCCTGGAACAATGGGTCTCCTCCCCAGCACACCTGAAATGGGTTATCCAACTCATGGGTTATGCCTATGTGATCACTTACAAGAAGGGTAAGGACAATCTGGTGGTGGATGCTCCTTCTCGCACATTTGATGACCCAGTTTCTCTTACAACTATTTCTCTGCTTGTTTCAAATTGGTTCCAATCTGTTCAACAGGGATATGCCTTCTATGAACTCCATGCTTCTCCACCGGCAAGGCACTCTGGGTTCCTCAAAATGTATGACTAGTAACAATGTAACTTCTTTTGGCAGAGACTGAAAATTCCAATTCAACGGATGGTGGCTGACTGTGATACTTTCCAGGTCAACAAGGGTGAAATGACACTCCTTTCGAGACTACTCGACCCCTTGCCCATCCCTACACAGATTTGGACAACTATTTCTATGGATTTCCTTGAAGCCCTCCAGTGGTACAATACCACATCTAAAATGACACCATATGAAGCAATCTATGAATAGGCACTGCTAGTTCCTTTTCCATACACCCTCAGCAGTTCCCCCGTTCAGGCAATTGACTCAGTTCTTCGAAACCACAATCAGATTATTCTCATTTTGCAGGACAATCTTCACATGGCTAGAATTCTAATGCAACAACAAGCCAATCAGCACCGTTCTAAGCGCACTTTTCAAGCAGGTGATATGGTTCTCCTTCGTCTCCAGCCTTCCAAGCAATCCTCCCTGAACCTCAAAAGGTGTCAGCTTCTCTCTCAATATATCACAGAGGTATTAATTCAGTGGCACAAAATGCAACCCGAGGATGCTACAGGGGAACCACTCCTTCAGATTCCGCATCAATTTCCACATCTAAAGCTTTGAGGACAAAGCTTTTTCTAAGGGAGAGGGGATGTTAGGAACCCGTGTGAACCCTTCTCTTTACTTTGTTAGTATATTGTCATTGGACGCATATGCTTTGTAAGTCATCCCGTAGTACTTGTTGATCCATAATTTGTATTAGCCCATGGTATTGACCCATAGTATTAGACACATATGTTGTGTAAGTCGTCCCGTAGTATTATATGTCCCATGGTATTGACCCATAGTATTGGGCATAGACTTAGTATATAAGTGTGTGTTGAGGCCAATGAAGGCACCGTGAAGTTATTTGTATTTTTCTTGCTCAAAGGAGGTTGCCCCCTCGAAGTGGCCTGCGATCAATAAAGTGATTCTGAGTTCTGTTATTACTGTTATCTCGTGTATTTTCATTAATTAATTGTTGCAGGTTCCTCGCATCCATGAATATTATCCAACCAAGCATGGATTTGGGAGCCTTCGTGATCCAAGTGGATATTGGTGGCCACCCGCCTATTCCACTTGGGGCCCCAACATTGTTCTTTCAGTTCTTTTAGTTTCCTTAATTATAGCACAGCTTACTATTTTTAGCAGTTTTTTCGGGTCCTAAACTTTCGGAGTTATTTTGAGGCCCTAAACTATGTTTTTTGGGAAAGCTTCTTTTGGTGAATGTGAGTCATGGACTTGTTAATTGCAATTATCAATGTATTCCTAGGATAGATCTTTCCAATGAGGTATCATGTGCATCAAACGGAGATCATATGCCAAAGTTACGACATCGAGAAATTGATGTACCAATTTACCCCAACGGGGCCCATAGTTTGGCATTTTCATCTGCTAGGGTTAGGTTTTTGGATGATTAGGGTTTTCCTTTGTTTCTCAATAATAGATAGGCTTTGAGCCCAATTGTAACTCATATTTTAGAGGTCGGTGGCTACCACATCTCTTCTCAGAGATAAGCTACCAGTGCCCTAGCTAGTTTATTTCCATTTTGTCTCTAAGCATATTTCCGTTATGTGATATTAATGAAATGAAGTCTTATTTATGTTGCATCTCTGTGTTTATGTGTATTTCTATAATTCCTTGCGTTCCTTCATAAGTATGGATCAGTGGTATCAATGCGGGTCTGCTCTTTCTCGATCCTTCTTTGCATGTCCCCAACAAGGTCGAGGTATAAGGAGTTAGGGCTCAACCTGGTTGAACCCTTGCAAGATCAGCCTCGCAAACCCCGACGGCCGCCCATGGAAGACGAAAAGAAAGATGAGGGAGTAGGAGATCCTATCAAAATATTGCTCTAGGAGGCCCTCGAGAAACAAAGAAATGCAATGATGGATAACTTTCCCCATATCCTTCAACGAGTTCCCACCAGCAGCCACTCTGGAGGCGCAACCCCTTTTAAGGTACAAGTAAACTTTGACATTCCCATATTTGAAGGAAAAATAGATGCAGACGTTGCAGATAGATGGTTGAATCTATTAGAAGGGTATTTCTCAATGCATGACTTTTCCAACCGGGAAAGAATCACTTTTGCACTCCTCAAATCCATCCCCCATGTCAAGGACTAATGGGAAACCTAGTGTGAGCAGAAGGATGAGAGGGCATCCTCTCTGTTTTCAGTCACACCCACTTGGAATTCTTTCCGAGACGCCATCAAGGAAAAATATTATCCTGTGGGAAGCTATGAGGACAAGCACATACAATGGACTACGCTGTAGCATCAAAGGGATCAAGATGTGCATGAGCTGACAAATCTGTTCCATACCCTGCGCACAAAATTGGGTATCAAATATTCGGAGAAACATTTGGTGTTGAAGTACCGCAGTTGTCTTCCCAGATACATTCAGGAGGAAATGGAGTTCCTCGACATCTCCTAGATTGCCACAGCATATCAGTTTGCTACCAAGATTGAGCAGAAGTTCAAACAGAAGAAGTACGACTTTGGGTCTGCGAATCAGAAGCAAGGGAAAGGTGCCCCCAAACCGCAAAACAAAGGACAAAGCCAAGGCGGGGTGGCCTAGGATAACCTGCCAAAATCGCAAGCAAAGATCAACACTGTGAAGCCAAAGAAGGACACAGGAAAGTGGTGTGAGTTTCATAAGAGCTCCACGCACAACACAAGTGAGTTTCGGGCCAAGCAGTCACTAGTGGCCGAGCTAAAGGCTTCTAAATCAGATTCATGCTTCAACTCTGAAACAGAACCCAAAAAGGGTAATGACAGGGGGAAGTAGATTATCGATGCGGATCCCAACACCACTGTTGCCACCACAAAGTTCCAGAAGGAGGAACCAGAAGATCCAGAGGAGGGGGAGCGCCTCTTCCATTCCCATATGTGGGTAAAGGATTCCCCACTGCAGTTCATTCTCAACAGTGGGAGCCAAAAGAACCTCATTTCAGCTGAGGTCGTGAAGTGGTTAGGTTTTCCGACCACAACACACCACAACCATACACCATTGGGTGGCTTCACCAAGGACGGGATCTCTGTGTCATCCAGCAGTGTTGCCTTCCCTACAGCATCAAGCCCTTCACGGATGAGGTATTATGTGGCATTGCTCCTTGTGGAAGCAATTTTTTTGATGTATTATTAATCCAACCATACTTGTGGAAGTGACATGTTGTGTATGAGTCCCAACCCTGCGTTGTTATTGTTACTTTGGGAAATAAGTTGTATAAGATACCATAGGTAGTGCCGCCTGCCGCCATCTCTTTGGTTACTGCAAAACAATGCAGTAAGCTCATTTCCAAAACAGGGAAATTTGTTTTCCTAGTAATCCGCCCTCAAGGAAAGAATAATACTGTGGCCACGAACTCCAGACAGATCTCCTCCGCCCGAAAACAACAGATGGAAAAGGTCGTGGAGAAGTACGGGGACATCTTCACCTCACCCGCAAGGGTGCCTCTACACTGTCAGGTCAAGCACCCCATCGATCTGACCCCAGGTGCGCCGCTGCCCAATGGGCCAATATATTAGCGCTCTGTTCTGGAGAGTGACGAAATCAAGAGGCAGATTCAGGAGTTGTTGCAGAAAGGGCACATCCGACCAAGTTCATCGCCCTGTGGGAGTCCGGTCGTGTTGGTGCAAAAGAAGGATGGAACTTGGAGACTCTATATTGACTATCGGGTGCTGAATAGGATCATTGTCCGGAATAGGTACTGATCCCATGGATTGATGACTTTTTGGACCAACTCAAGAGGGGTGAATATTTCAGTAAGATCGACTTGAAGTCCGGGTATCACCAGGTACCAATCGAACCCTCTGATTTGTGGAAGGTTGCCTTCAAATCCAAGGAGGACCTTTTCGAATGGTTGGTCATGCCTTTCGGGCTGACAAATGCTCCTGCAACCTTCATGAGGCTGATGGAAGACATCTTGCAGCCATTCACCAACTCATTTGTAGTAGTGTACTTGGATGACATCCTAATATTCAGCCAAATTTGAGAGGAGCACCTCCACCACTTCCGACAGGTCCTCCAAACACTGCGGCAATACAAGTTGTGTGCCAATTCGGAGAAGTGAACTTTTGGCATGACCCAGGTTGAGTATCTAGGATACATTATTGATGAGAGAGGGGTGCATGTGGATCCGAACAAGATCCAATTAATTCAGGATTGACCATCCACAACCACTCTAACTAAGCTCTACAGCTTTTTGGGTCTTGCCAATTTCTACCACGGGTTCGTATTGGGATTCTCTCATATCACTTGGCCCTCGAGCCAAGTCACCAAGGGAGGAGCGAAAGCAAAATTATTTTGTTATGAATCTCAATAGGAGATGTTCGTCGAGTTGAAACATCGCCTCTGCTCTGCCCCAGTGCTCACATTACCAGACTTGCAACAACCATGTGAGATCGAGACAAATGCCTCAGACTATGCTATTGGGGCAGTTCTTACTAAATAGGGACATCCAGTGGCATGTCACAGTGAGACACTCTCTAACACAGTCTGGAAGTATCCCACTTATGACTCACAGATGTATTCCATTGTGCAGGCTTGCCGACAATGGAAGCATTACATTTTGGGGAAGGAAACAGTCATCCACATAGACCACCAACCCCTGCAGTTCATCCAAACACAAGGGAAGTGGAAAAACGATCGCCATAAGAAGTGGTCCACATAAGTGTAACAGTTTCATTTGAATATCAAGTACAAGAATGGAAGTACCAATAATGTTGCATACTAGCTCAGCCGACCACCGATCGTGGTGCTAACCACCATGCTCAACTCTTGTGGGTACGAGACTACTGATTGGCCACTTCTCTACAAGAGCGATCCAGAATTTGGCCACACATACAAGACACTCTTGGAGGGTAAGAAAGTTCCCAATTTTCACCTCTAGGATGGACTGTTATGTCACTTGGGACACCTTTGTGTTCATTCAAGCGAGCACGCCAAGATGATTTGGGAATCCCACTACAGTCGGGTCGTTGGGCATTTCGAGGTCGAGAAAATAGTGGCAGTACTGCAGAAGTATTTCTATTGGCCAAACCTTCGAATGGATGTCGGGAAGTACATCAGATCCTACACTGCCTATTCCATTTCCAAACCGACCATCAAGAAGCAAGGCCTCTACACTCCGCTACCTACCACTAGTCGACCTTGGGAATCCATCTCCATGGATTACATGTCAGGCCTTCCTTCTATTAAGCATGGAAATGACTTTTTTTCGTGGTCGTCAATAGATTCTCAAAGATGGCCATTATGGTGGCCTGCAAGAAGAATCTCATAGCAGAAACCACTGCTAAACTCTTCTTTGAATGAGTGTGGGTACACTTTGGGATCCCATAGTCTATCATCTCAGATCGGGATAGCAAGTTCCTCAGTACATTTTGGTCCATCCTTTGGTCAATCCTAGACACCAAGCTCACCAAGTCCACAGCGTTCCATCCCCAAACTGATGGCCAGACAAAGGTCATCAATAGGATGATCATACACATTCTGCACATGTACAACTCTAAGAATCCATGCACATGGGATGAGATCCTCCCCTATGTATAGCACAACTATAACCGAGCTCTCCACAGCTCAACCGGCCACATCCCCTTTCAGGTGGGCTTGGGATTCCAGCCACTATGTCCCATTGACGTATCCATGCCATTTGCGGTCACTCATGCCGATTCGTCTCATGTCCAATTGGAAGCTGACAAGGAAAACAACTTCATCGAGTGCATTCAAAACATCCTCCAACAGGTTCATGACATATTGGACAGAACCAATGCCAAATACAAGCACTGACATGATCAACATCGGGTGCCACACAACTTCCAGGTGGGTGACAAAGTGTGGCTACATTTGCAGAAGGAGCACCTCCCTGGACCCTACCGTAAGCTTCTCCCGCTTCGATATGGGCCATACACTATTACCAAGGTTGTAGGGGACAGCGCCTTCGAGCTCAGTATTCCACCATTCCTTGGTCTACACCCTATGTTCAATGCGGACCGCCTTCGGCCCTACTTTCCACCTCTATTGGACATCTCTGACATTGCAGAACAACTCACAGCAACAGAGTTAAACCCAGACTCTAGGGAACAGGACACCACAGATCGTATCATGGGCATGCAAATCAAGAACACTCACCAACAAAAGATCCAATTGTATCAGGTTGTCAAAGCTAGCCAACTCCTGCACCAGGGACCAAGTTTAGTAGAAGTTTCCTCATCTCATGGAGGAACTCCACACAATGGGGACCATTGCTTCTTAAGGAGGGGGAATGATCTAGGTGGATATTGGTTGCCACCCGCCTATTCCAATTGGGGCCCCAACATTGTTCTTTTAGTTTCCTTAATTATAGCACAACTTACTATTTTTAGCAGTTTTTTCGGGTCCTAAACTTTCGGAGCCATTTTGAGGCCCTAAATGACATTTTTTGGGAAATCCCCCTCTAACAAAAGTGAGTCAAAGACTCGAAATTCATGGTCACCAGTGTATTCCTCAGATAGATCTTTCCAATGAGGTATCATGTGCGTCAAACGAAGATTGTATGCCAAAGTTACGACGTCGGGAAATTGCTGTACCAATTTACCCCAACGGGGCCCATAGTTTGGCATTTTCACCTCCTAGGGTTATGTTTTTGGATGATTAGGGTTTTCCTTTGTTTCTCAATAATAGATAGGCTTCGAGCCCCATTGTAACTCAGAGTTCAGAGGTCGGTGGTTGCCACATCTCTTCTCAAAGATAAGCTACTAGCGCCTTAGCTAGTTTATTTTCATTATGTCTATAAACATATTTCCGTTATGTGATATTAATGAAATGAAGTCTTATTTCTACTGCATCTCTGCGTTTATGTGTATTTATGTAATTCCTTGCGTTCCTTCATAAGTCCGGATCACTTGGAGAATAACAAAATGGGTAGGGATTTGGGAGAAAAATGTGGTAGCTCCAACACTGTTAATCTCCAATCAAATTTTGGTCAGTCATTCATAGGTAAGAGAAAATTATTATTTTCTATCGTTTTGGAAAAACAAATTTATTATGGAATACATGACGTCGATTCTATTCCACTACCAATATACCCCTAGGAGTACCAACACTACCCCATGCGTGACACAAAGGGATCGGTCGAGGTTTGAACTTATGACATCACAAGGAGTGCCTTAACAATGCACCCTATTTCAAACTGGACTAGACCTCGAGGGCATCCAATAAGGTCCAACTTATTATTATTGTAACATGCCATTTTTTACCCCAAGATGTAAATCCATGTAATTATGTAAATGATAGAAGTTTAATATGAATTGTCTAGGATGACCGAATATATTGTAAATATGTACATTTTATTTTTAATATAAAAATTCTCAACAACTACAAGTGAAGAAGGACAAGGAAGAGATGGGGGCCTATGATTACACAAGTGAAGGAGGTAAGAGGGGCTAAGGGGTGATGACCCTAGCTAATATCCTTAGCCTTCATTAAAATTTATATATAAATTTCTTTAACCTTACTGTGAGAATCACTTTAATTAATTATTGGATTACTTATCTTAAGTGAGATTAAAAATGGGAAAGGGGTCACTTCTGGGAAAGCCACTTATCAACCCGTATTCATCCATATATTTTATTTAAAAAACATACAGGGATCATTCATTACATCATCTAGGGAGAGACATCATCCATGCTACAATAGTTTTGGTTGGTAATCCAAAGGAAGACTAACTTCCATAATCTATCACTCAATTCCACCCTAATTAATGAAAACCTAGCTACCATGGTAAACTAATGAACCTAGATTAGGGAACCTAGCCTACAATGTAACATCCTTGGAGCCTTGTCACAGAGACTTCTTGGTTGGCCTATATTGGAGCTCCAAAAGGGGAAGGGGACAACTTGGGCTGCAGTGAAAATAAGGGGGTACCTTCCATGGTGTTGTACATGTTGATGGGGAATGAGTGAGGGTTTGGGATCAAGTGTGGCTGGGATTACCTTCACCACTTGGGTAGAGGATATATTCCTTTGGGTGAGGAGCTCTATGAGATGAATTTTGTTGTAAATTGAAGAGGTATAGGAGGAAATTCACTCCTTGTATGTTGATAGCCCTAGCTCAAAGGTGGCATCTATCAAAGAAAGAGATAACTTGACAGACTACCTACAACCAGGAGGAACATCCTTTGCTTGTAGATGGTTGGAGGAAAATTAAAAAGAAAAGTGCCAAATGTGTTTAAATGCCATGAACTATATTTTATGTTGTGTTTGTTCAGTTACTATAACGGAATTGTTTATGTGCATGAACTATTGAGCATGGTTCGAATGCTTTCATAGTAGAAATAATCCAATAAAGTAGAATGGGTATTTTGAATAATTTATGGTTATATGTATAACTATATTTCATCTATAAAATTTATGGATGAATGGTCAAAAGAATGAAAATCAAAATTTCATAATCATGGGTAGAATTTTCATGTGGAATTGGGTACCATATGGTCTCTACATTGTATAGAGGGCTATCGCGTATTTTACAATTATGGAAATGCTTCTTTTGATGGGATGAATCAACCCTATTCACTTTCCTTGATGAGGGGGATATCTCCTAATGAGCTAAGCTCAATATACAATACTCTTTTCCATCTCTCATAAGAAGACTTATATCCTTCTTTATAAAATCATAATACATTCTAACCTCTTAACTAGCCATTATTTAATGAGGTCCCATTACATTTATTTATTAACATAGCGGGCCTTGTTTAATAATAACAATATAGTGGACCTAGTCAACTTTATATTGAATGGCCTCCACTATTACTCTAGTGGGCCCTTTGGTCCCACTATGACACCCCTAGGAAGGGTCATAACACTCCACCCTGTCGAATAAAGTGTTGTCCTCAATGCTTGATGTGAATTTGTACAAACATAATCCAAGGTTCCATGGGAAAATGTTGACTACCATGCTAAAGTAGGAACCAAGGTCCAATAAAGTGGTGTGATCCACCATGTCAACATCATTCGACATGCACCATCTTAAGCATAGTGGCCATCTATGAGTGCTAATGGCCAAGGTGAAATAGTTGAAGGGACTTATCTTGAGACCTTGGGCCAATGTGTTGTAGTTGTCACCCCATTGATGATATTGAAACTCCATGAACAACGGAGTGTTGTGCTTCATATGCCCATGATGGTCATATGGATCCAGATAAGTATAGCCAACCAAAGTAAGCAAATTCTCCAGAGACTAGTAAAATGATGGAGCCAATAGGAATTTTGCTACTGTAGAAGAAGCATGTGTTGGTTTTTCTTTCACCCCAAGTTTCTTGTAATATGAAAGATAAAAATTGACATAAAAAATAATATGGAAGTAGTTGTCATTCCAAAAATTACAACTCGCCATATACCAATTCACACATGCATCCTCTAAATCATACCATGCATCTCCGTCTTGTTTATAATCTTTTATGCTGAAAGAATATATGGTACTCATGACAAACATATCCTTCAATTAAACAACTTCATCTAGTCATATCTACTCATCATCTTGGCACATGTATTCCTGGCCTAGTTATATGGACTCTCCCATGGTATAGACCCCCACCTTGCAATGATTCACATGTATGAGTGCTAATGGCCATTATGAAGGATTCAACCACGATTAACATATAAGACAAGTAGCAAATAACCTGATAAGAAGCTGACACATATGCAACAAACATGTCAAGTTCTGAGTAGTTATCATTGTTGTGGAAAGTGTTGGGTTGTTATGTCAAGGAGGGCCTGAATTTGCACGCATCACTTTTGGCAGGTAACCTCCATGAATTTCATGGTCGGCAACAGAGGATTTGACTTGAGTCTACAAAATATGAGTAGGTTAGTTACAAATGAGTATCCTACGTGAGTTCCACATGAGTCACAATAAGGTTGACTCACCTATGTATAAAAGAACACATGGAATCCTTAATCAATTCTAAGGTGGCTCGATGGTGCTAGGACTATGAAGTCTACAGTGGGGACATTACCATGGGTGGGACCTACTCCTCATGGATTAGTTTCTTTAGTGGTAAAGGACGGGAGTTGTTTAGACAATTTTGACTTATTTTTATGGACTGAATTTGGCGATCTAATTGTTATCTAGATAGGGACTTTTCATTGTTCAAAGTCATTTTTAATTACAAAGATGGATTAAACACCGTTGTTATAATTTGGATTGTTTAATTACAACAACTTATATTTACAATTCCAACAACCCTTGAGCAATCTTAAAAATATATACATTTATGATTCCAATAAATCGTGTCGGGCTTCAAGCAAAACTGGGTATAAAATGAGAAGTTCTAGATAATCGCTTCTCTAAATTACTCGTAAAAGTTGAATCAAACAAAGGCAATCATATGAAAGATGTGTTGAACAAGGGATCCATTGGTAATAATGGTACACTAAATGTCAACTAATGGAAAAGCCACGTCCCCTTCTCATTTCATTTTCCTCCATGGACTTAATTTTGAATGTAGAACATCGTCCTCCCAATAGTATTGATGTGGAATAATATTTAAATCATAAAAATAATATTATCTTTAATTAGTACGTTGCAATGTGTTTTTTCGGTATGGAGTTTATGTTATTGGGCAAGACACTTTTTGCATCGTGTGGGTTGTCAATTTGCCAAGACAACCCTTGGTTTCATTCCAATCATTAATGGAGTGGTCATGCTATATGCTTCCTTAGCAATGCTAAGCTAAACCCCTCCAATAATTTGATAGCTTCTCAAGGCCTAGGGTTTGTCGAAAAAGTTGTAAGGTGGCCACCTTTGTTCACAAATATGTAAAGACGGACTTTGATGTGTTTATGCATGTTTTTGTTAACCTATGGACTTTGAGAACTATAATACATACAACTCTCTTGAATAGGACCTTTTCATTTGTGAAGTGATGAAGATGAGTTTGCTATAGTCGTAATGATCACTATCTTTTGTGATGTATAACTATTGTTTATCACTTCCAATGCTAGAAAGGTTTAGGGTTGAAGTTCCTCTTTGATTCTTTGGCATTAGAAGTTATTAGCGAAGAGAATGTAGAGAATTCAGTGTGACATGTCATCTAAGTATTTGGAGGCTAAGATCCAAGCTCATAACCACCTCATCTCGTAATTATGTGATATTGGAAGACCAACATGGTTTTGAAATGTTTAATGCTTGGGCAAACTTTAGAGATGAAATAATCTCCTTGTATATAATATTGAGATGGACGATGATTATAAGCTAGGCACCATGCAACCACTATAATGAACAACTAAGAATTCATACACTAAAGTTTCCCTCAAGAGTCTTCTCATATCCCATGTCAACGCATTCCTTTCTCGTACATATCAATCATAACGTGGCAATAAATATTAAACCTGCATTAAATAGCCTCCAGCGAGCTGGATAATATTTACCGTTGATCATTTTAGAAATAGTACATATCAATTATAACACCTCACACCAACTTCGAAGATTCTTCGACATATCAGTTATAACGCCTCACACCAACTTCTAAGATTCTTCGATTAAAAAATTCTTAATTTATATTAAAATGATCGCTTTAGTCCATATCTAGCTCAAAAGACTCGATGATACTTTTAAAACAATAACGATGATTCAGTAAATTAAAGAAAAGCTACATTTTTCTTTGACACAAGGTTCACCGTCCATATGAATTCTTAGTTCAAGGAATTAAAGGTCATTGGTTCAAAGATCCTTGGGCTGAAGGAAAATACGGATCCATTTTGTATAACCTCAAAAAAATTAGATTCCATGTGTGCAATTCATTAAAAATTACTATACTTGGAAACTCGTTCAAAGTCAAAGGGAGATTGTGAAAATGTAATTTGAGAAACTGATTTTATTGGAAGGAGAAGTTTCTTGGCATATTTAGTCCCTTGTTTCACTCATTTATTTATAATAAAAAAACGAATCCATTTTTTATTATGATTTTCACATAATATTTCTAAAATTTGAAGGTGCTTTCCAATATCAAACACACGGGATTAAATGAAAAGCTACACTGCATAGATGTCTTCGAAATATCTTCAAATGATGTTCAACAGCTGCGAAATTTGCGAAGGGTTGAAACGACTGCCAAATAGTTGGGTGATAAAATAGAAGATCTAGAAGAACTAACTCTTTCATATTGCATCTCTATATAGAAATTACCTGGATCAATTACATAGATCAATCCTTAAAAGTATTGAAAGTGGCTCATTGTTTCAGTTTAAAACGGTTGCCCGAAGATTTTGGATCAATGAATTGTTTAATTGGATTTGTCCTAATGGATAAACGTACTAAATGATCTCCCTCAACAGTTTGTTTTGCAAGGATCCTTCAACAAATGCTTCAGTTGCTTATTAGTGAAGTATTTGCTTTGCTTCACTTGCATTTTAGTGAAGCATTTGCTTTTTATTTTTAAAATAGACAATTGTAACTTACAATTTTAAAGTTGCTTATAAACATATTATTAGTTTTGTCACTACAATCACACTAATTCTATCACATCTTAAGTTTGAGATAGGAAGTGACAAGAAATACTTTAAAAGTGTAAGTATTCTCGAAACTACAGAATTCAAAGTATACTCTTTCGCCATTTATGTTCTCCTATATCAGATAGGAAGTGACAAGAAGTTCTTTAAAAGTGTAAGTGTTCTCGAAACTACAGAATTCAAAGTATAATCTCTTAACATTTATGTTATCTTATATGGACTATTAACGGAAACGAAGATATATCTTATAAAACAACTTGTTTTGACTATTAATTGAAATGAACATATATATAAAAAAACAATTTGTTTTGATTATTCGTTTTGACAAATAACTTGTTTGGAGGGTCCCCAAATCTATTGCAACGGGGACGCGCTAGCGGCAAAAAAACAATTACGCGTACGCACCTAAGACAGCGCGCACATGCCGCTAGGTTCGATACCGAACCGAGGCGCGTGCGCGTGCTCGCAACGGTGGCGCGCACGCATTCCTGATAAAAATAAAAAATAAAAAAACAGAGCAGAATGCCCCATTCTGCTATTTGGACCCGAGCGCAACCTCCACTCCCGCGTGCGTGTCAATTGAGCTACCAAAGGAGGCCAAATCCACTCCAAAACCCCCCAAATTCACCCACAAACTCATCAACGCATCAATTGATAGGTAAATATCAGGGTTTTTTTCATTTTATTCATTCTTTGTGTCATTTTTTTTTTGTTTTGTTTATTTAATTGTTATAAATTCCCAAATTTTTAAAACAATGAGCAATTTTCAATTGCAGATTGTAAACTGAGACAATGAGTGAACAAGATGTTAACCCCGAGTCCGATGGAACACAAGAAAACCCAAACCTTGGACCCAATGCCGAAGAAAACCGTGAACAAAACCCAAATGTCGAACAAAATTTTGAACAAGATGACCTTAACCATTATGTAAATGAAATGAGAGTGCACACTCGATATCTAAGAAACTCGGGGGAACCATCTCAATTGTCTCTTGCCACGTCAATTGAGAACTCAATTTACTCTCTCATCCATGCACATCACCAATTGACTGACATGACTGAATTTAGAGCTAGGATGCGAGAGTATTACTCCATGGGCATTTCCAAGGAAGCAATAAAATATTTGAACATTACAAAAGCCCAATTATACAGTATGTTCACCGATCCAAAAACAAACCAACCACCAAACACTAGAAAGCCACGTGACTGCATGGATTGGTGTCATTACCAACCGTGGAGGGACAATTGGATGCAGAGGTGGTTCATGGTGTACGATAAACCTCCCTACAATAATAGGTAGGTTCCACAATACTTCCTTCAGCAACTGTGGGCTAAGTTTTGCCTCGATTTACATGTCAACTATTTTGACATAACCGAGTTCCAGGGTGTTGGGCGTGGCTCTGCCCAAGATCGACCTGCTGCCATAAGGAACCCACTGAGAGGGCCACCAGCTCCTAGGCGCGACCCCAACCCCTCTCCCCAACCACCTCAGTTACCCCACAAGCTTGATCAAATCGAGGAGGCAATGAGGAATGTTGCACGTGGACTCCTCAGACACACCTCCTTTGTAACAGCGACTACAGTGGAGAGGTCGGGTGACCTTGATAGAGATCCAGGTGCAGGGCCTTTAGGACAGGGCCAAGATAGACCCGTGACTGGTGGTAGCCATGCTAGGCATTCCAGTTCGATGGGGACAATGCCACATCTTTGTCCCCATTGCGGGCACACTTGCCCTGGCCCAATCGAGGGTTGTTATATGGATCAGGTCAACAATTTTTTTAATGTGTTTTCCATCATCACTTGATATCTTGTAAAGTATTTTTAAAGTATTTTTGTTTGACTTAACCTATTATTTCAATGTACAGTTATTCAGAGCTCAGACACCAACATGGGAGAACATAGGATCTCCCAACCTAGATGCAGCAATGGCAGCTGCAACTGAAATTGCGGCACCTCACACGGAGGTATTTTCAGTACCTCACACAATATTGTTTTTACTTATGTCATTTATATTACTTAAGTATTTATATTAATGGCATACAGGTTGATAGTTCGTACAATGTTTTTGAATATCTTGATTGCCTAAATAATGACTTGTTTAACATGTTCATAACATGCATGCATTTTGGTGTCCACAAGTGTTCCCTGACTACAGTGATCAACCATCCCCGCCAGGGATTAGCAGATCACCATATACATAGGTACAATGTCTAATTAAAAGCACGCTTTTAATTTGAATTGTTACGACTTACTATGGTTTAATTTATTGTTTGTTTACTAAATTGTGATATTACAAATGTATATGTATGTGCCACCAACAGCAGCAGATCCCCATTTTAGTCCTATGTTTCCGCCCTCTCCCATGATTCCCCCCCTCGCTTCCATCTATACCCCTCCCTCTGTCCACCCCCTCCCTTCCATCCATCCCCCCTCCCCATCCATACTCCCCCCTCCATCCATCCTTCCCCACTCGTCCACACCCCCCCCTGTATATACATCCTCCCTGATTTATCCACGCCCCCATGTCTATCCATCCTCCCCCATTCGTCCACGCCCCCCCTTCCTTTTACCTTCCCCTCTTCGTCCACAACCTTCCTTTCGTCCATCCTCCTCCCTCCATGCAGGACTTCCCTCCCATGCACCATCCCTCAACATCCCCCCTAGTCCTTTTCATTCGATACCCTCTATCGTACAACTGGCGGGTGTTCATCATCCACGACGTCCTCCTCCACCCCATACCACCATGTCTTCTCCCACCATATCATCCCCACTTCCCGCCAGTATTGTGGCATCTACTCTTCCAGTATCCTCATCTGTATCTCCAGTGGTTGCCCCTGTAGTGGCTGCCACTACATCTATGCCCCCCCCCCATGACTGTATCGGAGCTAGTTATCCAGCCATCTGCTCCACCTACTAGCCCAGAAGCCTAGCCATGTCCATCGTCGGAGGTGTTCACGGTGAGTATCAAGCTAATTTATGAAAATATTTTGATGCATTAACAAAAATTAATTTAAGCAATTATTACTTTTCAATGAAATGATTGTTGTAAATGTTGTAGGTTGGAATTGCTGAGAGGCTCTGCAGATCCAGGACACCTGCCTCACATTTCCCACTCGCATCAAAGGTGATTTATTTAAGATTCGAATTCTACATTTGTTTTATAAATGTGGTAAATGTTGCAAATGCTTGAAAATGACAGTATCTTATATCATTTGATCCAGAGCCCGGAGAGACGGTCTACTCCTAGACGGAGCAAGACTCGAGGCACCGGTAGCTTGAAGAGTAGGAAGATCGACTTTGGAGATGCGCCTGGGAGTGACAGGGGTGGTCACAATGCTTGACACACCATGTTATGTACATTAGCCATGATGTGGCACTTTTGTGCACCAGTTTCCATGTACTTTGTATATACAGCGCGAGTTGGCATGTATTTTGGATATACGGCATGAGTTGTCACATTTTCTATAGTGCACGAGTTGCCATTGTATGTACATTGGGAACCATGTTCCACTATTTGCCATGAATTGTATATGTTTGGATGAGTTTTGTCTCCTTGATGTACATGGATTTTTAGTTATGTGATCTATATCGATGTTATCTATATTAGTATCTTGTTGTCTAATGTTGTTGTCTCATGTTGTGTGTATCATGATGTGATGTTGTCTAAATTTGGTTTTTACTTCTATCCGTCCATGGCATGCGGTCTTAAGTTTTGGTACCAATGATGTCCATGCATTAGTTGATAATGTGAATCAACCTGAAGCTTACCTAGATCTTAGAAGAGAATTTGGATATCATAGTTCAGCTTGGTTTATCTTTCCACATGTAAAAGCTTGTAATGGTATCTATGTTAGAAAAACATTATAAACATAGGCTAACTGAAACAAAATCATGTGTGAGAATTAATCTAAAAACAAACGGAATAAATGGATGGACAAATCACACCTCATGGCACATAAGATATATATTGGGAACTTGAGTACTAGGAAAAGAATACTAAAAAATAGAAAATGTCCATTGTTGTCAAAAGGTTAAAATGAGATCCAACATGATTTTTAATAGCTCTACATAATGAGATCAAAAATGTCCATACTCTACATAATGAAATGTCGTCACTAGTATTTATATTGACCATTTTGTCTACTTAAGATCATGCAACAAATTAATATCCAAGTTATGTAATCGTTTCTTAATTAATTGTCACCATACAAATAGAACAACCTTGAGCACAATGTATAGCTAGCTCATTAATTCTCACTCACGGATATAGCCACCTTTAATTTGATGACCATCACATCCACTGCCATTTACAATTAGGACTTCCTTAATTTATCATTATGTGATAGCGATCTAATATTATGTAGACACATTGACTTAAACACATATAGTTGACATTACAATAAATGACTACTATGAGGTGTATTTGTGAGGCTATATCCACCTCAACACACAAACTTGTTACCCCCAATACCCCTAATGCTTTCAAATTATGTATGGAAGGGATTGAGGGGTATTAGGACATCCTAATTCATCTACTGGACACTCAAACACTTGTTAAAGACATTTAGGACTTGCATTACATCAATGGAGTCACACATACACCCTCATCAAGTTGCATGCATCCATTAGTGCACCATCAACACTAGAACATGTAAGCATTACTACATGTTGGACTAAGCTTTACTAATGTTATGATAATATTAGGTTTTCCATCCATTGAGAAGGTTTTCATAGGTGTGCATATCCACCATATAAAATCTTCATGGTACAACCAATTTCAAACCATTAGGTTTCTAAATTAGGTATCCGGTGCTAGGTACAACGGCTTTCTAGTTGATGATGGACCCTTGCTATATAGATGAGATACTATGCATATATGTGTATAGTGATTTGGATTCAAATGTATGCACATGGATATACATGTACAATGAAAATGATTTAATTTTTATATGTATTATAAATTAGGGCTAGATATTAGGCTACATAATAGGGTTTCATTGTGATTAGAATACAAACTAGGGTTTACGCTACCAACTAGGATTTTTAGGCTAGGCTCTCGTGTTTGTAGGCTAGGATCCAAGCTCTAGGGTCACCATCTTAATGTTTAATTCCACTATCACGACATCATTCTCACCAATACCATGCTCACTACTACAATCACCATCAAGCCTCTCAATCCCACTTTGTACATTTCCAATACTTCCAAGTTAAAATTTATAGGTCTTGTTGCTAAAATCTTTTCACTTATCTATTCACATCGACAAATCCACTTCCGTGAAAGATTTTTTGTATCTTGGTAGACATGCAAGTTCACATGCAATAATAGTTGAGATATCCAAAACATCCTATACCTTGGAAAACAACCTTATTAATATTATTTTGACTAAGGAAGGGGAGAACATCATAGTACAGTCTCAATAGCAATGTGTTTTTTAATGAATAGCCTCTATAAAGGGCATACTATATTTATATGGTCTTTAAAGCCAAGTCATTTGGAATAGAATGTCACAATTTCAATTACACCATTAATGCAACGTGTTCAAATTGAAAGTTTTGTTTTGTTGCATTACATGTGGTCAAACATTAACTTCCACGAATTATTCTTTAAGAAAAAAAAATCATTAAATGATATTTTTTTAAGTCTAACTTCATTGCTGAAGGGTTATTTTGTCACTAAAACTTCGTGTCAAGGGAAATGTAAAAATTCAAAACGTAAAAAAAAATTAGTTTGAAGGGAGGAGATGAAATGGAATTCCAATGCAAATTGCCATTCCCAATAATTGAAATATTCACATGATCAATGCTCTATGCATGTTGGCTTGCATGAGTATTTCATGTTGACCAAATTTTATCTACACATTGCTACAAATACGTGCCATCTTCAAATACGTGCCATCATCAACATCTCCATCATCATCATCTTCATCATCAACATCAACATAATCATCATCTTCTCCATCATCATCAACATCTTCATCATCATCATCTTCTCCATCATCATCATCAACATCTCCATCATAATCATCTTCTCCATCATCCTCATCAACAACTCCATCATCATCATCTTCTCCATCATCCTCATCAACAACTCCATCATCATCATCTTCTCCATCATCATCTTCATCACCATCACCGTCATCATCAACGTCTTCATCATCATCACCATCTTCATCATCATTGTCATCTCTAGGTTCCTCATCAACATCTCCATCATCATCATCATCATCTCCATCACCATCACCATCATCATCAACGTCTTCATCATCATCACCATCATCATCATCATCATCAACATCTTCATCATCATTGTCATCTCTAGGTTCCTCATCAACATCTCCATCATCATCATCTTCTCCATCATCATCAACATTTCTATCATCATCATCTTCTCCATCATCCTCATCAACATCTCCATCATCATCATCTTCTCCATCATCATCATCGTCATCTTCATCACCATCACCATCACCATCATCATTAACGTCTTCATCATCATCACCATCTTCATCATCATTGTCATCTCTAGGTTCCTCATCAACATCTCTATAATCATCATCTTCTTCGTCATCATCATCATCATCTTCATCACCATCACCATCATCATCAACGTCTTCATCATCATCACCATCATCATCATCATCATCAACATCTTCATCATCATTGTCATCTCTAGGTTCCTCATCAACATCTCCATCATCATCATCTTCTTCGTCATCATCACCATCACCATCATCATCAACATCTTCATCATCATCACCATTTTCATCATCATCAACATCTTCATCATCATTGTCATCTCTAGGTTCCTCATCAACATCTCCGTCATCATCATCTTCTTCGTCATCATCATCATCATCTTCATCACCATCACCATCATCATCAACGTCTTCATCATCATCACCATATTCATCATCATCACCATCTTCAACATCATTGTCATCTCTAGGTTCCTCATCGACATCTCCATCATCATCATCTTCTCCGTCATCATCATCATCATCATCATCTTCATCACCATCATCATCAACGTCTTCATCATCATCGTCATCTTCATCATCATCAAAATCTTCATCATCATTGTCATTTCTAGGTTCCTCATCAACATCTCCATCATCATCATCATCATCTTCTTCATCATCATCATCATCATCTTCATCACTATCACCATCACCATCACCATCATCATGAACATCTTCATCATCATCACCATCTTCATCATCATTTTCATCTCTAGGCTCATCATCAACATATCCATCATCACCATATTCTTTGTCATTATCATCATCATCTTCATCACCATCACCATCACCATCATCATCAACATCTTCTTCATCATCACCATCATCATCATCATCACCATAACTGCCCGGTGGATGATTTTCCAAAGTTGACCCCCGTGTGCAAAAATTGCACACTCCCTTACTAAGAAAAACCCTAGTTTCCAAAATGGACGTACAAGATAACACTGGGGCCATGGGACCGGAGGAGAGGGGCACCCCTAGCACTATCCCGGTGTCCTGAATCCAACGAAGTCGACAGTTTGTCGATCGGAGCCACGGTCGTCATTCTATGGCTCGTTCTGTCTCGCATCCAAAAGGCATTCAGGGACACCTGTTGGATACCTTATAGGGGCATAGAACTCCAACTGCGCAACAAAACGGGGTTCCGAGGAGTCCTACAAGTGTGTCTAGGCAAGTTCCGGCTGGGAACGCTAGCCATAAGTGTCGGTGGATGATTTTCCAAAGTTGACCCCCATGTGCAATAATTGCACACTCCCGTACTAAGCAAAACCTAGTTTCCAAGATGGACGTACAAGGAGACATCGAGGCCACGGCGCCAGAGGAGAGGGGCACCCCTAGCACTATCTCGACGTCCTGAATCCAATGGAGTCGACGGTTTGTCGATCGGAGCCACGGTCGTCATTCTATGGCTCGTTCTGTCTCGCATCCAAAAGGCCTTCAAGGACACCTGTTGGATACCTGCCGGGGGCATAGAACTCCAACTGTGCAACAAAACCGGGTTCCAGGGAATCCTGCAAGTGTGTCTAGGCAGGTTACGGCTGGGAACGCTAGCCATAAGTGCCCGGTGGATGATTTTGCAAATTTGACCCCCATGTGCAAGAATTGCACACTCCCTTACTGAGCAAAACCCTATTTTCCAAGATGGACCTACAAGGTGACACCGGGGCCACAGGACCAGAGGAAAGGGGCACCCCTTTCACTATCTCGGTGTCCTAAATCCAACGGAGTCAACAGTTTGTCGATCGGAGCCACGGTCGTCATTCTATGTCTCGTTCTGTCTCGCATCCAACAGGCCTTCAGGGACACCTTCTGGATACCTGCCGGGGGGATAGAACTCCAACCGTGCAACAAAACCAGGTTTCGGGGAGTCCTGCAAGTGTTTCTAGGAAGGTTTCGGCTGGGAACGCTATCCATAAGTGCCCGGTGGATGATTTTGCAAATTTGACCCCCGTGTGCAAGAATTGCATAATCCCTTACTGAGCAAAACCCTAGTTTCCAATATGGATGTACAAGGTAACACCAGGTCCATGGGACCAGAGGAGAGGGGCACCCCTAGCACTATCCCGGCGTCCTGAATCCAACGGAGTCGATGGTTTGTCGATCGGAGCCATGATCGTCATTTTATGGCTCGTTCCGTCTTGCATCCAAAAGGCCTTCAGGGACACCTGTTGGATACTTGTCGGGAGCATAGAACTCCAACCGTGCAACAAAACCGGGTTCCGAGAAGTCCTGCAAGTGTGTCTGGGCAAGTTCCCGCTGGGAACGCTAGCCATAAGTGCCCGGTGGATGATTATGCAAATTTGACCCCTGTATGCAAGAATTGCACACTCCCTTACCGAGCAAAACCCTAGTTTCCAAGATGGACCTACAAGATGACACCAGGACCACGGGACCGGAGGCGAGGAGAACCCCTAGCACTATCCCGGTGTCCTAAATCTAACGGAGTCGACGGTTTTTCGATCGGACCACAGTCATCATTCTATGGCTCATTTTATACATTTTTCTCCAATATAACCACCTGCCTTGCATATAGAATCAATATTTTGTTTCTGAAATCCCTTCTCATTGTTAAAAGCTATCAAGGTCGTCGGAGAGCCTATGCCGGCGACATCTTCAGTTGTAATGACAAATTCCAACGAAGGTTCCACATGTGGTTCATAGTCATTGTCCTCCGCATTCTGCACCCAAAACAAAACACTAATCTTACCATGGAAACAGAGAAAACATATAAGATTATAAAATGAATACTAAAATTGTAACTCAGTAATTACCTGAATCAACTCCATCAAAAAATGCACATCCCTGGTGTATAATTCAGTAGATAATTGTTTAACTGCTTGATGTAAATCTTCTGTAAGTGGATTTTCTTTTTCCCCAACACAGAACTTGTCTTTCCTGATCTTTTCAATATGTTCCTTGGGGGTCGCCATAAATGTCACCAAACACAATCCACAGTAAAATCCTTTATCACCAAACACAATTCAGAGTAGAATCCTATTGGTAAAACCTGTTAACAAGTGCATTATAGTAATTTAATAAATAATTTTATGGTAATTTAATAAGTGATGGCTGGTAGAATTTGCATCTTTTGATTCGTTGCGACAAACAACTTTTAAGGTACGCTAAACTTGTGTTAATGATGCTTTTCTTTTAGGTAGAATTTGCAATTTCTGTATCTAAAAGTTTATTCAATAATAATTTAACATAGACAATTACAAATTTACAAGCAAAGATATGTTTTAGTTCATTAATTTTCCTATTGTTCAAATTGTCGTTTTTTTGTTGTCCAGTGAATTTCAAAGAACGGTATTGAAATCTCGATTACATGGTAAAACAATGAATTTCAAAGAATGGTACTGAAATCTCGATTACATGGTAAAACAAACATTGCCATTTCATGACATAAATGAGATTTTCTTTATCTTTGATTAATAGGGTGCTTTGGTCTACGCGCAGAGTTTGAAAAAGTGGAGAATATGAACAAGGCCTAACAATAAATTTGTTTAATTTTCAAATCAAACCAGAATTTGTATTTGATGAAACCCTAAAGATACTAGACATTTTCAAATTTCTACAGTCTACAATCTATGGTCTAGTGAATACTCTATTTTTTGGCGTGCATAGGTTTTTCAACCTCAACTTAATTGCCATGAACGGAATGATGAACAAGCAGTCATGATATCCATCAAATGGATTTTGTTTGAGAACAATCAAACCCATGACCTAGAGAAACAAATCAGGTTTCTCCTCTGTTGTTACGGTTGGCCTCAAATTCGTGAAATGCCTAAGCTACTTTAGCACCCAAACCATGGCTCTGATCGCGAATCTGTCAATTCCGATGGATCTGGGACGACGAGTTTCATCTAGGGGACTCCCCACGGCATGCCTCGAAGACCCGGAAGCGGTGTCAATGAGCCATCTCCGGAGCTAGGGTTTTGCTCAATGAAGGCCTTTCAAATATTGCTCAAGGGGGCCATTTCTGGTCTGGAGGCCCCCAGGCATGTGTGGCCACCGTGGACAAGTCTCGTATGGCATCGTGGACCTGTGGGAGCCGACGAAATCCAAGTCCACTCGCCGATTTGGGTTCTGTGGCCCCGGAGCAAATCCTCAAGGTGTCCCTGAATGGCCCCTGCATGCCCGACTAGAATTCCCGTAGCACCCAAACCGTGGCTCCGTTTGTGAATCTGTCGATTCTGGTGGGTCCAAGACGCAGGGTTTTAGCTAGGGGACCCCCCACATTGTGCCTCGAAGACCCAAAAGCGGTGCCAATGAGCCATCTCCGGAGCTAGGGTTTTCCTGAGTGAAGGCCTTTTGAATATTGCTCAAGGGGGCCATTTTTGGTCTGGAGGCCCCCGGGCATGCATGGACACCGTGGATAGGTCCCGTATGGCCATGTAGACCTGTGGGAGCCGACGGAATCCAAGTCCGCTCGCCAGTTTGGGTTCCGTGGCCCCAGAGCAAATCCTCAAGGTGTCCCTCAATGGCCCCAGGGTGCCCGATTAGAATGCCCATAGCACCCAAACCGTGGCTCCATTCATGAATCCGTTGATTTCGGTGGGTCTTGGATACCGTGTTTCAGATAGGGGACCCCCCAAAGCGTGCCTTGAAGACCCAGAAGCGGTGCCAATGATCCATCTCCACAGCTAGGATTTTGCTTAGTGAAGGCCTTTCGAATATTGCTCAAGGGGGCCATTTCTGGTCTGGAGGCCCCCAGGCATGCGTGGCCACCATGGAAAGGTTCCGTATGGCCATGTGGACCTGTTGGAGCCGACGGAATCCAAGTCCACTCGCCGGTTTGGGTTTCGTGTCCCCTGAGCAAATCCTCAAGGTGTCCCTGAATGGCCCCAGGGTTCCCAACTAGAATGACCATAGTACTCAAACCGTGGCTCTGTTCGCGAATCCGTCGATTCCAGTGGGTCTAAGACGTTGTGTTTCAGCTAGGGAACCCCCCACAGCATGCCTTGAAGACCTGGAAGCTATTCCAATGAGCCATCTCCGGAGCTAGGATTTTTCTCAGTGAAGGCCTTCCGAATATTGCTCAAGTGGGCTATTTCCTGTTCGGAGGCCCCCGGACATGCATGGCCATCGTGGACCTATGGGATCTGACGGAATCCAAGTCCGCTCGCTGGTTTGGGTTCCGTGGCCCAGGAGCAAATCCTCAAGGTGTCCCTAAATGGCCCCGAGGTGCCCGACTAGAATGACCCTAGCACCCAAACCGTGGCTTCGTTCGTGAATCCGTCGATTCCAGTGCATCCAAGACATCGGGTTTCAACTAGGGGACCCCCCACATCGTGCCTCGAAGAGCCGAAAGCCGTTCCAATGAGCCAACTCCGGAGCTAGGGTTTTTCTCAGTGAAGGCCTTTCAAATATTGCTCAAGGGGTCCATTTCTCGTTCGGAGGCCCCCGAGCGTGCGTGGACACTGTGGACAAGTCTCATATGGCCACATGGACCTATGGGAGCCGATGGAATCCAACTCCGCTAGCCGGTTTGGGTTCCGTGGCCCCGGAGCAAATCCTCAAGGTGTCCCTGAATGGCCCCGGGGTGCCCGACTAGAAAGACCATAGCACCCAAACCGTGGCTCCGTTCGTGAATTCGTCAATTCCGGTGGGTTTGGGACATCGATTTTCAGCTAGGGCCCCCCCCAAACCGTGCCTCAAAAACCCAAAATTTGTGCCAATGAGCCATCTCTAGAGCTAGGTTTTTGCTTAGTGAGGGCCTTTCGAATATTTCTCAAGGGGGTCATTTCTCGTTCGGAGGACCCCAGGCATGTGTGGCCACCGTGGAAAGGTCCCATGTGGCCACGTTCACCTATCCATGTTGACCACACCTTCCCGGGGGCCTCAGGATGAGAAATGGACCCCTTGAGCGAATTTGGAATGGGCCTCACTGAGCAAACCCCTAGCTCCAGAGATGGCTCATTGGCACGGATTCCGGATCTTCGAGGCACAATGTGGGGGGGTACCTTAGCTGAAACATGGCGTCCTGGACCCACCAGAATCGACAAATTCACGAACGGAGCCAAGGTTTGGGTGCTACGGTCATTCTAGTCGGGCACCCCGGGGCCATTCAGGGACACCTTGAGGATTTCCTTCGGGGCCACATAACCCAAACTGGCGAGCGAACATGGATTTTTTTGGCTCCCATAGGTCCACATGGCCATACGGGACCTGCCCACGGTGGCCACGCACGACTGTGGGCCTCCGGACGAGAAATGCCCCCCTTGAGCAATATTCGAAAGGCCTTCACTGAGCAAAACCCTATCTCCGGAGATGGCTCATTGGCACGACTTCTCGGTCTTTGAGACACGGTGTGGGGGGTCCCCTGGTTGAAACCCAGCCACCCGAACCCACCGGAATCGACAGATTTGCGAACGGAGCCACGGTTTGGGTGCTACAGTCATTCTAGTCGGGCACCTCGGGGCCATTCAGGGACACCTTGAGGATTTTCTCCAGGGCCACGAAACCCAAACCGGCAAGCAGACTTGGATTCCATCGACTCCCATAGGTCCACGTGGCCATACGGGACCTATCCACGGTGGCCACACACGCCTGGGGGCCTCCGAACCAGAAATGGCCCCCTTGAGCAATATTCGAAAGGCCTTCACTGAGCAAAACCCTATCTCCGGATATGGCCCATTGGCACGACTTTCGGGTCTTCCAGACATGGTGTGGGGGGTCCCTTAGTTGAAACCCAGCCACCTGAACCCACCGGAATCGATGGATTCGCGAACGGAGCTACGGTTTGGGTGCTACAGTCATTCTAGTCGGGCACCCCGGGGCCATTCAGGGACACCTTGAGGATTTGCTTCGGGGCCACGGAACCCAAACTGGCGAGCGGACTTGGATTCTGTCGGCTCCCACGTGGCCATACGGGACCTGTCCACGGTGGCCACGCACGCACAGGGGCCTCCGAACCATAAATGGCCCCCTTGAGCAATATTCGAAAGGCCTTCACTAAGCAAAACCCTAGCTCCGGATATGGCTCATTGTCACCACTTCCGGGTCTTCGAGGCACGTTGTGGGGGGGCCCATAGCTGAAAACCGGCATCCCGGACCCACCGGAATCGACGGATTCACGAACGGAGCCACAGTTTGGGTGCTAAAGTAGCTTAGGCCTTTCACGAATTTGAGGCCAATCGTAACAATAGAGGAGAAACCTGAGTTGTTTCTCTAGGTCGTGGGTTTGATTGTTCTCAAACAAAATCCATCTGATGCATATCATAACTGCTTGTTCATCATTCCGTTCATGGAAATTGAGTTGAGGTTGACAAACCTATGCATGCCAAATAATAGAGTATTCACTAAACCATAGATTATAGACTGTAGAAATTTGAAAATGTCCAGTAGCTTTAGGGTTTCATCAATACAAATTCTAGTTTGATTTGAAATTAAACAAATTTATTGTTAGGCCTTGTTCATATTCTCCACTTTTCCAAACACTGTGCGTAGACCAAAGCACCCTATTAATCAAAGATAAAGAAAATCTCATTTATCTCATGAAATGGCAATGTTTGTTTTACCATGTAATCGAGATTTCAGTACCGTTCTTTGAAATTCATTGTTTTACCATGTAATCGAGATTTCATTACCGTTCTTTGAAATTCATTGGACAACAAAAAAACGACAATTTGAACAATAGGAAAATTAATTAACTAAAAGATATCTTTGCTTGTAAATTTGTAATTGTCTATGTTAAATCATTGTTGAATAAACTTTTAGAAACAGAAATTGCAAATTCTACGCAAAAGAAAAGCATCATTAACACAAGTTTAGCGTACCTTAAAAGTTGTTTGTCGCAACGACTCAAAAGATGCAAATTATGCCAACCGTCACTTATTAAATTACTATAAAGCACTTGTTAACAGGTTTTACCAACAGGATTCTACTATGAATTGTGTCTGGTGATAAAGGATTTTACTGTGGATTGTGTTTGGTGACATGTATGGCAACCCCCAAGGAACATATTGAAAAGATCAGGAAAAACAAGTTCTGTGTTGGGGAAAAGGAAAATCCACTTACAAAAGATTTACATCAAGCAATTAAACAATTATCTGCTGAATTATACACCAAGGATGTGCATTTTTTGATGGAGTTGATTCAGGTAATTACTGAGTTACAATTTTAGTAGTCATTTTATAATCTTATATGTTTTATTTGTTTCCATGGTAAGATTTGTGTTTTATTTTGGGTGCAGAATGCGGAGGACAATGACTATGAACCACATGTGAAACCTTTGTTGGAATTTGTCATTACAACTGAAGATGTCGCTGGTGTAGGCGCTCCGGCAACCTTGATAGAATTTAACAATGAGAAGGGATTTTAGAAACAGAATATTGATTCTATATGCAAGGAAGGTGGTTATATTGGAGAAAATTGTATAAAACGAACCATAGAATGACGACCGTGGCTCCGATCGACAAACCGTCAACTCCGTTGGATTCAGGATGTCGGGATAGTGCTAGAGGTGCCCCTCTCCTTCGGTACCATGGCCCTGGTGTCATCTTGTAGGTCCATCTTGGATACTATGGTTTTGTTCGGTAAGGGAGTGTGCAATTCTTGCACACGGGGTCAAATTTGCAAAATCATCCATCGGGCACTTATGGCTAGTGTTCCTAGCTGGAACTTGCCCAAACACACTTGCAGGACCCCCCGGAACCCAGTTTTGTTGCACGGTTGGAGTTATATGCCCCCGGCAGGTATCCAGTAGGTGTCCCTGAAGGCCTTTTGTATGCGAAACGAAACGAGCCATAGAATGACGACTGTGGCTCTGATCGACAAACCGTCGACTCTGTTGGATTCAGGGCATCGGGATAGTGCTAGGGGTGCCCCTCTCCTCTGGTCCCATGTCCCCGGTAAGGGAGTGTGCAATTTTTGCACACGGGGATCAAATTTGCAAAATCATCCACCGAGCACTTATGGTGATGATGATGATGATGGTGATGATGACGAAGACGTTTATGATGATGGTGATGATGATGGTGATGAAGATGATGATGATGATGACGAAGAAGATGGTGATGATGGAGATGTTGATGAGGAGCCTAGAGATGACAATGATGATGAAGATGGTGATGATGATGAAGACGTTGATGATGATGGTGATGGTGATGGTGATGGTGATGGTGATGGTGATGAAGATGATGATGAAGAAGAAGATGTTGATGAGGGATATGTTGATGAGAAACCTAGATATTAAAATGATGGTGAAGATGGTGATGGTGATGGTGATGATGATGAAGACGTTGATGATGGTGGTGATGGTGATGAAGATGATGATGATGATGACGAAGAATATGTGATGATGGAGATGTTGATGAGGAACCTAGAGATGACAATGATGATGAAGATGGTGATGATGATGAAGACGTTGATGATGATGGTGATAGTGATAGTGATGCTGATGGTGATGAAGATGATGATGAAGAAGAAGATGATGATGATGGAGATGTTGATGAGGATGTGAAGAACCTGCAATGATTAATTAATGCAAATACATGAGATATCAGAAATAACAGAACTCAGAATCACTTTTATATTGATCATAGGCCACTTCGAGGGGGAAACCTCCTTTGAGCAAGCTCAATACAATTAACTTCACGGTGCCTTCAATGACCTCAACACACACTTATATACTAAGTCTATGCCCAATACTATGAGTCAAAACCATGGGACATATAATACTACGGGACGACTTACAAAGCATATGCATCCAATACTATGGGTCAATACTATGGGCTAATATAAACTATGGATCAACAAATACTACGGGACGACTTACAAAGCATATGCATCCAACAACAATATACTAACATAGTAAAGAGAAGGGTTGACACGGGTTCCTAACATCCCCTCTCCCTTAGAAAAAGCTTTGTCCTCAAAGCTTTGGTTGGAGAAATTGCTGCAGAATCTAAAGGAGTGGTTTCCCAGTAGCATCCTCGGGTTGCATTTCGGGCCACTGATGCCTTTGGACTGTCAGGGAGGATTGCTTGGAAGGCTGTAGATGAAGAAGAACCCTATAAGCTACGTGGAAAGTGCGCTCAGAACGGTGCTGATCAACTTGTTGTTTCAGTCGAATTCTGGCCATGTGAAGATTGTCCTGCAGAATGAGAAGAATCTGATTGCAGTTTTGAAGAACCTAGTCAATTTCCTGAACTGGGGAGCTGCTAAGGGTGTATGGAAGAAGAACTGGTGGTGTCTGTCCATAGACTGCTTCATATGGTGTCCTTTGAGATGTGGTATTGTACCACCAGAGTGCTTCTAGGAAATCCATAGAAATAGTTGGCCAAAGCTGTGTAGGGATGGGAAAGGGTTTGAGCAATCCCGAAAGGAGTGTCGTTTCACCCTTGTTGACCTGGAAAGTATCACAGTCATCCACCATTTGTTGAATTGTCATTTTCAGTCCCTGCCAAAAGAAGTTACATATTTCCCGGTCATACATTTTGAAGAACCCAGAGTGCCCTGCTGATGAAGAAGCATGGAGTTCATAGAAGAGATAGCCCTGTTGAACATATTGCAACCAATTTGGAACAAGCAGAGAAAGAGCTGTAATAGAAACTGGGTCATCAATTGTGCAAGAAGGAGCATCTGCCACCATATTGTCCTTACCCTTCTTGTAAGTGATTGCATAGGGATAACCCATGAGTTGGATAACCCATTTCAGGTGTGTTGGGGAGGAGACCCATTGTTCCAAAAAAAAATTCAGACTCTGGAGATCAGTCTTGATGCAGAAATAATTCCCTAATAGGTATGGCTGCCACTTCTGTACTGCATGCAAAATATCCATCATTTACTGCTGAGAGGTAGATGCGACTAAATTCTTACCGGAAAGGTCTCTTGAAGGCGGCAAGCTCATTGGTTCAGCAAAGACGCCTGCATATCTATCCAAGGAAGTAGTGGAGACCGTTGATGGGTGCATCTGAATGGAATGGAGCTGAGCGATGACACCATGTGAATTCTTCTTAAGGATGTTTTCCAGGCGATGTGAACTGATGATGTGGAGAGACCCTGGTTGTAAGCCCATTAATTTGTGTTGTGCCCCATTGACTGAAAACTGCATCCAAAGTTCAGCAAAATGCCATAAGATGGGGCCAAGTGTGTGTAACCATTGAACGCCCAAAACCACATCACATCCGCCTAAGGACAAGGCAAACATGTCAGAGCGCAGGTTATAATCTTCCATAGAGATACGCACATTGTGACACTTCCCCTTGCAAGGTAAGGTGCCCCCACTGGAAACCATGACTTCAAAGTTGGAGCAAGGATGGACAAAACAATCAGCTTGTTGGGCAATCCGAGGGTCAATGAAGTTATGAGTGCTACCAGAATCAATGAGTATGGTAAGAGGGAACTTCTTGAAGTATCCCCTGACCTACATTGTTTGTGGGGTTGTGACGCCGGTTATAGCATGGAGAGAGATCGCGGGTGGGTCATCCTGAGATGGGGTGTCAACAAGCGGGTGCTGAATGTCGACCTGATCATCTACTGTATTTGGAGCTTCTTCACCAAGTTCAGAGGCAGGCAGAGAATCCACATCCAAGAGATACATCTTTTGTTGAACACATCTATGTCCCCGAGTGAATTTCTCATCACAATTATAACAAAGCCCTTTTTCTCGGTGTGCCTGCATCTCGGTTTCAGACAAATGCTCGATAGGTGTTGGTCGAGGAGCTGGCGGGATGGGAAGTCGTTGAGAACCCATATTTCGGAAGGGAACAAAAGTGGGTTTGGAGCGTTGTTGGGCTGCAAGCTTGTCTTCTGCCAACTTAGCCAAACCTAGGGCTTCCATCATTGTGTTGGGACATAACATTTTAACCTCTGACCGGATTTCATCCTTAAGACCACTGATAAAACAACTCCTTTAAAATTCATCAGACAATCATTTTGTGTGATTGGCGAGTTTCTCAAATTATGTCTGATACTCTCTCACTGTGCCAGTTTGGTGAAGTTTAGTGAGTGCTCCTGTGAAGTCGTCAAAAGCACTAGGACCAAATCGTGGCATAAGGAGTTGGCAAAAATATGTCTAGTTTGGCTCGGGATGAGATTTGATGTACCAATGGTACCATTGAAGGTCTTCCTGTTCCAAATGAAAGGATGCAAGTGGAACTTTCTGAACATCAAAAGTATTATGCAGACTGAAATTTTGTTCTGCGCGGTATATCCATCCAGTCGGATCAGTACCATTGAAGCGAGGAAAATCAAGCTTCGGCCCACGAAAATTGTTGGAAGAAGAGAACTCGGTGGCTGTAAAAGATTCTGGTTGTCGGTTATTGTTCATGGATGAATCTTGAAGATGGAGGCTGAGAAATTTTTCATCCAGATCTTGGAGTTTGGTTTGGATGGCTGCAAGTGCTTCCTCCATGGTTTTTGCTCCTACGCAGGTGACAACCACAACCAATAGTTTTTTTTTTTTTTTTTTGGAAATGGATAGAAAAACAGAAACAAAAGCTTATTTAGTAAGGAAGATTTGGGTTTGGGAAAAACTCGGATGGGTAATTGGGGTTTGACTAGGTTTTGGACACTTTCTGATGGATAGGGAAGCAAAAAATGGGGATTTCAGAAGCGGGGTGAAAGAATGAGAAAATTTGGTAGAGAGGGACAAAGAAGCAGAATTAGGAAAGGAACACGGTGGCAAAATGTGAAGGCATTTGGGTGAAAATTGAAGGAGTTATGGCAAACCCTAAAAATAGACAAATGTGGAATTTATGGTCTTGGGAAGTGGAATTTGGGATAGGGTCTTCAGGAATGAAATATGCAGAATGGGATTGCAGTGATGTCAATGAAGTTTCAGGGAAAACAGAGTCGAAACAAGGGAGATATGGCCGAAAAACATAAATGGATCGGCAACAGCGGCGTGGAAGGGATCCGCAACAGATGGATCTGCAACGGCGCGGAAGGGATCGAAAATGGTTGGATCTGAAATGGCGACTGGATTTGGAACGAATTTCAGAATAGATCTGAAACGACTGGATCTGGAGTGGAAGTGATCAGCAACAGTTCAGCTGAAAATAGATATGGACCCCAGGTATGTGCGGCTTCCTATCGGTTCAGGGGATTCACTCGGCCACCAATGCTGTCTGACGGTGTGCGTATTGGGGCAGTACCCCTCAATCCACGGCTCAGGTAAAACTAATAACTGCTTTGCCACAAATGACAGCTCTTGGTTTACCTCACGGGTGGGAACTAGTCAATCAGGTAGGGGTCGTTGCCCTTTTCACTGGCAGGTCCTCTCAATGGGCCAGCTACTTTGGGGTTCCTGTGGTACTCCTCACAATGAGTTTTAGGACTTATGCCCAAGTACTTCCCACAGTTAAGCGGATAGGGGTTATTCCCAGATCCAAACTTGCAACAGATGTGAAAATAAAATTTGGCAGAAATTCCACCCAACGAGCCCAAGAAAGTGCTCTAATACCAGATGTGAAGAACCTGCAATAATTAATTAATGCAAATACACGAGATATCAGAAATAACATAACTCAAAATCACTTTTATATTGATCACAGGCTACTTCGAGGGGGCAACCTCCTTTGAGCAAGCTCAATACAATTAACTTCACGGTGCCTTCAATGACCTCAACACACACTTATATACTAAGTCTATGCCCAATACTATGAGTCAAAACCATGGGACATATAATACTACGGGACGACTTACAAAGCATATGCGTCCAATACTATGGGTCAATACTATGGGCTAATATAAACTATGGATCAACAAATACTACGGGACGACTTACAAAGCATATGCATCCAACAACAATATACTAACATAGTAAAGAGAAGGGTTGACACAGATTGCTAACAGAGGAACCTAGAGATTAAAATGATGGTGAAGATGGTGATGGTGATGGTGATGGTGATGATGATGAAGATGTTGATGATGATGATGATGATGGTGATGATGATGATGATGAAGAAGATGATGATGAAAACGTTGATGATGATGGTGATGGTGATGAAAATGATGATTACAGAGATGTTGACGAAAAACCTAGAGATAACAATGATGATGAAGATGGTGATGATGATGAGGTAGGTCTAAAGCATCCCTCAAGGACATTTCCAACCATTAGGTGACAATGATGAACATGTTAGTGCTACTCAATTAGATGATGAAGTAGATCAAGACAATATGGAATTTGTTGCATCACATGAACCACATACATATTCTCTCGAACCGATTCAAAATGACAGTATTGAATTGAATATGATTGAAGGTTGTCAAGTGGCAAGAAGCCTCAATGAACAAATGACATTGCAAAGCCAAAAACCCTAGCATGAATGGTTATCATAAGCCATGATGAATATGAATATGAATATTGTTACTAATGCTAATGTAAAAAGCCTTAACATGCTCTCGTTGCCAACATATTTGAACAACAATGAAATTATCCATTATTATGTGGATGAAGGCAATGAAGAACCAACTCAAGAAGCCAATGAAAAAGAATCATATCTCCCAAATTATCCTTATATTCATCCAAGTTCTAGATTAGTTTCCGAGGGTTATATTAGTGTTTCTAGGGCTAGTTTAGGTTTCTAGGACTAGATTAGGTTTATAGTATTCTAGCTTAGTTTTATAGTGTTAAATTAGTGTTTTAAGGTTAATTTAGCTTTCTCGGATTTCTAGGGCTAGATTATGTTTATAGGGTTATATTAGTGGTTCTAGGGTTAATCATGCATGAATAAACAATCACATGGCTATAAATCATAACTTAATCATAACTCATACATCAAACCATCAATATAAGATATAAGATATCAAATTCCTATCTAACATGAATAACATTAATCATGCATGAATAAACAATCACAGGGATATAAATCATAAATCAAACATCAAATAAACTATCTAACATGAATAACATTAATCGTGCATGAATAAACAATCACATGGCTACACTATGTACCTCAATCAATTAGGACTTATGGATCCTCTCAGTTTTTTATTGTCTCAAACAACCTCTCATGCTCTGCATGAGGTAGTAAGTAGCGTACCTTGTTTGATGTCTTCGTTGACATTGTTTGCAGTTGGATGTTTGTACCGACGATGAGGTGCATAAAGTGATACACCCGTGAACCTGGTCTATAATCCGTGTATGTGTAGCCATTGCTCTTTGGTCCATTTCTATCTATTGTAAGATATTCCCCTTGAACAACCATCGATCCAGTCGAAAAGGTAATGCCTCACTATCGATTAATGATGTGAGGAGGGTTTGCTTCCCCTGGATGCATCATGCCAACCAATAATTCATCCCAATTGTGTTGTCTGTCGGGGCGACAACTGCATAGCTGTGTCCTGCAAAAATGCATTTTAAGGTCATATTCCAACAAGTAGTGGTTTGATAACTTGGATAATTACAAAAACAAGGAGGGATCCGGGATATGCATGCAAAAATGTTTTCATTTGTCAACTTTATGTATCCCTTTATATGTTTTGTTTAATTTCCTTTGTCAACTTTATGTATCCCCTTGAGAGAGGAAATTAAAGAAAACATATAAAGGAATACCATGTTTTTGAAAAATAAAATGTGTGTGCAAATAACGCGTGCGCGCATGTAAATCCGTGTGCGTGCAGTTACGTGTGCATGCCATATTTGTGCACACGCATGTCTAAATTCAAATTGTTTTTGGCGCCCTTGCAAGCTTGGAATTTGCTTCAGATTGCACCTTGAGGCTCGGTCTGATTTATGGTAGAACACATCAAATGTTGTAACTTCATGTTTTTCACAACTAGTTCCGCATATGCTCCACGAGTGCACTGCAGATGAAATTGCACACACTTGTCGAGCTCTGTGTGCAGATTCTAAATATATAATTTTTGAATAGATATGTTGTTGTTTTCTATTTTTAATTCATTTTTAACTGCACTCATGTCAAATTTGTAAAAAACATAGGTCGTTTATTTGGCCTATAACTTTTGATTGGCTTACCTATTTCAAAAACGGAAAAGAACCCGCAAAAGAGTATGAAAATACCTACAACCTAAAAAAAAAATATTTTGATTATTTTTAGACCATGATATGGTGGCTCAACACTTGACCATGTCGTTTTAGGGCTTCACTGACTTCAGTAATTTAAAAAAATATATAAAATTAACTTTTAAAATTTTGGAAAAATAGCCCCACACAAGATTTGTTTGTTGTCTACGACTCTACATATTTTTTTTCTTATAAATTGAAAATTTACATAGCAAACAGGTGGGCCAACAAAAACATGTGCATTATGTTTTAGAAAAAAAATAACATACCAATCTTCGAATAATGACATTTTGGGGTGGTTATACCACGTTTCCATAAATAAAAGTTATATATTCCGGAAGGTCATCCGTTTTTCTACGTTTCATCTTTTTACACCTAATCCGAAAAAAATTTGTAGGTACCTCTAATAATTCATTTTAATGATAATATTTATGTTTTCCAAAATGCCATTGCAACTAACGTGTCATAATTGGGTATCATTACCTTGCACCAGCCCTGGACTATTTACTGAAATGAAGATATATATATATAAAATAACTTGTGATGTAAGGTTGTTAGTTTTAGCTTTTTTTTTCTCTTTCACAACTTTGAAAATATATTATATTTTGAATTATGTTTAATGTATTAATTTTTTTCACTACTTTGAAAAAATATTATATTTATTTTTGATATTGAATTATGTTTAATGTATTAATTCTTTTCTTATTGTTATGAGGTCAAAGGAAAGGAGAATTTGGTATGCGGGTTGAATAAGAGCTTGTATGGCCTGAAGCAAGCTCTAAGGCAGTGGTATTTGAAATTTGACAAGTTTATGACAAAACAAGGTTATAGTAGATGTCATTCTGACCACTATGTTTATTTCAAGAGGCTAGATAATGGAAGATATATTATCTTGTTATTATATGTGGATGACATGCCTATTGCAGGGTCTAACAAGCAGGATATAAATGTGCTCAAAAGGAAGTTAGCTAATTCATTTGTGATGAAGGACTTGGGTGCTACAAAGCAAATCCTTAGTATGAGAATAAAAAGAGACAGGAAAAATCGCAAATTGACATTGTCTCAGGGTGAGTACATATAAAAGGTGTTGGAGAGGTTTAGAATGCATAATGCAAAACCACTTAGTACACCTTTGGCCAGCCATTTAAAACTAAATAAGGAGATGTGTCCCAAGACACGAGAAGAGATAGATTACATGTCCAAGGTTCCCTATTCATCAGCAGTTGGTAGCTTGATGTATGCCATGATGTGCACAAGACCAGATATTGCACATGTAGTGGGAGTTGTGGGAAGGTATATGAACAATACAGGTAAAGAACATTGGAAGGTAGTACAGTGGATTCTTAGGTATTTAAGAGGTACTACCACTCATACATTATATTTTGGAGGTTCATACACTGTTCTACAGGGATATGTTGATGCAGATATGGCAGGTGATAAAGATAGCAGGAGGAGCGCCACAGGGTATGTGTTTATTGTAGATCCAGAGCAACAATAAGTTGGATTTCGAGGTTGCAAAAGGTTGTTTCACTTTCAACAATGGAAACAGAGTATGTTGCTGCTACAGAGGCTAGTAAAGAGATGATTTTGTTGCATAGATTCATGGAGGAATTTGGCAAGAAGCAGAAGGATAGAAGGTTGTATAGTGATAGCCAGAGTGTCATTCATCTTGCAAAGAACTCAGCCTTCCATTCTATGGCTAAACATATAAATCTCAAGTACCATTTCATACGTTTTGTTCTGGAAGATGAACTGTTGAAGCTGGAAAAGATACATACTAGCCAGAATCCTACAAACATGTTGACAAAGATGGTAACCAGAGAGAAACTGAGTCCCTGCTCGTTTTCAAGTTTCCTTCTAGCATGGAGGTGAAGATGAGAAATTTTCCAAGTCCAAGGTTTAGAGCATAGTCCAGCAAGTGCAACAGCGGTGGAGTTGTTGTGATCAGTCTCCAAGTGAGAGATTGTTGGTTGTGGAGCTTGCTCTTCTTTATTCAAAGATGTTGTTGTTTAAGTCATGTTTGTACCCTAGTTTTATATGATATTCAGGTGGACTATACACTCACCCCAGTGGGGGGCATCACCCCCCCATGGGGGTTCAGGGGAAGAGCCCCCGAGAAAGGGGGATTGGGGTCGTAGCCCCTGAAAGAAATTTTTTGGGTTGTTTTGTTGGCCAACAGTTTGCAGGCCCATAGTTTTTTGTAGCCCGTAGTAATTTGCAAGGAACCTGTAAGGAACCTGCAACAATTAAATGATGAAAATGAACGATATAGCAGAACACAGAAGATATTTATTGATCGCAGGCCACTTTGAGGGGGCAACCTCCTTTGAGCAAGCTCAATACAAATAACTCGTGGATTCCTTCATTGGCCTCAACACGTACTTATATACTAATTCTATGCGCCAATACTGTGGATCAATACCATGGAACATATAATACTACGGGACGACTTACAAAGCATATGCGTCCAATACTATGGATCAATACCATGGAACATATAATACTACGAGACGACTTACAAAGCATATGCGTCCAATAACAATATACTAACAAAGTAAAGAGAAGGGTTGACACGGGTTCCTAACAGCGTCAGCCATCAACTTCGTTAAACCTTGCCCTTTAATCAATTTTGTTGGTCTAATCTCCAAATCATACTCTAATAAAATAACAAGCCATTTTGCTATTTTTCCTTCTAGATCAGGCTGGAAAAGCCACGTCCCTTTCTCATTTCATTTTCCTCCATGGAGTCAATTTTAAATATAGAACATCATCCTCCCAACAGTAATGATGTGGAATAATATTTAAATCATAAAAATAATGTTGTCTTTAATTAGTACGTTGCAATGTTTTTTCCCGGGATGGAGTTTATGTTATTGGATGAGACACTTTATGCGTCGTGTGGGTTGTCAATTTTTCAAGACAACCCTTGGGGCCATTCCAATCATTGATGGAGTGGTGATGCTATATGCTTCCTTAGCAATGCTAAGCTAAACCCCTCCATTCATTTGATAGCTTCTCAACACCTAGGGTTTGTCGAAATAGTTGTAAGGTGGCCACCTTTGTTCACAAATATGTAAAGATGGACTTTGATGCGTTTATGCATGTTTTTGTTAACCTATGGACTTTGAGAACTATAATACATACAACTCTCTTGAATAGGACCTTTTCATTTGTGAAGTGATGAAGATGAGGTTGCTATAGTCGTAATGATCCCTATCTTTTGTGATGTATAACCATTGTTTATCACTTCCAATGCTAGAAGGGTTTAGGGTTGAAGTTCCTCTTTGATTCTTTGGCGCTAGAAGTTATTAGCGAAGAGAATGTAGAGAATCCAGTCGGACATGTCATCTAAGTATTTGGAGGGTAAGATTAATATTTGGAAGCTAAGATCCAAGCTCATAACTACCTCATATTGTAATTATGTGATCGTGGTAGACCAACATGGTTTTGACAAGGAAATTATTTAATGAAATGTTTAATGCTTGGGAAAACTTTAGAGATTTTAGAGATGAAGTAATCTCCTTATCTATAGTATTGAGATGGACGATGACTATAAGCTAGGCACCATGCAACCACTATTGTCTCTAATGAATAACTAAGAATTCATACACTAAAGTTTCTCTAGCCTCAGGAATCTTCTTATATCCCATGTCAACGCATTCATAATGTGGCAATCAATATTCAGCCTGCAGCAGGATGGATAATATTCGCCTCATAAAATTTCTAATTTTAGAAATAGTACATATCAATTATAATGCCAGACACAAATTATAACGCCACACACGAGCTTGATTAAAAAATTCTCAATTTATATTAAAATGATCACTTTAATACATGTCTGCTCAAAAGACTCTATGATACTTTTAAACAATAACGATGATTCAGTAAATTAAAGAAAAGCTACATTTTTGTTTGACACGAGGTTCACCGTCCATATGAATTCTTAGTTCAAGGAATTAAAGGTCATTGGTTCCGAAGATATTTGGCCTGAAGGAAAATACGGATCCATTTTGTATAACCTCAACAAAATTAGATTCCATGTGTGCAATTCATTAAAAATTACTTTACTTGGGAACTCGGTAAACGTTAGAGGGAGATTGTGAAAATGTAATTTGAGAAACTGATTTTAGTGGAAGGAGAAGTTTTTTGGCATTAGGGTAGGAATTTGGTAAAATTTTCACCGGTTTTGACATTATCAGTAGGCATTTTACAAATTCTTTTGTTTTATTTTTAATTGTGAGGTCAAAATTTAGGCCATATTTGATGGGCATGACGGGCATTTTATATTTAGTCCTTGGTTTCACTCATTTATTTTAAAAAAATAAATTCATTTTTTATTATGATTTTCAAGTAATATTTCTAAAATTCGAAGGTTCTTTCCAATCTCAAACACATGGGATTAAATAAAAAGCTACACTGCATAGATGTCTTCGAAATATCTTGAAATGATGCTCAACAGCTCCGAAATTTGAGAAGGGTTGAAACGACTGCCAAAGAGTTGGGTGATAAAATAGAAGATCTAGAAGAACTAACTCTTTCATATTGCATCTCTACAGAGAAATTACCTAGATCAATTTAAAAGATACAATCCTTAAAAGTATTGAAGGGATCAATGAATTCTTTAATTGGATTTGTCGCAATGGATAAACGCACTAAATGATCTCCCTCGACAGTTTGTTTTCCATAAACGACGTACTAAATGATTTCCCTTAACAATTTGTTTTGGCACTGCAATCACACTATTTCTATCACATCTTAATTTTCAGATAGGAAGTGACAAGAAATACTTTAAAAGTGTAAGTATTATCGAATCTACAGAATTCAAAGTATACTCTTTCGCCATTTATGTTCTTCTATATCAGATAAGAAGTGACAAGAAGTACTTTAAAAGTGTAAGTTCTCGAAACTACAGAATTCAAAGTATAATCTCTTACCATTTCTGTTATTTTATATTGACTATTAACTGAAATGAAAGATATATCTTAAAAAAAACTTGTTTTGATTATTAACTGAAATGAAGATATATATAAAAAACAACTTGTCTTGACTATTCATTTTGAGAAACAACTTGTTTGGACTATTTACTTAAATGAAGATATATACCAGCATAGATCCATCTTAAACTCGGATCTATTAAGTACTGTGAGGGATCCAATTTCTTGAGGTGTAATTTTTTTTATCTTAAATTTTTTAATTACTTTTTTATTTTTGATAAGGTATTAGCCGACATGGAAACGTTACATTACGTAACGTGACTAACGTGACAAATGCAACAAACGTGACAACATCTCCCCCATACTGGGTTGTAAGCACCTCGCTACTCTCAATGCAATCAAAAAACAACTTGTGATGTAAGGTTGTTAGTTTCAGCATTTTTTTTCTCTTTCACAACTTTGAAAAAATATTATATTTTGAATTATGTTTAATGTATTAATTTTTTCACTACTTTGAAAAAATAGTATATTTATTTTTTATATTGAATTATGTTTAATGTATTAATTTTTTTCTTATTGTTATGAGTTCAAAGGAAATGAGAATTTGGTATGCAGGTTGAAAAAGAGCTTGTATGGCCTGAGGCAAGCTCCAAGGCAGTGGTATTTGAAATTTGACAGGTTTATGACAGAACAAGGTTATAGTAGATGTCATTCTGACCACTGTGTTTATTTCAAGAGGCCAGATAATGGAAGATATATTATCTTGTTATTATATGTGGATGGCATGCTTGTTGCAGGGTCTAACATGCAGGATATAAATGTGCTCAAAAGGAAGTTAGCTAAGTCATTTGCGATGAAGGACTTGGGTGCTACAAAGCAAATCCTCAGTATGAGAATAACAATAGACAGGAAAAATCACAAATTGACATTGTCTCAGGGTGAGTACATATAAAAGGTGTTGGAGAGGTTTAGAATGCATAATGCAAAACAAGTTAGTACACCTTTGGCCATCCATTTCAAACTAAGTAAGGAGATGTGTCCCAAGACACAAGAAGAGATAGATTACATGTCCAAGGTTCCTTATTCATCAGCAGTTGGCATCTTGATGTATGGCATGGTGTGCACAAGACCAGATATTGCAAATGTAGTGGGAGTTGTGAGCAGGTATATGAACAATACAGGTAAAGAACATTGGAAGGTAGTACAGTGGATTCTTAGGTATTTAAGAGGTACTACCACTCATGCATTATATTTTGGAGGTTCAGACACTGTTCTACAGGGATATGTTGATGCAGATATGGCAGGTGATAAAGATAGCGGGAAGAGCACCACAGGGCATGTGTTTACTGTAGGTGGAACAACAATAAGTTGGATTTCGAAGCTGCAAAAGGTTGTTTCGCTTTCAACAACGGAAGCAGAGTATGTTGCTGCTACAGAGGCTAGTAAAGAGATGATTTGGTTGCATAGGTTCATGGAGGAAATGGGCAAGAAGCAGGAGGATGGAAGGTTGTATAGTGATATCCAAAGTGCCATTCCTCAACAAATGTTATTTCCATTTCCCTTTGAAATGTAGCTCTTGCATTCATCAATACAAAAGGCATTTTTGCATACATAAATGTTCCGAACACATATTTCATTAAAATTGGAAATATTTTATTACAAGAACAATGTTAGAATTGATTTTTTTGCTTATTTTAGAATTCTAGATCCACTGTTTAATTCCAAATTTAAGAATCCCCAAGGTGTAGTAAAAGTTGTTTTTTCCTTATCTTCTGGGTGAACTTTGATCTGATTATAACTTGAGAAACCATATAACATTGATATTCTTTCGGCACCAACAACCTTTTGTAAAATATGATCCATTTTTGGGAGAGGATAGTTATCTTTCAAAGATACTTTATTCAAACTTCTGAAGTATACACACAACCTGATTTCACTCTTTTTTCTGACTGGAACTAAATTGGATACCCACTTAGAGAATCTGAGAGAAACTATGATCTTTGCATTAAAGATATTTTTTACTTCTTTCTCTATGAGAGGCATCAACATGAGATTTATCCTCCTGAACTTATATTTAAATGGATTTTCATTAGGTCGGATAGGTATAGTATGCTGAATAATAGTTGTATCATACTCTTTTAGATCCTCATAATTCCATGCTTCATATCCAGCCACATTATTGGTGCATTCCAAAGTCAATTTGAAATAATAAAGCTTTGAGTGATTGTCTGGAGGAATTATCCAAATACCTACACCAGCTCCATCTCTACTAACTGGCCCATCAAAATGCATGATCCATATCCCTTCAACATTCTTTTTTTGTTTAAGAACTTGCTCTTCTTTAGATATTTGGTCACTTTCTTCTGAATTGTCATTATTTTGGTTCTCCTCTTCAAAATGAAAATCATTATCAAAATAGAAGAGCCTAATTATGTATCTACTATGTAAATGGGATGATTATCAAGTTTATCATGATTGCTGACCACATATTCCAATTTGTTTTCTCTATACAATTTCCTTTGTTGACCAAAAACTAGGATAGTAGCATATTACATGTCCATCTATAATGTGCCTTTCAATTTTGAAGCCCATGACCATGGCAATAACATCCCAAATTTGGGTGGAATGTATGCAACTACCAAATCCATAACAATACTTTTTGTTGGAATTTGAGTCAAACTTACAACCAAATCCTTAATCAAACCAAGACACTTGACTTTTCTAGAATCAAAAGAAAATAGATCTTTGTAAGGCCTTGTGACATTTAACCCAAGATTGTCCACAATAACTTTAGGCATTAATTTATGTTAAGCTCCTGAATCTAGCATAGCATTGTGAAGAATCATATCATGAACTTCAAGATGACATCAAATGGAGGTACATATTCGCTATTCATATCTTCAATTTTTGGACCAAAAACAATGGTGGGAGCATCATCATGAAGTTCCAAGGTATCAGGTTGCTTCCCCTCTTCATTCTTTACCATTTTCAGAATTTGGCCCTTGTATTATGTGTTCTTTAGAATCTCATTAAAGGGAATGTAGATTCTAATTTTTGAGATTTCAGATTCCAAGCGGAAGGATGAATGTGCTTTATCAACTTCTTTAACTGCATCTTTCTTACTTTCTTGAGCCTTCTTCAAGGTATCTACCTTTGGATCATCCTTTTTACGGGTTTCTTTTTTTGTTGACTAGTTGTGGGATGATCAATAGAGGATTTATTTGAACTTACAAATACATTTTTGCTTCTAAGATTGTGTTTTTTCTTAAAATCAGTTACTGCATTTTGATATCCTCTTTGATATTGTTCTAACTCCATTTCTGATGTATTACAATCTTGTTCTTGAGAGAACACATCATGCTCTTCTTTGGTCAAATAGAATTTAGGCTTAGAATGATCAAGATGATGGATTTCATCTTTTAGCTATTCAAAGTCTTCCTCGTCAACAAAGTTTTCAGGAAAAGGAGGTCTAATTTGTTGGTTAGTTGGATTCCCTTGGTCTCTTTCTCTTATTTGAGGAACATGAGGTCTTCTCAAATTAGGGTTTCTGAGGTGAGGTTATGGTTGTTCTCTAACATTAGATATGTTTTCCAGGGAGAGTATATCTACCAATCTTTCCATTGTTCTCATCATCATATCAAATTTAGCATCATTGGTTTGAGAGATCGAAGGTTGGGTTTCTTCTCTAATTCTACTCCTATCAATCTCCACTTTTTGTTTCATTTTCCCTGATGCCATAAGATTCGCTTCTACTTCTACAACATCCTGTAACATGTCAGGAAGAGTTGCAGACTTCCTTTCCCTTAACAACAATGCAAAATCACTGCCAAATGCATCAACATAATGTAATTTGGCAGCTCCCACGGGAGGTTTGATATCAATTGGGACGGAGTTATAATTTTTCATGAATCTAGTAGAAAATTCCTGCACTGACTCTGCATTATTCTTTTTCAGACAGTTGTATTGAGTTAAAATTTGCAAAGGGTTTTTCTTGTCTTCCCACCTTCCAAGGAAAGCTATCTCAAAATCACCATAATTTTGTATACTCCATGTTGCAAGTCCTCTGAACCATTTTTTGACCTCTCTAGAAAAAATTTGTGCCAATAACCTCATTTTAACATCATCATGATCAACTTCTTCTAAATCTATGAAATCACCGACCCTGTCCAAATGTTGTTGTGCAGTAATTTTCCCTTCCCCATCATATAATATGATCCTATGAGCATAATTTTGAGGGAGACCACGTAATACAACAGGTAAGGAAAGGGGAGAAAACCTAGCATCCATAGCTCTAGAGGGTGCTTGAGGGGGGTTTTGGACTTGTGAAGTAACACGGGGTATTTGAAGGGAACTTTTAACTTGGGGAATTCCATATCCCTTGTTCTTATTATCAACATGATTTTCTCTAAAGAAGGTAGAAGGATATTTCTCTTTTGAACTTTGTATTTTTTTCCAAAAAGACTCTAATAAATAGGATTGGAACTTTTGTTCATCAATGACAATTTCAGCTAGGTCTATTTCAGATTTTGACTTCAACAAAGTTTGTTCAAATTTCCAATCAAGATAAATAATTTCAATGCTACTAACTTCTTCTTTAGGTAAAGATAAATATCTTTGAATTTGAGAAGTATCAGCTTGGAGTTTTGCTTTTCTTTTTCTGAGAATCTTTTCTGGATCTTGAATAATCTCTGGTGGGTCAGGGTCTGGATTTCCTCTCATACATACTCTTCTTGAAGCTAGGTTTTCCCAGTGGAGTTATCTTTCTCTAACAATGAAATCGTCAGATCAAAATTCAGCCAATATCTATATCCAAATATTTGTTTTCTCTCAAAAATCAAATTTTCCTTCGTTTGTCATTCTTTCCCAGGGAACATTTCTCCTTCGTTACCCGACAATGGCACCAAGATGTTATCACTCTGAATTTTCCTAGTTGTGGGGGGGAAATCCTATGGTAACCTTAAACCAAACTTTTAAATTGGAAGCTAGCCCTTCCAATCCAGAGAGGGCTCTCTCTAAAACTCAATCACTTGAACTGGTTTTTATCAATATACTGGCTAGCTCTTTAGTAATGTAAACAAGGTTTTCAAGATTTGGTTGAAACAGAGATTATATCATTGGGCATGGAGTCAAACTGTGGAATTTATCAAACTGCTGAGAGACTAGTGGTAGGAAATATCAATAACAAAGGCAAGATAGGTATCGCTTTTGCATACAAGTTGATTTATCAACTTTGGTAGTAGAGAAGGAAAACAATCATTAACACAGGGCATTTATCATGAACAAATTATGCATCAATCATTAGAAAGAAAAACATTAACAATATTTGAATGTATGAATTAGAGCATATAATATGAATTCCAACTCATATGATTCATTCAAACATGAAGAAAAATGGAAAAATGGAAAGGTACAGGAAACACATAAACATGAGAAGTTTTACATACTGCAAAAATGGTAACACATGAATCTCTGTATCAAAGAAAAACCAGTACTTATGCTCTTAGTAATTTTATTAATCTGGGAAAAATTTTCAATACTCAAAGTTTCTTCTCTCGGGTCCAACCCCAATTACATTCAAAAGCTTCATATTTATACAAAAAATGCTCTATGAGCCAACCCTAACAGAATATATTTATAAAAATAGCTTTGGTAACTAATGCCTATTTTTCTGGAACCACATCTCATCTTTGCCTTCAACTGTTTCCATCGGCAGCATATGAAGTCAAACTTGGAACACCACGTGCTCTCCAAAATTGTGCAGCTTTAAATATCTTTACTTAGGGGTGAAGTTTATATTTCATTTTTCCATATTTTTCCACAATATTTCGTTGCTCTTGAGAAGGAATTTCATAATCCGCCATTTCCTTTATCAAAATGTCTAATTCCACATGTGTTACATAATTATGAAATCATCTGTTGTGCTGCATTCTGTGCATCCGTCTCTTCTACTAAATTATGATGTTGCAGTTCCACGAACCATTGATACCCAAAAATTAGAAGCTTTCCAAATCATAATATTGTACTGCTTTCGCATATTCGAGCTTACTTCAACTCTCCAACTTAGCTTCTTATTTATACTTGTCCTACGTAGATGGTATGTCAACAAGTTGGTTGTAGCGTCCCTTCTTCCTTGCTTCATGATCAAGCTTAATTCACGCTTCCGCCACTTGTCATATTCTATGCCACTAAGGTATCACACCTTGTGGGACTTGCGCATACTTCGTCCTTTGCATAGTAGGTCTTGTGCACTTTGGAACCACTTCGTGTGGGGTCTTGCGCACTTAAAGTACCATCACTTGTGGTTTTTTCACACTTGACTTGTCTGACCACCACTTCCTTCCTAGACTCTTGGGCACTTCAACAACTTGTATACTTCTTCCAATTGGTGGGTATTGTGCACTTCTGAGAATTTCATACATGTTCAACCACTTCTTTCTCCCAAGCCTCTTACGCACTCCCGAAACTTGTCCAACCAACTCTTTTGAGTTAACCTTTGAAGTAGCATGACTAGGTGCACTTGGGACTTGCACATGTACCTTCTGTACTTCTTCAAACTAGATGTACTTTTGTAATCTAAATGTACTTCTTATGTACCTCTTCAAACTGGATTTCATATACTTCTTCAAACTAGCACAAGGATATTGAATCCTCTTTGACATCAGTTGACATCAATGACAACCAAATTTCAACAATATCCTCCGTTGGCATTAATGTCAACACCTCATGAAGTTGTGCATGTCAACACCTCATGAAGTTGTGTTCTTCCTCTATTTGAGGTACTCCCCGTGTGTTCTTTCTAGTTTGAACCTTTGATCTTCTGCACATCCTGTTGTCTGTGCTTTTCTGTTATCTTTCATTTCTGCACGGATCCCTTCCAATGATGCATGCCTCCTGATATTTCTCCTTTGTTTTTTTGCATGGCCTCCGATCAGTACTTCTCTATTATTTTTCATCTCTGCGCTGAACACATGCTTCATGATCTTTCTCCCCCTTTGATATCAATGGCAAATAGGTGCCTTCAATGCGCAATTTTAGGTTCTCCTTTCTTCGGTTTTGCGTTGGCCTTCATGAAGTTTCTTTCTTTGATTACTCCAGTTGTCTTCATGCTTTACTTTCTTACTTTTGCTGGAGTTGTTGTGCATAGTTCAGCGACGTTGCAATCTATGCATTCAACACTTTATCTGCAGTTGTCTCGAATATGCTCCCCTATACAGTTGCCAACTTCCTTCTATCTTGATCTTATGTTCCTCTCATATTAATCATTCACACTTCTTCATTCCTTACGTAATCTTCCTTTCCATCATCGTGTCGCATTTACAGTGCACTACGGAGTTCCATCTAATTTCGTTTTGCATTGACTTCCATGTCGATTTCTTCCAGTATCCAACCATTTTTTTTGGAGTATTCATTGCAGTGTGACCAATCTTCAACACATTTTCTAACTTCGCATATCTTGCCACGAAATCGAAATATTCCTTCTTAATATCGCACAGACTTCCATCTGTCATCTAGCATGGCAACAAGGTGATGTGACTAATAACTTGTGCGAAGAATTTGATGTGTCATTTTCGTACTCGAGCTTTTTAGGAAACATCATTTCAGTCACATGGAACAATGAGTTGTACTTCCGCTTATTGTCCTCTTGCTCAATTTCATTAACTCATGCAATGAATTTTGACATCTCCTTAGTTAGCTTCGAATTGCGCGGACATGAATGCAATTAACTTCAACTTCTCTTCAATTTATTTTCACGTGCGCGGGGAACCACCTTCCAATTCTATAAACGAGTTACACTTTGCCTGGTTCATCATCCTGGTTCATTCCCTGTCAAGTTTGTTCTAAGTGTTGTAGCATCTGAGTTTATTGTCTTCATCCATTATGTCTTCTTTCTTTCAAAGATTCAACAAATCGTTCGACAGTCTTCGCTCGATAGTTCAGTCGCAGTAGGCTGAGTTCGCACGACTAAAGGTGGACATTGGGATTTGGCAAATACAAATGAAATAATCTGACTTCATGCATTCGTACGCGTAATCGCAAGTCAATATTGATGGGTTATCCAATCTAAAACAGAGAGTCGACTTCCTAGAGAAGCAATAGCAACAAATTATTAACTTGTTGAACTTGATTAGGATGGAACAGTCCACTGCCAATACATCGTCCTCAACTCTACAGCTTTGTTTGTTGTTGCAATCCTCTGAATTCATTGAGCAAGCTCCAATGGACCTTGAACTTCATTTATCTCAGCAACCAATTGGTCATGATGTGTATTTGGACCTCTAGCTATGGCTCTGAATTAATTTTGTAATTCTCAATTTTGTTCAATACAACTCCCATCATTGTCTTTGTACTTCAACTGTCGTTAGGCCTTAGCATGCTACCTCTTGTACTTCAACACTATTTTCTGCGACAGAGGTCTCATGTAATTTTGTAAAGACAAATTTTGAATATAATACAAACTTCATTTATGTGTCTATGCAGAACTTATGTTTGCTCATCAACAATACTTAGTTGTACTCTTCTTTCTATTGTTCCATGTATGAGCTCTTTTATGCAACAATTCAACATATTCTTGCAAATAATTGAATATATGTGCATTTCCTTTGCAACATTACATTAGTGCGATTGCAAACTTCAAATGTTCTCTAACTGCAATACTTACTTACACATTCCTTGAATTCCTAATGAATATCATATTGAATTCAAGGATCTTACTTATCCTTTCAGAGATCAACAAGATGGAAAACAATCACTTGTTGTTTGCGACGAGCCTAGATCATTTGTTTGAGTAGCTTTCTTTACCCATTTCTTCATGTGTGCACATCCATTTTGATATTGTGCATGATTGTCTTCCCTTTTAGTCCTTGTGTTGCAGCTGATGTTATGTAGACTATTTCTATTTGGACAATTTATTGTTCTTCGACAATATTGATCCTTATGTCCAAAACCATCACATAAATAACATCTCATAGTTTGACAATATTTCGCAATATGACCATTGTAATTGCACCTTGCGCAATTCAATGTATTAATCCTTCTTCTAGTAGTGAAACAGAAAGAATTATGATCCTTGAAGGAGCTATCATACCTAATTATATTCAATTGGTTTGGACTGTACTTGTTGTCGCAGACCTTCTCAGTTGTTATCTCATATCCAAGTCCTAATTTATCTATTGGTGATCCCTAATCGCTCAATATCTTATCTAGGATTGATGTGTTGTTTCTGTATTTGCTTTCCATTTCTATGTCCTTTCCTGGATTTGTGCAGTTTGGAGTATAAATAATGATGTGACCTTGAACTTGTTTCTTCCCTTTCATCTCAGTCAATTCCTCTTCTAGGAAATATATCTCTCTATTCTTCTACTCTAGTTGACTTGTCAACAGATCATTTTTCTGCTTTGACTCTTCCAATGAAATATTCAATATTGATTCCTCTTCTTAAGGATTCCTGATTTTATCCATTGCGCAGTTTAATTGCTTCTCAAGATTCATTTCCTTTTCACTAACATGTTTTTCAAGAGACTCATGAATAACCTTGGCTTGCTTGAATTGTTCTTCATACTTTGATAGTTGGACCCACAAGAGTTTGTTCTTCCTCCTTGAGCTTTTTAATTCATCCAAGGACCTAACCATTTCACCTTCCCAGTCAACCTCCATAGATTTTCTTCTTGAGACTAATTATATGACTTCATTCCTGCGACATGTTTTGGAGGTGAATTAAAGGTTCCATGAAAGTTAGAATGATCTCCAGTTTTCTTGATAGGGGGACCACACTTTTTCTTTTCTTCACTACTTTCAGATTCTAGAAAGGGCATGAAAAGCACTTCTTTTGTATTATCATCACATTCACTTTCTTCAGACGAATTGATATCTTCCTTGGAGTACAAACTCTTCCTTTATTTAGGGACTTTCTTCCTATTCTCGTATTTTTCATGTGTGTGCGCCAACCTTCATTCATTCTAGTTAACCTATTCTTCATTGTCACTATCTCTATCTTCTTTATACGTACATTTTGAAGCAAAGTGGCCTACTCTTCCACATTTAAAACATTTGAAGGGTAACTTACCCTTATACTTGCCACACCCTCTTTTCAACTTTCTCACAAAGTTTTCTTCTTCCTCATATGACTCATCACAAGAGCCCTTGTCATGTTCGTGTTTTTCTTTCCCGGTAGCTTTAACGGTTGCTTCCAATCTAGTGGGATTTTCCCTTTCAGTTCTCATCTCATATAGTAAGGATCCCATGAAGCTCATCCTTTGTTAACTCTTCAAGATTAGTTCTGTCTTCTAATGCGGACACCTTTGAGTCAAATCTTGGAGGTAGATTTCTTAATATCTTCTGCACAATCGATTCTTTAATTAGAGTAACTCCAAGAATTTTGATGGCATTGACTAATTCATAAATTTGAAGAAAGTATGAGGCAACATTTTCTTCATCTTTCATTCTCAAAGACTCATACAGTCCAGAGTAAGTCTGTAGTTTTTCCTTGATTATTGTCTTGTCTCCTTCATAGATATTTCTAAGCTTGTCCCATACATCCTTAGTTGAAGCATAATGCGTGAATTTAGTGAATTCAGTGTCTACTAACCCACATAACAATACATTCCTTGCTCTTGAATTGCATTCATATTGTCATCTCTCAATTGGATCAACTAGTGCAGTTGCAGGAACATCATAGCCATTCTCAATAGCCAGACATCAGCACCGAAGGATTGCAGATATACTTCCATTCGTATCCTCTAGAAGGTGTAGTTGGAGACATCAAATCTAGATGATTTATCGGTGGAGATTCCTTCATGCTTGTCCATATATGCACAAAGATCTATCTTCCAGATGGTAAGTTGTCACTGAAGACACCCACTATGATACTAATTGTTGGAATCTTATTAATACTAAGAGGGGGGGTGAATCAGTATTATCGCAGTTATGAACAATTTTTACTTCTTAACAATTTGAACTATAACTTAAATTATGCATTCACCATAAACAGAAACATTTAACATCACATACGCAATACAGAGAACACAAATATTTTTACATGGAAACCCAAATGGGAGAAAAAAACCTTGGAATTCTCTCTTATATTAAAAATATTACATTCATGGAAGCATAAACTTCTGAAGTTCTCCAGCACCAACTGGAAGGAACCACCAACCCCCTAGTTTTATAGGCATCGACTTCAAGGAAGCACTGACTCCTTGATTTACCAGCTCTGACTGGAAGGAGACACCAACCCCATGTACCTTTCCCCTTCCTGCCACCCTGATATGACTATAGAATATATTTCTTTGTTGTTCCATTGATCCACACACTCTTAACATTAACTGAAGTTCATTTCATTGTGCACACCTTCCGTATACTGAGATCTTGCAATCGCTGAACTTCACTACATTACGTCAACATTACACACTTGATCTCATACTTCATAACAATCTGCAATATGTCTGTTGCTTCAACATATTGTCTATTTCTACGCATCTACAGACTCAACTAATACTACGCATCCTATTATGTGATTTTGTTCTAAACTTATGTTGATCCGCATGTGGCCAGGAAGCATGAGGGGGACAACAGGTCGACTGAATGAGTCGGCTCTGTAGCATAAGAAATAGAATAAGAAAAGCAGGAATACACTACACAGACAGAACACAAATACATACAGACAATATGCAGGAATGTGAACTGATCTTCTCTATTACTGGATATGATATCATCGATTGATGTATGTTACAATATTATACATGCTTATATAGAGAGTGTTGAGACGCTTGGGTGCCATTTCGTTATGTTCAGTTACAAGAAAAGTTAGAACGGTTCGACAGTTCAACCGTTACAGTCAACTGGAAGACAGAGAGACAATTTGTCACAGTTCAACAGTCGCAAGTCGCAGGTCGACGCTGCATGTTGACGTCGTGAAACTGTGAGGTCGCGGAACTTGTCGAAGTCATGGAGTTTTCGAACCCGTGTCGAAGTCGGAACTTGTTGAAGTTGTGTCGACGTCGATGACTTGTTGAGGATGTGTCAATGTCGATGACTTGTCGAAGATGTGTCGAAGTTAGCATTCGACAATAATGCCAATTGCGATGTGGATCAGACCTCCTTCCTTAAGAAACGATGGTCCCCATTGTTTGCTCGTGAAGGTGAGGAAACTTGTCGGTCAGTGCAGTAGCAGAGTATTATTTTCCTTGAGATGGGATTTGTCTGGCTTTAGCAACCTGGAACAAGGGAATTGTGTTCGTCCTTGTATGGCATACTCGTCGTCCCACAATGGTGTCGCAAGGATGAGGCTCCTGAACATATGGATTGATGTCGTTGGATTCTGTTGTCGGTAAATCACTATGTTCCAATAGTGGTGCATGGTATGGTCGAAGTATATCCACATTGAATACTGGGTGCAGACCCAAGCATATAGGAATGTCAAGCTAGAAATCGTTTTCTCCAATCTGTCGAAGAATACTGTACGGGCCATATCGCAAAGGTTTGAGCTTCTTGAATGGACTGGTGAAGTGCTCCTTCTTGAGATGTAACCAGACCTTATCCCCAATTTGGAATGAATGAGGAATACGATGCTTGTCATGTCAGGACTTAGCTTTCACGTTTTCTCGTTGCAACATTTCTTGTGCTTGCTTCTGGATGTCGCAAATCTGATCTCAAAACTTCAAGGCTTTATCAACATCCCGCTGGTTGTAGTTGGTGTCAGAGTTCGATTGTGTCGAGGAGATGATCAATTCGATAGGCGCTGAGGGTTGAAATCCGTAATAGATCTCAAATGGACTCTTTCTTGTAGATTTGTGCTGAGCATGATTTTAACTATGTTGTATGTATGGAAGACTTTCATCCCATGTTCGTCGATGCTTGTGGTTGTACATGTGAAGCAGTTGTACTACCAATCGATTCACAAGTTCCGTCTGTCCGTCAGTCTAAGGATGGAAAGTTGTCGACAATGAGATTCATGTGTCTAGCTGTTGCTAGAGAGTCTTCCAAAAGATACTGACAAATCTGGAATCTCAATCAGAAGTAATGGTTGTCAGTAAACCAAAGTGTTTCCAAACATGTGTGAAGAAGAGTTGAGTAGTCTGTTGCACTGTCGTGGTCTTCTTGCATCGAATGAGAATGGCCATCTTGGAAAATCTGTCAACTACTACTAAGATGGCGTCATGTTGATGTTTGGTAGTAGGATATCCCGTCAAGTATTCCATATAAATAGATTCCCATGGTCGACTAGGAACTGGAAGAGGTGTGTACAATCCCTGTCATCAATTAGGCAGTTTAGCAATGTCACAAACCATGCCTGATCAAATGTACTTGTTGACGTCAGTTTTAAGTGTAGGCCAAAAAAAATACTTCTAGAGAATAGCAAGTGTCTTTGCTACTCCAAAGTGTCTTGCAGTCTTGTTGTAGTGCATGTCCCAACTGAGCTATTGTTGATGTTCATCGGTCGGTACACAAAGATGTCCAAGCTTGTATAGCAAGGTATCTTTCAGGAAGCAGTTGGAGGTCGACGACTTGTCAGTTTGAATCTATCAGTAGACTGGTGAAAATTCGATGTCATCCTGATACAATTGAGGCCAATTGGTTGTGTCATACCCCTGCATACTCATCACTATGAAAAGGAGAGTAATGGGTGGTTGACTGAGACAATCGGCGACGGCATTAGATTTACCTTTCTGATACTTAATCACCAACTGGAATTGTTGTAGGTGATTAATCCACTTGAGTTGTCTGGTTGTTTGTAGTTTTGACTGGGTCGGAGCAAACTATAGAGACTTATGGTCAGTGAGGATGACCGTTTCCTTACCAAGGATGTAATTCCTCCATTGCTTGAGAGATTTCACAATGGCGTACATTTCTTTTTCGTACGTCGAATATATTCTATGTCGTTAAAAGTTTCAGAATGAAAAGCGACTGGGTGACCATACTGAGTGATCACTATGCCCAAGGCATAGTCCGATGAGTTCGTCTCAATCTCAAAGGATTGATGCAAATCAAGTAACACAAGTACTGGTGCAGTGCAGATCTTGTGCTTGAGATGTTCAAAAGCTTCGTGTTGTGTCGGTGTCCATTTAAAGACAGTTTTTCCATTTCCCTTCGTCAACTTATTCAAGGGCCAGGCTATGTGACTGAAGTCGAGTATGAATCGTCGATAGAAATTCGCCAAACCAAGAAAAATTCTTAGTTCTTGAATGCTTTGAGGGATGGACCAACCTTTGAGGATATGTACTTTGTCTGGATCAACGTGAATTCCTGCAGAGTCGATTACATAACCAAAATATTTGATGTTTTTCATTGCAAAGGTACACTTGTCCATGTTCAAGTAAATTCGATGTTGTTGGAGAGTGTCGAGGACTTGTCGAAGCTGTCCGACATGTTCTTCCCATGATCAACTGAAAATCAATATGTTTTCAAGGTAGACAATGACCCATTTGTCGATGAAAGGTCATAGAATGTTGTCCATGTATCGCATGAAGGTCGCAGGTACATTGGTTAAGCCGAAAGGCATGACTAACCATTCAAACAATCCTTCCTTGGTCTTGAAAGTAGTTTTCCACACATCTGAGGGATCAATTGGAATCTAATGATATCCCGACTTAAGGTCGAGCTTAGTAAAGAATTTAGCACCTTTCAGACAGTCGATGAGCTCGTCTATCCACGGTAGAGGGTAGCGATTCTTTACCAAAATTTTATTGAGTTCCCTGTAGTCGATGCATATGCGCCAAGTCCCGTTTTTCTTTGGAACGAGGACGATTGGACTTCCACAAGGAGAGGAGCTAGCTCGGATATGACCTTTGTCGATAAATTCTTGGATTTGTCTGTGAATCTCTTCATTTTTTAGAATGGATCTTCTGTAAACAGATGTGTTAGGAAAAGAAGAACTAGGAGCAAGTTCAATGGAGTGTTTTACCTGGCAATGTCGAGGTACTCCATCCAACTCTTGGAATAAACTTCGATACTCGTCAAGAACCTTTTCGATCAACTGCTTCTGGCGGGAGCTGCATTGGTTGGTGAGCCGACTTGTTGTTGTAATCTTCCTAGAATGTTGCGGTTTGATCATGATTAATGAGAACTTCTAAGCATGATTGATGATCTTCTTTGTCTATTTAGCAAATATCATTGAGACCGTTGGTGTAGGTCATCATTCTAGTATGCCATACCATCGTTTTTGAATTTTTTCAATCACCTTCTGAGGCCGTGACTGGTAACTTCCATGGCGATCCCATAGGCAAGGTTTCCCAAACAGGGCGTCAGCTATGGAGAGTGGTGCTATGTTGCAGAGTACTTCATCTTCAAAAGGATTTATGAAGTAGGTGAGTTTGCATTGTCGGGTGATCCGTATTTCCTGTCCATCCTTCATCCAACCGATGTTGTAAGGTTGAGGATGCGGAGTGGTGACAAGACCTATTTTCTTCACAAGATCTTCAGAAATGAAGTTCTTCTGCCTACCGTTGTCCACAATCAGATGTAATGGATTATGCTGAACCCGTATCCGTGTATGGAACAGGCGCTCTCGTTCCTCCTTGTTGACGATAGTCGGGGCTGTTGGAGTTGTCGATGTTGATGTCAATAGGTTCGTTGCTTCTGGATCAGATTCTTCCACCATCTTCTCAAACGTGTCATATGTCAAAACTTTTTCCAAAAATGCCTTTCGAGCTTTGCATTCAGACGTATCATTGCAAGATGAGTGCTGGTAATCACACCATTTCTCGACCGGGGGTTGTTTGTTGCGTTCCCTTTTCTTAAAAGGATTTTTGTCGTGATCTGGCTTTAGTGGAGTCGGATGAGAAGATTTCAACTTGTCGAAGTCAGCTGATGTCTTCTTGTTAGGTGGTCCTCCTAATGTTAGATTTGTCGTGAAGCGTGCTTTCCCTTTCTTCTTGGTTTCAAGTTTGTTGGCATAATGGAATGCATCCATGAGTGTATTGACAGTTAGAAACTCCATCTCTTGCTGAATGTATTGGTACAATCCATTGATGTACTTCAGAACAAGCAATTTCTCTTCTTCTTGGACGCCAAGTCTAGCCATGATTCGATAGAACTCATCGGTGTAACTCTATACTGATTGGTATTTCCATTGCCTTAGATTCTGCCACTTCTTATATTGTTGGTCAAGGTACTTGGGTGGGTAAAATTCCTTCCAGATTTATTCAAAAAAATTATCCCATGTGTCGATGGGGTCTCTACTTTTCTCCATCTTTGCTGAGAAGTTCTCCCACCAGCAGTGCACAAATGTTGACATCTTTAAGGCTGCAAAGGTGATCTTGTCGTCTTCTGAGAGTTGATTCACAGAGTAATAGGATTCCAATTTTTGCACCCAATTATCAACGGATTCTACGTCAATCTTTCCTTCTAGATTCAGTATGTCCAAATTCATTTGCACTTTGAAGGGGATGATTTTGTCTGAGTGAGTTCTCGTCGAAAATCCTCTGGATGTCGAAGAAAATCGCGTGAGAATTTCATTGAACTGGGGAACATTTCAGTCTATTTTCTATCCAGTGCTTGCTCAATAATTTGTGTTGTCTCGTCGGTTGCATGTCTATCGTCTGTTTTTTCTGCCATTTCTGGAGGTAGTGTCTTCTTGGATTGTTGATATTGCGAGCGTGTTTGAACAGGAATAAGTCGGTAACTTCATTGGAAGTGTCTACGCAAACTTAAGCACGAACAAAGCTGAGAGCTCTAATACCAATGATCCACAGTTGGCCAGGAAGCACGAGGGGGACAACAGTTCGACTGAATGAGTCGGCTCTATTATGGAGGAAGCATAAGAAATAGAATCAAAGCAGGAATACACTACACAGACATAACACAAATACATATAGAAAATATGCAGGAATGTGAACTGATCTTCTCTATTACTGGATATGAGATCATCGATTGATGTATGTTACAATATTATACATGCTTATATAGAGAGTGTTGAGACACTTGGGTTCCTTCTCGTTATGTTCAGTTACAAGAGAAGTTAGAATGGTTCAGCAGTTCAACGGTTACAGTCGACTGGAAGACAGAGAGACAATCTGTCGCAGTTCAACAGTCACAAGTCGCAGGTCGACGCTGCATGTTGACATCGTGAAACTGTGAGGTCGTGGAAATTGTCAAAGTCGTGTCGAATTCGGAACTTGTCAAAGTTGTGTCGACGTCGATGACTTGTCGAAGATGTTTTGAAGTTAGCATCCGACAATAATTCCAACTGCGATGTGGATCATACGCATTTGTATCAGATCACTCACATCATTCTAAGCACCCTATGCTATGCTACACTTCTATCTTGGCGCATCTGTCTTAGATAATTTGTGACCTTCTGTGTATCATTTGTGATTCTTCCTTTTTGTTCTTCACACTTGTCTAAGATAAATCTCATCTTATTGCACATCATCTGTTGTGTTTCATATCTGTCCTCACACATATGTCTTAGATAAACTATATCATCTTGCACATCACTTGTTGTGCTTCAACACTTCATCTTTCTGTGCATCATCCATTGTGTTGCATTTTGTGCATTCGGCCCTTCTACTATATTATGTTATTCTGGTTCCACAAGCCATTGATACCCCAAAATTAGAAGATTTCCAAATCAAAGTACTACCACTTTCACATATTCAAGATTACTTCAACTCTCCAACTTGGCTTATTATTTATACTTTTCCAACACAGACGGTATGTCCACAAGTTGGTCATAGCATCCATTTTTCCTTGCTTCGCGGTCAAGCTTAATTCACACTTCCTCCACTTGTCATATTCTGTGCCACTCAGGTTCACACCTTGTGGGACTTGCGCATACTTGGTCCTTTGCATAGTAGGTCTTTCGCACTTTGGAACCACTTCATTTAGGGTCTTGAACCCTTAAAGTACCATTGCTTGTGGGCTTTGTATGCTTGACTTGTTCGACCACCACCTCCTTCTAGGACTCACTAGCAAATTATGACCCAAAATCCGACGAGAAAATCCAACGACATCCAACAAAATTGACTATGTCGTCGGATTTCACCTTCAAAATTACGAATTTTGATTTATTTTTTTTTAATTGATACATGCAGGACTTGTCGGATATCCGATGGCAGTTAGATATCTAACGAGTGCAGTCGGAAAACTGACAGGTATAGTCGGATATCCGACACCAATTATATAATGGTAACTATGGTCATATCATCGGATATCCGACACTGATTCTTTAACAGTAACTATGTTCATACCGTTGGATATTCGACGAACCTTATTGATTTTAAAATCTATAAATTATGGAAACATTCTGACATGTTTGCTATACAAGCGACGGTTTGCGGAAATTATTTTATTCTTCGACGGACTCTTTTCCGTAAAAGAATACATAAGTATTTCTATTGTTTTTGTGATTAAAAATATTGAAGTGTGGAGCTTGATTTTCTAAGATCGATAATCTTCATTCAATCTATTTATGAGAAAATGTCAAATAGCAATATTCTTGATCCAGACGAACAAAATCGATAATTGCTTGCTAGATTGTGGGATGGACTGAAAAGAAAGGGTGATGGGAAATGTTATTGTCCATGTAGTCAATGTAGGGGCTTAAAGAGGAGAAGAATAAAGATCACAACAGCCAGAAAACATTGTAGGGAACATGGACACATTGAGGGGGGACATGAATATCATCCATTTGTAAGTTTTGCATTATATATGTTTTTATATTGATTGCTTTTGTAAATGTATGTATTATTTTAATATTTATTATATTAACTTATAGCTATTGATGGTTTCATGTAATTATAAAGGAAATACATCCTACGACATATCGTCCGGAGGAAGTGCTTTCAGAAAAAGTACCGAAGGAACATGGAGCTATGAATAATGGAGAACAAGTTAATGATCATATTGAAGAAGATGAACATATTGATAACATAGTTGAAGATGATGGTACAAATACAATGATCCATGATACATTTAATGTTAGAATGGATGATCATGATGATCAAGCCAATGGCATGTAGTAGTAAAATCATTGATATAGTTGGGAACAGGGGAGGTCACGTTGAAACGACTTCAGCCGACCGCCGTAAGCCTGCGGCTACTCCCTAAGTGTTCAGGCGTCATGTTGATCGCTGAAACGGAGACTTCACGCTGATTCATTTTCGTCTGGCCAGTGCAAGCCTGTGGATGCTTCCTGCGTTCAAGCAGAATGACAGCCAGCTTTGCCTTAGCAGTCCATTCATCCACAGCTGGAGGTTAGATCCTGGTCTCGCTCTCCAATGGGGGAAATGCATCCTATGGCCATCCTCCCATGTTTGTTCAAGAAATACCTGTTCCATCCATTGTGGTGGTAGAAGAATCTCTGATTGAAGCAAGGAATTTTGCAGAGTCATCTTTGGTTTGTCGCTTCAATGGGTTCTGGCCTCACCTGGTTTCTCTCCATAAGTGGATCTCGTAGATATGGAAGCCCCTTGTTTCTGAGTAAATTTCTATTTACCCCTTTGCTCAGGGTTTTTTTGTTGTGGATTTCAATTATCCTAAGGATAAACAGATCATTCTTGACTCTGGTCCATGTTTTCGGGGAAGCTCGGGGCTATTCATGAAACCCTGGAGCCCTCTTTTCAACCCAACTACTGACCAGATCTCATCTGCTCCATTTTGGGTTCGGCTTCCAAATTTTCCCTTACATCTCTGGAAATTGGCCTCGCTTAAATCTATTGGCAATGCATTGGGTTCCTTCTACGATTGCAGTCCAGAAACAAAGGATTACATCAAAACAACCTATGCTCGCATCTGTGTGGAAATGGACTTTAACATTGGCTTTCCTGCTGAGATACATTTGACCAGCAAGGATTATTTGTGGGTGCAAAATCCTGACTATGAAAATGTGATGTTCAAATGCAGATCTTGCTTCGCAACCGGACATATTGTAAAATATTTCCCAAAAGCCTCTCAGATCCCCAAATCCAAAAAGCTTCATCAAAAATCCACTTGGTGGGAAGGAGCAAGCTCCAAGCATTATACAGTAAGCAGAAATGAAGATCTATCCAAAGAGGCTCCATCACAAGCTAAGGATTCTTCTCAGGCTAAAACAGAGGACACTCTTCAAGAACAAAGGATCCTTGCCAACGACAAAGACCCACCTGTAGCTCCACGAGTTAGTGCTATCCAAGCCCCTTAGGATGCACACGAAAATGCAGCACCCATTCTCAAAGCCTTTTTCGAGCCATCAGATTGGATCAAAGTCAATAAAAAGAAAAGAGGAGCTTCACCCTCTTTGAAGCCATAAGAAAGTTTAACTTCTCCAATAAAAACAAGAAGCCAACAAACTTCATATCGTTCATTCCTGGATTGTATCGAGTTGTATGAAAGAAGTAGGACAACAGCAATTTTGGTCTTGCTAGTAGCGAATGTAGCCCAGCTCCTTATTGGGCAGTAGGTTAGAAGATTCAATCTCCATAGAATAGGAAAGTATCAAGATAAGTTAAGACTGGTTGTAGATGATCAAGGAGTCATGGACATAGTCCTCTCTTGGGATCAGTCTGTTTTCAGAACAATGTAATCTTTGATTTTCTTTTTCTTTTTTATATATAAAAGCTCTTAACCATTTTTGTTAAAAAAAATGATCATGATGATCATGAAAATGATGATTTTGATGTTATTCATGATTTACCTCTTCTTGAGAAGGCATACGAACCCCTTTATGAGGGCTCCAACACAAATCTTCGCTCTGCTATATTGTTGATAATGAACTTGAAGGATATGAATGGTCTTTCAAACATATCAGTCACATGGATGTTAAGGTATGTAATATATTCCATCACATAATATATATGATCGCGCTAAAGGTTATCACTATTCGTCTAATAATTTTATTGTTAATCATAAGTCAAATTAATACAGATGAAATGTGTTTAATTAATATTATTTATATATTATATTAACTAGATTTTTATTTTTATTTGTTGTAGCTTGATAGCTGAATTTTTGTTACCACCGTCAAATATTTTACCTCGCACATATCAAGATTTATCTGCCATCATGAAAGAAATTGGAATGCAATATGAAGCAATTCATGCATGCCCCGATGACCATGTTATATATTATAATCAACATGAATTTGAAACAGAATGTTAAGAATGTCATATCAGTAGATATCGAACAGATCAAATAACAAAAAAGGTGCCTCACAATGTTCTTCGTTATATTCTCATTATTCCACGTTTGCAATGACTGTTCAGGTGCAAAAACATAGCGCAATTTATGGATTACCATGCACGGAACGGAAGTCAAGATGACATTATTCGAATGTCTGCAGATGGGTCTACATTTAGAGATATGGAGGAAAAATGGCCTCACTTTAAAGAAGAACCTCGTAATCTTAGGATTTCTTTGGCAGTAGATGGTGTCAATCCATTTGCAGAGATGAGATCTGTTTACTCGGTGTGGCCTATTTTTGTTATCAACAATAACATTCCTCCATGGTTGTCAATAAAGAGGGAGCACATAATGTTGTCGATGATTATTCCAGGTATATTATGTCTATAGCTTTTTTTTAATGTAGTGGCATCTCATTTGTCGTATTTTGTTGCATAATTTCATATATATATTTTGCATTTTTCTCTTGTGCATGGTTTTTATATCTAAATGGTACTCATAATTATATATTTTATATGTTCAAATCAATCAGGTAAGTGCCAAGTTAAAGATATGAATGTATATATCGAACCTCTTATTGACGAGCTACTATAGTTATGGAATGGAATCACTATGTATGACGTATCTAGACCAATACGACAAAGACAATTTCAATTCCATTCAATTCTTGTATGGACAATACATGATGCCCCAGGGTTAACCCATTTTTGCGATTTGTAATTATAAGTTCCAATTTAATTGCATTTAATTTTATGAACTAGTTAATATACTATGCACACATTTTTTTTTAAATAATCCATTCATTTTATATATAATTATAAATGACATAGATAATCCATCTCTTTATGTAGGTCTTCAGACAAAGGGAAAATTTGCATGTCCAGTTTGTGGTCCTAAGATCAAATCTCGTCGTTCAAAAAGCTTAGGAAATGAGGTGTTTGATGAGTATGGGCACTTCCTCTCTAAGAATCACAGGTATCCAACTACCGAAAAACATATGTTCAATGGGAATCAAGAGACTGCATTAAAACCGCAGAGAATGACACCTCACCTATCGAAGTTTTAATATAATAGAAATCGTCAAGGTACGTATGAATCATCGTATTTGAAATGTTATGTATTTTTTTTATTGTGTGTTGTTTACTGTAATTGACATTGATTTCTGTAATTTATTTATAAACTATGATTCATGATGGCTGTCGTGATCACGAAGGCATTAATGGGCTTCCACGAGGAATGAAAAGTTATCTTAGACAATTCAGTAGGTTGCCCTACTATGAGCACCTACAAATTGATCATCTGTTTGATACAATGCATATCGGAAAGAATGTGACTAAAAAATTATGGCGAATATTGGATGGAAGGAGTGAGAAAGAAAAAATTATCAAAATTTGCAAAGACATTCAAGAAGGAAACCATGCAATGAAAGACGTCATTCAATTTCATAGCAACGGAGACCAAATTAATATACACTCACTTCCATGGATGTTAACGGAGCAGCAAAGTAATGTTATAAAAGAAGTCATGCGAAAAAATAAATTTCCCACCGGATTTTGTACGAACATGAAGAATATTACAACAAAGAAAGGTGATTTTGCGGGGGTGAAAATGCATGATTGGCATGTCTTCATGAAGGTAATTATTATGGTATGCATATAATTATTGCATTTTTTTATTCCAGTGCATATTGTTGGTATTTTGTTTGTCTACTCTTTGTTTAAAAAATGAAACAATTTGTATATTGTGTTGGGTGTGTTATATCTCTTCACATGGTGGGTGCATGTACACCACGATCCCAAAGTCCGCACGGAGTGCAAAAAAAAATTTGGGCTGTTTTTTTGCTTTTTTGTTGTTTCGGCCCATTGTATTCTTTCTAATCCCGGTAAAGGGATTAGGGTTTTAGATGTTGCGAATACTATATATTGTATTGTAAATGGTTAAGAAAACATATAATGAAAAGAGTTGTGCAGCTCTAATTTTTGATGGTTTTTTCCCGGTTAAGGGTTTCCAGGTGAAAATCTCTGTGTTATGCGTGTGCCATTGTGTATTTTATGTTTATGGTTAAGAATCTGTATGATTTTTTCTGCACTGTTAAGGTTTAAAACTATCATATTGTTACATTATGTTCTACCTCTCTCTCTCCTGAACAACTTTGACAACAATGTCAAACAAGTTATATATAATCTTGGGAAATACATGAGGTAAGTAGCGACTTTTTGCATGCGCTTAGTGTTTGTTTAATTCATCGTAGAACTTATATTTGATTTTTGTGCACTAATTCATGTTATGTAATATAATGTTTTTTTTGTTAAATCTCGTGATTTGTTTGCGTCACTTGTAGATGGTTTTCATCTAAAGAAATCCATAAAGAAGATATAAATTATTGGAGGAGAGAAATTCCTTGTCTCATGTGTGAAATGCAGAAGCATCTACCTTCGGCATTTTTCAATGCACAAGAACACTACCTCATACACCAAGTTGAGGAGATTGAATTGTGTGGACCTGTGCACTCAAGGTCCATGTGGATGGTTGAGGGGCACTTTAAATTTTTGAAGGGTTTGGTTAGACAACGAGCACATGCTGAGTGTTCTATGATGGAGGGATATATGGTATACCAAAACATGTCATATATTAGTGAATATCTTCCTAAATTGTCGTCAAAGCTCAATTTATGTCGCATTTGTGATCCAGACTCCAATAAAAATTTCAAAGGGGAGTACCCAAAGGGGAAAGGTAGATAGAGGAAGGTGAAAGGTAATTATTATCTAGTTGAGATTAATTAATATAATACATTTGACTATTGATTTTTATGTATATATCATACATATTATATTTTTATATTCAATATGCATCAATTAAGACTATATACTTTGTTAAGTGAATATACATTTGTATTAAATTTTAATTTTATTGTCATCAAACAGTTGGTCGAGAGTGGGATGCACTTCATTTATACATCGCAAACAATCTTGACTGGATGAAGGTATGGATTGAACGATGTGAACATTCTGGTCATGGAATTTCATGGGAAGGTGTGGCTTCATTGGTTAAATTAGCACATTGCAATGGAGATACCAATCTTACACAAAGGGAAATCGATTTATCATATGGTTTAAAAGATAAGCAAGCAAGCATATCAATCAACCACACTATTTATTTTTTTGCAAACATATTGATGTACACGTTGATTTTTTTCCCTGTATGGCATAAACATGCACTTAATCATAAATATTGGATCATTATGTAATCTTTACATGTATGGCTTGATGTAGGTAAAACACCATAAGGCTATGTGGTGGAATGGATGTAGATATCGCATCAAAAAGTTGGATGAAACGAAGAAAACATCAGATTGTGGGATATCCGCAGTCTTTGAGGTGACCAATGTTTCCTCTAGAAGTGACAGACATCCAGAACTCTCAGAAAATCGATACTATGGGTATTTGGAAGATATTCTTCAGTGTGACTTTAACTCCTTCAAGGTAGTTATGTTCATTGTCAAATGGTATAGGTTACGATTGAATCAACATGATCCCGATAAAACTATTATTGAACATGATAATGGATTTACCATGGTTAATACAAGGTTGTTTGATCCAGGAACGGAACCCTATGTTCTTCCAAGCCAATGTGAACATGTATTTTACTCTGAGGTTCCAGATAGAGGGGGTTGGTCATTTGTTGCAAGACATGATCCAAGGGGAAGGCCAATAAAGTATAATGTAGAGAAAGGTAATGAAGAGGGGTCTCGAAGAAGAAGATCAACATGAGTTAGATGATCATGTTCCAGAAGAAGATGTCGAAGAATTAGTTGAATCAGATGATGTAGCAGACAATATCCATGAATATGATATCGATGATGACATGATGATCATAACTGAAATCGATGATGATGATGATATGGCCAATCCTTACAATGTTGACTCTAGATCGGATGATACAAATGATGACTTGGATGAAGAAGATGATAAAGTCCATTGAAGTGTATGAGGTATGCCTTAATATATCTACTCTATATATTTTGATTTGATATTGCGATAGAAATATTGAATTTTATTGGTACGTATAAATTAATTTTTTCTTAGTGTTTTTGCCATTTTCTTGTAAATATAAATTAGCATTGCTTCTTATAAAGTATGACAAAAAACACAATTAATTTTTTTTTACATAGATTTTGTCGGGTTATGGGGAATTGAGAGTGATGTGAGGGGGGGGAGGGGCCATAAGAGCTTCCACCTTCACGTGGTTGGCCCTGTTCAGTAGATAATATCAAATTATTCTCAAAACAAAGAGAAGCTCAGTAAGGAAATGCACAATTACCATACTAACCCAAATGGCGTGCTTGATCATGTACTGCATGGGTCCAACATTGAAATTTTTTTAATTTGTGTTGGCTTGGACTGAAATTTGGCATGGTTAGACTAGACGCATGCATTGACGGTGTGGGAGGGTTTCCAGGCTCAAACATGACTGAAACTAACAATTCAAGCATCAAAAACCATACCTATAGATTAATTAATGTGCTACACAGGACCAACATTGAAATTTTTTAAATTAGTGTTGGCTTGGACTGAAATTTGGCATGGTTAGACTAGACGCATGCATTGATGGTGTGGGAGGGTTTCCATACTCAAACATGAATGACACTAACAATTCAAGCATCAAAGACCATACCCATAGATTAATTAATGTATTACACGAGGCCAACGTTCAAATTTTTTCAATTTGTGCTTGCTTGGACTGAAATTTGGCATGGTTATACTAGACACATGCATTGACGGTGTGGGAGGGTTTCCAGACTCAAACATGACTGACACTAAAATTTCGAGCATCAAAAACCATACCTATAGACTAATTAATGTGCTACACGGGGCCAACGTTGAAATTTTTTAAATCTGTGCTTGCTTGGACTGAAATTTGGCATGGTTAGACTATACGCATGCATTGATGGTGTGGGAGGGTTTCCAGACTCAAACATGACTGGCACTAAAAATTTGAGCATAAAAAACCATACCTATAGATTAATTAATGTGCTACATGGGGCCAACGTTTAAATTTTTTTAATTTGTGCTTGTACGGACGGAAATTTGGCATGGTTAGACTAGACGCATGCATTAACTGCATGAGAGGGTAAAATCCCAAGGTAAAATACGAAGCACATTATCTCATTCAAGGATGGTACAAGGTAAACCCTATATTTTTCATGCCACATATGGTACAAGGTAAACCCTATAAAGTAATATTAGGATGGAATAAACTACAAATATATAGAACACAACTAGAAATATGAGACAATAATGGTTTGAAATATGTTATAACATATATGTTAATGCATATATTAACATATATAATATTTCATATATATTAATATATGTCATAAAATATACATGGTAATGCAAAGAAACAACTCTCAACAACATATTATATCATTGTCTCTTGTTACGATGAAGAATGTAGTGAAATGTGATGCTTGGTGTGAAATGTAGAATCTCATGAATTGAGTTTTTTAATACAATTTGCACCCAAGGAATCCACTGAGGGAACTTATATTTGGGCCTCACATCCAATTAATATAGGTGCTCCTTGAAAGGTAGTGGGGAGGAGTGTAATGATGGGCTCATTCATCCCTTTAGGTACACCAACCATCAATTAGGGGTGGGGCATTTTTTCATCTCTATATCCCATCCATGCATCCTTGTGTTTATAATAGTATTTTAATCTCATGCTTGGTTGTAGTTTTTAATAGCGCTAACGCAACTGTGAAGGTTCTTCAATAGAGTAAATGGGCATAGACGTTTCTTAGGAAAATGAAAATTTAAAATCATTTTTTGATGAATCATTTAGCACCATATATATTCCAAAATTATATATAAGTGCTTTCCATTTGATAGGGATTACAATTCCTTGCAATTTTTAATGTTCTAGGTATTTAATAGAAATAAATCACAAAATAATATCACCAATTTTGATGAATATTCATGTAACATGGGGAATAATTGTGTGATATGACCAAATGTTTAACATATATTTCAATACACTATTGACGACCTTCTTGAAAAGGGACCTGGTGTAAGATTGTTTTCAATACCCCCACCTTAAGCAAGGACATTCATTTGATAAGTGACCTTCAAAATTATATATTGTGCACCATACTTGCTTGTGCCTTGCCTCAGCTCTTGTAGACTCTTATATATGTTATATATGTTTCATTAAAGTGAGAGAAAATTTTGTGTGGAGTTGGGAGGTCACAATGTATCCTATCATCAACTCAATTATCATGACCTACTCAAGAGATTCCCTTTGTGAAGCCCACATTTGTTGAATGAAAATAATCTCAATCAAGTGCAAGAGTCCCAAACTAAACCATTCCTTATATTGTATGTCAAGTATTTTGTACACTGATTTTCTCATTTGGTCTCAACGCCTTTGATCACACTCCCATATAGTTTATCCTGTGATTTTCTTGATATGTATTCACTCTATGTGAACCTACTAATCAACATTTTTTTTGGATCAACACTATAATAAAGGCTTTCTTCCCTTTGTTTAACATCCTAATGGTACATGGAGAGGATCTATGCACATACTTCATGTACCATTACAAGGTACGACTTCTCAAGGTCATTTGGAACTAAACTTGCTTAGTTTCAGTATTTGTAATATATTTAGCATTCCAAATAGCCCCACACAAGAACTAGTGTTGCTTAGCATCCCCTATTGGTTGTGGAGCTAGATCTTCCAATCTCATAGATGATATTGTCTTAGCCATGCACCCCGGAGGATTGTACACCCGTTCTGCATTTTTAGGGGTTCGGGGGCAATGCCCCCAAGTCACGGGGGTGCGGGGGTGGAGCCCCCGCGAACGGGGGTTCGGGGGCAGCACCCCCGAGAAATGGGGGTTCGGGGGCAATGCCCCGGAGAAAAATTTTTGGGGCTGTTTTCGCTAGTTGTTTTGCGGGCCCATGGTTTTGGGTATCCCGTGGTATTTTTCCCATTGTATTTTCCCTATAAAAGAAAGACATTGTAATATGGCTAGGGTTGATGTATTAGGTTTTATGCATTGTAAAGATCTCTGAGATCTATGAAGAGAGACTGTGAGATAGTGAGGAGGAAGTGTAGCGGTTGTGCTGCAGGTTGTATCCCTTCACCTTGCTGGATGGTAATAATAATAAGGACTGGAAAATTCAGTGTGGACGTAGCCCAAGTTGGGATGAACCACGATATATCTTTGTCTCTGTTGTAATGTGTGTGTGATTATATTTGCATTTCTGTTTATTGTTATTGCTCTGCAATCCTGTTTTTCTAACAATTGGTATCAGAGGCAAAGGTCTATTTGGCAGATAAACCCACAGGAAGATAGGGTTTCTGGTTTGAGTGGGAGCAATGGCAGAAGAAGGAAAGTTTAAGGTCGAGAAGTTTAACGGCCAAAACTTCCAGTTATGGAAGATGCAAATGGAGGACTATCTGTACCAAAAGGATCTATTCCTACTGTTGGGAGGAAGAGCAAAGCAGCCGGCGGCTATGAAGGACGAAGAATGGGAGGTTCTTGACAGAAAGGCTCTGGGAACAATACGGCTGAGCCTGGCTTCGTCAGTGGCTTTCAATATCTCAAAAGAAACGACAACGGAGGGTTTGATGAGCACACTGGGTAAGCTGTATGAAAAACCCTCAGCCTCCAACAAGGTATTTCTGATGAAGCGTTTATTTAATATGAAGATGTCTGAAGGTGGATCTGTTACTGATCATTTAAATGAGTTTAATATGGTTACAAATCAGCTAAGTTCTGTAAGTGTGAACTTTGATGATGAGGTTAGGGCTCTTCTAATCTTGTGTTCATTGCCAGAAAGCTGGAATAGCTTGGTCATGGTTGTAAGTAACTCTGTCTCTGGTTCAAACACCTTGAAATTCGATGATGTTATTGGTGTTATTCTTAGCGAGGAAATGCGAAGAAAAACCACAGATGAGACATCAGGTAATGCGTTGACCATGGAGAGCATGGGAAGACAAAAGGAGAGAGGAAAGAGCCAAGGTAATCGTGGCAAGTCTAAAACATGCAGATCCAAGTCCAGACTGGGAAAAATAGAGTGTTGGAACTGTGGAAAGAAATGACATCTGAAGAAAGACTGCAGATCTCTAAAGAATAAAGGAGATGCATAGAAGGAAACTACCCAGGAAGCAAATGTAGCAGGTGATGTGTTACAAGATGTTTTGATTCTTGCATTAGATAATACTAGTGATTATTGGGTAGTAGATTCAGGAGCTTCATGTCATGCTACACCCCATAGGAAATACTTTCATGAGTATGTTCCTGGCGATTTTGGACATGTTTTATTGGGTGATGATGAGCCACGTAAAATTGTTGGAATGGGTAAGGTATGGATAAAAGTTGAGAATGGAACTGACTGGCTGTTGAAAGACGTTAGGTATATTTCTGCTATGAAAAGAAATTTGATCTCAACAGGGCAGTTGGGAGATGGCAACTGTTTATATACATTTGGAGAAAAGTGGTGGAAGATCACTAAAGGATCAATGGTGATAACAAAAGGAGACAGGATAGGTACGTTGTATTTATGTCCTCATAATACTAACCATTCTATCTCTTTAGCTTCCACAGGAACAGATACAGCATTGTGGCATCATAGGCTTGGCCACATGAGTGAGAAGGGGATGCAAATTCTCCACTCAAGGAAGTTGCTGCCAGATTTGAAGTAGGTAAGTTTGGAATTCTGTGAAAACTGTGTTTATGGAAAACATAAGAGAGTCATATTTCTCAGGGTTGGGAAACAGAAGAAGAATGAAAAGTTAGAGCTAGTGCATACAGATGTATGGGGACCATATCAAGTACAATCTCTTGGTGGCTCTCATTATTATGTTACATTTATTGATGATGCAACTAGGAAAACTTGGGTTTATTGCATTAGACAAAAATCTAATGTGTTTGCTACTTTTAAGAAGTGGAAATATTTGGTTGAGAATGAGACAGGAAAAAGGTTGAAGTGTCTCAGATCTGATAATGGAGGTGAGTACTGCGGCAAGGAGTTTGATAGTTACTGTTCATACCATGGGATTCGTATAGAGAAGACAGTCCTAGGAACACCACAAGAAAATGGTGTGTCAAAAAGGATGAACAGAACGATCATGGAGTGTGCAAGGTGTATGAGACTGCATGCAGGGTTGCCCTTACAGTTTTGGGCAAATGTTGTAAATACCGTTGTTTATTTAATAAATAGAGGACCTTCAAGTGCTTTGGATGGTGGTATTCCAGAGGAGGCATGGAAAGATAAAAAGGTAAACTACTCATTTCTGAGAACGTTTGGTTGTGAAGCATTTGTCCATATTGATAAAGAAAATGGAACAAAGCTTGAAGCTAAATCCAAGAAATGTACCTTTATTGGATACGGGGTTGATGAATTTGGTTATCGCTTATGTGATTATGAACATAACAAAATCTTCAGGAGTAGAGATGTGATATTCAATGAAAAGGTCATGTATAAAGATCAGTTGCAGGGAAAGAAATAGGAAAAGGAAACCACTGAGTACACAGTACTTGATGAAATTCAAGAAAATGAAGTTCCAAAGGTGCCAGAAAATCAATAACAACAGCAAGTACCTGAAATTCCTCCAACTACAAGAGGATCTACCAGGTTAAGTAGACTGCCTAAACGATACTCTCCTTCAATGTATTATTTGTTGATGACTGATGCTGGTGAACCAGAATGTTCTGAAGAAGCAATGCAGGTGGAAACTAGAAAGAAGTGGGAGCAAGGCATGAATGACGAGATGGACTCATTGGTAGGAAACCAGACTTGGGATCTCGTTCAGTTGCCTACTGGTAAAAGAGCATTGCAAAACAAATGGATTTACGGGTTGAAGGAAGAAGAAGGAGGTAAGAAGCGGTACAAGGCCATACTTGTTGTAAAGGGGTTTGCACAGAAGAAAGGTATTGATTTTGATGAAATATTTTCTCATGTTGTTAAGATGAATTCAATTAGGACTATCTTAAGTCTAGTGGCGGAAGAAGATTTGCATCTTGAACAATTAGATGTAAAAACAGCATTTCTCCATGGGGATTTGGAGGAAGAGATATATATGTAGCAGCCACAAGGGTATGAGGTCAAAGGTAAGGAGAACTTGGTATGCAGGTTGAAAAAGAGTTTGTATGGCTTGAAGCAAGCTCCAAGGCAGTGGTATCTAAAATTTGACAGGTTTATGACAGAACAAGGTTATAGTAGATGTCATTCTGACCACTGTGTTTATTTCAAGAAGCTAGAAAATGAAAGATATATTATCTTGTTATTGTATGTGGATGACATGCTTGTTGTAGGGTCTAACATGCAGGATATAAATGCACTCAAAAAGAAGCTAGCTAATTCATTTGCGATGAAGGATTTGGGTGCTGCAAAACAAATCCTTGGAATGAGAATAACAAGAGACAAGAAAAATCGCAAATTGAGATTGTCTCAGGGTGAGTACATACAAAAGGTGTTGGAGAGGTTCAGAATGCAGAATGCAAAACCAGTTAGTATACCTTTGGCCAGCCATTTCAGTCTAAGTAAGGGAATGTGTCCCAAGACACAGAAAGAGACAGATTACATGTCCAAGATTCCCTATCAATCAACAGTTGGCAGCTTGATGTAAGCCATGGTGTGCACAAGACCAGATATTGCACATGCAGTGGGAGTTGTGAGCAGATATATGAACAATCCAGGTAAAGAACATTGGAGGGCAGTACAGTGGATTCTCAGGTATTTGAGAGGTACCACCACTTAGGAATTATGTTTTGGAGGTTCATATATTGTTCTACAGGGATATGTTGATGCAGATATGGCAGGTGATAAGGATAACAGGAGGAGCACCACAGGGTATGTGTTTACTATAGGTGGAACAGCAGTAAGCTAGATTTCGAAACTGCAGAAGGTTGTTGCACTTTCAAAAACGGAAGCAGAGTATGTTGCTATTACAGAGGCTAGTAAAGAGATGATTTGGTTGCAGAGGTTTATGGAGGAAGTGGGTAAGAAGCAGAAGGATAGCAGGTTGTATAGTGATAGCCAGAGTGCCATTCATATTGCAAAGAACTCTGCATTCCATTCCAGGACTAAACATATACAGCTCAAGTACCATTTCATACACTCTGTTCTGGAAGATGAACTGTTGAAGCTGAAAAAGATACATACTAGCCAGAATCTTGCAGACATGTTCACAAAGGTAGTGACCAGAGATAAACTGAGTTCTTGCTTGGTTTCAGTTGGCCTTCTAGCATGAAGGTGAAGAGGAGAAATTTTGCAAGTCCAAGTCCAGCAAGTGCAGCAGTGGTGGATTTGTTGTGATCAATCTCCAAGTGGGAGATTGTTGGTTGTGGAGCCAGATCTTCCAGTCTCATAGATTATATTGTCTTAGCCGTGCACCCCGAAGGACTGTACACCCATTCTGCATTTTTAGGGGTTCGGGGGAAATGCCCCCAAGTCACGGGGGTGCAGGGGCGGAGCCCCCGTGAACGAGGGTTCAAGGGAAGTGCCCCCGAGAAATGGGGGTTCGAGGGAAACGCCCCCGAGAAAAAAATTTGGAGCTGTTTTCGCTAGCTATTTTGCAGGCCCATGGTTTTGGGTATCCCGTGGTATTTTTCCCATTGTATTTTCCCTATAAAAGAAAGACATTGTAATACGGCTAGGGTTGATGTAATTAAGTTTTATGCATTGGAAAGATATCTGATATCTATGAAGAGAGACTATGAGATGGCAAGGAGGAAGTGCAGTGCTGCAGGTTGTATCCCTTCACCTTGTTGGACGGTAATAATAATAAGGACTGGAAAATGCAGTGTGGGCATAGCCCAAGTTGGGGTGAACCACGATATATCTGTGTCTCTCTTGTAATGTGTGTGTGATTATATTTACATTTATGTTTATTGTTATTGCTTTGCGATCCTGTTTTTCTTAACATCCCCATCATCACCCTTCCCTAGAAACTACATAAACACAACATCAAGCCTGCTTACTATCCAACTATTTTGTTTCTTGGTGTATAAATAAATGCAAATGCCTTTTCACCTAGCTGAATTACTAGGTTTGGAATTCAATTTAAATATCCTCACTAATGAGTTACTCCACTATAATTGAGGAATCCCCCACATTTCATAGTGGTGTGATGATAATGGAGAATTTTCTTGGCTCAAATGAGTAGACCAAGGTCCATGTGGGTAATTTAAGTTAGGTTTGAATTTTTTTTGTTTTTTTGTTTATTATATATATGTATGTATGTATGTATGTATATATATATAATAAACATAAAACAAAATTAAAAAAAAAAAACCAATACATAGTTTTATGTTTATTATATATATATATATATATATATATATAATAAACATAACACAAAATTACAAAAAACTACAAACCGGTCTTTGCTCTTGCACGAAGAGAAACCACGAATGAAGCCGACTAGAATTCCTACACATTTACCCACAAACCTGCAAGAGTGGATGTTGGAATTCCTACTCCGGCTTTACCGAAGAACCAAGTGAACAGGCATTCCTACTGAGCCGAAGGTTGCAGAGGAACTTGTTGTCTGAACTGGAGGTCGCAGAGGAGGATAGGTTGTAGTATTAGCCGAAGGTCACAGGAACTTGTTGTCTGATCTGGAGGTCACAGAGTAGGCCACATTTTCCAAGAAGAGGAGAGAATGCCCCCTAAATCGATGATAAAATCGAATCCCTCCGACCTGGTTTACATGAATTTTCCTATTCTCTTGAGTGGAATTTACCCTAGTTTACTTGAATTTACCCTATTTTGCTCGAACCTGCTATTTCCATTTTGGTAATGGGTGGGGTCTTGGCAGCAAGTTTAGCTACATATTGTGGCTTCTTTCATACGATAAGATAGGCACTCTGCTTCTTCCTTTGCAAGTGATTGTTAGGGTCCATACAACGAGTAAATAGTCGAATAAAACTAGCAACCCGGAGCAAGCCAAAGAATAAAGGGGATACCCTCATTGACCAACTAATGGAGGGATAGGTCTTAATTAGCTATCCCAGCAAATTAGCATCCTTTTATAATCTAAAAAACCTATGCAATATCTGCGGCTCCTTTGTAGCAAGGTTGTTTTCTGGGTTGGTCCTCCTTTCACTGGATCATCCTCTGCTTCTTGCGGTGTTGGGTTCTATTGGCCTCTTGCATGAGGTTTTGTATCTCTTGTTTGGGTTGGTTTTGTACCCAGCCTACAGGTACCTCAATATTAGACCAAACAGTCACACAAAGGCGTTATGTGCCTCTCAACCTGTAATTGTTCAAAACAACAAGAACTTCCTTCTCTCATTCGAGACTCATTGGGTCATGAATTTAACACTCTGTCAAATTCATATTTGCGATAGGCCACAAACCATCTCTCTCTGTCACAGATCTATGCCAAATCATTCACAAATCGAAACTACAAATTGAATCCTTTAGCTTCACCTCAAATCGACTTTACCACTCAATTTGTCCAAGAGATTCTAAAATCGAATCCATTAGTTTCACCTCAAATCAATTTTACCACTCGATTTGTCCAAGAGATTCTGACTCCACAACCAACAAGACAATTTGACTATATGAGGTGATCCACAACCAGCATTGTTAATGGCAATTAAATTTGGGCATTGCCATGAGTGAGAGCATAAGCACTTACCATTGTGAAGAAATATTCCATGATTGTACAAGGTGATCCTGTCAATCTAATCTATGTGTGGGCATATTTACCCAGCTTTCCATTAATAATAACCTTTTGCATCAATTCTGATTGTACTTTGTTAAACCAGTGGCAACGTATATGGAAGTGGGTCCTTTACTAACCCATAATTGTTTTTCCACGCCTAGGTATATGAGGTACAAGTAACAGGAGGGAGAGGAAATACCCCGACCACTTCCTTCCTTACTCTTCATGATATCTTAATTGAGCCTCAATTGTATTGCACTATAATATTTTATATAGTTATCTGGAATGATGGCAATCTGAATGTGTGTCGATAATAATTGTATTTTGGATTTTAATTAGGAAATATTCTAACTACTTCTTTCTTGACTCTTCATGATATCTTAATCGACCCTCAATTGTACTGCATTCTTACATTTTATAGGTATCTGGAATAAATGGTAATCTTAATGTGTCTAGATAATAATTATTTTTATTATGCAAACATCCATCACTGAGCACACAAAACCGCTCATGGAGTGAAGAAGATTTGATGTCTTTAGTGTCCCACAACAGAAGAGCATACATTTGGAGGTAAATTTTGTACATTGGGCATTATTAAGCCCATACGGGCATTTCCTTATCCCCTGCAGGCATTTCCTTAGCCCTTGTGGGCATTATTAAGCCCCTGCGGGCATTTCCTTATCCCATGTGGGAATTTCCTTAGCCCCTACGGGCATTCCTAATCCCATGTGGGCATTTCCTTATCCCTTGTGGGCATTATTAAGCCCCTGCGGGAATTTCCTTAACCCCTGTGGGAATTTCCTTAGCCCTTGCGGGCATTCCTAAGCCCCTGCGGGCATTTCCTTAGCCCCTGCAAGCATTTCCTTAGCCCCTACAGGCATTCCTAATCCCCTGCGGGAATTTACTTAGCCCTTGTGGGCATTATTAAGCCCTTGCGGGCATTTCCTTAGCCCTTGCGTGTTATATTTTAAGTATCAATTCAATATGATCTAGGATCTTATCTGAGAGAATAACATGTACAGCATATCAATCACAAGAAGCAATCACAAGAGACAATAGACACACAGAGTTTCCTTGGGGAAAACCAATAAGGTGAAAAACCCCAATAACTTCCTCAGAGATAGAAAGAGAAATGATACAACCCAAGTACAAGAGATAGTCCTCCTAGCAGCTTCTCCTCCTTCCTCACTTGTGCGCCACTCTCCAATGAGTGTATAAGTGAATAAGTGAATGATCAAATAGAGTGCCTCCCGCACTCTATTTATACATGATTTGACTTGCCTAATAAACTAGCAGGGCCGACTTGTCTAAGACAGTCTAATAACCCATGGTTAACTTAACTCAGGGATGACCCCACACTTGGTGGTCTAATAACCCATCATATGCAAGTTGCGACACTTGTCAATACAAATGACGACACTTCCGTATAGAGGAATAATACCATCTCTATAGGAGTACAATATACATATGTGAAATACATTCCGAAGTTACAAATACATCAACACTCCCTCTTAACTAGGAAGGTATCTCTCGACACAGATCTTCTAGCACAAGTCTTCTTCGCTGGATCATTGTCACTGAATCATCGTCATCGAATCATCATCATCGTCACTGCTGCTGCTATCTCAATCAATCTCTAATCTACTTGTCATAGGAAGTTCTACAGAGCCAGCCCTTATTCATGATGGATGTAGGCCTAGCCTCTATGTAGGTCTTCATCATCTCTGCGAGCAAGCCATCAAGTAGGTACACCTCATGACTGATTACACTTCCTAGCAAAACCTGCAAGATCTCTCAGGACTGATCATATGTCACTGCAAAACTTGTAATAGCATCTCAGGACTGATTATATGCCTTTTCAAAACCTGTGTACCCTACCGTCACATCATCATCTTCAGATCACCTCATAGTCCACGGAGCACAACCCCGATGCACATCACACAGCACTTACACTCACCGGAATGGGAAGACATACTTCAACCATCTGTGAAAGGATCAGCACTTATATCCACGACCATGGAAAGACAAACTTCAACCATGTCGGAATGGCTCCAGCCCTTACATCAACGACCATGGCAAGACAAACTTCAACCATGTCGGAATGGCTCCATCCTTTACATCAACGACCATGGAAAGACAAACTTCAACCATGTCGGAATGGCTCCAGCCCTTACATCAACGACTATGGAAAGACAAACTTCAACCATGTCAGAATGGATCCAGCCCTTACATCAATGACCATGGCAAGACAAACTTCAACCATGTCGGAATGGCTCCATCCCTTACATCAACGAACATGGCAAGACAAAATTCAACCATGTCGGAATGGCTCATGTTCATCTGTGTCTTCGGACTCATCACTTCCCCTTGGAAGGAATGTCAATCTGAAGTACACCAAGCCTCTCTCTGAAGTACTCAAACTTCACTCTGGCCAACGGCTTGGTCAAAACATCAGCTATCTACTCGTCTGTTGCAACATACAGGAGCTTCACTGCTCCTCTCTACACCATATCCCTAATATAGTGATACTTGATCTCAATGTGCTTCGACTTGTCATGGAACATTGGGTTCTCGGACAACTTCACACAACTCTAGTTGTCGCAATATATACAAGTAGCACAAAACTAGAGATCAAACAAATCAGGCAGTAGCTTTCGAAGCCATACTGCCTCACAACTAGCCGAACAAGCTATGACATACTCTGCTTCGGCTGTACTCAGTGCTACACAGGACTGCTTCCTGCTAAACCAAGAGATCATACCGGATCCCATACTGAAGCAGCACCCCTAAGTGCTCTTCCAATCAATGGCACTGCCTTCCCAATCCAAATCAACATAACCCTCCAGGTTAAACTTTTGATTCGCCTCATACTTGAGCCCATAGTCAACTGTACCCTTCAAGTACCTCAGAATATGCTTTGCAGCTATCAGGTGAACATGTCTCGGATCTGTCAAATACTGGCTCAAGGTGTTCACTGCAAAGAATATATCTAGTCTTGTATTCGTCAGGTACATCAAGGACCCAATCATCTGACTATACATCGTGGCATCAATCGGCTCAGATGAAGCATCACATAGAAGCTTCAGGTTCGATGCCATAGGTGCGGCCATGGCCTTGCAGTCCATCATCCCGAACCTCTTCAAGATCTCTATTGCATACTTCCCTTGTCCAAGGAAGATTCCATCCACACTCTGCCACACCTCCATGCCTAGAAAGTAATGCATCATACCCAAGTCCTTCATCTTGAACTCGGCAGCAAGCTTCCTCTTCGTATCGACAATCAATCTATCCTCACCTGTAACAAACAGATCATCCATATACAATAGTAGTATCACTGGATTGCCTTCCTCAACCTTGTATTAAAGGTTGGAATCCTCTTTACTCTTGGTAAATCCCAAACTGGATAGGAAGCTATCTATCCTACCGTACCAGGTCCTGGGTGCATGTTTCAGACCATACAGGGCTTCCTTCAGTTTGAATACATGAGTCCCTCTGTCATGTGTCTCAAACCCGAGTGGCTGCTCCACATACACTTCCTCTTCAACTACACCATTCAAGAAGGCTGTCTTGACATCCATCTAGTGTACCTTCCATTTCATCACTGCAGCCAAAGAAAGTACTGATCTAATGGAAGTGTATCTGGATACAGGAGCAAAATTCTCTTCATAATCAATCCCTTCTTTCTAGGAGAAGCCGCGAGCTACAAACCTTTCTTTATATTTCTCTATGCTACCATCTGCAACATGTTTGATCTTATAGATCCACTTGGAAGTCACAACAGACTTCCCTTCAAGTCTTGGGATCACATCCCAAACATCATTCTTCATGATCGACTGATCATGGCATCCTTCCATTACTTCATCCTGGATCCTGGGAACTTTAGATTCTTCATATCTTCAATAGATAGTTTCGTTGCTTGGAACAACTGTTGTAGTCCTTCTTTTGTAGGTGATTGTACACGATCTTTCCTACAAGTCAAATTCAAATGTATGATTAGAAACTTCTCATAGTTTTTCAAAACAAAATATTACACATAAAATATATATGTCATACAATCATGCAAATGTCTTAGCCAATGCTTCAATACAACATTTATCCATATCCCGTATTCACACGGTAACTTTCTAGATGCCTTCCATCTCTACCAGAACATTTGTTAAGAGTGTGCACAACTCCCAACATGTTAGCAAAGAGGTTTCATTCTATATAAGTAGCAATGGAATGTTGTACAGTACCATAGACCACTTACCCATTGCTTGCATATTAGCAGTATCTTGTTCATTAATGCAACTTTTCTAATATGCACAATACATATCCTAAATCTAGGAACATAAGTATGTACATGACTGAACAACATCATTTAAGTAGTCATAACAATTCAAATACTTATCATTGTTTAGTTGTTGGGTGGACTCCCTCTTGATCTTTACTTCCTTGCAAGAACTTTTGGAGTGTGCTCCCTCTTGATATTTTCTTCCTGGATTACCTATCCTTCAACTTATATCCATCCTGCACAACTATGCATGTTTAAGTGTGCACTAATGTCATGATAGTGTCATCGTCAAGATCTCATACATAACCATACATAGATTAGAATAATCTCAATACTGTCACAACATTATGATCCTAAATAATCTTAACATGTATGATCATGATCATTTCACACACAGGTAATTTATCACAAGCATTAGTATAGGGAGAACTTCTATTACTCATGCATATTCTTATTTGACCATAGGACTATTCTGGTTAGCCATATCATCAATCAAAGGAAGAAACATAATATGCATAAGCTGTTGATTACTTAAACTTCCAACTTCAAGAATAATCATTCATACAAAAGTATAAGATCCTAACACAAGGTAGGATTCTAACTTGATATAGGAAAAACATATGTGTTTATCATGTTAGCTAGTTATGTCTAACATACCCGCATAATGTCTTCTTGTTCTCTTCAATGACTTGTGCTAGTAACCTGCATATCTCATAGGTTAAGCATTGTAGAACCAAGTTATACATACCTCGTAAGTAGAGCTTCTATGTGATCCATCTATGGATGAGTCTTTGTCTTCATGTCACCATGGTCTTGATCTAGAACTTGATTTGTACTTTCATGTTAGCAGATAACATTATCCTCGTACAACACCACTGTGCATTAGTACAATCATAAGTGTCATAACCCTAATCAATGAATGTCTTCTATCATGTATTCATACTTCTACTAGGGTGATAAGACAAGTATAAAATTAATCAATATTTTTACTAAACTCAATAGCATGAAGACAAACATGTCATAAACTTAATCATGAACAGATTTCAAAACATACCTGTAAGTCATACCTGTCAGATTGCTTGTAGTAGTTGTTGTTGTTGTTGTTCCTTTTGTTCTTAGGACAATTCTTCTTGGTATGTGCTGTGAGAGCTTGATCATCATTCCCCATCTTTTCTTCTCGGGCCAAAAGCCTAGCTTCTTCTTGAGAAAGTTCCTCAAACAGTCTACCGAAGAAGATCAGTTTCCTTCTTGCATAGATTCCTTGGATGAAGGAGTCCCATGACCTAGGTAGGCCATTCAATGTGTTCATTACAATTTCTCCACTACTTCATCCATAGCTTCAAGTTGTTCCTTGATTTGAGAGACCTTAGAAAAGTAGGATTGAATGGTCTCTCCATTCTGAAGCTTTACCCCTTTCAATTGGTTCTGCAAAGTCACCTTTTGATTTATGTTCTTTCCTTCAAACAACTAGGTCAACGAGTCAAACATCTCCTTAGGTGTCTTTAGAGAAGACACATGGGGTATGAGATGGTCCTTTATAGAATCAGCAATGATTCTCTTAGCCTTGACCAAGTTCTTCTTGTGTAAGGCCTTAGCCTTTTCTCCCTCTGGTACTGGAACCTCTTCAATTATGTAAGTGTCCAACTTATTCTCTTCTAGGATTGACCCAATCCTGTACTTCCATGCTCGGAAGTTATCAGCCCCTTCAAGATTATCCTCAAGCTTGGTGTGGTGAGAAATCTTAAAGATTACTTCAAATGGAAATAGAAAAGATTTAGATCTGACCACTTGATTTGCTGAAAACTAGATCTAGTGCCGGATTAGGGTTTGTCAGAGAAACCCTAAAAAATTAAACTTTGAATTTCAAACTTCTGAAAGGATAGAAAGATGCGCCTTGTTGAGCTGATCAAGCTGGTATACTCAAAATTTGAAAACTGCAAAGTTTCACCCCTCAAAATTGCTTTTGAAACTTCTGGATTCACTCGGCACGACCCTGAATTAGGGTTTGAGTTTCCCAAAGCTTCACCCAGCCAAAAATTTCGATCCAAATCTCTAAACTTTGATTTTTCCAAGGAGCTTCCAGCCATGGTCTTAGATTTCAGAAATTCCATTTTTTTGCAGAAACCCTAATTTCTGGATTCACTAAACAGGACCCCAAACTAGGGTTTGATTTTCCCGGAGCTTCACCCAACCAAAAAATTAGATCTTGGTCTCTAATCTTCGATTTTTCGGAGGAGCATCCAGCCATGGACTCAGATTCCAAAAATTCCAAATTTTTTTTCTGAAACCCTAATTTTTAGGTCAAAAACTCAAAATGCTCAGAATTGAATTCTATCTGGACAGAAAGATGCACCTTGCTCAGGAGAGCCAATCTAGCCTCTTTCCTTTCAAGATCTGTGGAGAGAAACCCAAAAAACAAGAAGCCCTAGCTTTCGCAACTGCACAGTGTCTTCTTCTCAGGTTAGCTCTGATACCATGTTAGATTTTAAGCATCAATTCAATATGATCTAGGATCTTATCTGAGAGAATAACATGTACAGCATATCAATCACAAGAGACAATAGACACACAGAGTTTCCTTGTGGAAAACCAATAAGGTGAAAAACCCCAATAACTTCCTCAAAGATAGAAAGAGCAATGATACAACCCAAGTACAAGAGATAGTCCTCCTAGCAACTTCTCCTCCTTCCTCACTTGTGCGCCACTCTCCAATGAGTGCATAAGTGAATAAGTGAATGATCAAATAGAGTGCCTCCCGCACTCTATTTATACATGACTTGACTTTCCTAATAAACTAGCAGGGCTGACTTGTCTAAGACAGTCTAATAACCCATGGTTAACTTAACTCAGGGCTGACCCCACACTTGGTGGTCTAATAACCCATCATATGCAAGTTGCGACACTTGCGACACTTGTCAAAACAAATGACGACACTTCCATATAGAGGAATAATACCATCTCTATAGGAGTACAATATACATATGTGAAATACATTCCAAAGTTACAAATACATCAACACTGCGGGCATTTCCTTGGCCCTTATGGGAATTATTAAGCCCCTGCGAGCATTTCTGTAGCCCTTGTGGGCATAATATAAGCCCTTGCGGGCATTCCTAAGCCCCTACGGGCATTTCCTTAGCCCTTGTGGGCATTATTAAGCCCCTACAGGCATTTCCTTAGCCCCTGCGGGCATTTCCTTAGCCCTTGTGGGCATTACTAAGCCCTTGCGGGCATTTCCTTAGCCCCTGTGGAAATTTCCTTAGCCCTTGTGGGCATTATTAAGCCCCTGCGGGCATTTCCTTAGCCCTTATGGGCATTATTAAGCCCCTGCAGGCATTTCCTTAGCCCTCGTGGACATAATATAAGCCCTTGCAGGCATTCCTAAGCCCGTGCGGGAATTTCCTTAGCCCTTGTGGGCATAATTAAGACCCTGCAGGCATTTCCTTAGCCCTTGTGGCCATTATTAATCCCCTGCGGGCATTTCTTTAGCCCCTGCGAGCATTTCCCTAGCCCCTGCGGGCATTTCCTTAACCCCTTGTGGGCATAATATAAGCCCTTGCGGGCATACTCTTGATCCCTTGTGGGCTTATCTTTTAAGCCCTTTATGGGCACCTTTAGCCCCCTTATGCGGGCATATTCACGCTCCTTATGCGGGCATTTCCTTAGCCTTTGTGGGCATTATTAAGCCCCTGCAGGCATTTCCTTAGCCCCTACGGGCATTATTAAGCCCCCTTGTGGGAAAAATATAAGCCCTTGCGGGCATTAGCTCTAAAATGCTAATGAAAATATTCATATAAAGTGGCCACAGGAAATCAATTTTAGAACATGCAATATGTATAATTACAACCAAATCTTGTGGAGAGAATGTAAAAACAAGGCCTGGATTGGCTAAAAAATTTGTAATCACGTGTTTAGTGAGGTTATCCAAATTAAGAACAAACCATTATTTTCCTATGAAGTAATACTCAGTTCATACAGTGGAAACCTTTTAAGAGTCTTAACTTCCAACAACCAATAATAATTTACTTTCCCACCTGGCATGCATTGCTTGAACTTTTCATTGGGTTGCCTTCAATGTTCAGAGCATGAGCTGTAAACAATGACCTGATAATTTTATTTCCAATTATCAGTCAGTAGATGAGCAGCTCATTTATAAAATAGTTTGGTGTCTCTATGAAATGAACCATGATGAATTTAGGAGAAACAAATTGTAATTTATAAAAGTTTTAAAACAATGATGGGTAAAATTACAATGTACACTTCATGCTTTTCCATAGAATATTTACTTAAAAAGATAGTGATAGTCTTATCTATCTTGCTTTTGGCAATATCTTCTCTATCGGCTGGTATTGTTATGAAGCTAGTTTTTGCTTTGGAGAAACACTCTATTAGCTGGTATTCTTATCATGCTAGTTTCTAATTTGGAGAAACACTGATGAAGACAAGTATGGGCATTTGCAAAAGGGTGATGTTTGGGATGAGAACATAAACTACAATAAGGTGGATCAGGGAGTGCACTAAATTGTTGAAATTTGTGATAATACATTCAAAAGTATTCTAATAGTATTTATTAGGAAAACTATGCTGGTGAATTCAACCCAGTGACCAAAGAACTTCTATATAGAGAAAAAATGTTGATTTACTAAGTGGAACATAAGACATATTTTCATAACAGAAAGCAGGTTCGCAACAGGAGGCTGCTCAAGTGCTCCACTATGGAATATGAAGAGTAAACAAAATTATTAAATAAGCATTTTCATAGAATTTGTAGTAATAGTCACTATCTTACAAGGAGTTACAAGGAGCTATTGCATATAAGAGGTAGTTACAAGGATCTATTGCATATATTTGACCTTATTTGACCTTCTATCTCTTTGGCATGTCAAATAAGAGGTATTTACAAGGAGCTATTGCATATAAGAGGTAGTTACAAGGAGCTATTGCATATATTTGACCTTATTTGACCTTCCATCTCTTTGGCAGGTCAAATAAGAGGTAGTCAAAAGGAGTTATTTCATGGATGCATGGATGCATGGTTACCCCACATTGTCATGACTTTATATAAAATTGGCATCCAATATGCTAGTTTAGATGTTATATTGCTCATACTCTAGATATCAGGTGTGCTTGACAGACTCAAACCTTAATTCTTTTCCAAATTTTGTGTCAACAATTATGGGAATTCCTTTACCAATTATGTGCATTAATGTATGAGATTTGTTTGTTTAGCGTCATACTCATTCCCATGGCTGATATACCTCATCACACATATACCTCATCATGACCACATGATCCATGTTGACCCTTCTTCATTCAGTGATGATGAAATTTCAGGTTATATGGAACATTTGTACATTTGAGAGAGAGATGACTAGTTGTACCTTCCCCATAATGGTTGATTTACTTTTGGTCCTTACACCCTGTTGTTTATTGGTCTTGTGGTACCTTGTCCTTGGCGGGTGGCTAGTAGGTTCATTTCGCCCATCTTGAGTTGTTTGTACCACCCTTTAATGTTTTTGGTCCTTTGGGTACTATGGTTGTTTATCCCCTAAATGACCCTAGTACCCCACTTATGATTTATGTTATTATTTATGACTCCTTTTTATTTTATTATTTTACTTTTAATTTTTATATTTTATATATATATATATATATATATATATATATAGATATAGATATTGTATTAAGTAGTTAAGACTTGTCCTGTCAGACAAAATTGTTGGTGATCATATATGTGTTTTTTTTGTTAAGCTTTTACTTGCAATAAGACTTTTGTTGTAATCATTCTTTGTGCTTGATTTAACTTATGTTATGAATGTAACTGTCTTTGTATAACTACTATTGCATACAACCTTTCTCTCTCTCTCTCTGGTTTGTACTTACCCTTTAGTAGTGTCAGTGGGTTCCTAGTGTTGGTTGACATCTGAGAGGTAAAGTTTTCACTTAAAGTAATATTTCTGAGTATCTGACAATAAGGTTCCACATTACTGTGTAAGTACCCTAAACCTATCTTCTTTACTCATGTTAATGTTGATTAACTATTGTTAGTAATTACATGTTACTGAAGATTACTTTAACACAATGAGCCAACTGGTAGTGTTAATGTGGAAAATTTGAAAGAGATGAAAATTATGTTTTGTTACTGTTGTTCTATTTAGTTTCAGTAGTACTTGTTTATTAGATGCAATAAAAGAAAGGAGTTTACATTTGGTCGAGGCATGATAACTATGTGTGATGATAGTGTAAAATGCATGCCTTAATGCGTTGTAATTTTCTAATATGAGCTATGCATACCCAACAAGGTCCTATTTCAATTTTTTTCCCATGGCGCAGGTAGAACCAAACAGGTATTTTTCATATCTGTCTTCCTCGAGTGAGGGTATTTTAGGAAGGCTAGAGGAAAGTGAGACATCCAATAGGTCTACAAGAGTTATATCAACTAGATGTCAAAAGATCACAAGAAAATTCCATAAATGCGTGAAATTTTTTCTCACTGAAGGGGGGTCATGTTCCTATGATGATGAGACAATAGGTGACATCGAGGTGACCTTGAGGTACAAACATCTAGTGAAACAATGGGTACCCAAGGATCTTCCTCAACTGGACACAAATTTTTTTGTGAACGAGAGGATATATCAAATTGCACCATCATCATTGCATGGTTTGGGGTTGTTTTGCATGGATGGCATAAAGGTCGGTTACGACAGATGTACATAATTGATGGAGTATGTTGGACCCTGTTACAACTACAAAGATTGGATGCGCCTGGTTCAATATACACAAAGTATGCACATATATGGATTGTCAGCAAATTATTTACAGCTGAAAGACAAAGATCAAAATAAATGAGCAACATTGTACATTGATGGAAGGCCAAAAGCCACAGGGAATATTGCGGGGTTTATTAACAGTACACAACCAGGGTCTACAATTAAGCAACCCAACTGCGAATTTGAGGGGCGTGAAGGAAACCATGCTTTTGTATGTGCAATTAAATCAATAGCTACAGGGGAAGAGTTTCTTATTAATTACAATTTGAATCGAGTAGATACAAACACGGTTACTATGGGAGAGGTACATCTAGAGAGGATTCCAACTATAAATCTCTAGGTTTAACAAAATCGCAAGGGTAAGTTTAAGATGGCACCACTTCTTGTAAATGAGATGCTAGTTTTTGAGCTTTTCCAATTCTTGTGATTATCTTGATTTCCCATTATTACTCGTATTTGGTGCAGGATATACAAAACTTCTACTGCCTAAGCTGTAAGCATAAGAAGCATCAGTACAACTTGATAAAATGGTATGCTATTTAAAGTAACATGTTGTCTTATGGACATGAGTATATTCATGTGAACATATATAATATATACTGACATGGTGTATGGCAGGTCCCATATATAGATTCATCATTGGGCGGTGTCAATCTTGGTACAAATGGTCATAAAGACCTGTTTGACTGGGCCACTATACAACTTACAAAACTTAATGATCAACGTGATGTTGTACAACTTTTGAAACCAACATCCCTTGCTCTACAGGTATGACATATTGTAGTTGTCCATATTTTTCTATAATCATTGTCTTTGGAATATTTCATTGAAAATGCTATATGGATATTAGGACAATTCATACTAGTGATGGTATTATCTATAATTGTTAAATTAGAACACATACTATTTTTCTTTTTCCAGACTAGTTTCCTAGCTATTTTTCTTTTATGATGGTAACCAACAAGATCCTTGGTGTTGAACTTAATGGCATATTGGACCCTCATCTACTAGACCTAAATGAAAACATGCAGTCAGAGCCCAAAGTAATGTGACATCGTATGGGTTTATGTTAGAGTGCTGCATTTTTTTAAAGAGTTTGAGGGCTTCCCTACCAAAAACATGCATCATATATTCTATAATCAGGGATGTCCGGGAGATGTCATTTCATGAATTCATTCTATCGCAAAGCATGTGCCTTGTTTATGTTTCAACATTTTTCATACAAATCTACAAGGGCACACCCCACAAGGACATCAATCTGAAATCTACTTCTAATTGTTTCTACATGGGTCTCCAGACCTTGTTCTAATTATGCAATGCTAACACAAGTAAGGAGGAAACTAGAAAACCTATTTAAGTATGAATTCACACCAACAACTTGCAAATTTTGAAAAACCTTGAGAGACTCCAAATCATGTCCATTTTATGCATATCACGTAATCATAATTGTACATGATATTGTATTTAAGAGATGTATTTTGTCAAATATGATGCATGCCTTCTCTACACTGCCATATTTTTTATATTAATTTGAATATTTTATGTATTTTTTTATAGACCCATTTTGTGTTCATTCTAGTCTGGTTCTTGGTTAGGGGTTGACTAGTTCAAGAGTTGGTTTGGTCCTGATAACATTGGGTGCAAGGAGCAATGCCCCAGTATTCAACAAAAGCCCACAAGTGCTCATTTCAACCCATTCCTTCTAGAGTGGAGTTGAAATCTACAAGTGCAAACTAGAGTAAAATAGTGCACCATCATACTAAGAGAACCTCCAATCAATATTAACTTTCTTAACAAGCATTCACTTCATGGTGCCAAGCTGTGCATAATTCTATGGCCAAAGGAATCCTATCACCTAGGAGGGTTGCTTTCCAAGATATCTAGGCAAGGAGCATTTGACTAGAATTGAGTAGAATTGAAATATAAAAATACATGCTTAAGAGTTTCCCTCCTTCCACAAATTGGATGTTGAGGTTATTCAATTCCTGAATGTTGAAGTTTTTGGTTAAGCATATGACCTCCCACATGAGGGACCAAACAAAAGTAACTATGTGTGGCTCTGTGATAGATTTTTCGATTGATAAAGTAAGAAAGAACCAAGTCCTTTGTCTTGAATAAAGATTCCAAATCTTCTTTAACCTATATTAACATTAGGTTGTGGGAAAAGCATAGATATCCATCAATTGGGTTATACTTTTCAAAATCTATAGACAAATTACTACACTAGTTTTTTTGCTGGGCCAAAGGGGCTTGTAGGCCTATCTTAATGAGAAGGTTGTCAAAAATATGGCTTTTGACCTTGTCCAATATCAACATATATGGAGTTGTGAACTCTTCTATCAATGACTCTACCATATTTGGTATACATGTCATTAGCATTGCCATCTTCATTGATGCCTCCATTTGCAGTACTTGTTGTATATCTCAATTGAGGTCTTGTTATTATCCACCATAGTTTCTTTATCGATCTCTTCCTTACATTATTTTTTAATTGCATGTATGTTCTTCCATAGGATTATTTTCATGTACATATTTTATGATCTCTTTCACTTTAGTCCAGGTTTTTCTATTGTCAAATATGGACACTGAGCCTTCTTTGTTTTTGCTCTTGTTTCTAACATGCGTGTCTCTAATTCAATATAGTATGTGTATCTTTTGTTGTATTTTGGATAGTCAATTTTGACATAACATAGGCCTCACATTTATGCAATCTCCACTAAAATGTCCTGACTTTCAACATCTATAACATTGCATTATTGGTCTTCCTTTATTGTCTCTTTGTAATTGTTGATTTGAAGAGGTGCAATTATTGTTTCATTCATTATTTTAGTTGTTTCCATTGTTATTATTATTATTTTTGCATCGTTGCTTGCAGCTACTCTCGGAGTCTCACCCATAAAGTTAACATGCTTGTCCTTTTTGTTCCATGCATTATATTTACAATTATAATTATGGTGATCATCTAATGCACGTATATGAAAAAATACCTCTTTGATGCTTTTCATGTCCCCTTCTCTTCTACATCTCATTCACCAAATGTCTCTTTTGTCCTTTTTGTTGAAATCCCAAAACATAGAAGATCTATGGTGAACTCTTCAACAAAACCCTAATCCAAGCAAGTAAAAAACATTAAGTTTGTAATAGCATTTAATGCTTATCATAATTGGTATGAATCCATACCATAATTCCAATTCAAGAAGAACAAAGCAACTCTAGAACAAAGAATAATCGTCCATAAGTAGATTGAAACTTCAAAGGTACCCTTGCACTTTTATCACTTGGTCAAATAATGAATAAATGTCTTTTATAAAAGAGGAGTGTTTATGTATTTATACACATCCTTTTAGAGTTGGGGTACTAGCCCCAACAAGATGACTAGGCCAACCTATTCATAAATGATAAAGCAGATGTAACTTACCAATATTTAAGCTCATTGAATCCCTTAATACACAAAGTAATAGGACAACCAGAAGGAGGCACAATATATGTGTTTTGGGCATCAAATATCTCTGTATTTTTTGTTTTTTTAAATTCCCCATATTCGTCGAATATCCGACGTTCCCTTCCAAAGAATCGCAGGACCTCGCCATACCACCGAAGGCAAGAGACGTCAGATATCAGACATCTTATAATGTAATTTAGGTCGAATATCCGACGCACCCTTCAAAATAATCCGACAAGATCACCAAACCACCGATTGCAAACGTCGTTGGTATTTGTAGTTATCTGCGTCGGATATCCAACAACATTTAAAGTAATGAGTGTCGGATAGCCGACGGCCCTGTTGTCAAATCTTCGACCACCCTTAAAGTAATGGGTGTCGGATATTCGACGTGTATATTAAAAGAGTTGTGGTCGGATATCCGACAGGACTATGTCGAATATCCGATGAGACTATATTGTTGTCAGATATCCGCCAAAGGGAAACCAGCATTTAAAAAAGGAGAAGCTTGTCGGATGGTCGACAGCATGATGTCGAAAATCGGACATATATGTTGTCGGATTTTGGGTTCAAAAATGCTAAATACTTTTGTGCACTTCAAAAACTTGTATACTTCTTTTGATTACTGGGTCTTGCACACTTCCAATACTTGCATACCTGTCCAACCAATTCTTGTTTCCAAGCCTCTTGCGCACTCCCGAAACTTGTCCATCCAACTCTTTTGACTTTACCTTTGAATTATCATGACTAGGTGGACTTGGGACTTGTGCATGTACCTTATGTACTTCTTCAAACTGAATGTACTTCTACAATCTGAATGTACTTCTTATGTACCTCTTCAAACTAGATTTCATATACTTCTTCAAACTAGCACAAGGATACTGAATCCTCTTTGACATCAGTTGACATCAATGACAACCAAAGTTCAACAATAACTCCCAAACGTATCTTTTGCAATGCAACAATAGTTATTTATACATCCGTGGATGGATGTTACTTTTCATTTCCCATTGGCTCATCTAAATTCCTTACGGGCTCTTCATATTCTCAATTTCTAACATTCCCCCATTAATCCAAAGGGGTGTTTTTAAGTCTGGGCATGGTTCTAAACTTTTCAAACTTTTCTCGTCCAAGTGCTTTGGTGAAGATGTCTGCAGTTTGTTCATTCATGGAACAATGTCGTAGATGAACTGTCTTGGCCTCTACATGATGTTGAATCAAATGGTACTTCATGTTGATGACATATGTGCTTGTTTCAATCATGTAATCTAGGATTCTTGGCCAACTTGATTGCAAAAGTGTTGTCGATCAATAAGGGAGTGGAATTCTCTTATTTCTCCTGCAAATGTTAAGTATCTTCCTAAGCCACACAATCTCTTTCAATGCTTCAGCAACAGCCACATATTTTGCCTCTGTTGTTGAATCTATTAGAACTGACTGTTTGAGTGATCTCCAGGAGACATTTGTTGATCCAAGACTCGTCGTGTATATGGAGGTCGGAACTCTTGTTTCTTTATCACCATCGAAGTATGAATTGGAGTACCCAATGATTTTGAATTCATCCACCTTAGAGTACTTGAGTCCAAATTTTTGAATCCCTTTCAAGTACCTTAGAACTCTTTTAGTAGTAGACCAATGTCCTTCACAAGGTTGTTGCACGAAGCTTGAAAGGATGCCAACAACATATGAAATATATGGTTTGGTGGTTGTAAGGTAGATAAGGATTCCTACAAGCTATTGATACTTAGTCGCATCCTCGAATTATTTTCGTTCAATTGATATGAACTTCATCTTTTGTTCCATTGGAGTTGAGAGAGGGTTGCATTCTAACATGCAAAAACTCTTCAACAATTCTCAAACATACCTCTTTTGGGAGATGAATATGTACTTAAGATGTTGAGTCACTTCAAATCCAAGTAGTAGTGAAGGTATCCCAAATCTGTCATTTCAAATCCCTTCTTCAAATATTTCTTCATGGATGCAATATAATTTCCATTGTTCCCTGTCATCAAAAGGTCATCTACATACACCACAAGAAACACAACAAATCTTCCAACTTTCTTTACAAACAATGTTGCATCATCAAGATTATAATGTTTGAAATTTAGCTTTAGAAGATGCTCAGTTATCTATTCATACCATGCTCGAAGTGCTTGCTTTAGGCCATACAAGGACTTGACGAGTTTGCAATTTGCATACCTTTTGTTCTTGTCCCTTCACAACAAAACCTTATGGCTGAGACATGAATACATTTTCCTTAAAGTATCCATTCAAGAAGGTTGTTTTTACATCGATCTGGTATACTTTCCACCCATTTTGTGCAATCAAAGATAATAAGGTGCATATGGTATTTGATTTTTCTGTGGGGGAGAATGTCTCTTCATAGTCAATTCCTTCTTTATGTGCATAACCTTTCACCACAAGCCTTGCTTTGTGCTTTTCAAGTGAGCCATCCCACATGTATTTTTTCTTGTATACCCATTGTAGCCGATTGGTTTTGTTCTGCATAGCTTCTTTCCACTCATCACGAGTAGCAATCTCTTCAAAGAAATTTGGTTCAAAGTTAGCAGATAAATTAAATTCACAATAAAATGAGACATACATGTCATCACCTAAGTTATCTACATATCCTCCATCTTCTTGTATGCTTAAGATTCTTGTTCCCATATTTCCAACTTCATCCAGATGGACACTTTCAAGTGTCTTTGTGGTCCATTTAGGATCTTTTTGTGATTGTCCAGGTTGATCAATTGGTTATGCTTCATTTTCTTCAAGATTCGGTCTTCCAATCCTCTCAATCACATCATCTAGTTGAACCTCTTGTTCAGGTGAAGTGGAAAGAACTTATTCTTCATGATTTTATTCATGAGGGGGTGTTGGTGCTTCAAAAGGAAATTCCATATATTGATCCAATATAGGGATCCCCCCTTCAAGATGTGGAATTTCATTATCAACTTCATAATATATCTTTAGATGGGAAAATTTATCCAGACCATCAAGTTGTTTATCAATAGAATCGTCATTTTATTAGTTTCAAGAAAAATGACATCTATGGAAACAACAAACTTCTTGTTTACCTCATCATAAAGATGATATTCCTTGGAGGTGTCTAAATACCCCAAGAAAATGTATTTTCGACTTCGAGCACCAAGCTTATCTCTTTGCTCCTTTGGTATCAAGGAATAGCAAGTGGAACCAAAAACCCTGAGATGCCTCACTGATGGCATGTGGCCAAACCACATTTCATGTGGATTCTTGTCTTCAAGAGCATGATATGGACTTCTATTTCTCAAATAGGCTGCACATAACACTGCATCACCCCAAAATGTTAGTTTTACATTCTTGAAAAAAATTATTGAGCATACCATATTCATTATGGTTCTATTCATTCTTTGTGCCACACTGTTTTGTTGAGGGTTGTAAGGAACTGAAGTTTGATGTACAATCCCATGTTGATGAATATAGTCTTAAAAATCATTAGAAGTTTATTATTTTCCATTATTAGTGCTAAGTGTGCCAATATGAGATTGTGTTTGATTTTCTATCCATGCATGAAAATTCTTGAATGTTTGAAATGCTTCAGATTTTGTCTTTAACAAGTATACCCAACACATTCTAGTGTAGTCATCAACAAAGGTCACGAAGAATCTATTACCATTGGCAGAAGGAATAGGAATGGAGCCACATAAGTTAGAGTGAACTATCTCTAACTTTCTACATGCTCTGAATTTTGACACTTGAAATTGTTGCTTACTATGTTTTCCTAGTATGCATGCATCACATTTGTTCATATTCCTAGAAATGGTGGGAAAACCAAAGACACCATTCTTTATCAACAAATAAATACCGTTATAATTTAGATGACCATATCTAGCATGCCATAATAAACAAGACGACAGATTACCTTCTCCATGCTGAGAGAGGTAGGAAAAGTTCTGAACTCTTGCAATTGATCCTTTCAGCTTCAACAACTTTCCATCTTCATATCTAGTCATAATCGGACCCAGTTGTCAGAAGACTTCCTTATCTCTATGATTCCATCGAACATGTGGATGGAATGGCCTTGTTTTCGAATCTACACTAAGGACAACAGGCTTCTTTGCAATTCTAGAAGATATAGATCACTCTACAACACCAAGTCCGGGAATACAGGCATCTTGAGCCTAATGGAACCAATTCCCTTTGGTTTAAGGATGGATTTGTCTGCAAAATACATTATGCCATCTACACTTTCATTTAGTTCTTGAAAAAAATATTTTCTAAAGGTCATGTGGGATGTTGCACTAGTATCAAGTAGCCAACAATCTTTATAAGATTAAAGAAATTTGATTTCATTTATTCCAAGATTATAATGTGCAACAATACAATGAGCAGAATCAAGAGCTTTACCAGGATCTTTCTTTTGTCTTCTTTCCGGTCATGTCTTTCTTTGATGGAGTCCTAAGGGGCCCAACACTAATCTGCTTCATGTCCATTCTTCCCACAACACCTACACTTCAAAATTGATCTTTTGTTTCTTCCCCATGCCTCTGAGCTTTTTTCTTCCTCACCCTCTTCTATCGTTCTCTCCCCTGGACTGGTTCTGAGCAAGGCAAAGGGTCTTCACCGCTCCAATTGTGGATGCAAAAAAATACATCTTCTGCAACTTTCACCTCTATCACCTACAGAGAAATGGTGTTTGGGAGGAAAAGGTGCAAGTCTAAGTATCTGCCACCTTATTTACAAAATAAATTCTTTCTATATTGGATCTGCACACTATAGTATGTTTATGCAAACTATATGTTATTTCTCTAACTATATACAATTTTTGCATGTATTATGCAGTTTATGTAGACATTGTGCTCTTTCTGCACCTATTATACTGCTTTTGTAATCGCTATATAATCTATGCAATGCATAAACCCTAGAGCTTGAAATTTGATCACCCTTATGAATAATTTAATGCCTAACATTCACTCTACGATAATAAACTTTAATATTTCAAAAATAAGGTAGAGTGCATAACATTAAGCCTCAAACAATATCAAACTAATATCCTCTGGATGCTAGGGTTCTTGGAAGGTAATCTCGTTATCTACTTAAACTTCAACATGCAATTGTACATAGTAGTAAATCTCACCATGCAGAGGCTCCACCACTATTGAGACTTGTCTTCATCCAACACAGCACCTAGTCGAAGCATTACAGTGAATGCCTCCAAATTACAGTCACACAAAATTGTATGGATATCTCAAGTCATGGTCGGCATAGTAGTCATTGTTAAGATTTAATATGCTAAGACAGAAAATATCAGCATTATATTCCATTTCACAATAATAGCATATACAGGATCACTGAAAGAACAACAAGCACAGCATAAACACAAGAGACACAGATTTATCCTGGGAAACCCTCATGGGGAAGAAAACCCAGCAAAGCTTCCTCAATATAGATGACCAACAAATACAAAGATGTAATCCACAACCATGAGCTCCTTCTCCTCCGCAACAGATCTCTCTCTCACTTATGCGCTATTCACAAGTGAGTGCAATGTGTGTTAAATGAGGAACGCACCTCCTCTATTTATACACAACTCCGACTTGTATTGTATATTAACTAGGTCGGCCCCAACTTAACCACTGGGTTAAACACCCCATTACAACTAACTGGGTCGACCCCTCTAGGGTGGTCTAATAACCCTTTGACCCACATAACACATACAGGGTCGACCCCCACTAGGGAAGTCTAATAACCCAAGTTACCACATTCCAACGGAGGAATAAACATCTCCGGATATACAATAAGGTCTTCACGGAGGAATGAAACATCTCCAAAATAATAAAGTACAAGTATAATATTCTTAGAAGTTACAATATTTCAACACTCCCCCTTAACGAGAAGGATATTATAACAACATCTTTAGGAGCAAGGAGTCATCGACTACATAATACATGATACATCTATAAATCATTGGAAGCTTTCTTTATACATCATCATCAATAACTCAAGCAGTTACTGGACCATCAACATCTTCAGTACCGAGTCTTCATCTTCTGCAGCACTCGAACAGCTACAACAACATCATCTGGATCACTCAATCAACAGACTCATCGTCTGGATCTACCGATCAACGTGATCATCATCTAGATTATCACAATTAGCAGCATCGTCATCTAGATCATCACGATCAATAGCATCGTCATCTAGACCATCATGATTAGCAACATCATCATCTAGATCATCACGATCAACAACATCACTGGACCTCTCGATCAACAGCCTCATCGCAGCATACCCTGCAATACACATGATCCAATTACGGGATGATCAATCCTTCTCACTTTAGGACATAGGTCCAAGGATGATTCAATCCTGATCTGCTTACGGTATGATCAGTCCCTCTCAGTTTAATACATCTCTCATGTCTATGGATGATGCAATCCAGATCAACTTACAGGATGATCAATCCTTATCACTTTAAGACACCTCACCATGTCTAGGGACGATGCAATCCCAACCTACTTCCAGGATGATTAATCCTTATCACTTTAAGACACCTCACCATGTCTAGGGACTATGCAATCCCAATCTACTTACAGGATGATTAATCCTTATCACTTTAAGACACCTCACCATGTCTAGGGATGATGCAATCTCAATCTACTTATAGGATGATTAATCCTTATCACTTTAGGAAATAAGTCCAAGGACGATGCAATCCTGATCCACTTACAGGATGATCAATCCCTATCACTTTAGGACATAAGTCCAAGGACGATGCAATCCTGATCCACTTACGGGATGATCAATCCCTATCACTTTAGGACATAAGTCCAAGGACAATGCAATCCTGATCCACTTACGGGATGATCAATCCCTATCACTTTAGGACATAATTCCAAGGACGATGCAATCCTGACACGTACATTTTGAACCAAACGCTCAGGGACGATGCAGTCCTATCACGTCCACTAGGGACCACTTTCTCGGAGACATATGTCTACGGATCTCTTTTAGGACATGTGTTCAGGGATGATACAATCCCCTCGTCCACTAGGGACCACATTCTCGAAGACATCTGTCTACGGATCACTTTAGGACTAAAGTCCAGGGATGATACAATCCCCTCTCGTCCACTTAGACAAAGTCTAAGGACCTTCATCGACCTCATCGTCGGTTCAGGTAACCCCATCATCAACCTCATCATTAGAACAGGTAACCTCATCATCAATACAAGTATCCACACCAATACAAGTATACACATCATCAATACAAGTATCCACACCAATACAAGTATACACATCATCAATACAAGTATCCACACCTATACAAGTATACACATCATCAATACAAGTATCCACACCAATACAAGTATACACATCATCAATACAAGTATCCACACCAATACAAGTACACATCATCGACCTTACCGTCGATATTGGCAATCTCATCATCAGCGACCATATCACTCCCCCTTTCAAGGAGGGTCTTTCTAAACTACACCAAGCTTGTCTCGCAAATACTCAAACTTTACTCGAGACAGAGGTTTGGTCAACAGATCAGCAATCTGTTCGTCAATGCTCATATACTCGAGCTTGATATCTCCTTTCTGCACCATATCCCGTATATCGAAATATCGGATCTCTATGTGCTTTGACTTATCATGGAATTACTATATTCTCTGTCATCTTGATACAACTCTGGTTGTCACATAGGATCACAGTGGATTCCACCTCTAAGTCAAACAGTCCTGATAACAACTTTCGAAGCCATACCGCTTCACAACTAACAGAGAAAGCAACTATATATATTCCGCTTCAGCTATGCTGAGAGCCACACTAGACTGCTTCCTGCTAGACCACGAGATCATGGAAGATCCCAGACAATAACATCCACTCGATGTGCTCTTCCTGTCTGATACACTTCCTGCCCAATCAGCATCTGTGTAGCCATACAATCTGAATTCATGATCTCCAAAATAATATAGACCAAAGTCTATCGTACCTTTTAGGTACCTCATCACATGCTTTGCAGCAATCAGATGAACTCGTCTAGGTTCCACTAGATACTGACTCAGGGTGTTCACAACAAAGCATATATCTGGCCTGGTATTCGTCAGATACATCAATGACCCAATAATCTGTTTGTACAGAGTCACATCCACTAACTCTGATGAGTCATCAGCTAACAGCTTCAAGTCGGAACCCATGAGAGTAGCCATGGTTGTACATTCCAACATATCAAATCTTCTCAAGATTTCCACAACATACTTTCCCTGGTTGAGAAAGATTCCTTCTGAGCCTTTTCATGCTTTCAGTCCTAGGAAGTAATGCATCAATTCGAGATCATTCATCTCGAACTCTGTAGCTAACTTCTTCTTGCTTTCCATGATACAATCGTAGTATCATCCATAACCTTAAGTTAAAGGTTAGGATCAACTTTACTTGGTAAATCCCAAGCTTGTCAAGAAGCTATCAATTCTTCCTCTGTGACTGAACATCATTCACACTCTGCATTGAGTGATCTTCTGCATATCTATCCGTGCCATCTCTCATCAGATGGGTCTACTGATATGCGCCTCAAGATCATTCGAACTCTATGGTGAGTTCCTTCTGTATATAGATACCATCTTCCACCTTGTAGCAAAGGTTGAAATCTACATCACCCATGGTGATCATTAAGCTCATCAAATGACTATCGATCCTGGGTACCCATACATAGCTTTCTTCAATTGAATCCTGGGAGTTTTCTTGATTCGCACTTCTTCTTCAATCACATCATTGAGAGAACAATATTTATCTAGCTACTTGGAGCAAACATCTCGTCATGATCCTCTTCCTCTTTCTAAGAGAATCTTCTAGCCACGAGCCTTCTATAGTATGTTTGATTTGTAAATCTTCTTGTTGAACATCCATCACTTGTTCAGTGTTCATCATTCTTCATGATCTTTCCTACAAATCAAAATTAAGTACATGATTAGTAATACTTCATAATCATCAAATCGTGTTGACATGATAACCTATTATGCATACAGATATGATTTACATAGTTATGCTACTATCTTGACCAATACTTTGGCACAGCACTTTTCCATATCCTGTATGCATACAGTGGCTATCTAGATGCCTTCCATCTCTACCAGAACATACTATCGAGAGCGTGCACAGCTCTCAGCATGTCAGCAAAGAGGTTTCATTCTAGACAATCAACAATGGAATGTTTGTCCAACTTACCATTCATATGCATATTAGTAGTATATTGTTCAATGCTATATGAATGCTTACACTTAGCATGATATATTCTAGGAATACAAATATGCATACAACTATTACGGGCAATATCATAGACTATTCAGTGATTCAAATAACAATTCAAATACTTATCTTTTTATGTCTTGTGAGGTTGCATCCTTCTTGATATCGACTTCCCTTCCATGTCATGAGTTTCTATCCATCCTTGACCACTATGCATGCTTAAGTGTGCGCTAGTGTCATCATCATGATCTCATACATTCATTAGTATAATCTCAATACTATCAAAGCATTATAATTCTAAATAAGCTTAAGTATGTATGGTCATGATCATTTCATACATAGGTATACTTACCTAAGATCCTAACAAAGTAGGATTCTAACTTGATATAGGAAAACATACCTGGATTATCAAGCTTGGTTATGTCTTAACATACCCAAACAATATCTTCTTTTGTTCTCTTCAATGATTTAGAGATCTTGTGCTAGAACCTGCATATCTCATAGGTTAAGCATAGTAGAACAAAGTCATACATACCTCGTAAGTAGAACTTCTATGTGATCAAGGATTATGGATGAGTCTTTGTCTTCATGTCATCATGGTCATGGAACTTGATTTGTCTTTCTTGATGTACCTGTATCTTGTTAGCAGACAACATCATCCTCATACAACACCACAGTACATTAGTACAATCATATAACCCTAATCAATGAATGTCTTCTATCATTCACATGCATTCATACTTTTACTAGGGTGATAAGACAATTCTAACATTAATCAAGATTGTACTAACCTGAATAATATGAAGACAAACATATTCTGAAATTAATCAAGAATCAAATTTCAAAACATACCTGTATCTCCTTAAGCCATACCTATCGAGATTTCTTGTAGTCTTCTTATGTAAGGCCTTAGCCTCATCTCCCCCTGAAACTGGATCTAGAGCTTGATTAGGGTTTATCAAAGAAACCCTAAAAATTCAAACTTTGACTTTCAAACTTCTGAATGGATGGAAAGATGCGCCTTGCTGAGCTGATCAAGATAGCATGCTTCAATTTTGAAATCTCCAAAATTTGACCCCTCAAAATTGCCTTTGAAACTTCTGGATCTTATGAATAGGATCCCGAATTAGGGTTTGATGAAGCCCACCCTTCTGCCCAACCAAAAGGTTCAATCCAAATCTCTAGACTTCTATTTTTCTGAGGAGATTCCAGCCGTGGTCACAGACTTCAAAAATTCCAACTTTTGCAGAAGCCCTAATTTTCCACCTTTTCGATCAGAATCCCGAACTAGGGTTTGATCAAGCCCACCCTTCTGACCAACCAAAAAATTCGATATTGGTCTCTAAATTTTGATTTTTCTGAGTATCATTCAGCCATGGACTCCAATCCCAAAAACTTCAACTTTCTCCAAAACCCTAATTTCCCATAGCAGTGACGATTCAAGAATGAAGGTGCTCAAAATCCAAATCTATTTTGACAGAAATATGCACCTAATTGTTTCTGGTGTAACTCCGAAATTACGAATCCACAAGGTCTGAAAATTCTGCCTGTGATAGCCCGACCTATCCTCTTTCCAACCCCATAGGTCTGACCTCAATTGGATTCTCTGAGAGAGAGTTATGCCAAGTGTCGCAACATGACCTGTTTATGGGATAAAACAGGAGAGCGAACTTGTACGGAGTGCCACGTGTCACTGGTTCAACTTCGGCCTTTAAAAATTTACCTGAGATAGTACAGTCCATGCACTACTTGTCACTTTTTACGAAATTTCATTTGGAGCTTCCTAGCCCAAGCTATGACCTTTTTTCCTAGGTCACCTGATTATGACTGAGATTTGGAAGAGGTAGAAACCCTAACTTGTATTGATCATAACTCACAAAGTACATCGAATCTGAGGGTGTCCTTTGGACACAAAGTACATGGGGATGTTATCTATGACCTGTAAAGGTTTCAGATCCTGAACCTTCGCCAAAATGGATTTATAGCGAAATTTCCAAGATGAATGGTTTTTGCTATACAAAACCCTAACCTTCAAATTGTCGCAAGTGAAGCAAGTGTCATAAGTGCCATACATTGTCTTCCTTCAGGTTAGATATGAAACCATGTTAATATTTAATATGCTAAGACAGAAAATATCAGCATTATATTCCATTTCACAATAATAGCATATATAGGATCACTGAAAGAACAACAAGCACAGCATAAGCACAAGAGACACAGATTTATCCTGGGAAACCCTCATGGGGAAGAAAACCCAGCAAAGCTTCCTCAATATAGATGACCAGCAAATACAAAGATGTAATCCACAACCATGAGCTCCTTCTCCTCCGCAGCAGATCTCTCTCTCACTTATGCGCTAGTCACAAGTGAGTGCAATGTGTGTTAAATGAGGAACGCACCTCCTCTATTTATACACAACTCCGACTTGTATTTTATATTAACTAGGTCGGCCCCAACTTAACGACTAGGTTAAACACCCCATTACAACTGACTGGGCTGACCCCTCTAGGGTGGTCTAATAACCCTTTGACCCACATAACACATACAGGGCCGACCCCCACTAGGGAAGTCTAATAACCCAAGTTACCACATTCCGACGGAGGAATAAACATCTCCGGATATACAATAAGGTCTTCACGGAGGAATGAAACATCTCCGGATTAATAAAGTACAAGTATAATATTCTTAGAAGTTACAATATTTTCCAAAGTAATCCATATAACTCAAGACTAAAAGGGGGTTAATCATAACACTCGTATAATTAGAGAAATTACTTTTATCCTAGCCTTTAAAAATAAGAATGATGAGTCTTTGATTCTAGGGTTTAGGGAAGCTTACTTAACTTTTAAATTTAAGAGTTTGTGGATGTGAGAGATGAAGATAGGCCTTCCAATTTTTAATATTTCTTCTTAGTAACTTTAAATGTCCTTATTTTTCCCTTTTAAGAGCAGCCTAACCTAAAACTCTATGTCTTCTAAAAAAGAAAAGAAAAAATGTAAAAAAGAAATAAATGTTATCCATATCATCAAAAGATTCATAAAACTTAAATTTCAAGAATCCAAGGTTTTATTTTGAAGTATAAAAAACCTTCACAATTCTTACTTTTAATTTAGTAAAGCTCTTTTTTCTTTTTAAACATTAAAAATCAACCCATAAACTAAATTTAGCTTTGAGTTAGAGAAATACATAAACTTTTCTTGCCTTGAGTTGGATAAATACATAAACTTTTCTTGCCTTGAGTTGGATAAATACATAAACTTTTATTGCTCTGTATTTATTCTCTTTTTCTTCCTTTTTAATAAAGATTATTAATCTTACATTACATTTCAAAAAATTTAATACTTAAATTTAAAATTAAGATAAAATAATACTAATTCATCTCATTATAATTCTCTTTTTATTTTTTAATATGTTTGTTAAAGAATCATGTTTTTTCAATATCATTATGGAATACATAACCATCAGTCAATGAACCACTAAATCATAAAAAAAACTATTATTTATTAATAATAATAATAATGATATCTCATTACAGATTCACTTAAAACACAGATTCAACGGCCATAATCAATGATCTGTTCAAATACACTTGAAGAGCCAGAGAAATATATTATATTTGAGTAGACACTAAGTTGACATACGCCGACATGATTGGCTGGCTCTATCTAAAGTCAATGTATACAGCTGTAAGATGCGATTCAATTATTTATCGAATGCACACACAGCTATGTTCATGAAATTAATACCCTGTATCTATTGTCATTATTGTCATAAATGAAGAATTTTCTTTTTTTTTGTAATATAGAAAAAGTATAGGTTTTAGTTCACCCCAAATTCTAAGATACAAATACTTATCAATATAAATTTAAAAACATTTGGATTAATCAACTTTATAAAGTTGAAACAATTACGGAAAGTGTTAGATGATTTAATAAAATATATAGAAGAACTAACTCTTTCCGGTGACAAGTCTATAGAAAAATTACCAGAATCAGTTTCAAAACTTCGATATTAAAGAATAATGAAAATGATTCATTGTTCAAGTTTGAAGCACTTGCCAACAGATTTTGGATCATTGAATTCTTTAAAAGAACTGAAATTGCAGGGATGTGCCAGTCTAGAAGTTCTCCCTAGCAGTTTGGACAAACTTATAGATTTGAGATCTTTGGAATTATCCCACTGGAAAAAGGTATTCAGTGATCTCCCTGAGCAGGATAAACTAGTTGATCCAACTCTTGTAAGACTCCTACTGGAGACTGCTCGTGAGACCACAAAAATAAAGCAGTGTCTCTACTCCGTTAACAGCCAAAGAGAGGACGTGTCGACGAAGGTAATTCGGGGAATGTTTTCATGTGTAAGTGACCCCAAGGAAACTTTGGGACTCATAAGTGATCTCGAATCGGAGTATGGTATCCTTTATCAAAAATCTACAAGGGCATAGTTCTAAGTCGTTTTACCATTTTGAGGGTTGTTCGTCACTTCAAAGACTCACAAAACATTTGTTAAAAAAATAAAAAGATATGAAAGAATTTTTATCTAACACCTTATTATCAAATTTGAGGTTGGTTTTAATTTCAATTAGAAGATATATATTTATGGAGACTTTTTTTTTTAAATTATATTTCAATTAACAATAATAAATTACCCAATAAGTAAATAAAATATTACATTTCAAATTAAATTTATATACAATGTAAAATTTCTTACTAAAATTGATCTACAATGTAAAATTTCTTACTAAATTGATTTCTTTTGATACATTTGAATGTTCACTTTGAAAAAAACGAAAATGACAATTCCAAAACATCCTCAAAATATTGAACCTTAATAAACCCAAAATTAAAACCAGCTTCGAATGTGGCTAAGTTATTTCATTTCATGTACATTGCGTACTCAGAATTATCTTCCTCTTAAACCTTAAACCCAAAATTAAAACTAGCTTCGAATGCGGCTAAGTTATTTCATTTCATGTACATTGTGTACTCAGAATTATCTTCCTCTTACTCTCATCCTGTCCAAAAAGAACTAAAAGAAAGACTAACTTATTTTTCAAGATTTATCAAAACCATGTAAAGAGTATGATCTCCAAACACCATTTAGAATTTTATCTCTCACTAATAATGAAAACAACAAAAATACTTAAGACTTGGAAGATTGCTTGTGATGGTGATAGAAAGCAGCACAAAGAATAAAAAACAAAACAAACGATTCTCACTTTATAAGTGGACATTTACGATAGTTATTGTTGGAATGTGTAATTCATACTTGTTGAATGATTGGGTTCATGACTTGTTGAGCAAGTAAACATGGTTAGATGACTTGAGAGAATAAGTTAGGGAGGTTGTTAGATAGTTGGAGATTCTCTCCAACCAAGTCTTTTAGTTTGGTGTGTGGTTGAGATATTTGCTCTACCTCTCCTTCTATGTTTAGAATAAATTAGATCTCATAACAACTAGTGCACTCTATATATTGGAGGCACAATATATTGTGTGTATTCAAGTAAGCCATATCTTCTTCACCGAAATTTTGTTAGGTGCCCTGTAGTCGATGCACATGCGCCAAGTCCCTTCTTTCTTCGGAATGAGGCAACTGGGCTTCCACAAGGGAGGAGTTGGGTCGGATATGACCTTTGTCGATCAAATCTTGGATTTGTCTACGAATCTCTTCATTTTCGAGAATTGATCTTCTGTAAATAGATGCGTTAGGTAATGAAGAACCAAGAGCAAGTTCAATAGAGTGTTTTAACTGGAAATGTCAAGGTACTCCGTCTGGAACTTGGAATATGTTATGGTACTCATCAAGAATATTGTCGATCTGCTGCTTCTGTCAAGAGCTGCACTAGTCGATGACTCGACTGGTTGTTGCGGTCTTCCTAGAATGTTGCGGCTTTATCATAATCAATGCGAACTTTCAAGCATGATTGATGAGCTTCTTCGTATGTTTAGTAGATATCATTGCAACCGTTGGTGTAGGTCGTCATTCTGGTATGTTGTACCGTTAATTTTGAATTATGACAATCACCTTCTGTGGTCGTGACTAGTAACTTTCATGGCGATCCCATAGGTAAGGATTCCCAAACAGGGCATCGGCTACAGAGAGTGGTGCCACGTCGCAAAGTAATTCATCTTTAAAAGGATTTATGAAGTAGGTGAGTTTGCATTGTAGGTTGATCCTTAGCTCTTGTCCATCCTTCATCCAACCAATGTTATAAGGATGAGGATTCAGAGTGGTAACAAAACCTAGTTTCTTCACAAGTTCTTCAGAAACAAAGTTCTGCTGGCTTCCATCATCCACTATCAGATGCAATGGATTGTTTTGAACCCATATCTGTGTATGGAACAGGCGCTCTTGTTCCTCTTTGTCGACGATAGTCGAGGATGCTGGAGTTGTCAATGTCGATGTCAAAAGAGTCGTTGCTTCTAGGTCAGATTCTACCACAGTCTTCTCGAACGCGTCGGATGTCGACACTTTTGCCAAAAAGGTCTTCCGAGCTTTGCATTCAGACGTATCATGCCAAGAGGAATGATGTTAATAACACCATTTCCCGGTAGGTTGTTTGCTACGTTCCCTTTTGTGAAAAGGATTTTTGTCGTGATCTGGCTTTGGCAGAGTTGGCTGAGAAGATTTCAACTTGTCGAAGTCGGTTGGTGCCTTCTTGTCGAGTGGTCATCCTGATGTCGGTTTAGTCACGAAGTGCGCTTTTCCCTTCTATTTGGTTTCGAGTTTGCTAGCATAGTGGAATGCATCTGCGAGCATATTGACAGTCAAAAACTCCATCTCCTGCTGAATGTACTGGGATAATCCACTGACATACTTCAAAATAAGCAATTTTTCTTCTTCTTGAACACCAAGTCTATCCATTAATCGATAGAACTCGTAGGTGTAGCTCTGTACAGACTGGTCTTTCCATTGCCTTAGTTGATGCCACTTCTTATAATGTTGTTCAAGGTATTTAGGAGGGTAAAACTCCTTCCGGATATATTCGACAAATTTCTCCCATGTGTCGATGGGGTCTTCACTTTTCTCCATCTTTGTCGAGAGGTTCTCCCACCAGCAATGCACAAATGTTGACATCTTTAAGGACGCAATGGTGGTCTTGTCAGCTTCTGAGAGTTGATTCACAGAGTAATAGGATTCCAATTGTTGTACCCAATTGTCGACAGGTTCCACGTCAATCTTGCCTTCTAGATTTGGTATGTACAAATTCATTTGCACTTTGAAGGGGCTGATTTTGTCAGAGTTAGTTCTCATTGGAAATCCTCCTGAAGTTGAAGAAAATTGCGTGAGAATTTCATTAAACTAGGCGAACATTTCAGTTCGTTGCCAAGCCCGCGCTTTCTCTATGAGCTGCTGTGTCTCGTCGATTGCATGTCTATCGCATGTTTCTTCTACCATCTCTGGAGGTAGTGTCTGCTTGGATTGCTGAGTTTGTGAGTGTGTTTGAACCGACATAAGTCTGTTAACTTCGATGGAAGTGTCTACGCAAAACTTAAGCACGAACAAAGCTGATGCGCTCTAATGAAGCTCTGAATTAGCTTTGATACCAATGATCCACACGTGCCCAGGTGAATGATGGGGACAACAGTTCGACTGAATGAGATAGCTTTGTTATGGAGGAAGCATAAGAAAGAGAATGAGCAAAGCAGGAATACACTACACAGATGAACATATACACACGGACAATATGCAAGAATGTGAACTGATTTCTCTATTACTAGATGTAAAGATCATGACATGTATATTACAATATTTTACATGCTTATATAGAGTGCTGAGACCCTTGGGTGCATGCTCGTTACGTTCATTTACAGGAGAATTTAGAATGATTTCAGAATTTCAACTCTTACAGTCGACTGGAAGATAGAGATACAATCTGTCGAAGTTTGACAGTCGCAAGTCGATGCTGTATGTCGACGTCGTGAGACTGTTGAGGTCGCTGAACTTGTCGAAGTCATGTCGATTTCGGAACTTGTCGAAGTCGATGGCTTGTCACAATTGATGTTAGCATTCGATAACAATGCCAACTACTGGGATGGATCAAAGTGACTAGGCGATTTTCCTTGAGATATATTACCTGGAAAAAAATGGAACATTTGGAAACAAAAACATTCTTTCCTTCTTATGAAAAACACATATTTTAAAACCACCCATCTCAATCCAACAAAAATATTATGATTCCAATCCATTTAGTGAATTTTATTTTATTTATTTTTAAAATTAAAACGAGTAGAATTTGTATTTAAAAAGGCTACAACTGCTCTGCAACATAGTAACACAAACAAAAAGAAGCATGTATATTGTCATGCTGAAAACTGAAATTCTTGAAACAAAATCATTGACTAGTGTATGAGAAGACTTAAAGTTTAAATGTGCCCATGTTGTGTTTTTGCTTGAATAGATTCTTATATACTATCCTAATAACAAAGTAGTATGCAATACATAAGAAAAGCCGACAATTAAAGAAAGGCATACTCATTATGGGCTTCTTGGTTGCTTTTTGCTTGCTGCAGCTGATGTCAAATACCAATTTCCCAGTGTAATAAAGAAAATAAGAGGTCTTGAAAATAAGAACAAAATGTAAAAAGTTAAAACTAATTAGTTTTTTTGCGGTTGTGTAATAACCAAAAGTTATTATGTAAAAGTAAAGGTCGTTACTTTTGGTAACAGAACCCTTCATCTTCTATTTTAATTAGAATTTGGACATTGTCTTGTTAAATTTCCGATAATTTCATTCAATATTATCTAGGATCACTAAGAGAATAACATGCACAGCATAACAATCACAAGAGACAACGGACACAAAGTATTTCACCAGGGAAAACCAAGAAGGTGAAAAAACCCACAACTTCCTCAAAGATAGAATAAGCACCAATACAAAGATCACAAAGATCAAACCCCAAAAGATAGATGTCTTCAGCATCTACTCCTCCTCCACTTGTGCGCACTCCTCTCTCTCAATTATGCAAGTTGGATGAGTGAGTGAATGAATAGAATGAGAGACACACACTCTCTATTTATACAATAACTTGACCTACCTTTAACCCTAACAGGGCCGACTTCCTAAGGAATCCTAATAACCCATCCACATGACACAAACAAGGCCGACGCCACACAGGTGGTCTAATAACCCATCAAATATAAGTTACAACACTTACAATGTAACTTGCGACACTTGCAAATGCAAATGACGACACTTCCAATCGGAGGAATAATACATCTCCGTTGGGGATACAATAAAGTACAAATGTAATATACAAGTGAATATCTTCCGAAGTTACAAATACATCAACACTCCCTCTTAACTAGGAAGGTATTCTCTTGACACAGGTCATCAATACACATATGCACAAGTCTTCAATTCTGGAGCTGGATCATCGTCACTGGATCACGGAGCATCATCGCCACTACTGCTATACTCATCATCTCGATCACTGGTGCTATCTCTCAATTCTTCTTGTCATAGGAAGTTCTATAGAGCCATCCCTTTTTCATGTTGGTTGTAGGCCTAGCCTCCTATAGGTCTTCATCATATCTATCCATCCTGTGGAATCCTCGGGGCTAATTACGTGCGTCAACAAAACCTCGAAAGAGCATCCCAGGACTTTTACGAGCTTACTACTCAACCTATCGGATATCCCAGGATCTTTTACATATGACCTTCACAAAGCCTTAAAAGAGTGTCTTGCAACCTGCAAGATCTTTAAAGAACATCCCATGATCTTTTACGTGCCTAGCACAACCTGTCCGGATCTCCAAGATTGATTACATGTGAACTCGCAAAACCTTAAAAGAGTGTCTTGCAACCTGCAAGATCTCTAAAGAGCATCCCAGGATCTTTTACGTGCCTAGCACAACCTATCTGGATCTCCAGGACTGATTACATGTGATTCTTGCAAAACCTTAAAAGAGTGTCTTGCAACCTGCAAAATCTCTAAAGAGCATCCCAGGATCTTTTACGTGCCTAGCACAACCTGTCCGGATCTTCAGGACTGATTACATGTACCTGCACAACCTGTCCACGGCCACGGAGTATCATCCTGATACTCATGATCATACTAATCATCATCATACAGTACATCATCCCGATGCACATCATCATCACATGATCATCCTGATCATCGTCATAGCACCGTCCTAATGCATATCATCTGGAGCATCGTCCTTATGCTCATCACACAACACTTACATCCATAGCCATGGGAAGGATCCTCCTACCACCATGCTTGGAATGGCTCCTGCAAATGTGTCCCATCACTTCCTCCTCGAAGTATCTTCTATCTGAAGAACACCAAGCCTCTCTCTGAAGTACTCGAACTTCACTCTGGCTAGTGGTTTGGTCAACACATCTGCAATCTGCTCATCCGTCGCAACATACTAGAGCTTCACTGCTCCTCTCTGCACCATATCCCTGATATAGTGATATTTGATCTCGATTTGCTTCGATCTGTCATGGAACACCAGGTTCTCAGACAACTTCACACAACTCTGGTTGTCACAGAAGATACAGTAGCTCCCTTAGCCATACTACCTCACAACTAGCCGAACAAGCTGCGACATACTCTGCTTCGGCTATACTCAGTGCTACGCAAAATTGCTTCCTTCTAAACCAAGAGATCACACCTGATCCCATACTGAATCAACACCCCGAAGTGCTCTTCCTATCTGCAGCATTGCCTGCCCAATCTGAATCAACATAACCCTCCAAGTTAAACTTTTGATTCGCATCATACTTGAGCCCATAATCAACCGTACCCTTCAGGTACCTCAAAATATGCTTTACAATAATCAAGTGAACATGTGTAGGATCCGTTAGGAACTGGCTCAAGGTGTTCACAGCAAAGCAAATATCTGGTCTTTTGTTCGTCAGGTACATCAAGGACCTAATCATCTGATGATACATTGTGGCATTAACCGACTCTGATGAAGCATCACTCAATAGCTTTAGGTTCGATGCCATAGGTGTGACCATGGCCTTGCAGTCCATCATCCCGAGCCGCTTCAAGATCTCTACTACATACTTCCCTTGTCCAAGGAAGATTCCATCTGCACTCTGCCACACCTCCATACCTAGAAAGTAATGCATCATACCCAAGTCCTTCATCTCGAACTCGGCAGCAAGCTTCCTCTTTGTATCAGCAATCAACCCAATCTCACCTGTCACAAACAGGTCATCTACATACAGTAGGAGTATCATTGAATTGTCTTCCTCAACCTTGTAGTAAACGTCGGAATCCACTTTACTCTTGGTAAAGCCCAAACTGGACATGAAGCTGTCTATCCTGCCGTACCATGTTATAGGTGCTTGCTTCAATCCATACAAGGATTTCTTCAATTTGCACACATATGACTCCCTGTCATGTGTCTCAAAACCAAGTTGTTGCTCCACATACACTTCCTCTTCGATTACACCATTCAATAAAGTTGTCTTGGCATCCATCTGGTGTATCTTCCACTTCATTACTGCAGCCAGAGCAAGTACTGTTCTGATGGAAGTGTATCTGGCTACAAGTGCAAAAGTTTCTTCATAATTTATCCCCTCTTTCTGAGAGAAGCCACGAGCCACAAACCTTGCCTTGTATTTCTCTATGTTGCCATCTGCATCATGCTTGATCTTATAGATCCACTTGGAAGTCACAACAGACTTCCCTTCTGGTCTTGGGACCACATCCCAAACATCATTCTTCATGATCAACTGGTATTCCTCGACCATGGCATCCTTCCATTCTTTATTTTCCGCTGCTTCTTCATAATTGGAAGGTTCTTTGTTCATTATGTCACAGAGTAAGGAAACATAGCTAGTGTGTGACCTTGTCCTTTTTCTTTCTCTGTGTTCCTCCTCTGGAATACCATACCTTTTTGCATCTTGGATGAGCTCTCTAGCCCATGCTGGTTTCCTTTTGTGAGAGTTCTTCTCACGGGGTGGATCTATAGGTTCTTGTGGATCTTCTATTTCATGATCCACTTTTGGAATTGCTTCGTTCATAGTGGTGTCTTGTATTTTGGGTACTCTTGGTTCTTCATTATCTTCAACAGGTGTCTTCCTCGATTTGATGTATGCTGAGTCTTCATCAAAAGTCACATCCCTGCTGATGTCAATCTTCTTGAACCCTGGAAAGTAGATTCTGTATACCTTCGAGCTTTCACTATAACCCACAAATATGCCCTTCTTTCCTGAAGGATCTAGCTTTGTCCTCTTTTCTTTTGGAATGTGTGTGTATACTGGACAACCAAATATCCTGAGATGGCTAACTTCTGGTTTCTTACCAGAGAAGACTTCTTCTGGTGTCTTGTTGTCAAGTATCTTGTGTGGTGTTCTGTTTTGCACATATACAGTTGTCCTTGCTGCTTCTTCCCATAGGTGCATGGGTAGATCTTGGTCATGAAGCATTGCCCGTGCTACTTCCATGATTGTTCTATTCTTCCTTTCTGCAACCCCATTCTGTTGTGGATTGTAAGGAGTGGTCAAATCCCTCTTAATCCCTGAATAACTACATAACTTCTTGAAGTCTCCTGAAGTAAATTCTCTGCCATTGTCGGATCTAAAGGTCTTGGTCTTCTTATCAGTTTGATTTTCTATCAAGGCTTTAAATTCCTTGAACTTATCAAATACTTGATCTTTATTCTTCAAGAAATAAACCCCAAGTCTTCCTAGAGAAATCATCAATGAAGGAAACATAATATACATACCCACTCAGAGAACTGGATGACATCGGACCACATACATTGGAGTGGATAATGTCCATGATTCCTTTTGCCTTGCTTTCACTGCTTGGAAATGCCTTCTTTGTGTTCTTTCCTTTTGCACATCCTTTGCAAACACCTTCATGCTTTGACTGGATTTTAGGAAGAACTTCTACTGCTTTGCTTGCAATTGGTAGTGCTCTATAGTGCACATGTGCAAGCCTTCTATGACAAAGTTCACTTGGCTCCATAGATTCATGTACCATGGCATGTTCAGGTTGTCCCTTCAATTTGTACAATCCTCCCTCTTGCTCTCCAATCACTACTGCATCATCTATGGTCTTACCTTTTGGCCACATGAGTACTTGGCCATCCACAAATGCAACTCTCATCCCCTTTGCATCTAGAGATGATATGGAAAGAAGATTCTTCTTGAGTCCAGGTACATATAGAACATCTTGCATTTTTAAAGACTTCCCAGAGTCTAGCTTGTAGGAGGCTTCACCACTTCCTTTTATAGGGTATTGATAGTCATCCCCAAGTTTTACCTTATGAGGTGACTCATGTTCAAATAAGTCCATAAGATATTATTTGAATCCCGTCATGTGTTTAGAAGCCCCACTATCAATAATCCAATCATTGCACCCATGTGTAACAGTACCTGTGAGAGCAGAGATTAGAACATATTCATTGTCACTTGAAGAGTCTTCACTTTCTTATCTAGCCTTCTTCCTGGGAGGTTCATCACCTTCAGCAGCATGAGCATGATATCTCTTCTTGTTCTTCTTCTTCTTCTTCTTCTTGAGGCCTTGTCTATTCTTGGGACATCCTGAGGCATAGTGTCCCTTCTCATCACAAGAGTAGCATCTAATGTGAGAGAGATTTTTCTTCTTTTGATGGAAGTGAGAAGATTTCTTGGGATGAGGTTGCTCCCTCTTGAACTTAACTTTCTTGGTGTGTGTTGTGATAGCTTGGTCTTCACTTCCCATCTTCTCTTCTCGGGCCACAAGCCTAGCTTCTTCTTGTGAGCATTCCTCCCATAGTCTACTGAAAGAGATCAATTTCTTTCTTACACAGATTCCTTGGATGAAGGAGTCCCATGACCTAGGTAGGCCATTCAATGTGGTCATCACAATTTCTCCATTCTCCACTACTTCATCCACAGCTTCAAGTTGTTCTTTGATTTGAGAGACCTTGGTAAAGTAGGATTGGATGGTCTCTCCATTCTAGATCTTTACCCCTTTCAATTGATTCCGCAGTGTCATCTTCCGATTTATATTCTTTCCTTCAAACAAATTGGTCAAGGAGTCAAACATCTCCTTAAGTGTATTCAGAGAAGACACATGGGGTATGAGATGGTCCTTGATAGAATCAGCAATGATTCTCTTAGCTTTGACCATGTTCTTCTTATGTAATGCCTTAGCCTCATCTCCCTCTGGAACTGGAACCTCTTGACTTATGTAGGTATCCAATTCATTCTCTTCTAGGATTAACCCAATCCTATACTTCCATTCTCGGAAGTTATCAGCCCCTTCAAGCTTATCCTAAAGCTTGGTGTGGTGAGACATATTAATGAGAAACTCAAATGGAAATAAAATATTTAGGTCTTACCACTTAAATGCTGAGAACTGGATGAGCAAGCTAATGTGGAGATTCCAAAATTTGACCTTCCAGAATTAACTATAATGTTTCTGGTGTAACTCAGAAATTTTGGATCCTCAGGGTCTGAAACTTCGTCCTATGGTAGCCTATCTTGTTATCTTTCCAACCCCACAGGTTTGAGCTCAATTGGATTCTCCAAGATAGAGTTTTTCCAAGTGTTGCAACGTGACCTGTTTATGGGATGAAATAGGATAGCGAACTTGTACGGAGTTCCACATGTCACTGGTTCAACTTCGGCCTATGAAACCCGAACCTGTGAAACTTCGGTCCGTTCTCTTACTGACACTTTTTACATAATTTCATTTGGAGATTCCTAGCCCAATTTGTGACCTTTTTCCCTAGGTCACCTGTTTATGACTGAGATCTGGAAGAGGCAGAAACCCTAATTTGTACATATCATAAAATAGAAATTACAGCGAATCAGATGTTGTGCTTCGGACATAAGGTACAGGGAGATGTTATCTTCATCCTATAAAAATTTTCGATCCCGAAACTTCGCAGAAATGGATTTATAGCGAAAGCGCCAAGATGACTAGGTTTTGCTATGCAAAGCCCTTCTCTAGCCTAGCCTCCTTTTGCCTTTGATGAACTGTGGAGAGAAAAAAAAAAAAATCAAGAAGCCCTAGCTTCTGCAGCTGCACAATGTCTTCTTCTTAGGTCATCTCTGATACCATGTTAAATTTTTGGTAATTTCATTCAATATTATCTAAGATCACTAAGAGAATAACATGCACAGCATAACAATCACAAGAGACAATGGACACAAAGCATTTCACCGAGGAAAACCAAGAAAGTGAAAAACCCCGCAACTTCCTCAGAGATAGAATAAGCACCAATACAAAGATCACAAAGATCAAACCCCAAAAGATAGATGTCTTCAGCAGCTACTCCTCCTCCACTTGTGCGCACTCCTCTCTCTCAATTATGCAAGTTGGATGAGTGAGTGAATGAATAGAATGAGAGACACACACTCTCTATTTATACAATGACTTGACCTGCCTTTAACCCTAACAGGGTCGACTTCCTAAGGAAGCATAATAACCCATCCACATGACACATACAGGGTCGACCCCACACTGGTGGTCCAATAACCCATCAAATATCAGTTGCGACACTTACAATGTAACTTGCGACACTTGCAAATGCAAATGATGACACGTCCAATCGGAGGAATAATACATCTTCGTTGGGGATACAATAAAGTACAAATGTAATATACAAGTGAATATCTTCCGAAGTTACAAATACATCAACATGTCTTGGGGGAGGGAGAGGAAATCGGGAATAAAGGTGCTTGTGATAGGTGAGATACCCGAGAATAAAGGTGCTCTTGACAAGTGAGATACCCTTTATGGTAATATAAGAGAGTGAACTTGGCCAAGTGTTATACATGGAGTAACTTAGGGCCCAGTATAATTCTCGGTTGCGAGCAAGGCAAATTCCTGTGGGCTAGTTGTGAGTAATGTAGATTTTTGTAGTGACCTCTCTAGAATCCAAGCCAAGTATTATTAGAGATAAGTCCTTGCAGTTGTACTTCATTTAAACAAATATAAATACAATAATATTTTCTTATCGTTGGCTGTGTTGAATTAATTTACTATAGAATGGTAATTCTGTAATGTGTTGAATTTCTTGGACAATACATGGATATGAATATGCACATTTATATTAAAAATAAAATAGAATGATACTGTATTGTTACACTAAAATCTTGTCATTGTGAGTTGTGTGTCCTTCATTTATATTGATTCCTAAAGCACTTAAGCCAAATTGATTGAAGGGAGAGTTGTGGTTATCCCTTTTTCCCTTTGTTGTCACCCCGACGCACCTTGCACATTGACAAAGTGCATTAGACTCATGTTGACGCGCTCTGCACATTAACAGAGTGTGTCAGTGACACTTTCTGCCTTTGGACAAGGTGTGTCACTCTCTAAAGACGCGTGTTGCCTATGGACAAAGTGAGGCACTGCTAGTTTAAAAGGAAAAAGAGAATCTTCGAGCGGCTTCTAGAACCCATGGCCTTGTAGAGGCTTATACCTATGAACTAGAAAAGGTGGCACTCGATCCCCTTACATTTTTGGATGATCCCTTGAGCTTATCCCACAAATACTCGACCTCGTATATCCCTTTAGGCCTATATATACAAGCCCTCTCTTCATAGTAAGGGAGGACAAAGATAGACTACCTAAACGCTGGAGGAATTATGTTGGAGCTTATCCCCTTTCATCCATTAGGAGGCAAAAGCTTGGATGTTTGAGACTAGGACCATTTGGAAGAAGTTGCAACGTCAAAGCTTGGTTGTAATGTCTCCCTATGTATTTCTTTCATTTACGGTAATACAAATTCTTTCCATAAAGTCTTGTTGTAGTAAGATCTTTAGAATTAGTTTCTTTAACTACTAGTTTAGACTAATCTATATTGCATATTATTGGTATTTGTATGCTTCCACTTGTTTGTGTATTGTCTTGCAGCTGAAGATCAGGAGCTACATCAAGCAAGGAGGTAGAATTACAATCACAAGGTAAATCATTCCTCTATACCTTTTTCAATTTGGTTAATATAGGAAATATTTATGCATCCTGTATTGTTTTTGTTCTAGATCCGAACCATTCGGACTAGGGAGATCGGTTATTTTCCAAACTGACAGGTTGTCCGTAAACAAAATTGGCGACCATACTGGGGAAGAGTCCCATGGTCTTTGATTTATTTGGATTGTGATTTCTATTTTCCTTGGTTTTTTTCCAATAGCCTTTAACTTTCCTCCTTCTCTTGGATCTGTTTCTCAGAGAGTTACTAGGTGATCCAGTCTCTCATTGGGATAGTTAGCTTATCCATTTACCTTTTTTGCTTTGGGATTTTTTTTTTCAAAGTTGTATTTCGCCCGACGCACCTGGGCATTTCTATGCCTGCGTCACTGTAATTCTAGCGGGTTTTTCCTTAAGGAAGACTGCGTCGCTTATGCTCTTTGTCTGTGTTCAAACCACGTCACTGACGCGCTTTCCCTATCTGCAACCTGCATCATTGGTCTTCCAACACCCTGGTGTATACTTGCAGAGTGTGTCACCCTGCAAATCTTAGTGCATAGGGTCAAAAAATTCGACAAAATCGGTTTTTGCCTGGTTTTCTGAGGTCTGTGTCTTACCCATTGCAGCCATAGTATTCCTCAGGTCCAGTGTGCTTCTTCCTTATCTTATTACAGAATTTGGAGCTTGATTTGAGTCCTAGTTAGTCAAGCGGTTGTTTCTCTAGTTGTGGGAAATTTCAATCCCTTGCGAGTGCAACCAGTCTTGTGACTCCTTTCGGTATCTTTGATTTGTTTTTCTCTAATTTCTAAGTCCTCCAAAAAATTAGGTTGTTGTGATTCTTGCACAATTTGGTGTGAATTTTGTGTTGTATTACGTTTTTGGGTGATTGACTTCTTGAGAACTTCTAGTTGTTTAAAAAAGTGATATCATTCTCAAATTTGTTGAGTGCATTAGTTCGGAAAATAAAAAAATTCTTTACTCTCTTCATTTCGAGTGGATTGCTTAAAATTGTCGAAAAGAGTGCTTTATGCTTTGGATAGTTGTTTAAAAAGTATTTGAAAGAGCTAAAAAATTGCATGCTTATTTTTTCTTGGTGTTGAAAAGTTCATCTTCATCTCCTTGAAAATATTAAGTGAATTTAGACCTTCTTGGAGTATTGAAAAAGCTAGTGAATGCTCTCATATTTTTTATTTCCATTTTACCTCTTTTATTCCTTGATTTCAAATTGGAGTTGTTGAAATCAAAAAGAGGAGTTCATCTTTTCATTTTGCTCATAGATCTAGCTTAGTTGAAAAGAAAAAAGAAAAATATTTTTGGTTTGGTATGTCATTTTCATTTTGTTGGATTAAATGAAAGAGTGTTTGTAGTCTTTTGGTGTAATACCCCAATTTTGAACCCTTAGGCAATATTGGCTCTAATGTAAATATTGTAAATACGCGATGTATGTTTCCCTAGCGTGGAGCTCAAGGCCAAGGCCCCGCTAGTTTATGCTCGGATTTTATTTAAATTAGACACGCTTGATATTTTGTTACCCACGTGCTATTAAGCCATGGGATATTGTAAATTGATGTAAATGTTTAATGTTGAAATAAAATACCAAAAACTGGCTATGGAGGCAACGAATGAGAAGGGGCCACGTGTATCCACTAGGGAGTGGTGAGGGGGCTATGGGATTAAACCCTAGGCTGCCATTTGTCATTATGAGAACCCATTGACTTCCCTAGGTGACATTAATGCCTGCTGTAAGAAGGTGGTTGAGATTTCAGCCCATGGCTTCAATGGAGCATGGGCAGCCCTGAAATTCGTATGGGTGGGCATGGGCTCTGATTGCTTGGGCAAGAAGTCACTCAACCTCATGGGAGGTTGCTTGATTCTCACCCCAGTCCATTGGGAAACTATCTAGCATGATTCCCATCCAAAAACGAGTGCCAGCAGTGAGGAAAAACCAGAAATCGCGACCTTGAGAGAACCCAGTTTTTGAAAGACCAAAAACGTCCAGATTTGGTATGGGACAGGGAAATCCAATGGGGGATCCATTAGCATGAACCTTGGGGCGAATTTGGGAGCATTAGCTACCCCGAAATCAATGGGAAAACCCAGTTTTTGCAGCTCAGAAAACGAGTGACGGATTTGAGTATTTGGTGAGCAGAACAGAGAGAAATCAAGTGGGGATTGACTATGCAGAGGTTGGGTGTGCTTGATAAACCCAGTGAAGGCTAGGATCTCAAAGATCAGCAGCTGGACCTTTCTATGCCCATCCTGAAGAGCACTGGAGGGAAGAGTTGCCTGAGGGACTGTGTAACAGAGAAGGGGATCTTCCTTGTGTTGGATGTGGTAGGTAATGTGGGTGCCTAACTGTTGAGTTCACTTGAGATGCCTGTAGCTATGTGGTTGAGCTCACTGGCTTAGCACTACCCTCCTCTATCTGCTTGGATGCTGACTGAAGCCATGGCTATGAGTGAACCCAGCTAGTCCTCCTTAGTGGATACACAGCCCAGCTCGGGGGTGACCTCTCAGCTAAAAGAACACAAGCTGGACAGAGGTCTATGGTTGGGAGGAACGTTGCTCTTCCATAGCCAGTCGTTTGGACCGTTACAATTCAAGATGAGTAATCTGTGATTTAATTTATATACAGTATGTGTTTTGCAATGCATTCATGATTAATAGAATGAAACACATCATGTTCTATGCAGTATGATAAATTGTCCATGCATTAATGAAATTAATGACTGCTACATGTATGGTTGATATGTGTATGCTGAACGCATGAAGAAGTCGTATGCACATGTAATGATTAATTTCCGCTGTGTTTAAATTGAGATGAATCTGTGTTTGGAAGTTTTAAATTCTTAGGAATTTATGGGCAAGAATTATTTAGGCTAAGTCTATCTAAAAGCCTGTGTGTTGATTCACGTTTCCCTTCCTTGCATTCGATGATGGAAGGGGGTGTTACAGTTTGGTATCAGAGCTGCGTTGCAGCATTGGGCCTCTATGGGCCAAATCTGATGGAGTTTTAAGTCTGTTTTGGAAAAAAAAAAAAAAAAATTTAAGACTGTTTTTGAAATTTTTGGTTTAAGACTGTTTCGGAAGGAATTCCCGAATGCCTTCCGAAACTGCGGAAGCATTCGGCGAATCGTTCCGAAATTTCGGAAGCGTTCCGAGAAATTTTCCGAAAATTTGCGAAGGGAAGTTTTTCGGAAGGAATTCTCTTCCGAAATTGCGGAAGGAATTCTCTTCCGAAATTGCGGAAGCAATTCTCTTCCGAAACTTCGGAAGGATTCCGCGAACCGCTCCGAAACAGCGGAGAAAAATTCGTTTTTGTGAAAAATTTTCTAAGTGTCGGCGTCAAGCGGAAACTTTTTCGGAAGGAATTCTCTTCCGAAATTGCGGAAGGAATTCTCTTCCGAAACTTCGGAAGGATTCCGCGAATCGTTCCGCAACGCGGAAGAGTTGGGCGAGTCGTTCCGAAATTGCGGAAGACTTCGCCGAATCGTTCCGAAACTGCGGAAGAATTCGGCGAGTCATTCCGAAACTGCGGAAGACTTCGCCGAATCGTTCCGCAACGCGGAAGAGTTCGGCGAGTCGTTCCGAAACTGCGGAAGACTTCGCCGAATCGTTCCGCAACGCGGAAGAGTTCGGCGAGTCGTTCCGAAACTGCGGAAGACTTCGCCGAATCGTTCCGCAACGCGGAAGAGTTCGGCGAGTCATTCCGAAACTGCGGAAGGCTTCGGCCAAGCTCCCCGAAACTGCGGAAGACTTCGCCGAATCGTTCCGCAACGCGGAAGAGTTCGGCGAGTCGTTCCGAAACTGCGGAAGACTTCGCCGAATCGTTCCGCAACGCGGAAGAGTTCGGCGAGTCGTTCCGAAACTGCGGAAGACTTCGCCGAATCGTTCCGCAACGCGGAAGAGTTCGGCGAGTCATTCCGAAACTGCGGAAGGCTTCGGCCAAGCTCCCCGAAACTGCGGAAGGCCACAGCGAAGCGCCCCGCCAATTTCGGGAGTGTTCAGTGAACTGGCCCGCGATGGCGGTGCGGAAAAAAAAAAAAAAAAAAAAAAAAAAAAAAAAAAAAAAAAAAAAAAAAAAAAAAAAAAAGAGTAAAGTGCCAAAAACTCCATTTTTGGATAGGGGGAGCACCGGGGCTCGGAATGGGATGATTTCTGTGGGGCTCGGAGGCCATTGACGGGGGCCATGAAAGAACTAGTGAAGACCCCGAGCCCATTAGACTCCAATTTGACAGAAAAAGGGGATTAGTGACTTTTGAAGGACAGAGTCCCGAGGCTTGACAGAAGGTCGGTTTGAGCTGAAATTGATCAGGCGCGGTCATGAGGCAGGCACGATGTTAAGTTCAGAATCTTGGAACCAAACTCCAAAGGATGTGGAGTCGGGGTGAGCAAGAAGGCCAAAAAGCACTGTTCCGGGCCACTTTTTCGGGATTTTGAAAAGATTGTGGGCAATAAAAGTGACCCTAGATGTGGGATTCAGAAATTTTACTGAACTAGACATTTCATATTCTCATTAAGATAGACAACTTCCGTTAGACGAAGATTTTCCAGAAATGCACCGTTTGGGAGATAGCCGTTTTTGGCCCAAAATTTGGAATTTTGGAAAAATGTGAAAAGTAAGAAGTAGTAAAACCCAGAAATTCATAAAGGATGAACGGTACACCAGAATTGAAATCCGTGAATTGCTGAGTGTTCCTTGTTATATGGACTAACTTCGCCCTATAGATAAGTTTTTGTGGTTCTGCATAGATTTTCTCCCACAGGTGGCTGAAGTTGACCTTCGGGACCAAAACACAACTGTGTAAACTGTGCAGAATTATTGGTAAGAGTTGTCATTTTTGAAACAACGCTGTTTCCACACCCGATGTCGGAATGGAGCACGGGGACAGGCATTGGAAAGCTTGTCTAGCAAGGAATAATGTAGTATGACCGGAATTTGAATTGGGTTATCAGACATCATATATTATCAGGGCAGAAAAGTGCCGGTGACTGTTTTGTCAAATTAATGGCAATATGGGCAATTTTCAGAATTGCATGAATGGGCAAAAGAATTGAATAAGTAACAGCTATGTTGATTATTCCATGAGTTAATTATGTTAAATTTTGATTGTTGTGTATTCCTAGATGCATTTTTATGAGGTCTAACAAATATCATAATAATGCACAGTGTTTGCAGCTCATAAAGTTTATAATTGTAGCAGAGGTAAGATGGTGACCATTAATGATGCTCAAGATCCTTATGAACACGAAGAAGACGTTCTAGGAGAAAATGTGCATGAAGGGAATGCGGAGACTGAATCCAATGGGAGAAGGGAGCAGGTGACTCCTCAAAATTTGGTTGAAACCATGGTGAGCTTCAATGAAAGATTGATGAAGGCTCAAGAAGAACAACACCAACTCAATGCTGCTATTTTGCAAAGCCTCACTGATATGCAGCATAAGATAAACCTTGGGTCCAACCCAAGCAATATGGGTGAAGAAGGAAGAGATGCAGGGAGTCATTCTAGAGGTCGTTCGAGGAGAAGGACTCCAAGCCCAAGGAAGAGTTCGGTGAGCAGAAAACATAAAGCATCTTCATCAAGGTCTTCTTCCAGCAGGTCGGGTGACTCCAAATGTTCTAGAAGAAGTCCGGGACATGCACCTAAGAGATTGGACGGAAGAAAGAGGTTCAAGGGTATCCCACAGGGAGAATTTAGGAAGGCAAGACCTCCCACATTTGATGGGGAAGGAAAGACAGGTCAAGAGGCAGAAGCATGGCTTCTGGGAATGAAGAAATATTTCAGAATTCAAGACTACTCAGGAAATGAGAAAGCCAGAATTGCCATTTACAACTTAAATGGCAGAGCTTCCATTTGGTGGGACAATCTCTTGCAAGTGAAAGGGATCAATGAAAGAAGGATCAGTTGGGAAAGATTTAAGGGGTACTTCAAGGAGAAATACCTTTCTGCTAGGTATTATGACGGTAAGAGAAAAGAGTTTAATGAACTCAGGTTGGGACAAAAATCTATGGAAGAGCATGTCCACAAATTCTTGGAATTACTGAGGTATGTTGACTATATCAAAGATGAGCGAGTAAAAATCCAATGCTTTCTTGGGGGTCTACCTCAGAGTTTCAGAGATCGTATCGAGTTTGTTAATCCACCAAGTTTGGATGAAGCCATTAGGATGGCAATGCACTGCTATGAGCAAAATAGGGGAAAAACAGAGGCTAACCCAGCATGGAAAGGAAAGCCAAGAGGGAAGTTTGATCAGAAGAAGGATGGCTTCAAGCCACCATTCAGAGGTCAGACTAGGACCTTTCCACAGGGGCAACAAGCAAGGAGTGGATTCAAACCAGCAGTGACAGCAGACAAAGCAGCAAAGGGACCACTTCAGTGTTGGGGATGTGGAGAAAACCACATGTTGAAGGATTGTCCACATCGGAAAAACAATGCTCGAAAGTTGAACAACCTGAAGGGAGTAGCTACGGTGGAGGACATGGCAAGGGCAGCACCTCGGATTTATGCAGCGTTGGATAATCATCAAGCAGACCATCAGTCCTCAGTGGTGGAAGTCGAAGGTAAGATTGCTACGCAATCTATTTCTGTTTTGATTGATCCAGGATCTACTCATAGTTATGTTTCTCCAAAAGTGGTTGAAGGTTGTTCTCTTAGAAAAATAAAGCATAATAAGTCTTGGCTAGTGCAACTAGCCACGGGAACCAAGAGGAAAGTAAGTGAGGTAGTGATGGAGTGTCCCATAGAATTGAATGGACTCCACACATATGCTGAATTGAATGTGTTACCATTAGGATCCTATGATGCATTAATTGGCATGGATTGGTTAGAAAAACATAGAGCTAAATTGGACTGTTATGAGAAAGCACTTGAGTGCATTGATGAAAAAGGGAGACCCACATTGGTAAAAGGGATTCCCAAGCAAGTTTCAATAAGACAGATTTCAGCCCTGCAGTTGAAAAAGTTTTATAAGAAGGGTTGTCAACTATATGCAGTCCATATGCCAGATTCATGGGAGGACAAAGGGCCAAGACTAGAAGACTTCAGGATATTGCAAGAGTTCCGGGATGTGTTTCCGGATGAGGTACCAGGGTTGCCACCGATGAGAGATATTGATTTTACCATCGATCTTGTTCCAGGGGCAGCGCCGAATTCCAAAGCTCCTTATAGAATGAGTACACCGGAATTGGTGGAATTGAAGATACAGCTGCAAGAATTAATAGATAAAGGGTATATCAGGCCTAGTGTGTCTCCTTGGGGAGCACCGGTGTTATTTGTCAAGAAAAAAGATGGGACTTTAAGGCTGTGTATTGATTACAGGCAGCTCAATAAAGTGACAGTTAAGAACAAGTATCCATTACCAAGAATTGATGACTTGTTTGATCAAATGAAGGAAGCCAAATTATTTTCAAAGATTGACTTGAGGTCTGGCTACCATCAAGTGAGGATTAAAGAAGAAGACATTCACAAGACGGCTTTTAGAACTAGATATGGTCATTATGAGTTCACTGTGGTTCCATTCGGCCTTACCAACGCACCTGCCACATTCATGTGTCTCATGAATAGTGTATTCAGCAAATATTTGGACAAGTTTGTGATTGTGTTTTTAGATGACATTCTTGTCTATTCAAGAAATGAAGAAGAGCATGAGGAGCATCTAAGAATGGTGTTGCAAGTTCTTAGAGAACATCAGCTGTATGCCAAGATAAGCAAGTGTGAATTCTATCAAAAGAGGATCCAATATTTGGGTCACGTCATTTCAGAAGAAGGAATTGCAGTGGATCCAGAGAAGATTAATTCCATCATGGATTGGCCAACTCCAAGAAATGTTTCAGATGTTAGATCTTTTATGGGCCTTGCTGGTTACTACAGAAGGTTTATTGAAGGATTCTCCAGGATAGCGCATCCGATCACCTCATTGCAAAGGAAGAACATCAAATTTGTATGGTCTGAAAAATGTGAGAAAAGTTTTCAGAAATTAAAGGAGTTACTTACTAGCGCTCCTGTTTTGAAGATAGCCGATCCAAGGAAGGATTTTGTAGTATGCACAGATGCTTGCATTGAAGGACTGGGTGGGGTTCTCATGCAGGAAGGAATTGTGATTTGCTATGAATCTAGGAAATTGAAAGAGCATGAAAAGAATTATGCCACACATGATTTAGAATTAGCAGCCATAGTGCATGCTCTTAAAATGTGGAGGCATTACTTGATGGGAAGAAGATTCGAGCTTAGAACGGACCACATGAGCTTGAAGTATTTGTTTGATCAGCCAAACTTGAATGCTAGGCAAGCTAGATGGATGGAATTTCTTTGTGAATTCGATTTTGAAATTAAACATGTAAAAGGGAAAGAGAATAAGGTTGCAGATGCTCTTAGCAGAAAATTTCATGTTTCAGCAGTAAGTATGTGCAAATCAGATTTGAAGACAAGAGTTCTTGAAGCCCAAAACGGTGACGAAACTTGCCTTCAAATTAAAGAGAAGTTGCAGCATGGTGATGTGGGTGAAAAGTATGCAGGATATCAGCTGGGTGAAGACAGTATCCTCATCTACAGAGATAGGTTGTACATTCCAAATAATGCAGATTTGAAGAAGCTAGTGATGGATGAGATACACCAAATGCCGTACTCTGGACATCCAGGATATCAGAAGACTATAACAGCGGCAAGAAAGCAATACTTTTGGAATGGCATGAAGAAGGATATAGCTGAGTACATTGCTAGGTGTCAGAAGTGCCAACAAGTCAAGGCAGAACACCAACATCCAGCGGGGTTATTGCAGCCCTTACCCATTCCAGAATGGAAGTGGGAAGTGATCTCCATGGATTTTATAACAGGTCTGCCCATGACAGTGAAAAAGCATGATTCAATCATGGTTGTGGTGGATAAGCTATCAAAGGTAGCTCACTTTATTCCAGTAAAGTCCACTCACAAGGCTAGTGACATTGCGAACATCTTCATGAGAGAGATATTTAGATTGCATGGATTGCCTAAGGCAATAATTTCTGATCGTGACACAAAGTTCACCTCCAATTTCTGGAAGGGATTATTTCAGGAATTGGGAACGAAATTGAATTTCAGTACAGCTTACCATCCTCAAACGGACGGCCAAACCGAGAGGGTGAATCAGGTCCTTGAAGACATGTTGAGAATGTATGTGATGGACAAACCATCCAAGTGGGAAGATTATTTACACTTGGTTGAATTTGCATACAATAATGGACACCATGCATCCTTGGGAATGAGTCCATTTGAAGCATTGTATGGCAGGGGATGCAGGACGCCAGTGAATTGGGATGGCCCAGTGAACAGGGTAGTGCTTGGACCAGAGATGATCAAGGAAATGGAACAGGAAATTGTTAAGATCAGGCAGAATTTAAAGGCAGCTCAGGACAGGCAAAAGAGTTACGCAGATTTGAAAAGAGTACATAAGGAATTTCAGATTGGGGATCATGTTTACTTGAGAGTGAAACCAAGGAAGAGTTCCCTCAAGTTGGGGAGTTGTGCCAAGTTGTCGCCCAGATATTGTGGTCCATTTGAAGTCCTTGATAGGATAGGGCCAGTTGCATATAGAATTGCATTGCCTGCTAGCATAAGAGCTCATAATGTTTTCCATGTATCTTTGCTTAAGAAGTATGTACATGATCCTAATCATATGATTGATTGGAATGTGATACAGGTGGAACCCGAGGGAGAGTTCCAAGTAGAACCTATGCGCATCCTCGACAAGAAAATCACAGTGCTCCGGAACAGAGCCATCGGGCAGGTAAAGGTCCAATGGGAGCACCTTAGTCCCGACGAGGCTACATGGGAGCTAGAGGATGCCATGAGGGAGGCATTCCCATTTTTGTTCAGTTTTGAGAACACCGAGGACGGTGTTGTTCTAAGGGGGAGGGGAATGTAATACCCCAATTTTGAACCCTTAGGCAATATTGGCTCTAATGTAAATATTGTAAATACGCGATGTATGTTTCCCTAGCGTGGAGCTCAAGGCCAAGGCCCCGCTAGTTTATGCTCGGATTTTATTTAAATTAGACACGCTTGATATTTTGTTACCCACGTGCTATTAAGCCATGGGATATTGTAAATTGATGTAAATGTTTAATGTTGAAATAAAATACCAAAAACTGGCTATGGAGGCAACGAATGAGAAGGGGCCACGTGTATCCACTAGGGAGTGGTGAGGGGGCTATGGGATTAAACCCTAGGCTGCCATTTGTCATTATGAGAACCCATTGACTTCCCTAGGTGACATTAATGCCTGCTGTAAGAAGGTGGTTGAGATTTCAGCCCATGGCTTCAATGGAGCATGGGCAGCCCTGAAATTCGTATGGGTGGGCATGGGCTCTGATTGCTTGGGCAAGAAGTCACTCAACCTCATGGGAGGTTGCTTGATTCTCACCCCAGTCCATTGGGAAACTATCTAGCATGATTCCCATCCAAAAACGAGTGCCAGCAGTGAGGAAAAACCAGAAATCGCGACCTTGAGAGAACCCAGTTTTTGAAAGACCAAAAACGTCCAGATTTGGTATGGGACAGGGAAATCCAATGGGGGATCCATTAGCATGAACCTTGGGGCGAATTTGGGAGCATTAGCTACCCCGAAATCAATGGGAAAACCCAGTTTTTGCAGCTCAGAAAACGAGTGACGGATTTGAGTATTTGGTGAGCAGAACAGAGAGAAATCAAGTGGGGATTGACTATGCAGAGGTTGGGTGTGCTTGATAAACCCAGTGAAGGCTAGGATCTCAAAGATCAGCAGCTGGACCTTTCTATGCCCATCCTGAAGAGCACTGGAGGGAAGAGTTGCCTGAGGGACTGTGTAACAGAGAAGGGGATCTTCCTTGTGTTGGATGTGGTAGGTAATGTGGGTGCCTAACTGTTGAGTTCACTTGAGATGCCTGTAGCTCTGTGGTTGAGCTCACTGGCTTAGCACTACCCTCCTCTATCTGCTTGGATGCTGACTGAAGCCATGGCTATGAGTGAACCCAGCTAGTCCTCCTTAGTGGATACACAGCCCAGCTCGGGGGTGACCTCTCAGCTAAAAGAACACAAGCTGGACAGAGGTCTATGGTTGGGAGGAACGTTGCTCTTCCATAGCCAGTCGTTTGGACCGTTACAATTCAAGATGAGTAATCTGTGATTTAATTTATATACAGTATGTGTTTTGCAATGCATTCATGATTAATAGAATGAAACACATCATGTTCTATGCAGTATGATAAATTGTCCATGCATTAATGAAATTAATGACTGCTACATGTATGGTTGATATGTGTATGCTGAACGCATGAAGAAGTCGTATGCACATGTAATGATTAATTTCCGCTGTGTTTAAATTGAGATGAATCTGTGTTTGGAAGTTTTAAATTCTTAGGAATTTATGGGCAAGAATTATTTAGGCTAAGTCTATCTAAAAGCCTGTGTGTTGATTAACGTTTCCCTTCCTTGCATTCGATGATGGAAGGGGGTGTTACATTTGGTTTGATTGGAAAATAAAGTAAAAATGGTACTTTGTTCATTTACTCTCGGAAAAGAAAAATTCCTCCTTCCTTTAGCTAGTTTTCATCGAAAAAATGAATGACTTGCACTTCATTTAGCTTAGTTGTGCATTTTGTTTATTTTACAAGTCTACACTTCATGCATTCACCTAACCGTATAAGATAAAATCAAGTGGTATCCTAGGTTAAAATTGTATAGAAACTCGTGTGATAGGGTAGAGACATGTCCCGACGTCTTAAAACATAGCAGTTGTCGTTACCTGCCTGCACTGCATCCCGGGACTTACAATTCTTCCACGTACCAGTCGATATATCGAATGGCCTTTCACGTACCTTCGGGTATATAGAAAGGTATTTCACGTACTCGACAGTATATAGGAAGGCTATTGTCATATGGTTGTGCATTAAACAAAACTACTACAGATTTGAGCTCCCACGTACCTTGTGTATATCGGGAGACCCCACTAGGTTCCTGGAACCATCTGAGTCAACCATTAGCCATATTGGCGTGGCAATACACCAAGAACAACAACACTTAAAGAGCTACTATGAACGTATTGCCAGGTAGTTAGGTAATACGGTCAGGGGTATGGTCCTAATCCTCCCAGGTTAGTGCTTTGAAATATTGGGCCGAGTATTATTGTTGGACCCTATAGTAGATCGCGAGTTGCGACACCTTGATACTCCCATGAAGTTCCAGACCTTAATCCCACCTATCACTTAATTTTGTGTGTGGCTTTAGCTTGAGTAGGGCTTGAAGTGTGTTTTTTCTTTAGAAGAATTTTAGGAGAATGATTTCATCAACCATCTTGGATGAACAACCCTTAAGAAGATCATGTAGGATACTACATTTGCCACCCGAATATCCCCTTAGATAGGAGGAGAATTCAGGTGAAATCATGAATCAACCCACTACATCTGGATCACGTGAAGAAGGGATTCCTGTCCTTAAATTAGGAGGAAACTTTTCTCCTCCTGTAAATCCACCCATCACTAATCCTACAGGACCATTTTTGGTGGAATGACCTCCTCCTCATGACACATATTTTCATCACTCGCTTGAAGGTAACCCTGGAGCTGTTGACTGGATCTACGCTCAACCCACGGATGACCCGATAGCAATTTCTTTTGGTCCAACTGCATCATTTTGGGGAACCTCTTTAGGCCATGTCATTTCCAATTTTGGTTCACCTCTGATTGTGGAGACTCCACCACATCCACACCTTACTCGATTTATTCTGAACGACGAATTTCTCGCACCATTTCATGAGACTATCGAGCGTTTATGCACACTTGGAGAGTAGGTAAGGCGCCAGAGTCTTCCTCCTTGATCCACCCCGGAGGTATCCATTCCTGAACATCATTTCCTTATACATTCTTTTACTCTCCCTTCACCAAGAGTCTATGTGCCTAATATGACCACTTATGAACCAAGCCAACCCTCTTTTCCGTCCAGTATGCATCAAAACCATTTGGTCGGTTCTACACCCTTGTTGACCCCAACTAACTTCGTAACTGGAACACCACCTCCGACTCAAAATTTGAGCAGAGGATACCCTCTAGCTAGTGGTCAATATATGATCACAATTCATCCTATGGTTAGTGGTCAACACATAATTACCAATCAATCGGTGGACAACATTCAACTGGGGGGAAACCCCTAATCGGTGGACAAAATATAAATGGGGGGCAACCTCTAGTTAGGGGACAAAGTATAAGTGGAGGATACCCTTTGCACATGAACTACAATATGGTTGGAAGTTCTCTCCCAGACATGGGACAACCTACGTGGGCTTATCAAGTGGGTGGACCATCTACATGGACCCAACCCCCTTGGGGTCATATATATCCGGGTAATCATAATATAGCGATAGGTCAAAATTATCCAGAAACTCTTTATCCTGGAATACCTTAACTTGGAAACATGAATACCCCATGGGTATATCATAATATTCCACCTGTTGGGACCCCAACCGGTGTCCCACCACCCCCACCACCTGTCCCACCCCCTCCTCCACCACCTGTCCCACCTCCACCTCCACCATCTAGAGGACCCCCGCATTTCGGATGAGGACCCCCATCGGGTCCACCTCCTAACATGCGCAGACCACCTCTATATGGCCAACCCTCTATGGGAGGATCTTATCATCAATCGCTTCCTAGTCCTACTGGTACCCAAATCCCTTATCAATACTACCAGTATCCACAGTCAAACCGACAGTTACAATTTCTAGCAACGTTAGATTTTCCAAACCTGTCACGTTTGACCAGTGATCCCATCCAACATGGCGTGAATTGGACACCCATTCCTATGAAGTTACCATCGGACATACCCAAATTTGACGACAAACCCAGCGAGGACCCCAAGAAACATGTGATGACATATCATTTATGGTGCTCCTCAAACTCATTAATGGATGATTCAATCCGTTTGAGTCTCTTTCAACAAACCCTCACTGGTACCACTGCAAAGTGGTACATCGAGTTACCACCACACTCTTTTCATCGATTTTAGGTCTTTATCTATGGCTTTTTTGACTCATTTTCAATTACCGATCCGCTACGAAACTGGCACGGATCTGTTGACTTCTCTCCGCCAATCAACCTCCACTCACATTTCTGATCATATTCATGAGTGGAGAAGAAGACGTCGGCTCATTAAGGCTCCCATTCCGGATCAACTACTAGCCGATTGGCCTACCAAGTCGTTATTACCCATTATAGCCAAAGGCGTTGCTATGGGCGAGGCCATTACAGAAGAACAAGCCATCTCGTGTGCTCAGAACTTAGACTTAGTCTACGCTCAATATGGCATGTTATATGACATAATTCATTATTCCCCATGCCCCACACATGACCCGAAAAAACCTCCTACGGGATCACATGCCAATGGCATCACTGGCTTCGTTCATACCCAGCCTTCTACCCAATCGGTTGGATCATAGAGCCATATGGCTACAACCCCAACCTCGTCACAGACTGGAAATAATACCAACGAGTCACCCAGTCCTGCTTCCACCGCGGAGGTGAATTCAGTCCAATCTACTTCATCTCATAAATCCAATGGTAAAAAGAAGAACAAACGCAAATACAAGAATTCTTCTAACCAGCAGGAACATAAAAAAATTTCGATCCTAATGACACATGTTGACTGCTTTTTGGACAGACCCGCGTTTTCAGGAGGCGCAGCAATAAACACCCATTGGCGCACTGGCCCTTTCGGAAATGAGCTGCGCAAGCAGCCCGAGGTCTCACCCGAAGTGGCTATGGGGGGCTAAGGAATCAGGTTTCCTTAACCAGGGCGGTGTGGAATCCACAGTCTTCTCTCTTCCTTCCTTCCGCAGTGACTTCTGAACGGAGCATCTGATTCTTTCATAGGGCATACAGCGCAACAGCGCGGGAGCTTACTCGTCTTAGCCTAGCTGCGCGGCACCTCCGCACCTGCGCACGAGGCGTTTATCCGATACACGCTGTATCACTTCTGCGTTCACGCCACAGCGCACAACAAACTCCTTACGCGCCACTACAATAGTGCTCTTACTGACTCCTTCAAAAGTGCACGAATATAACTTCTACAGGAGCTTCGAGGGCTTGCTTTATATACTCATTCATAAAGACAACGAAACATTCATGTAAACACAGATAGTAAAACATAAACAGGCATTCACACAACACAGCATCATAAAAACGAGAATTATATAGTTCACCTCCACGGGGAAATCACATTCACTGGAACTGTATCGTATACTATCACAAAAGGGGAATTACACAGTCCTGCTGCGCACACAGCTGCAGCCTTAGATCTTTCCAGGAAACTCCACGCACACAACTGGGAGCCCTTCTCCTAGATCTACTTCCTTCTTCTACAGGGATTACAATGACTCAGACTTCGACTGAGACTATCTGCAACTCAATGACTAGCTCTACAGCTATCACTTCTCTAACTCATCTAACATCTAACCTTCTTACGTCTAGCCTCTAACATCTAAAACATCTAATGGCTAACGTCTAACCTTTACAATTACACATATATATAGGTGGCCCTGAGGGTCGCACCTTTACAAAACTGTGGGCCTTTCCCAGCAGTAATCCCCAAAAACCCTAACCATGGACATGGCTAGGTGTACTGTAGGTGCCGCTTGCAGTCATGTCGCCGCTTTCTGCAGATTCTGTGACTTCCGGCGCAGATTGCGGGTATGGGCGCCGCTTCTTCGTTCACTGCTCCTTGTCCTTCGCCTTCAATGCTTTGGTCCGTTGCTCTTCCGTGGTCAGAGCAACCATAACTTATGTACTTAGCCTTAATGAGGGTAGTTGAGCCCTCTATTCCATCGCTTCATTTATTGTGGTAGCTGAGCTTTCTACTCAGCCACATTCACTCTCCTTTGACGTGTACGCGCAAGCTCCGCGATTTCTGGTCCGTGATCTGCGCTGAGCTCGTCCATCTGGCGCCGTACTGCGCACCGTTCACTTCTGCCCAAAATTGGTGCTTACTCAAAATTAGCACTTCCCTTCAACACTTAGTGCTTTTTCCTCAAAATTCGCAGCTTTACCATAGCTGCGGCCTATGCTCCAAGAGGCCCCTAACACTTACTTGTGGCTCGTCCCCGAGCCACTCGGACTAGCGTGTGGTCGCTTTACTTGCACGTCTGTGTTTGCTTGGGTCGCAGCAAATGCTTTCTTCCATTGCGCAATAGCGGAGTCCATTTCATCGACGCACTCCGCAGCTGTCTGCACCATATCTGAACTAGCTTCTTCTTCGGTTATGCCATCAACCAACTGTTGAGATTCAGCAAATTCTTTGATCTTTGCCTCGGATTGGGCAGCAAGTTCAGCATATTCATCCATAAATGGCTGAATGTTGTTGGTGATATTAGCATCTTCATTTCTGAGCTTGTGCAGTTGTTGTTGTACTCTGCGCACTTCGCTCATTTTCCTCATTTTTGCTAAGACTTCTAAGGCCTTAGCTTCTTCACTCAGAGCAGTTAAGGACTGTTCTGTTGCTTGTACCTGTTCCAAAAGACCAACTTTGAAAGGCAGCGTCTCAAGCTCCTTCCAAGCCTCCATAGCTTGCGTCATGAGGTTCTGAGCTTCATCTGCTCTGCACTTCATTTGCGTGGAAGCTAGGCGCAGTGCTTCAAACTGTTCCTGCCTCTCATCTGTAGGAGGCGCTGCGACACGAGCTTCCAACTCGGCGATCTGCACTCTGTGGTCCTTAGCCATAGCAACTATTTCCTGCTCTAGGGATTTCACCCTTCCGCCAATAATTTGCACTTTCTCAACCAGAGGAAGGTCTGGTTGAATCTGGCAAGCCGGCACCTCCTGGGCGATTTCATCAACTATGTTTCTTATCCCAGTGTCTTGTGCCTCATAAAGTGCGAGCTGCTCAGAGATGTTCTTATAGCCTGCCTTCGGCTTTATTTCCTGCGATTGCAGGATTTGGTTTGCATGGAATGTGGAGAGCTCTCTAGCTCTCAGCTCAATAGAGACCTTCTCTTGCACTAACTGCAAAGTTTCTATCGGAATCAAAGACAAATTTATCTCAACGGGGCCAACTGCGCTTACCTGCAGTGCGGCCAAAGGATCCGGAAGTGTCATACTTGTAGGCGGGATGTGAATGACAGTATGCCTCTCTGCAAGTACTTCAACCCGCTCGGTGCTTATAGATGCCTGCGGCGTCTGCGAACTAGATGCTGGTGCATGGGTCAGCGCAACTCTTCCTGCGAGACCTTTCAACTCCACAAGCTGCAGGTCCAGAGCACTTCTGATGTGAGCCTGCGAGATCTGCAGCTCGTGAAATTGCTCCATCAAGTACTGGTCGAACCCCGCGGCAAGGGTCTCAGACGGATCTTCTGTCGCTTCTGTGGGGTGCGACATCTTCTGCTTCTTTGGGGGTGGTCCTGCCGGACCTTCATCAGTCGTCCGTGCGGCCTTTTCCTTTCCTTTATCTTGTTCTTGCGTAGAAGGGGGTGGCATCGGGGATGCGACTTCAGCGGCCTACCTCCATTCATCTGGCCAAGACTTTATAGTTTCTTCAACATCTTCAGTAGTCATCCTGTAGAGGCCTACGGCCCATTCTTCCAGAATTCTGCAAGGGCGGAAGTAAATTTCATCCAAGTTGGCAGAAAAGACCAACTTCGTTCCATATATTTGTGTTGTCTCCTCACTCAGCCTCGGCATCTCTTGGATAGTGTCCTTAAGGAGATGGTAATATTCACAGAACACGGCGCAGTTCATCTTGCACTTCGCGGCATTACTAGAATCCCAGAGGTTTACATAGCGCATCCCTGCAACCTCTCCTGCGCGACGCGGAAGGAACTGAGTGTTGGGGGGCTCCTTCCACCCAACAAAAGCACATAAAATCAAAAGCCAAGAAAAATGGAACAACTAACCGACGGTGTCCTGAACGTTTCGGCAGTCTTCCAAGAAAGAATTCAGGAGGAAGAGAGACCAGTTATACTGCTCTCCCTCCGCAGCTGCGATTGCGAGCTCTACAACAGCTCCAGTAACTTCTTTAGGTCTGCACTTCGTTAGAAGTCTGCCTGCAAGCAAACTGCCGGTGAATCTAAGTGCTTCATCTTCAACTGTAGTGAGGTCATAAACCCGACCTCCTCTTGTTAATTTGTATTTATGCACCAGCTGTGCAGCCAACTTTCTGTCCTTATCCTTACCAACAAAATGAACATTGGGGTCCTTACCAACCTTAGATAGGCCGGTAATACGATGAATCAAGTCAACATTCAAATCGATTGGCCTCCCCAGCCAAAGATAACCACCATGAATGCAGGATAGTAGGGCCTTAACAACTGCATTGACTTCATTGCTACGCCCGAAGTGCAGTAGCTTCAACAGGTTCAACAGTCCAGGCCTCTCGAGATTTGCGGCAAATTCCTTCAGGACGAATTCATCCACCTTTCTAGCGGGATTATGGACTACTGTTAGATAGCGATCCGGTGCGAACTGAGGATACGTTCTGTAGTCTCCCAAATTGAAGTCAGAAAACTTTACCAGTGGAAGGTGTCCAAGCAGGGACCCTTCTTCTCGCACGATTTCCGGCATTGGAGGCAGCGGAATCGGATACTTCGCACTCTTCGGAATATGCACCTCGGGTGCATCATCTGGAGGCGGAGGAATGTAATTAACCATAGTGGCCAAAGGCTCTGAAACGGGTTCGTCCAGTTGCTGCTGTTGAGACGCCCTTGTGCCCGGAGATTGTTTGGGATCAAACCAAGCAGGGTGCGTGTAAGCCGAGGTCGTCACCGGGGTAGCCATGCCAAAATCTAAGCCTCTGCACTTAAATTGACAAACAACTTCTTCAGTTGACAGGTTCTCCGTCGTGAACTGGTATAGACAACAAGCACTTTAACAGACAAATGGCGGAACAGCGTAGGATATGAACGTTGAAAACAAAGGGAGCAGTCTGCACGACACGACTCTGAAAACAATAACTTAGATTCTCAAACAAGACACTACAACACGAGGAAAGTAACCCGAACATATACGAGTGCGGGGTATTTATAGCGAAAAGCGATAGTAAATGCAGACAAGTGGGGCTAATAACCGTAGGCGCCTATGCATGAGTTGACAACCCCCCTACCCCCGCGCCTCTGCAGTGCATTAATTGTGATGGACGGGCTCTGAAAGCCTTCCGGGAGAAGCTAAAGCTTTCGGCGCATTCCTTAAATGCGAATCTTAGGGAGATCAAGCCGAATATGTCAGAGCAAATACAATTAAATGGCAATCTTATCCTTCATTAATATTCAGACGCGGTTATAGAGCTACCATATTTCAAATTTTCGGTGCGTCACTTCAGCATAGGTAACTGTGCACATGGAGGGCTCCACGGCGAGGAGAACTCCTTAAGCGGCAAATTGACAACAGGGGACTCCGCAAGAGCGACGTCTTGACAACCCGGGAAAAAAATTCGCAAGAGCGCAAATAGGGTCGCTCAAAACAAACTTTATTGACATGCGCGGATGTTTCAAGGAACTGCGCGGGAAGTCGAAGACTGAGTGTCTCGCGATTTCCGTGTAGACTGTGATAATGCGATGCCTCTTTCAACTACACTGGACATCTGCACTTCTTTAGCAATTCATTAAGTCGACAGGGCGGAGTGGTCGTCGCGATAAAGCTTGAGCCGACTCTCGTTGATCATTGTGGGCAGCAATTCTCCATTAAGCTTCGCAAGCTGGACTGCTCCTCCTTCTGTTATCTTCATCACCTGAAAAGGGCCTAACCAATGTACACGAAACTTCCCTGAAAACTTGATGAATTTACTATCATAGAGGAGTACCAAGTCTCCTTCTTGAAAGACTTTATTCTTAATATGCCTGTCATGCCAAGCTTTCTGTCTTTCCTTTTGCACTTGTTGATGGAATCCGGCTAAAAGTCTGTCTTCTTCTAAGGCAAGCAATTGTGAGAGTCTTTCACTCATAGTATCAGTATCTGCCATTTCTGTAATTTGCGCAATTCTGAGACTGGGAACAATGTATTCCATGCGCATAACTGCTTCTTGTCCATACACCAAACTGAAAGGTGTGTGACCTGTTAGTTTCTTGCATGTGGTTCTGTAAGCCCATAACACAGCTTTGACTCTAAGGTCCCAATCATCTCTTTGTTAACTACAGATCTTGGTCAAGGAATTCTCGAGAATCTTGTTGAATGCCTCCACCGTACCATTAGCTTGAGGGTGGTAGGGTGTGCTCTTATGGTGACTAATGTGGAATTCTTCAGTAAGGGCCTCTATAGTCTCATTCAAGAAATGTGTGCCCTGATCACTCATTAGAATCAGTGGACACCCAAATCTAGTGATAATGTTCTAAAAAATGAACTGCGCGGCAGTGGCAGCGTCGCAGTTCTTAACTGGCTTCGCCTCAGCCCATCTGGTGAGGTATTCAGTAGCTGTGATGATGTATCTTGCGTTGGTTCTCTTTCCTGGTGGGTTGATAGGTCCCACGAAATCAATGGCCCACTTATCAAAAGCACACAATGTTATCTGGGGTCTTAGCGGCATTTCATCTCTTCTTGAAGGCTTTCCTGTTCGCTGGCACACATCGTAACATTTGCAAAATTCCTTAGTATCCTTGTGCAATGTTGGCCACCAAAGACCTGCGGCTAAGATCTTCTGCGCAGTCGGCTTTCCTGCGAAATGGCCTCCTGTGGTTCCTGAGTGCGCTTCTGCGATGATGGGGTTCTTCTCATGCGGTAAAATACATCTGCGCAAGACTTCATCAGGGCCCAACTTATAGAGCTGGCCTGCTATCAAAGTGAAGTCTGCGGCTTTGACAACAAGTTGCTTCTTCTGCTGGATTGTAAACTCAACTGGCGCTTTCCCTGTAGTGAGAAAATCAAGAATATCGGAGTAATATTCGTCTGCTGCTTGAATAGAAAAGAGTTGCACATCAGGCAGATTGTCCTCCAAATTTGTAGGTTCCTCCCCTGACTCTATCCTAGATAAATGGTCTGGTCCTGCATTCAATCTACCTGGCTTCACAATAACCTCAAAATCATACTCCTGGAAGAGCAGTAGCCATCTGCAAATTCTTCCCCCTAACACTGGCTTATTGACCAAGTACTTCAAAGCAGAATGGTCAGTATACATTTTAAAATGAGCGCCCAATAGATAGTGTCTGAACTTCTGTAAGGAATACACCATAGCTAGTCCTTCTCTCTCTGTAGTGGTGTAGTTCTTCTCAGCTGTGGACAGTTTTCTGCTAGAATAAGCAATGGGGTGGTTGATACCTCCTTCTCCCGGTTGTGTAAGCACAACCCCCAATGCTATGGAAGAAGCATCTACATGAACATGAAAGGGTTTTCTCCAGTCTGGGAAAACTAGAATAGGCGCAGTGATCATCTTTTCTTTAAGTATATCCAAGCTCTGCTGGCATTCTTCAGTCCATTGGAACTTCAAATCCTTTTTCAGCAGTTTTTCCATAGGCGCAGTAATCTTTGCATAACCCTTGATAAATTTCCTGTAGTACCCTGTATTTCCCAATGTAGTGCGCAATTGTTTAACTGAGTTGGGCGCAGGTAAGTTAGCAATGGTGGCAACCTTCGCAGGATCCATCAGGAGTCCTTGTCTGCATACAATATGACCCAACAGAATACCAAAAGGAGCACAGAAGATACATTTTTTCAAGTTAAGGGAAATCTGATACTGTCTACATTTTTCTAACATCATGCGCAGGTTCCCTATATGGTTCTTTAGTAAACCAAACACAGTCCAGTCATCAAAATAGACTTCTAGAAACTTATGAATGAATTCTTTAAAAACAGCAACAACGACTCTAGAGAAGATAGCAGGTGCGTTTTTAAGACCAAAGGGCATTACCATATACTGGAATGAGCCCCATTCAGTCGCAAAAGTGGTCTTATGGCGGTCGTCTGGATGGATTCTGATCTGATGGTATCCCGAAAAGCCATCAGTGAAGGAGTAAGCCTCTTGTCCTCCAACATTATCAAGCACTTCGTCTGTAAAGAGAGTAGGAAATGGATCATGCGTTGATGCGTCGTTTAGCTTGCGTAAGTCCACGCAGATTCTTATTCCACCTTTTGCCTTTTTGTCTTGTACCACCATAGGACTAATCCAATCGCTTTCCTCTACTGGCTCAATGATACCTGCTGCGAGCATCTTATCAATTACTTCTCTGACCTTTTCTTTATATCGCGGGTTCAACCTGTATGGGCGTTGTTTTACTGGCTTAGCATCCGCTTTCAAAGGTATGCGCATGACTCCTAAATATCCTAGGATGCCTTTCATTTCTGTAAACTTGGTGGGAAAGATATCCTGGTAGTTACGTAGTAAATCTGCAATATTGCCAACAGTTTCATCATCCCAATAATCTCCTATAGAAGCAAACTTGGGTTCGGCTTCTGTACCAATGTTAATCTTCTTGAGCTTGATGTGTTCTGTAATGGCAGGGATATCAAGCTGAGGGCCTTCGACCTTGCGCATCCCTTCTGATTCTGGAATATTGATGTTGTGAGGATCATCTTCCTCTTCACCAGTGGTGAAATTATAGCATTCCTGGGCATGTTCCATCTGGACAGCCCAATCTGGTTGAGAATATTCTGGTAACGGACATGGTTCAAATACCTTCTTTTTAATACATTTTAAAGCCTGATCAATGCTCAGATGTTCTGACTCAAAGCTGAAAGTGAGTTGAAAACTTTCCATCATAAGAGGCCAAGTGACAGTGCCTCTGTGCAATTCGGTTTCAGTGTACCAGTTCCTTGGAACTGTATCCAATGTGTGGATGAATAGGTGAACCCACTCATCGTCTGGAATATCTGACCATTGTTGAATACATGCTTCAACGTGTGACCTGGGGTCACTCTGTCCATTATATTTGGGCAATACTTCTGCTGTAGTTTCCTGAAATCTAAAACAGTCTTGCCATGTGTGAATATTCTCTTTATGCGCACCCCACCATCTTGCGGGTGTAGCGTGCAGTGCTATATCCAATGCTTGTATGCGCTGCTCTTCTGGGATTTGTTGTTCATATGCATGTATGAATTCACTCACTTCAGTTAAACCATCAAAGATTGGAGTGTTGTTCAATTCTGTGCCAATCCATCGAATGGATTTAATCATCATGGCGCAACGCCTTGCAGAAACCTCATGTAAGCGATTCTGCCAGTTTTCCAGTCCTGCTTCTAAATTTGATGTGCACGAACTATCGCATCGCCAGCTGATATGGCCGTCTGCGGTGGGATTGACATAATCATTATGACTAGCAGTCATCTGGTACAAACTTTCCATATAGCGCGCTTCTTCTTCTTCCCGAATGGGTTCAATATACTGTGGTCCTTGAATGGGATCAAGCGGTGCAATGACCCTGATTTGCTCATCCTCGAAGGTCATCTGTCTTTTCTTCAAATTAATGACAGCCAAATTATCAAATGCCCAGTCTATTCCTAGAAGTGCTGGGTAAGGTCTACTGTCATCCAGAATTTTGATTACTTCAAAGTCTGCAAAACTTCTTACTCCCTCAATATCAATAGGTACATTGGGCAATCTGCCCAATGGAGAAACTCGTTGCTGATTCGCAAGTCTTAGCTGGATAGGAGATCTGGTAAGCTGAGGACTACCCATCTGTTCCCATGTCTGCATGGTGAGAACATTAACTTCTGAGCCTAAATCCAAAATGACCTCGTCCATTTCAAATGCTCCAATCTGAGCTGTGAGTCTCATCTCTTTTCCAATTCTAGTATGACTCCCAATCTGATGAACAGCACACTGTGGTGTATTCATCGAAGCAGATTGCTAACACTGATCCAACAGGTGTTGGAGTTCGATAGTTGCTTTTTCATTGCGCAACAACTTTAAGTAGTTTCTCAGGAAAGCATGAACACTGCCTAATGCATCCTCCTCATCAAGCCTTCCAGATGTAGTGGCCTGCTCTTGTACCCAGTTCTCTTGATGCGGCACGTGGTCTGATATCAGTATGCGGAATTGCTACAGAACTCGAAGCTCGCGGATCTAAGAAGTACTCTTGAGCTTGCTTGAATGCTTCTTTCTGCTTCTGCAGGTCGAGCAGAGATGGTTTAATATTAGCGTGGCGCACCCATTGCGTCGCTGGTTTTCTAGTTGCCAACTGTGGCGCACCCATTGCGTCGCTGGTTTTCTAGTTGCCAACTGTGGCGCACCATTAGTTGCTCCACTGCGCGTCACTATATTAATTGTAGGATCTGGTTCCCTTTTTTCTGCTCCAATCAACTGAATATTTTGGTTAACCTGTGGCTTCTTTTCTTACATCTTGGCCATCAACTGAGGGCATTCTTCACTGATATGATCATAAGATTTACAGTATCTGCAGATGGTTGTGGGATTTTGGCAATCCCTTGCATAATGACCTTGAGCTCCGCAGTTATAACAAGTGATCTATCCTCTTCCTTGACCAAAACCTGCTGCGCGTCCGCGACCCCTGTAATTTCCTCCTCGGCCTTCGCGAGTTTGGTCGTACTGTGGACCTGCTGTGGGTCCTTGTGCCTCTGACTGTACTCTATAAACATCATGTTTTCTTTCTATCATGAGCTCATATGCTCTACAATTGTTATCATCATGGCCTACTGATTTACAGAAATTTCAATATAGATTCTTTGGAGTTTGTACATATTTCTGCAACAAGTGACACTCTTGTGGTCTGTGACCTCTAGTTCTATAGATTTCACACCAAGGCCCCTGTGCCTGTGGTAAAGGGTTAGGTGCTCCAATTGCAATATACTCTATGAAAACGGGACAATGGTCCTTTGAGTGACCTTGCGCTCTACATTTTGTACACCAAATTTCTTCTTTAACTTCCTTTCCTTTCTTAATATCATGCACTTGCAAGGTTAAGTTTGCTAACTGGTTCTGCAACTGCGCAACATCGTTGCTTGTTCCAGCAATTGGTGAAGCTTCTAGTTTCATAGCCATCTCTAGAGCTTGTTCTTGTGTAGTGAGATTCTGTTGCATTAAAGGAAGTCTAATGTGAGGAAGCAGCGCAGCAATGAACCATTCCTTATGTTGTTGTGGTGCAAACTCAAAGCTTACTTGATCTATCAAGGATTTGAACTTCTGGTCAAAGTCCCATACTAACTCTGTGGGTAACTGTTTTATGTCTTTGAGCTCGGTTATGCACTGTGATTCTGATTTAGGTTTCTTGAATTCTCTAATCATAGCATTTCTTACATCAGCAAGCATCCTATTCTGTGCTGCTGAGTATTTCATGAACCAGGTTAAGGCTCTTTCTCTTAGTGTGGTTGCTAACTGAACCAGCTTAACAGCATCATCATTAATTTGCTTAATCGTCCAAATGGCTTCACATAGGAACCAATGCTGCTCAGGGTCTTCTAGCCCTGTTCCTCTAAAGGTTGATAGCTTCATGTCATCCCCCATCCTTCTTGCGCTAGGTTGATGTGGAGGTGTTGTAGCACTGCCTCCGGGATGGTTAAACAAAGGTGGAACTGAGGTACGAGAAGTACCGTCCGGGCTACTAGAAGGTGTTACTGCGGGGTTATACTGAGCCCCGTCTGGCTTTTGCGGTGTAAAAAGGTGATAAGGGATATGAGCACTCCCTTGTCTCTCTATATGGCTCGCTCTAGGAGCTCGACTATCTTCTGGGCTAGACTCAAAAGAATGCTGGTCAAGGCCTACTTTATACCGTTTTCCACTACGAGTACAACCAATAGCTTCAAGATCATTATCAGAATCTGCGGACATCACTTGTCTATGCTATTCATCGGAAGCTATGCATAGTTTTCCTTTTTCATATAAGAGCATTTTAATCGACAGGTTCAGAGAATTTAAGAACTTACCCCTGTATGCTTTGAAGAAGCTCCGCTCAGCTTCGCTGAAGCTCTTTCTGGTATCTACCGCAAACTCAGTAACGAAGCCTTCCAGCAGACTATTCAACCAAAAGTCTACTGCGCGGGACACAGAATTATCTACCCGCTTCAAATTGCTAACTAGCTCAGGCGTCCAAACGACGGGTTGATCAACATGCACAGTGGGTCTAGTATCTACTAGCTTGGCTATCCATGCATGCAACTCAAGTGCAAATGTTATGAAGAAAATTTCGTGAAGGTCAGTATAAATATGCTTCTGCAACCAGTATTCTGTCTGAAGCCTAGAGCTTCTATTTTCTCATTCAGCGAACTCTCCAGCCTTTGAATCAAACCAGTCTTGAATTTCTTTAGCTGTAGGATTCCAACACTGCATTGCCTTCAAAATAATAGGGTTGAAGCCGACAACGGAACCATTTGTTGGCTCCCTTTTTTCTCTTGGTTGCGCATCAATCTCGCACGTTGCAGGGATAACAAGTCTCAAGGCAACAAGTCACAAGGCAATGAAACCATTTGTTGGCTGCTTTTTGGACAGACCCGGGTTTTCAGGAGGCGCAGCAACAAACACCCATTGGCGCACTGGCCCTTTCGGCAACGAGCTGCGCAAGCAGCCCGAGGTCTCACCCGAAGTGGCTATGGGGGGCTAAGGAATCAGGTTTCCTTAACCAGGGCAGTGTGGAATCCACAGTCTTCTCTCTTCCTTCCTTCCGCAGTGACTTCTGAATGGAGCGTCTGATTCTTTCATAGGGCATACAACGCAACAGCGCAGGAGATTACTAGTCTTAGCCTAGCTGCGCGGCACCTCCGCACCTGCGCACGAGGCGTTTATCCGCTACGTCCGCTACACGTTGTATCACTTCTGCGTTCATGCCACAGTGCACAACGAACTCCTTACGCGCCACTACAATAGTGCTCTTACTGACTCCTTCGAAAGTGCGCGAATATAACTTCTACGGGAGCTTCGAGGGCTTGCTTTATACACTCATTCATAAAGACAACGAAACATTCATGTAAACACAGATAGTAAAACATAAACAGGCATTCACACAACACAGCATCATAACAACGAGAATTATATAGTTCACCTCCATGAGGAAATCACATTCACTGGAACTGTATCGTATATTATCACAAAAGGGGAATTACAGAGTCCTGCTGCGCACACAGCTGCAGCCTTAGATATTTCCAGGAAACTCCACGCACACAGTTGGGAGCCCTTCTCCTAGATCTACTTCCTTCTTCTACAGGGATTATAATGACTCAGACTTTGACTGAGACTGTCTGCAACTCAATGACTAGCTCTACAGCTATCACTTCTCTAACTCATCTAACATCTAACCTTCTTACGTCTAGCCTCTAACATCTAAAACATATAATGGCTAACGTCTAACCTTTACAATTACACATATATATAGGTGGCCCTGAGGGTCGCACCTTTACAAAACTGTGGACCTTTCCTAGCAGTAATCCCCAAAAACCCTAACCACGAATATGGCTAGGTGTACTGTAGGCGCCGCTTGCAGTCATGTCGCCGCTTTCTGCAGGTTCTGTGACTTTCGGCGCAGATTGCGGGTATGGGCGTCGCTTCTTTGTTCACTGCTCCTTGTCCTTCACCTTCAATGCTTTGGTCCATTGCTCTTCCTTGGTTAGAGCAACCATAACTTCTGTACTTAGCCTTAATGAGGGTAGTTGAGCCCTCTATTCCATCGCTTCATTTATTGTGGTAGCTGAGCTTTCTACTCAGCCACATTCACTCTCCTTTGACGTGTACGCGCGAGCTCCGTGATTTTCGGTCCGTGATCTGCGCTGAGCTCGTCCATCTGGCGCCGTACTGCGCACCGTTCACTTCTGCCCAAAATTGGTGCTTACTCAAAATTAGCACTTCCCTTCAACACTTAGTGCTTTTTCCTCAAAATTCACAGCTTTACCATAGCTGCGGCCTATGCTCCAACAACACAAAATCGAGATGGAAGGCCAAATATCCTTGCTTACTGTGCGATGATGACCACTTCACGAAAGAATTTCCACATCGTGAAGAAGTCCAAAAGTTTCTCAAAGGGAACCCTCCACTCGCAGTTCTAATGGACCCCTTCCCCGCACAACATCAGCAAATGGTTGCACAACAACCAAATCCTTCTCAAGGAGAACCCTCCAAGACCGCTCATGTTCTCATGATGCGTAGTGAAACGGTCAACTTATCTACCCAGTCACGTACATACGACTCTATTCCCAACAAGGAATCCAATGGAGGTAATATTGAGAAATCCTCCCCTTCTACGTCCAATATCACTAAGCCACAAGGTCCTTTGACCATAGAGAAACCTCTACTAGATGTAGTATTGCATCCACCAAAAAGCACAATTCGAAATGCCATTTTCAACCCTAATGCCCAGGCCGCTCAAAAATACAATATTGTAGAAGATTTAGCCCAAGATCCTTGTGCTATGTCAATGCTTGAAGTCTTACAAAACTATCCCAATCAACGTAAGACTCTGTTATCTACTATTGGAGCAAGGGATATGGATTCTTCTAACTCTATCATGTTTAGATTGGAATATTTCAAGCCGAGGATTTCCCACAAATTGACGTTTCAGATCGTCACCGATGTCTTTGGGAAAAGTATCCATCATGTTGTTTTAGACGAAGGAGCCTCTACTTCGATTATGTCGATGTCCTGCTAGAGAGCCATCGGCTCTCCTGAGTTGAACCATTCTGATACCACTCTGAAAGCATTTGAAAGATGTGGATTTCAACCACATGGGCTTCTACAATCTTTAGCCGTCGAGTTGGGAGGTGAGACTGCTTCCATTAACATGGAAGGAGTTGCTGTCCCATTGGATTATAACCTATTACTTGGTTGAAATTGGTTCTATTCCATGACTGCCATCGCATCATCCGTATTCCGCATTGTCCCCATCATGGTAAAATCGTCACTATTGACCAGTTAGATTTTTGTACATCGAACACCACCACTCATCCTGTAGATAATGTCCCTCTTTTAGGACATTCGTCGCAAATTTATGAGAGTGTGGGGGTAGGAATCCTAAAAGACTCATCACTGATGGAAGTGTTTCCAACACCTGATCCCCCATCACATGTTGCCACGGTGAACATGATCTCATCCATGATCCTATCCTCCAGCTCGACATACCAATGGACTGTGCCTGATTTTAATCACCTCGATTCAATTAGAGATGCGATGCCTCTTAGCCCCGCTGAAGCCACTTATGAAGCCATCCAATCGGAACCCAATGACCACCACTTGGTGGCATCTGACTCAGGTTCTCTGCCATCTTGGCGGAACTCATCCTCACCATCACCAGATTATCTCCTCCAGACTTTTCACTCTGATGAATCGATCATGGAGATTATGAGCTTGGATGAGCCTCCATGGGAATACCATCATCATCGATCATCTTTCCTCCCTCCTTTAAACAAGGTAGAGAACGAGATTCACACTATTGTTTCACCGAATTTCTTTCCTAACCCTCAATCTCCTATTCTTACCCAGAATACAGTAACCGAGGGGAATTTGGAAAACATCTCGCCTACCACCACCATAGACATCTCAGTAAAACCAAGTGTCGTGGAACACATCCACATTGGCCAAACTTGTTCTCTCGATGAAATCAACACTTATACGGCCTTGTTTAAATAGTTCTGCGACGAATTTGCATGGATCTACGAAGAAATGCCTGGGATTGATCATGTTATTTTTGTGCATGAAATCAAAACATATCCCGACGCAAAACCTATCCGGCAAAAACTTTGTCCAGTGCACCCTAGAAAGACCACGGCCATCAAAGCAAAGATAGAAAAGTTGTTGAAAGCTGGGTTCAATTATCCTGTCCCCTTGACAGATTGGGTCTCTAATGTCGTCCTGGTTAAAAATAAATAGGGAACCATCAAATTTTGCGTTGATTACAGGGATCTCAATAAGGCTTGTCCTAAGGACAACTGCCCTACCCCATTTATCGACCAAATTATTGGCAACTGTGCCGGAAGTCTCATATTCTCATTTATGGATGGATTTTCTGGCTATAATCAGATTGAGATCCACCCAGCCGATCAACATGAAACTACTTTCATCTGCCCATGGGGTACGTTTGCATACCACAAATTACATTTTGGCCTTAAAAATGTTGGTGCCACATTCCAGCGGGCCATGTCGTATGCCTTTCACGATATCAAGAATTTTGTGAAACCCTTCCTCGATGATTTTCCCGCTAATTCAAATCGTCGTGAGTTTCACATCGATCATCTGACGACTATGTTTCTCAGATGTCGATAGTACAATATCCATTTAAATCCCCATAAGTGCATATTATGTGTGGAGTTCAGACGTCTCCTTGGCCTCATCATTTCCAAAGATGGGATCAACATTGATCCCCTCAAGGTAGAGGCCATTGTATCCCTACCCCCACCTATGGACATTACGGAACTTCAAAGTTTGCAGGGGAAGGAAAACTACCTGCGTCGTTTCGTGTGTAATTTTGCAGCAAAAACACAGGGTTATATGTGATTGTTAAATAAGGACATCCCATTTATTTGGGATGACTACTCTCAAAGTGCCTTCGATAATCTCAAGCACGCTACTACCCATGCACCCATGTTACAACCACCAGATTACACCAAGGATTACATCCTCTATCTTGTTGCCTCTACCTAAACTATTGGTATGGTTTTAGTGAAAGAGGATAGCAATGTGCAGGAACATGTGATTTACTACCTTATTAAGGGTCTCCTCGACTCTGAAACCCATTATTCACATGTTGAAAAGTTAGCTCTGGCAGCCATCATCGTTGTCTAGAAGTTTTGTCATTATATCCTGCTCTGGACTACTACCATCATTGTCGATTCTAACCCTATGTACCATGTCCTCACACGTCAGGTATTGGGGGGAAAATACTCATGCTGGATCGTGATTCTCCAAGAATTCAATCTCCAGTTTGAAAAGACTAAATCTAAAAAAGTCATTAGTATTCGAGGAGCTCATTTGTGATCTTCCTTGTATTGATCAAGCATCTGAGCCCATTGAATCTCTCCCCGATGGGTCATTGTTTTCTATCAGTACTTCTGACCCTTGGCATGGAGATATCACCTTGTATCTCCAAACACAATGCTTTGGACCTCACTTATCCCACGATGAACGTCGTCGTATCCATCACCACGCGAAATATTACTTGATCATTGGTGATACCCTCTATCATCGTGGCATTGACTCCATCCAACGACGTTGTTTAACTCATGAGGAGGTCGAGCACGTCTTAAATGATTGCCACTTGGGAGCGTGTGGCATTCATCTCTCTGGGATGGCTACATCCAATAATATTTTGTGCATTGGTTACTACTGGCCATCCATATTCAAATATTGCATGGAAGCGGTCAATAAGTGTCCTCCTTGCCATCTTTTTCATCATAAAAAGCGCACGCACCCAGCCCCACTCCATCCAGTTATTGTCATTGGCCCCTTTGCAAAATGGGGCATTGACTTCATGCATTGTAATCCTACCTCAGATGGGGGAAATGGTTATATTTTTGTCGCTGTAAACTACTTTACCAAATGGGCCGAGGCTATGCCTACATACAAGGAATACGGTGAAACGGTCGCACTCTTTATGTTCAATCATATCATCGCTAGATTCAGATTCCCACAAGCCCTCATCACAGACCATGGATCACATAATAATATGGTAGATGAATTAAACACCAAGTTGGGCTTTTGTCATGAAAACTCAACCCCCTACTATCCTCAATCGAATGGACAAGTAGAGGCCATTAACAAGGTCTTGAAAACCATGATTCAGTGTGTTATCACCTTTAAGAAATCGCCCGCAAAGGGAAGAAAGGGGTATCCCCCTACAAAAAACCACAAACATGCCCATTGACCTTTTATGCCAAGAGAAGAAGCCAGAATTCCGAAAATGGATAAGTATCAACGAATTTCAAACCAAAGCATCAAGCTGCAGTAAAAAAATGAGAAGAATGGAGGTCTTCCGCGCTCAAGAAAGATTGAACGGTCCAAATCGAAGTAAGGAGATCGACGGTGGAGAAAGGGTTTCACTGGGGGAATATGCATGAAAGATAGAGCTCCGAAATTTCAAAGTGATCGTTCCTCGTAGCCATAGATCGACGGACAAGGAAAGCGACCAAATGATCAACGGCTCGTACAGTATTTCGCAAGAGAAAGAGTTCAGAGGTTAATAGCCAAAACATACACGAAGTTTCTTTATGGAACTGGCACATGAGATGTGGAGTCCATCGTTGATCTATATACGATGGTCCAAAGCAGCTGCGGAAGGCGCACTTGCTCAACGCTTAGCCTCTAGTCTTTCACTTTCAAAAGAAGTTGAACGGTCGGGATTGAATAACAAAGTCAGATCTACGGCTGGGAAGCAACCCACAACATATCCGATCAGGAGGCTTTCCGCCTTTCTAACTTTCTGACTTTCTGAACTTGCCTTGCGGATTGCGGAATTTGGAATAGTAAATTTCTCAAAGTTACGAGTTGGGGCTTCCGATTTCCGAATTCCGCATTGTGAAGCTAATCTCTGCGAAATGTGCAACGACGTTCCGATTCTCGCATCTCGTATGCGAACTACGGATCACAGAGGAGAAATTTGACGGGGTCCGCTTGACAGTTCTGGTTCCCAAGTCCTGCATTGCGAACTGCGGATCGCAGAGGAGAAATTTGGTGGCATCCACTCGACAGTTTCGATTCTCGAGTCCCATGTTGAGGATTGCGGAGGGCAAAATTTTGCGGCATCCACTCGACAGTTCCGATTCTCGGGTCCTGCATTGTGGAATGTGGATTGCAGTGGCCCGAGTTCTACCAAGGCATGAATTTGAGTTTCCAATTTCTGAAACCCGCATTGTAGATTGCGGAAATCGGAACGATATTTCTGGATCGTGGACTGAATATCAGAGCAGATTGCGGCCGCGTAAAATGCAAAATTTCACTAGGAAAAGACCCAATTGTTCCACAACTATGGATCGATCTGAATACAGAAGGAAGGGGAAACTTGATTATCCCTGCAAATGAGCCTGAAATAGCTCGATCCAAAGAGAAGCAGGTGGTGTTCTGTGACCTGAGGTTGCACTGACAATGCACTGAGGTTTCCCACCTGCGCATCTAACATATTAAGAACCTGTTACACTTGACCAGTTTAATGAACGGCCACCTATGGCTGAAGTGTTTTAGAAGCTCAGATATTTTGTAATCCTATAAAGGTAGGTTCCGAATAAGACCCAAGGGTCGAGATTTTGAGATAAAAACTATGAGTATGTGATGAAACCGAGCTGTTCGATTAATGTGAAGACCTAATTTTGGAGCATAGATTCTTGTGATGAGTGTTTTGATGTCTGTTATTCATGTGTATGTTTCCCTAGCTAATGTTTTCCATTGATGTTCTTCTTCTGCAATGTCTAGATCAAGATTACATGGTCTGAAATTCATCTTTTATGCTTCAGATGCATATGATCAGTCATTCCACCTTTTCTTCTTGAAGTTGCAGGTTAGAATTCATTCATAAATGCTCTAACTCTATGATGGATTATGTTTCCCTTTCTACTACCATCTGTTGATACCTTTGACTTGAAAAAACCTCATTTATCTTGCCTCTTCCTCTGAACTTATGGTCCAAATCAATCACCTATGACAGAAACCCCATTAAAGCTTGAATCCATGCCCAATGATACACTTATCATTGATCTCAACCAATTGAAAAAACACCAATAATCCTCATCTGAAGGTCTAGCCACCACTTTTTATACATAACCAACCCATTCAAGTAATATTCTGTGTGCTGAAAGAATTGAAGAGAGAGCCCTCTCTGTGTTTGGAAAGGCTAGTTTCCACCCACAAAATTTGTGATTGAAATAGTTACCTCGGTGATCCCTTCTGCTGCAACCCAAAAGAATCTTGAGTGATAACATTCTGGCGACTCCACTAGGGATTCGAAGGAATTCTTTTCCCATAAAAGGAATTACAAAGCATCAAATAAGATCTCTGAGGGCAAACAAAGAATCAGATACATAAAGGTTGTGGTATTTGCCCTGATGACTCCAACATTCAAATTTGCAGTCCCACGAGAGACACTCGGCGAGTTTCTTGGAAGAATTATGGCTTCTTGAATGATACCTACTAGAATTCAGCTGGATCCTGAACCAACACAGTTTGTATCAGATCTAGAAAAGATCATCTGAAATGCAAAGAAAGAACAAATAGGTATTTCCCCATTAACTAGATCTTTTTCTTTACCTAAAGAAGAGGCACATGCTATAGAGACTGTCTCTTGTGATTTAAAGTTTGAACAACCCTCATTTAGGTCTAAATATGAGACAGATATGAAAGAAACCCTGTTTGATCAAAGAAAATTCCAAACGCACTGTATGAGTGCTTTGTGGGAGAATTCACAAGCCAAAGAATAAAGCATTGACTTATTCCTTTTCACTAAAGCAGCTAGTGAAAACACCCAGGTCCTGGTTACTCCTCTTGCTACTTCAAGCCATACTATTGCAATACCTAGTGTTACTCTCAAACCTATTTCAAAAATCCCTCTTGTTTCCAAGCAAAACCTAAGGGCAATGGCTTCCATATTTTCCCCTTTAGCCCTCCCTGGCAATCTCCATGACCTAACTATGGGCTATGCCCAACACCTCATGAGATATGATGGGGAAGGGAGTGGTACTGCACAGCAGCATGTGGATCAGTTTACTGATTTCATAGATATGGAGGAGGTAGATGAAGATGATGTCAAGATGAGGTTATTTTCCCAAAGTCTTGTAGGAGAAGTGAAGAAGTGGTTCAAAGCCCTTCCAAATGGAGGTATGGCACCTATGAGAGGTTTGAACAAGATTTCCTAGCCAGATGGCAGGATAAACAAAATCCTCTCCAAATTATCACTCAGTACGAAAACACAAAGAAAACTAATGTTGAGACTGTCCAAGAATTTTCAGCTAGGTTCATGAGAATGTACAATTCTATCCATGTGGACATCAAACCCCTTGTGGGTGCAGCCAAATTTCATTATGCCAATTGTTTTTACAGTGAATTTTGCTCTCATGTTGAGAGAAAGGAGATCTTCTACCCTACCGGACATGTTGAAAGATGTTGTAGAAGTAGAAGATAATATGATGGCCTCGGGTAAAATAAAGCACATAAGTGAAGCTGAGAAAAAGAGACCTAATGAGGTAGCTCAACCTTCCACATCCCAATCTATCGACACCAGGTTTGAGCAAATGATGAGAACTATGGAAAAATTGGTGGATATGATCTCCCTTGATAATAGGCATCCTTCCAGAGAAAACCCAGAGCCTCAAGCTCGAAATAACAATAATAGGAGACTCCCTACCCCACAGGGACGACCGAGAGAACCAAGGGATCCTAGAAATGCAGATAATCAACCAATTAGACCACCTTTTTTTGAGAACCTGATAGCAGGAGAAGAGGAAGATGGACAGCCTGGAGATCAAATCCACCTCTTTGATCAGATGTAGCCCCAATTCTATCTGACTAAAGAAGAACATGACCAATCATCTATGCAGTTAGATGGCAGCCTAAAGGAAGCAGAATCTGAGCAATATCAAAGAGGTTTCAAAAATTCAATTTATGAATTTCAGAGGCAACATAATTTGAGAAACAAAAAGGTAAGAGTAGACCAAGTAAAGGCTACTGCTGAGACATATACTTCTCAGCAACAGAAAAAAAGAAACCCTTAGGAAGGGTGATCCAAAGAATGTCACCTCCTATAGAGAAACTGAGAAGGGAACAAAATCTCCTAAAAAGGGCCCAAAAGGAAGGGATGAAAGTAATGTGAAAACAATAGAGAAGACTCATTCTACTCTCAGTTTAGAAAATTAAATCTCCAAAATAAAAGTCTCAATTCCCTTAAATGAGTTGGTAAAAAACTCAGAGTACAAGGATCGGATTCTGAAAATAGTAAATGGAGAAGAAGGAAAGCAACCTGATAGTATTAATTTGCATGATGACAAGCCCACTCTTCTGTTTGGACCCCATGTTGAAAGTGCTCTAGAAGATTATGTTCCCCCTTTCTATATCAGTCTGAATATACATGATCATATACTACATAATGCCATGTTATATTATGTGGCCTCACACAACCTCATGCCAAGATCAATGGTGGAAAATATGGGGTTAGAAATCACCAGACCCTATAAAGATTTGTTCTCCTTTGATTCTAGAAGAGTCCAATGTTTAGGGCTGATCAAGGACATGGTTGTTTCATTAACCCAAATAACCCAGAAGAATGTGATAATGGATGTGGTAGTGGCAGATATTCCCCCCAAATTTGGCATGTTATTATCTAGATCTTGGGAATCTAAATTGAAAGGAACTCTACATATGGACATGTCTTATGTCACCATCCATGTTTTTGGAGAAAACAAAAGACTATATAGAGAGCATAGATTGTCCTATGTAGTAAGCAGTAAGGGAAAGCCTGATAATCATCCCATATTTGTTGTAGACACTCATATAGACTCTTTAGTTTTTTGTTATGATCTTGGTTTAGAAGAGAAAGGTATGAAAATTACTAATTTCCGTAAACCAGATGATAAATCTTATAGTGAGAAAGATATGCAATGCATGGAAAACTCTGCAAACAAAAAGGACAGTGGTTGGCAAATAGAAAGGGGCAGTGATGAGAAGTCTGAACTAGAATCAGAAGCTACAGCCACAGTCCAAAAAGAAGATCACTGGGCTATGATATTTGATGGGGTTGTGAACAAAGAGGGAGTTGGGGCAGGAGTATGGATCATCGCCCTAGATGAAGGAAATAAATGCCCCAGATTGCATTCCTTCAAACTGATGTTTGATTGTTCAAACAATGTAGCAGAGTATGAAGCTTTACTGCTAGGTCTGAAAGCACTTAAAGATCCGAAAGCTAAAAAGATCAAGGTTTATGGAGATGCATAATTAATAATCCAATAAGTAAATGGGGTTTATGAGACCAAGCATCCCAAAATGAGGGATTATAGGAATGCTGTTTGGGGTATGTTTGATCATTTCTTCACAGAACATAATATTTATTTTGTTCCTAGAGAGCAAAACATAATAGCAGATATCTTGGACAGCTCTGCTACTAGATTTCAACTCCCTGCTTATTCCACTACAACTTACATGATCAATAGATAAAGAGATTCCTAGAGATGACTGAAGAGTTTTCCAATACCCATATTGATCAAGAAAATTGTGCAACTAATGAATGGGAACCTGATCCACCAGAGTTCCTAACCACATTGGGAGACAAAGAGATCCTGCAGCTGAAAAGAAATTATATCCCCAAAGGTTTGGTGCCATTGGAAAATATTTTTGATGAAAATTATGTGGCCAAAAATCCTAAAGGTGCTCCAAACCATGGTGAAGTAGAAGACTGTAACATTGGGGATGATGAAGAACCAAAAATTGTCAAGTTGTCCAAATCTCTAACCCCAGGCACTAAAGATTATTATGTTGATTTAATGAGAAAATTCTCTAATGTGTTTGCATGGTGCTATGAAGACTTGAAAGAATACGATGCATCTATCATACAACACACTATACCAGTGAAAACAGGTGAAAAACCATTCAGGAAGAAACTAAGAAAGATGAATCCTATGCTAATCCCTCTCATAGAAAAAGAAGTGAAGAGACTGTATGAAGCCAAAATCATAGTCTCACTAAGATTTTCAAATTGGGTAGCCAACATAGTCTCAGTAAGGAATAAAAATGGGGAGATAAGATTGTGTATTGACTTCAGAAATCTGAACAAACTGTCCCTAAAAGACAACTATCCCCTACCCAAAATGGATCATATTTTGCAAAAAGTTGTAGGGGTAGTAAGAATGTCCATGCTGGATGGATTTTCAGGATACAATCAAGTAAATGTGCAACTAGAAGATCAAGTCAAAACATCATTCACCACACCTTGGGGGACTTTTATGTATGCAAAAATGCCTTTTGGTCTGTTGAATGCAGGAGCCACATTTCATAGGGCTATGGACATAGCCTTTGCAGAAGAGAAAGATAATTTTGTATTCATATATATGGATGATATTATTGTGTATTCTAAATCTGATGCAGAGCATTTGAAACATTTACATCAAGTCTTTACAAAATGCAGGAAATTTTGGATTTCTTTGAACCCCAAGAAGTCAAACTTTTCCATGCAAGAAGGCAAGTTGTTGGGTCATATAATATCTAAAGATGGAATTAAGATTGACCCAGACATGGTTGACACCATACAGAATATTGAAATCCCCGGGAGTAAAAAGGAGATCCAATATTTTATGGGCACAATAAACTTTTTAAGAAGATTTATCCTCAACTTTGCAGATATCATGAGCTCAATTACAAACATGCTTAAAAAATATTACCAGATCAGATAGACTGTTGAAGTAAAGCAAGCATTTGGAGACATAAAAAGAGCAATTGTTGAAGCACCTGTGCTAATAAGTCCTGATTTTGAGAAAGAATTTCTTATGTTTTCTTTTGCCTCGGAGCATTCTATAGCTGGAGTACTCTTACATAAAAATCAGGAATGGCATGAGCAACCCATAGCCTTCTTCAACAAATCTCTCAGAGATGTTGAACTCAAATACAATATCATGGAAAAATAGGCCTATGACATGATCAAAACTTTGAAAGATTTCAGAGTTTATATTTTGCATTCCCGTGTTGTTACTTATGTTCCTAATGTTGATGTAAGAGATATATTGACACAACCTGATCCAGAAGGTCGAAGGGAAAAATGGATAGCTGTACTATTGTAGTATGACTTGGAAATCAAGCCTACAAAGCTTATCAAAGGACAGGGACTGGATAGGCTCATGGATGAATCGAATTGGGATTCACTAAGTGTGAACTTGGTTTCACACATGCTGGAAGAAACTTCTCAAGGCTCACTATTGTAGGTATCAGAAAAATGCTTATCATCTCCTTGGTACTCTGATATTTTTTATGTTTTGCAAAACTTACAGGCACCCCTTGAGATGGGTAAGAGAAAAGCTAGGTCAATAAAGATGAAGGCTGCAAAGTTTTGCATATTAAATGGAAATCTTTATTGGAAATACCCTGGAGGTATTTTGTTGAACTGTATCATAGAAGATGAATCCAAAGTGACCCTAAAAGAGTTTCACAAAGGTGCCTGTGGGGGGCATCATTACTGGAAGGCCACTATCAACAAGATCCTCAGAGCAGGATTTTATTGGCCCGCTATGTTCAAAGATGCATATAAAGAGGTAGGTACTTGCCATGAATGACAAATCTTTGAAGGAAAAAGAAATCTCTTACCCTTGCCTTTGAAACCAATCTCTGTAGAAGCCCCTTTCCAGCAATGGGGGCTAGAATTCATTGGTGAAATTATCCCCAACTCCTCTAGACAACACAGATAGATATTAACTGCCACATATTATTTCACCAAATGGATTATAGAAATACCAACCATACATGCCATGGACACATTTATCATCAAATTTATGGAGGAAAATATCATGTCCAGGTTTGGCTACCCTATTAAAATAATCACTCACAACGCCCAAGCTTTCAGGTGCAAGAAAATGGTCAAATTTTGCAGTAAGTTTCACATAACATTGGGCCATTCTATTGGTTACTACCCCTAGGGAAATGGATTAGCTGAGTCATCTAACAAAATTCGGGTTAGGATAATCAAAAAGTTATTGCAAGAAAATAAAAGGGCTTGGCATACCAAGTTGACCTTTGCTCTGTGGGCTGATAGAATCACCTCCAAAAGATCCATTGGGACTTCTCCTTTCAAGTTGGTGTATGGGACAAAGGTAATATTCCATGATTCCCTCAAAGGGCCTGCAATGAGGCTGCTAAAGGAGCAAGAAGAAGAACCAAAGCCCGATCTAAGGAGAACCAATCACCTGATTGAGATATAGGAAATCAGAGACCAAGTACACGTTGAATCTATGCTAGCTCAAGAGAGAGTCAAAAAGAATTTTGACAAAAGAACCAAAGCAGATTATTTCCAAGTGAGAGATTTGGTACTGAAATGGGATGCTAGGAGGGAAGATCAAGCCCAAAAATTAATAACCTCTGGCAAGGGCCCCATACAGTCGTTGCTTCCCATGGAAACAATGCTTTCTTCTTACAGGACAAGGATGGCGAACCAGTGAGAAAGGGACCCGTCAATGGGCGGTTCTTGAAACACTACCTCTTATGAAAAATAAGTTTGTTAACCCACCCTCACTGTACATTATCGTTTTTTGAGTTTCAGCTAGCCATTTTTCAGTTTTTGTTTAAAAAAAAGGGAGAAAAGGAAAAAGAGACCACTAGTTTATTGTTCTTACTACCTCACGGGGAGGATAACATCCCCGGTTGGAGCCGTTGTTATCACCTTTAAGGAATCGCTCGCAGAGGGAAGAAAGGGGCATCCCCCTATCGAAAACCCCAAACATGCCCATTGACCTTCTATGCCGAGTGAAGAAGCCAAAATTTCGGAAATGGATAATATCAACGAATTTCAAACCAAAGGATCAAGCCACAGTGAAAAAATGAGAAGAAGGGAGGTCTTCCGCGCTCAAGAAAGATTGAATGGTCCAAATCGAAGTAAGGAGATCGACGGTGGAGAAAGGACTTCGCTGGGCGAATATGCACGGAAGATAGAGCTCCGAAATTTCAAAGCGATCGTCCCTCGTATCCACAGATCGGCGAACGAGGAAAGCTTCCAAGTGATCAACGACTCGTACAACATTTCGCAGGAGAAAGAGTTCGGGGGTTTATATCCAAACGGACGCAAAATTTCTTTATGGAATTGGCACATGAGATGTGGAGTCCATCGTTGACCTAGATCCGATGGTCCAAAGCAGCTGCGGAAGGCGCACTTGCTATACGCTTAGCCTCTGGTCTTTTGCTTTCAAAAGACGTTGAACGATCCAGATTAAATAACGAAGCCAGATCTACGGCTGGAAAGCAACCTGCAACATATCCGATCAAGAGGCTTTCCTCCTTTCCAACTTTCCGAACCCGTCTTGCGGATTGCGGAAGTCGGAACAGTAAATTTCTCAAAGTTGCGAGTTGGGGTTTTCAATTTCTGAATCCCGCATTGCAGAATTGCGGATTGCGGAGCTAATATCTGTGAAATGTGCAGCGATGTTTTGATTCACGCGTCCCACATTGCAGACTGTGGATTACAGAGGAGAAATTTGATGGGGTCCACTCGATAGTTCCGGTTCCCGAGTCCCACATTACGGATCACGAAGGTGAAATTTGGCGGCGTCCACTCGACAGTTTCGGTTCCTGAGTCCTGCATTGCGGACTGCAGATCGTGGAGGCAAAATTTCGCAGCGTCCACTCGACAGTTTCGATTCCTGGGTCCTGCATTGCAGAATGCGGATTGTGGTGGCCCGAGTTCTCCAAAGGCACGAATTTGAGTTTTCGATTTCTGAAACCCGTACTGCGGATTGTAGAAATTAGAACAGTATTTGCAGATCGCAGACTGAAGATCAGAGCACATTGCGGTCGTGTAAAATGAAGAATACATAGGGAAAAGACCCAACTGTTCCACGAATATGGATCGATATGAAGACAGAAGGAAGGGTCAGCTTGATTATCCTTGCAAATGAGCCTGAAACAACCCAATCCGAAGAGCAGCAGGCGGTGTTCTGTGACCCGAGATTGCAATGAGGTTTCCCCACCTGCGCATCTAATAGCTCAAGAATCTGTTACAGTTTACCGATTTAATGAACGACCACATATGGTTGAAGTGTTCTAGAAGCTTAGATATTTTGTAAGCCTATAAAGGTAGGTTCCGAATAAGACCCAAGGGTCAAGATTTTGAGATAAAAACTCTGAGTATGTGATGAAACCGAGCTGTTCGATTAATGTGAAGACCTAATTTTGGAGCAAAGATTCTTGTGATGAGTGTTTTGATGTTTGTTATTCCTATGTATGTTTCCCTAGCTAATGTTTTCCATTGATGTTCTTCTTCTCAGGTGTCTAAATTAATATTACATGGTCTGAAATTCATCATTCATGCTTCAGATGCATATGATCAGATATTCCACCTTTTCTTCTTGAAGTTGCAGGTTAGAATTCATTCATAAATGCTCTAATTATATGATGGATTATGTTTCCCTTTCTACTACCATTTATTGATACCTTTGACTTGAAAAAACCTCATTTATCTTGCCTCTGCCTCTGAACTTATGGTCCAAATTAGTCACCTGTGACAAAAAACTCATTAAAGCTTGACTCCATGCCCAATGATACACTTATCCTTGATCTCAACCAATTGAAAAAACCCCAATAATACTCATCTGAAGGTCTAGCCACCACTTTTTATACATAACCATCCCATTCAAGTAATATTCTATGTGCTGAAAGAATTGAACAGAGAGCCCTCTCTATGTTTTGAAAGGCTAGTTTCCACCCACAAAAGTTGTGATTGAAATAGTTACCTCGGTGATCCCTTCTGCTGCAACCCAGAAGAATCCTGAGTGATAACACAACGCATGGTAGGCATGCACAAGTCAAATTGGCATGTGATGCTTTTTTCAGCTCTTTGGGCATATCGAACTTCCGTCAAAACCGCCACTGGTTTCACACCTTTTCAGTTGGTGTATGGACTAGAGGTAGTATTTCCTATTGAGTGCGAAATTTTGTCCTTGAAACTAGCCATTGAACTTTTATCGAACACAACCGTTGAGGAAGAAATATTCTTATACTTAGATAGACTCGACGAAACTCGCCGTGATGTCGCTCTAGCCAATGAAGCGCATCAAGGCCCAGTATGACAAATTTGTAAAACCCCGTATCTTCAACGAGGGTGATTTGGTCCTTACTTATGACCAAAAACACGATAAGCTGAGGGCAGGTGAACTTGAGTCCATGTGGCATGGGTCATACATCGTAAAACATGTTTTGGAAAAGGGAGATTAAGGGTTAGTTGATTATGACGGAATATCCTTAGGGGAGCCACGGATGGGTTCTACCTAAAGCAACACTATGCTTAAGTAATCTTGCATCAATACTCTGTATATATTGTATATGACGTGTGTTTGTGTTGGTGTGACACTTTTATTCTAGTGTGTTGGGGTCTTATCTCGACTGTTGCTTATAACATGTTCTGCCTGGATATGCAAATCGAAACCTTCTATGGATTCGCGGATGGCGCTAGTCGGCACACATGGAACCTCACCCTGGAATCCTGGGTATTCTATTCCCCTATTGGTGAATTGATAAGCTCAGGAGGAACATTCCTAGGTCATGCAACTAATAACATCGTCGAATATCACGCGGTGATTGGATTGTTGGCCGACATTTTTTCTCTCAGTGTGGACCATGTTGTCATCTACTTGGATTCTCAACTGGTGGTCTCCAATTTGAACCGAGTCTACGCTATCTGTGACCCTACGCTAATCCGCTTATTCTGGCGATTACGTCTCTTGGAAAGGTCTTTTGAGTCTATTCAATACCTATATGTCTCGAGATGTATAAACACAGTTGCTGATTCATTGGCTAACTTTGTATTAGATTGGCACATTACACATTCATAAGCATTTTTTATTAAAGATGCATAATTGACATGACATTTAAATTATCCATTAATGTATACACAAACACACCTGAGACCCATATCCATCATGAAAACACATTGTATAAACCGCTAGATAGCATTTTATATTAAGTCAGGCAAAATGTTGTACAAAAAGGTACTAATACAAAAAATATGAAGTCCACAGCTTTAAGTATGTCACATCTACAAAAATATGAAGCCCGTGGATTTCAGTATGTCATCTCATATACAACCTATCGCGGGAGGTGCTCATGATAGCATATGATGGCTCTAGCCACCCGACGGAGCAACTGACCAAAACGACCTGAAACTCCGGCAGTGCTACGCTGATAGTTTCACGGTAGGTCGTCTATGGAGATGTCTAGAATGTCTGCGGTCAACCATTGGAGGTTCTCCTGCAACTCATCTAGCTCCTCCACAGCTTCCTGATGAACCGTTGCCATCTCACAAACCACTCCTCGCCTCTCGATGGGTGAGGATCCTGTCGATCTCGATGGGCCAATATCTGTGTAAGCAAAGATATAAGATATCAATACTACAAACAAAAAAATCATAAAATCATAAAATACATAAAAACAAGAGAGTCTTTTTCTTACCTATCTCTCTCCCACTGCTCTCCCTCAGGAAGAGCTAATTCGGGGTCTCCTCGGAAGTCTGCCCTCATATACGCATAGTTCTCTACCACGAGGAGATGGCTACGCAGCCAACTGAAAAAAGTAGGTCCATAGGTGATCATGGGACTGCCACCACCATGATGGGCCATCACTTCCGCTGCATACGTGGGTCGAGATCACCGATCTCGACCTAGGGACGGAGAAGGGGAACCCTCTCCTAGAAGAAAGAGACCACATTGGAGATGTAACCAAACTGCTTGAGCTCCCCTCTAAGACAATTGGTGTTCCTTCAAGTTTGCGAGGAGGCCCTCGCACCAGTTAAACACTGTAGGAGCCATGCACTTGATCGCGTACAACATGTGAGCCTTGGTGGCCTGATGTAGGGCCCTACTGCCTACCACTGGCTCAATAGTGAACAGTATGGTCCTCAAGGGACAGTCCTGCACGTTCTTCATGGACATTTTTCCACTCAACATTTGTGTACCTGGAGTGCAGAACTGTGCAATAAGATCCTCGATAGTCCGATCACCACCCCTAGGTCCGGATAGTGACACCGGGGCCCCACGCCTGGATAATCTTGTCGGAAAGTATATATCCTCAATGTCCAAAGTGAGGATGTGTGCTCCAACTCTGAGGTGTTGTTGGTCTGGATCCCACAACCGAATCAAATAGTCCAATAGTTGTATTTGGGCTCTCATTCCCTGTACATGGAAGAACTTGAGCAACCCACACTCTCTCAAAGCATTGATGGAATGTGGATCGTTTGTCGCTTGCACGTCCTCCAATTCATGCTCATGTTCTTTCCATTGAACCATTTTGAGTGTCAAACCCTGCACAAACATCAATTTGAATGGTATTAGGTCCATTTCATGGCAAAAGAAATAATCTTTTGGACCCCATTTCCAAGTTCTTGTGCCAATCTGTGCCGACGCACCCCACCTTTGCAGACAGGGCGTCGATGACGCACTTAGCCCATGCGGGAGGTGCATCAGCGCTGAGTGACACACTTCCCATAAGGGAGAAGTGCGTCACCTAGGGCGTGCACTTCCCCCTATGGAATGAGCCTTAAAAACATCCAAAACATGCATAAAAATCAAAATTTTGACCATGAAACTGAAGGGAAGAGAGTTTAGGATTAGCTGAAACTGACGGGAAGCTGAACAGTCGACCGACGCTCCTACAATCTCCACCACAAATTTGAGCTTGGAAGGGCTTTTTTCTCACTTTTCAACTTGGTGAAAATACAATGGTAAATGTTTTTTACTATTCACCCTTTTTATATCAAAAAGGAATATTCCCTTTTTAATTTTTATTGTTCCATGGGTTTTTTGCTATAGTTGATCTTATTTTTGCGTTTTAAACCCTCGTCGTAGCTCTAAACTTTGTTCTGAAGCTCACAGGTTGAAGATAGTAACGTTTGATTATGACAGAGACCATTGTTGACTTTTCATGCTCCTTATCAAGTGTGAAAAGACTTTAGAGCGTTTTTGATACCGTTATCATGCTCATTAAAACTAAGTATAAAAGGTATCGAGTTGAGTCTTTGTTCTTTCTCGTGCTTGTAAATACATGAGAATAAGTCACCGAGTTAGATTTTATCTATTTTTCGGGCTTGTAAAACTTCTACGAAAAAGGAACCCCCCTAGATTTATCCTTTAAGCTCTTTTCACACCCCCTAATTATGAAAATATTGCCAAGTGAACTTGATTCTTTCACGCTTCTAAAAGTATTATAAATGTTGTCTTTCTGCTGATAGTTTACCCCTTTTTCGGACCAGTGAGACTATTTACGAAAAATGAACACTCTAGTTAATCATGACTAGAAGAGTTCTCTCTCACGTTGTTTTATCCTTTTTTCGGGTGAGGAGACTAAAATTTACAAAAAAGTACTCATTGGAGTCTTATTTAGTCCTTCCAGACTCTCTAAATATGAAATGACACCGAGTTTACCTTCTTTGGACTCGTTAAAATATAACATTGAAGAGCCCTTTTAGGTACGAACCCCTTCTCTCTCAGGATCATTAAACATGTGAGATTGGACTCGTCCTAAGGATGAGCTATACCAAGCATCTGTTATCCTCCTCAAGCTCGTTGATAAACAAAGAGGCACTCATCAATCATGATGGGGAATGAGGAAAGAGTTTGTATTCACCTGTATTAATGACAGTTTATAGTCTCTTTTGAACATGGCGCTCATTTGCATTTCATTCAAACTACTTGGATAATTTGTTTGTCATCGTGTCTCAACAATTCCATGAGTCATCATACTCCTTTGGGTCATCCGGAGAATGCATCGACCATTTGTTGTATTAGGTCTTGGTATTCGTCTCGTCGTGTCAATGTTGTCAAGTCATGCCATTCCATGTCAAGGGAAGTCTGTTTTTGAGTCAACCTCGACAGTTGTTGCACCCTCCTTTATGTCGGTCACCCCTGAGTGAGTCTCAAAAGTTACTCTACAGTTCGATCTATCTCAAAACATCATTGATCTTGTTTCGTGTTGATGATGGGGGAAAGATCATGGCCCTCCTTTGACGGGTTTATCCTTGTCGGCTTCAACTCATAATCCAAGGATTGAACCTTGAAATTAGTCAAGTACCTTGGACCTGCATGCTTTAATAGCAGGTTACATCGCTTTCAACAGTAAGTTTACATCATTGACTTCTGATTGAAAGATTCCACCGAATGTTCGACCTCAACTCATTGGTTCACATTCGGCGGTACGTACTATGATACCTTGGGGATCATTGACATTAATAATGATTTCCCTCGCACTTGTTAACGGTATACATCAATGACCGATAATCAAGTGGTTTCTACCATGTTCGACTTCAACACCTTGTAATCACATGGTTAGCTTCGTGTCATTACGGGTTCGGATTGAAGACCCTGGGTTAACTTAAGTATATTACCCAGGTTGTGATGGAGATTTTTTGAGTCATATCACACGGATCCACTCTTGTATTAGTCGTGGCTGTGTAATTATCTCATCATGGATCTACGCTTGTATTCAATAGCTATGATTGTGTCCTTTCAGTCAGTACTAACATGGATTTGCAATGTATTGGTCGACAACCATGTTATGGGTCATTTGAGACATATATCTCAGAGTTTGTTGTACTGCAGAAGTCTTTGTTCGGCACTTCAACCGGTGGTCCTTGCCTTGAATTTCCATAATCTCAAAACACCTCACCTATCCTATATTGATAGCTTCATGCTTTGGGGGGGCATTTTGTTACACTAAAATCTCGCCATTGTGAGTTGTGTGTCCTTCATTTGTCCTGATTCCTAAAGCACTTAAGCCAAATTGATTGAAGGAAGAGTTGTGGTTATCCATTTTCCCCTTTTTTGTCACCTTGGCGCACCTTGGACATTGACAAAGTGCGTCAGAATCCTGGCGACACGCTCTGCACATTGACAGAGCGCGTCGGTGATACTTTCTGCCTTTGTACAAGGTGCATCACTCTCTAAAGATGCATGTTGCCTATGGACAAAGTGCGACACAACTAGTTTAAAAGGAAAAGAGAAGCTTCGAGCGGCTTCTAAAACCCATGGCTTCGTGGAGGCTTATCCCTATGAACTAAGAAAGGGGGCACTCGGTCCCCTTACCTTTTGGGATGATCCCTTGAGCTTCTCCCACAAATCTTCAACCTCTTCTATCCCTTTATGCCTATATATATAAGCCCTCTATTCATAGTAAGGGAGGAGAAAGATAGAGTACCTAAACGTTGGAGAAATTCTGCTGGAGCTTATCCCCTTTCATCCATTAGTAGGCAAAAGCTTGGATCTTTGAGGCTAGGACCATTTAGAAGAAGTTGCAATGTCAAAGCTTGGTTGTAATCTCTCCCCATGTGTTTCTTTCATTTATAGTAATACAAATTCTTTCGATAAAGTATTGTTGTATTAAGATCTTTAGAATTAGTTTCTTTGACTACTAGTTTATACTAATCTATATTACATATTATTGGTATTTGTATGTTTCCACTTGTTTGTGTATTGTCTTGCAGCTGAAGATCAGGAGCTACATCAAGCAGAGAGGTAACATTATAATCACAAGGTAAATCGTTCCTCTATACCTTTTGCAATTTGGTTAATCTAGGAGATATTTCTGCATTTTGTACTATTTTTGTTCTAGATCCGAACCATTCGGACTAGGGAGATCAGTTGGTGTCCGCATTGACGGATTGTCCGTAAACAGTACATTCTTTCATTTTTTGATATATGAATTTAAATAGGAAATTATAGAACAGGGAAAAATAACCTCATAATTGATCTTGATCCACTTGGGGTCTATTTCCATGTCTTTATGAGCTTATTGGACTTATCCTCCTTTGTTAGGTTGGTTAGAGTAAACCCAATTGGTAGATTCTAGTGAGAAGAGCACATGGTTAAGCTCAAAACTAAGTAGTACAACATTCCACATTGAGCCCAAAGTTTTTTAAGTTACTTTTCTTACTTTTCCATGGTCTCTATAACCTTTGCATGCTTGAATTTTTGTGTTTCTTCTAAATTGACTACCTTACTGTTCAAAATAAACATGGTGATTTGAGAATCATTATGCATTCTCTCATGATGCCTCATAATTCACCTCAATTTTGCAGTTTAGAATGGGCAACAATCGAGGTTGTGTTCCTCCATCTTTTGTAACCCCTAATAGCCACGCGAGAGAGGGAATTCAAGGGTCTAATCACTATCAAAACACAGGTATCCAACTACCAAAGACCTCGCCACATAAGAGTCCCTTGCTGCCGATCCAACATCATTTCAAATGCCTAATTTCTTGAGAACACCACCTGCCCTAAAATAAGCCAAGAGAGAGTAGAACATCGAGACAATGATAAATATCCCACTTGCATGAGGCGTCTCATAACCCAAGCCCATAACCATCAAAGCCAACAATGGATGCAAAACATGTGAGGGTACTTCATGGCATATGAAAGGAAATGCCCATCTCTTCAAATTAGTGTTCTATTGCCACTTGTTCCATACACCATGCACCTAATTTAAATGAGACTTGGATATAACCTTTGGTTTGGGTGTCAACATTAGGGGATGTGTGATATTGAACAAGACACCCCATTTTTCCTTAATACTCTAATGCCGAGTTGAGATGCGCCATTGGCTAGCTTATCAACTATTGTCTCTTAGGAATTGATATAACTCAATGTCTTCAAACCTTGACATATCCTTTGGATTTTGGTTATTAGTTTAGCTAGAGAGCAATCCTTTGGAATGGAGAGATGATGCATGTGGTTGATTATGAGTCTTGAATCTCCTATTACCATTAGTTTTCTAACTATTATTGAATTTAGAGTCTTTAAACCTTCATAAAGTGTAAGAACTTCCGCTTGGTTTTTGGTAGCTTTTCCTAATCTATACACAAAACTTGATTCTTGATTTATGGCAAAATCACATTTTCTACCAAAATGAGATCCAAATCCATTACTAACAATTTTTTAAAGTCCTCTTCCTTTAAAGCTCATCCAACATAGATCCATTTTAAACCCAGATCTATTAAGCACAGAGAGGGATCCAATTTTATGAGGTGTAATATTTTTTATTTTTATTTTATTTTTATCTTAATTTTTTAGACATCAAGAAAATCTAAATTGGATCCCTCTCACCGCTGGCGGCTTAATAGATCCGAAGTTTAAGATGAATCTATGTTGGTTTTATATATATATTTATTTTATGAGCCAACATACGTAACGTGACAAACATAACAACATCTCCTCCATACTAATGTGTAAACCCCTGATTACTCTAAGTACAATAGAATGAAATATACTTGCTATGCCAGTTATTGACATTCCATAAGTTTTTATAATAATAACTACCTAGATTTGAACTTGAGTCTAACTCGTAATCCAACAAGTTATCGATACCCCTCGATCTTAAAATAGAAGTAGAAGAAGATTCTTCTATGTTAGAGAAATCTTCATGTCAGCCAACCACACCCTATATCGCAAATCCTAAGATATTCCAGAGTTGCAAAAGTAAGAACACATGGCGTTCAATTAATGTAACGTCTTGAGCCATGGTATTTAAATATTTTCATAGCTCTTCAGCTTTCACTAGCTGCCGAAGCAGAGCTCATGCTTAAGCTCTGGATGCAAAATCCTCACAGGTGCCAAAACAGAGCACCGTGTTATCTACAAACATAACATGTTTTGTTGATAAAACCATCCTCAAATCTTACTGAACAAGGCCAAATTACCACTATTTTTGGAGCTGAAACCCGAGAGAATTAGAGGGCGAGAAAAATGGTGGACTGGTGGTGGGCAGTGATTGGCGCAGCCATCCCCGCGGTGGCAGTTCAGCAGGTGGTGAAAGCAACGAGGCGGAAGAGCGAAGAAGAGCCACTGAAAATAGGAGGGTCTGAAAAGAACCCAAATGATATCTTTGTCTGCGAGCGCGTGTGCACTTCAAAGCGTATGTTGAACAAAGTTGGAGATTTTTCTAAGAACCCAACTCCAGATACATGCGTTACTGTGTGTGGGGTCTCGGAATTGGATGCCTGTACTGATGCATGTGCACGTACGGTGTGTGCCAACCAGCATCATTTGCCTAATTGGAATGATATTTGCCTCAGGAGGTGTCAAAATCAGTGCCTTAGGCTTCTCCCCGGTTCTTCCTATTAGCCCCTGTTTTTGCTCTCGGTTTCAGAATGAATAGAGAAGAAAGTCCGAACACCGGATTTCAGGTTTCTGTTGGTGAACAAATCTTCTGTTTTTATTCTATTGAGTGGTATTTTCATAATATTTAAGGAAGCGTATTTGTATTCTGGTTTGAGAATGAATACCCAATGGGTCTAATCTTCCGTTTCATTGCGTCGATTGGTATTGGATGCTCTTTGACTGGTTTGAAGGAGCCATCTACTCTTATGGTTTGAATACCCGCTAATCTTCTGTTTTCGTTCTATTGATTGGTATCTAATGCTGTTTCAGTGGTTTGAGAAGATCCCGTTGCTCTTCTAGTTTTGAGAATCAATACCCAATTTGTCTACTTCCCTCTTTTCAGCCTATCGATTAGCATTTAGTGCTATTTGAGTCCTCTAAGAAAACCCATTTTCTCTTCTGCTGTGGAAATGAATACCCAATCGATCCAATCTTCTTTTTCCATTCCGTTGATTGGTATTTAATGCTATTCGAGTGGTCTGAGACCCCATTTGCTGTTCTGGTTCGAATACCCAACTGGTATAATCTTCCGTTTTTTTTGTACTGATTGGTATTGAACACTGTGATTGAGTGCTTTGAGAAGAGCCATTTGTTTTCCTGGTTTGAAAATAAATACTCAATTGCTCAGAGAATATTTGTCTAAAAAATAGTCAAAGAAATGTTTGTTTCGTTATTTAGGTTGGCCCAGATCATCTTTTTGAAGGTCCAAACTGAAATATTTTTCCAATGATTTAAGAAGACCCATTTGCTCTTTCTGATCCCAGAAAACCCAACAGTTCTAGGTATTGGTCTGAGAAAATCACTAGGGTTTCGCAATTTTTATTCCAGTAGAATGAAAATTACATTTTTCATGTGTCTAATGACACCCAGAAGTAAACAGTCCAAAGTCCACAATACATCCATGCTTGCCAGCCTGATTTCTACCTTCTCTAAACAGAGATCTACATCATCTGAACATACTGTCTCCATTATACATTCAATAGTCAAGACACAAGTTTTAAAATACTGCATTCAGCCCTTAATGTACACTTCATATAAAGTCGAAGCAGAGCTAGCATATAACCAAAACAAACCATCTATCTGGACCTATATAGGACGCAAAAAGCTTCCCTACATCCCAAAAAACTGAAGAAATCAATGAAAGAGAAGACAATGAAACAGAATAAGCGTAATCCATGACTTCCTCCAAAGAGAGACAGTCTACTGCTAATGATTGAGCCTTTTCAAACAAACGGTCTGCCTCTTGATTGAGTTCCATGAGAAAATCATTAGTTTATGTTATGTTCTATTTTAGTATAATAGTTTGAGAAAACCTAGTATTCCTGTTCCGAGAAAATTCAATTACTTTAAGTTTATATAATCTTTGTGCTAGAAATTAATTCATAAGAATTAATTATTTTTCAGTGATTAAGAGTATCCTATTCCTCTTTCTGATTTGAGAAACCCTGATTGCTGTACTTGGTATTTCTCAGAGAAAATTAGGATTTAAATTTTGTGGTTTATTTTAGATGGGGATTTAACTAATAAGGCAATGCTGCCTTCCGATTAAGATAAACTTCTTTATACGTGGATTTTTTATTTTGAGGTGGTGGCTAAGAGTCTATTTCCTTTTTATCTGTTCTTTTTTACCTTATATTTTTTGATTTTGAACTGGCGAAGCACAGGACTCAAACATAACTCTGCACTTGTTAGGCACCCATGTTCTCACCGTAGCTTGGCAGGTCTGCACAGGCCACATAAAGTCATGGTCCTTATCTCTCCTTAGGCAGGTAAGGTCTTGACTGAATGGTCTGACCCTTACCTGATCTCAGGTAAGGTCTCTGTTTGAGAAGTCAATGGGCTAAATTTTTATCATCCTTTCTTCGTCCAGTGGAGACTTTGTATTTGAACATTCTTTTTGGGTTGTTTTGTGGGAAGCATCCTGTTTTTTGAGAGAAGACCTATTTATCAAAATAAAAGCCAAGAAAGATACTTTCAAAAGTTAATCTAAGGGTCCAACTCTATTTTATTTTAGTAACTTATGAAGATCAGTTTGTCTTTCTGACTCTAGAAAAGCTAGTTGCTCTATTTATTTTTAATACTTTTTTTAGAAATTAATCATTTGAATTCAGTGGGCCAAATAGTTATTAAAGCAATGTTTTCAGTGCATTCATAATTCGTTGGACGAGATAGACATGGATGTTCAGATCTAGTTTCCCATTCTCTTGGTTCTGGTTGTTAGGAAGTTGAAAGTCTCATGTCTTCCATTTGAAATCAAGCTAGATGATAGTACATTCTGGCCAGATTGGATTGTTGGACCTTTAAAAATTTGCTTATGTAAATAAATCTTTTCTGGAGTTTGATTCTCTCTATTACAAGACTTATTAATGTTAATCTGTTTGGACTACTTTGCATGTCTGATGAACTGCAAGTGGTCCCTTAGAATTCTCCTCAAACCCTGTGACAGGCAGGCTGCACAGACATTTTCATAGCGTGCTGATTGTCTTCCACTTTGGCAGTATTGAACAGTCAACTGGTCTATTCCATTCAACAGGAGGCTACTTAGTAGAGTTAGGCTAACTCTAGTTGTAAGGAGTCAATTGCTATGCATTCTTGCAAAGACTCCCTGCATGAAATCTTTTAAATAACTGTCCAGTGCCTACTAAGTATTCTGTTCAGTCTTCTAACCAAGGTATGCTGGTGTTAAAAGTAGCCAGAAAAATAGTAAATACTTTTAGACTTGATTTTGTCAAATTAAAAAAAAATATAAGAAAAATTTGGTATCAGATCCTAAAAGTGCTCTGCAGTTGTTTGGAAAGGTGAAATTAGATACACACATGGTGAAAGATGAGGAGGGACAGTGTCCAGAGTACCCCACCATTGTTGATAGTAGGCAGGACCCACTTGTGATATGTTGTTAGATGAGAGTTTTGCTTGCTGTAAAAATATAGGGTTTTTGTTCTGTGTCCGTGTACACTGCCATGATCATATTGGCAGAACTCAACTGTTGGAATGGATGTCTGTGTCTTTACGAATGGTCAAGTAGATTATTGGTGCTGATCTTAACTTGGTTGAATGGGATGGTGACTCAGTTGGGGGACAGAACTAGTACACTCAGGCTGACAGAAAACTGAAGTTGACTGTTGAACACATAGTTAGACTGTGCGGTGTATTTCAATCTCAATCAGAAACCATTTGAAGTAGGGTGTTGCTACATGGTCCATTTGACAAAGTGGACCATCTAGACTCCAATTGTGATTGGAAGGGTTTTACCCAAACTTGTGCATGGCCACTTTCATGAGTAAATCTATGCAGGCTGTAACAATGGAAGATTTCTTTTCAGGGTTATATCATTTATCCATTTGTACCACCATGTTCTCGCAGGGGAAGCTGATCATCGCATTGCTTTGCCCTACAATCTGAATGTCTCACTTTTGGAGTCTCTTGAGTGTGTACAGCTCTGAAACTGGACGAGTCCAAACTGCCCTTCGTGCCCCGTGGGGTCGTGTTTGACACAGACACGATGGGAAATTGTGTCTGACATGACTTTTGATTGTGTCCGAAATTGGGACACGATCAAAAGTCGTGTTGGACATGATTTCTCATTGTGTCCCCTATTGTGCGACTCATGTCCCGATTCCCAGGACACGAAATCCGTGGAAAAGGCCACCCGATGTGACTTTAAAAACAAATTTTCACTTCTTTTTTGTCATTTGCAAGTGTGGAGAAGCTTGAGAAGGAGTTTTATGTGCAAGTGAAGAATATTTGAAGGCTTTCCAAGGGATTCCAAGTGCACTGGGGGTGGATTTGTGGAGAGGATTGCAAACTTAACCATCAAACAAGAAAGACAATGTCTCAATCAGCTAGGGTAGGAGCTAAAGGGCAAAGGAAAGGGAGAAATGCACCATCTAGTGCCTCCCCTCCCATTCCTCCAAGCACAAGCTCTTCTACTCCTCCTTCAAGTGCTCCATCTGCTGCTAGTGGAGCTCATGCTCTATTTAACCCTGTTTTAGCAAGACAACAAGCCCAAGGGAAAAAATACCCTTTGTGGAAGTATGTGACAAGGAAAGGGCAAAGCTTGGTGGGGCAGGCAATGTGCCTTGGAGTTGCAATTTTTGCAAGAATGAGTTCAAGAGCACATATTACCGAGTTAAGGGCCATTTGTTGGCCCTTCCTTCTTGTGGGATTTCTTCATGCAAAGCGGTGAGTATTACCCAAAGGAGGGATATGGAAAGAGAGGATCATGTTGGCTTAGGGAAGGTGGCAGCAACAAGCAAGAAAAAAGATGAGGATCCTCTTCCATTCTTGAGGAAATCCTCTAGCACTAAGCCTCCATTTCCACCTAGTAGATATGAGAGTGGGGATACTCATCAAACAAGAAAGAGGCCATCTCCAAGTGGTCAAATGGATAGGATTTTCCAACAAGAGGCACGAGAAGAGGTGGACCTGACCATTGCATTCTTTTTCTACCTCAACTTCATCTCATTCAATGTTGCACAATCACCATTGTTTATTGAGATGGGCGAAGTCTCATTGAACGAGCTCCAACTGGTTATGTGCCTCCTGGTTCAGAGAAGCTTAGAACCACATTGTTGGTTAAAGCAAAGAAGGAGGTGGATAAAATTCTTGAGCCAATTAGATCAACATGGTCCTCATCCGGTGTGAATATTGTTTTTGCTGGATGGACGGATCCAACATGCCATCCACTCATCAATTTCATGGTATCTTCCCAAAATGGACCGGTGTTCTTGAAAGGGGTGGATGCTCTTGGGAAATACAAGGATGCACAGTATATGGGTGAGTTATTCATCAAAACCATTGAAGAAGTAGGTGTTGATTCTTGTGTACAAATCATCACGGACAATGCACTTGTTTGCAAGGCCGTTGGCATGATTGTGGAAGCTAAATATCCACAGGTATTCATTTTGGACACCTTTCATTTCTAATTTGCTCATTGTTTGAATTTATCACAAGATTCATGATTCATCTAGTTGTCTTTGACTCATTTGAGTGGTTAGTGTTGCAGAGTCATTTATACTTGCTTTTATTGCTCTTACAGTTTTTTTGGACACCTTGCATTGTCCATTCCTTGAATTTAGCACTGAAATCCATTGCTTTAGATGTGACATGGATTGGCAACCTTATTGAGGATGCACACCATATCCGTAACTTTGTAGAAAATCACACAAATGCCCTCACCATCTACAAAGAGTACACACAACTTTCATTGCTGAAGATTGCAGATACTTGGTTTGCTTCCTCATTCATCATGCTTAAGAGGTTGAGGGAGGTCAAAACCGCTCTTGGGTCCATGGTGATTTCAGAGTTTTGGTCTTTTTGGAGAAAGGCGGATCAGATTGCTTCAAAAAAGGTGAAGGACATAGTGTTAGATAATGGTTGGTGGGAGAGGGTAGATCTTAGCATTAAGATCATGGAGCCAATCATTTCTTTCCTGCGGTTTGTAGACATGGACCAGCCCATCCTAGCAGATGTTTATGATGGGTGGGATTCCATGATTGAGTCCATGAGGTCCATTGTTATGGAGAATGAGTGTCCCGGGTATGGGACATCGGCAAATAACGTGTGGTCCACCATTCATATTCTTATCTCCAGGTGGGATAAGAATTGCACACCTTTGCATTGCTTGGCCCACTCCTTGAACCCCAAGTTCTACAGTCTGGAATGGCTCACTGGTGGATCGGGGCCCTCACATAGAGTCCCTCCTCACATGGATGGAGAGATTTCACATGGGAAGAAGATAGCATTTAGACGGCTATTTCAGGATAGAGACTTACTTGATGAGGTGGAGGAGGGCTTTGTAGAGTTTTCCACTTCCACTGGGATTTGGAGGTTATGATGTGCTTAGAGACATGGGGGTTAAGAAACCCTATGTTTGGTGGGAAACTCATGGGGCAACATGCTCTATTCTATAGAAGTTAGCCTTGAGGGTCATCTCTCAAGTTACATCATCCTCTTGTTTTGAGAGGAATTGGAGCACATATGGGAACTTCTACAGTTTGAAGAAGAGCAGGCTTGAGCAGTCCAGGGCAGAGACGATGGTGTATGTGCACTCCAACCTTCGTCTTATTTACAGGAAGAGGGAGGAGTGGGTGAAGGGAAAGACAAAGATGTGGGATGTCTTTCCTGATGATATGGGTTTGGATAACAGTACTGAGTTGGCATTAGCCAACATGGCTCTTAATGATCCAGTGCTGGAGTCGGTTACTTTGATGATGGTGATCCTTTGGAGGGGTCATCCTCCACACCAGCAAATGTAGATCTTCAGATGGGCAGAGAGGAGGGGGAGGAGGATGAAGAGGATAGTGATGAGTTTGTTGATTTCGGCATGGAGGAGGACTATTGACTGATGAGATTCTTCCATCTTGATCCACCCCTTTTTGTATTTACTATTAGTCTATTTGGCATTTACCAGTGCCCAGTGGCATTCCGACATCTATGTAATACATTTTGATTTTGATGACTTAATGAGAAATATGGTTCCGACATCTTGAGCTATTGCCCAATGCCTATCAAATTTCAAATTTTCAATGCATCTATGTGTGTCATTGTGATTTGTGAATGACAAATGTGTAATGATTCTAATTTCTATTGAATATTTGTAAACATTCTAGTTTCTAAAAAAATTTGGATCTATACGTTTATATTTTTAAATTTTAATATTTTTTCAAAAAAAAATATATGTATATAAAACGTGTCCTAATTTCGGGGGTCACCGTGTCTGTGTCGGACACTCCTATTTTCGTGTCCTTTGTGTTTTGTGTCCTCGTGTCAGGTGACTTAGTACAGGCTATTTGTTGTGTCTATACCTTATTGTGGTAAAATTGCTCTTTAAAGACAAAGTTTCTTAGTGGATGGGGGTGAATGATTACTGACAACCATAAGCTAAAACTTGAATAAGCTAAAGTGAGAAAGGAATTAGAGGAGGACCTTTTCAACTCAGGAATGCAGTCACTTTGGAATTATTTGTTAATGTAATTGTAACTTCGGAAGATATTCACTTGTGTTTTATATTGTCATTATTATTGTATTTTATTTGTACCTCCGACGAAGATGTTTATTCCTCTGGTCGGGGATGTCATTATTACATTTGGTCATGTAAAGTCATTGAGGTAAATCCTCCTTTGTAAGTCGGGGCAATAGATCCCCCTAGAGGTAGTTAGATTAGGGTTATTGAGTCCCCTAGAGAAGTCGGCCCAGTCAGGTTTAGCTGGGGTTGACCTAGCAAGTGAAAAGGTCAAGTGAAAGTTAAAGTATAAATAGAGAGTGGAGCTCTCTCATTTATACACACACTCACCCACACAAGTTCGCATAAGTGAGAGAGAGAGAGGACAAGTTTGCATAGGAGAAAGAGAGAGGAGCTGCAGAAGACCGTCTTTGTTTTGGGGTTTTACTTTTGTGATATTGTGTTGGTGACGATTCTATCTCTGAGGAAGTTGTGGGGTTTTCTCCTTTATGGTTTCCCCGAGGAAAATCTTTGCGTCTATTGTGTTATTTTGTGCATGTTATTCTTTCAGTTAAGATCCTAGATAATATTGATTAAAAGTAGAAAATCTAACATGGTATCAGAGCTAACCTGAAAAGAAGACACTCTGCAGCTGCGGAAGCTAGGGCTTCTTAATTTTTGGTCTTCTCTCCATAGATCATCAACCAAAAGAGGCTAGGTTAACTCACCCTAGGAGGGCGCATCTTTCCGTTGAAGCAAAATTGGATTCTGAGAATTTTCATTTTTTGGCCCGTCACTACTGTCGGAGGAAAACTAGGGCATCAGATATTTTGAGTTTTTGTTCACTGATTTGGGGAAGTGAGTACATTGGGAAACTCGCCTTGAGGAGGCACATCTATCTGTCCAATCAGAAGTTCCAAATTCCAGGTTTGGAAAATTAGGGTTTCTTTGACAAATCCTAGGGCCAACCGGCTCCAGAACCAGTTTGGGTATCTAAAAGTGGTAAAACCTAAAAGATTTTCTATTTCCATTTGAAGTTCTCATTAAAGATGTCTCATCACACCAAGCTTGAGGATAAGCTTGAAGGAGCTAATAACTTCCGAGCATGGAAGTATAGGATTGCTCTGGTCCTTGAAGAGAATGAATTGGACCAGTATGTGAATGAAGAGATTCCAGCTCTAGAAGGAGATGATGCTAAAGCTTTACATAAGAAGAACTTGGTTAAGGCCAAGAGAATCATTGCAGATTCTATTAAGGATCATCTCATCCCACATGTGTCATCTTTGAAGACACCCAAAGAGATGTTTGATGCATTGACAAAGCTGTTTGAAGGGAAGAATATAAATCGGAAGATGACCTTGAGGAACCAACTCAAGAATGTGAAGATACAAAATGCAAAGACCATGCAGTCTTACTTTACAAGGGTCTCTCAGATCAAGGAGCAACTTGAAGCTGTGGAAGAAAATGTAGAAGAAGGAGAAATTGTTGACCACCTTGAATTGTCTCCCAAGATCATGGGACTCATTCATTCAAGGGATTTGTGCTAGAAAGAAGTTAATCACATTCAGTAGGCTATGGGAAGAATGCTCACAAGAAGAAGCTCGACTTGTGGCTCGAGAAGAGAAGATGGGAGCAAACGATGATCAAGCTCTCACAACACATTCCAGAAGGAATAATAACAAGAGGGAGCACCATCACAGTAAGAGGGAGAAACACCACCACCAAAGCCAGAGGGATAACTTTAGAAGATCTAGGAGAGATCTATCTAATATTAGATGCTTTACTTGTGATGAGAAGGGACACTACTCCAGAAATTGTCCTAGAAATAGAAATGGCTCCCACAACAAGAAGAACAACAAGAAAAGGCACCATGCCCATACCGTCGAAGATGATGAACCTCCAAGGAAGAGAGCCAGAGAAGAAAGTGATGAAGAGTATGTCCTAATATCAGCACTCACGGGCACTGTCACACATGGAAGTAATGATTGGCTTGTAGATAGTGGAGCTTCCAAGCATATGACAGGATATAAAGAATCCTTCATAAACCTGTTTGAGCATGAGTCACCTCACAAGGTGAAACTTGGGGATGATTACCAATACCCCATAAAAGGAAATGGAGAAGGTTCTTACAAGCTAGACTTTGGGAAATCTCTGAAGATGAAAGATGTCCTATATGTTCCAGGACTAAAGAAGAACCTTCTATCCATATCAGCACTAGATGCAAAAGGTATGAGGGTAGCATTTGTTGATGGCCAAGTCCTAATGTGGCCAAAGGGAAAGACTATAGATGATGTAGTTGTGATTGGAGAGCAAGAGGGAGGTTTGTACAAATTGAAGGGCCAACCTGAACAAGCCTTGGTCCATGACTCCATGGAGCCAAGTGAATGATGGCATAGAAGGCTTGCACATGTGCACTATAGAGCACTACCCATTGCAAGTAAAGCAGTTGAAGGACTTCCAGAAATCCAGTCGAAGCATGAAGGCGTTTGCAAAGGATGTGCAAAGGGAAAGAACGTGAAGAAGGCATTTCCAAGTAGCGAGAGCAAAGCAAAAGGAATATTGGAAATCATCCAGTCCAATGTATGTGGTCCTATGTCATCCAGTTCATTGAGTGGGTATGTATATCGTGTTTCATTTATTGATGACTTTTCCCGTAAGACTTGGATATCCTTCTTGAAGAGTAAAGATGAGGTATTCAACAAGTTCAAGGAATTCAAAGCCTTGATCGAGAACCACACAGAGAAAAGATTAAAGACCTTTCGGTCAGATAATGGCAGAGAGTTCACCTCGGAAGATTTTAAGAACCTATGCAGAGAATCAGGGATTAAGAGGGAGTTGACCACTTCGTACAATCCACAACAGAATGGCATTGCAGGAAGAAAGAATAGAACAATAATGGAAGCAGCAAGAGCAATGCTTCATGACCAGGATCTTCCGATGCACCTATGGGAAGAAGCTGCGAGGACAACTGTGTATGTACAAAACCGTACTCCTCATAGAGTACTAGACAACATGACACTAGAAGAAGTGTTCTCCAGCGAGAAACCATAAGTCATCCATCTCAAAATATTTGGCTGCCCAGTGTACATACACATTCTGAAGGAGAAGAGGACGAAAGCTAGATCCTGTAGGAAAGAAGGGTATATTCGTAGGATACAATGAACCTGCCTACCGAATATATTTCCCAGGATTCAAGAAGATTGACCTCAGAGAGACGTAACAATTGACGAAGACTCATCCTACAACAAATCCAGAAAGTTACTTATTGAATACACTGAAGAACCTGAAGTTCCTAGGATCAGAGATACAACAATGGAAGAAGCGATTCCAGAAGATCTTGAAGACCGTGAGATGGAAGAACCATAAGAACCTATAGATCCACCTCGAGAGAAGAACTCCCACAAGAGGAAACCAACATGGGTATGAGAAGCAATACAAGATGCAGAGAAGTATGGCGCTCCAGAGGGGATGAACAGAGAAAGCAAGAGCCTAGGCCATACTCCAGCTATGTAGCCCTGTTGTGTGACATCATTGACAAAGAACCTGCCAACTATGAGGAAGCGATAGAGAATAAAGAATGGAAGGATGCCATGATCGAGGAGTACCAGTCGATCATGAAGAATGATGTCTGGGAGGTAGTTTCGAAGCCAGAAGGGAAGTCTGTTGTGACTTCTATGTGGATCTACAAGATCAAGCATGTTGTAGATGGAAGCATAGAGAAACACAAGGCAAGGTTTGTGGCACGTGGCTTCATCGAGAAGGAAGGTATAGATTATGAGGAGACGTTTGCACCTGTAGCCATATACACTTCCATTAGATCAGTACTTGCATTGGCTGCAGTGATGAAATGGAAGGTACACCAGATGGATGTCAAGACTGCGTTCTTGAATGGTGTAGTAGAGGAGGAAGTGTACGTGGAGCAATCATTCGGATTTGAGACACATGACATGAGGAAGTTTTATGTTATTTTTGTTTTGTTTTGGGCCATTGGCAGGCTGTGATGGTAGCCTCCATAACCCTGGGGAGGCCTGTGTAGGTTAGCATCACAACCTACAGGCCTGTAGGCTGCCACAGTGGCAGCCTACAGGCCTGTGTTACTTAGCCATTTCAACCTTGATTTTCTAGTTATGTTTTGAGTTATGTATTTGAACTTGGCACTATTTTGGAATGTGTTCAAGGAATCATCTTTTAGTTCACTATTTTGCATACAAATATGGAGTGTGAAATGTTGTATTATCAATTTTTATGAGATGATCTAATGAATTTTTGCATAGAATTGCTTTTATAACTTATATGGATTAGAAATGTCATTATGTTTGTTTTTTGTGCATAAAAGTAACCATATTTTTAATTTTTTTCATATTTGCAGAGTCTTATCCGAGTCCCCGAGTCTACCGAGTCCCAAGCCAACCGAGTATTTGCCGAGTCTGAGTTTGACTACACTGATTCAAACTATAGATGTTACACTTGTGATGAAAAGGGACATCTTGCAAGAGATTGCCCAAGAGCAAAGAACATAACAAGAAAGGAAAGAAGAAGAGGTATCAAGCTCATGCTGCAAAAGATGATGAACCGGTTGAGAAGAAAGCAAGGGAAGATTCCTCAAGCGATGAAGAATATGGCTTGAACTTTTGATGATGCAGTAGTAATTGGAGAGCAAGAGGGAGGCTTGTACAAATTAAAAGGCCAACCAGATCAAGCATTGGTTCATGACACTATGTAACCAAGTGAACTTTGGCATAGAAGACTCGCACATATTCTCTACAAGGCTTTACCGATCATAAGCAAAATGGTGATTGGTCTACCTGAGATCTAGAAAAAATATGATGGTGTATGTAAAGGATGTGAAGAATCCGTTTCCAAGCAAAAGGAGATCTTGAATCCATTACATGGGTCCAAGAGTGAAGACTTTAGAAAGTTCCAGACTAGACAAAGAAGAAGATCAAGGTCTTCATAATCAGACGATGGAGCAGAGTACGCTTTCAGAAACTCTAGTGACTTCTGCAAGGAGGTAGAAACTAAGAGGGAGCCTACAAAACACATGAAAGATAACTATTTACCGTCATTTGAATTCCTAAGTATTTTGTAGGATATTGCTCATAACATTTACATGTAGATTTGTGATACAGTTTTCTTTTATGTATTTATATATGACTAAGATTGACTAGCAGTAGGCTCTTGTAGAGCATGTTATGGGCAAGTGTCCTATAGTGCTGCACAACATCCCATGAGCCCTTGATGGAGCTAGTCTAGGATGAAACCTCTTTGCTAATATGTTGAGAGAAGTGCATGCTCTTAATAGTATGTTCTGGTAGAGATGGAAGGCATCTAGATAGTTACCGTGTGTATATGGGATATGGATGAGGGTTGTGTTGAGGCATTGGCTAAAATGCATTGTTACATAATTGTGTGAATTATGAATTTGTGATTAAAATGTCAATATGATTTGATGATTATAAAATATTACTAATCATACTGCTGAATTTGACTTGTAGGAAATATCATGTGCTATGACCTACAAGAGAATGATGATAAGACTTGTTCCAAAGAATAAGTGATAAATATTCATTAGTGACCTTCAAGTAGATTTACAAAATCAATCATACTACAGAAGTACAAGGCAAGGTTCATGGTTTCTCTCAGAAAGAGGGAGTCGATTGTGACGAGATGTGTGCCCCTGCAACAAGATACACTTCGATTAGAGCTATACTTGCGATAGCTGCAGTGATGAAGTGGAAGGTACACTAGATGGACGTGAATACAACTTTCCTGAATGGTGTAGTAGAGGAGGAAGTGTATGTGGAGTAGCCGCTAGGATTTGAGACACATGACAGACAAACACATGTGTGCAAATTGAAGAAGGCCTTGTACGGTTTGAAACAGGCACTCGGGACGTGGTATGACAGGATTGATGGATTTCTGACGAGCTTGGGATTTACCAAGAGTAACGCAGATTCCAACCTTTACTTCAAGGTTGAGGATGGAAAACCAGTGATACTACTTTTGTATGTAGATGTTCTGTTCCTGATAGGTGAAGAGAAGCTCATTACAGAAACCACACTTGCCACAAAATTCGAGATGAAAGACTTGGGTATGATGCACTACTTCTTAAGTGTTGAGGTGTGGTAGAATCCAGAAGAGATTTTCCTTAGCCAAGGAAAATATGCAGTAGAGATTCTGAAGAGATTTGGGATGATGGATTGTAAGGCCATGGCCACACCAATGGCATCAAATTTGAAGTTGTTGTGTGATACTTCTTCAGAGACAGTGGATGCCACGGTATACAGACAGATGATTGGTTCATTGATGTACTTGACGAACATGAGGTCGGATATATGCTTTGCAGTGAACACATTAGGTCAGTACATGGTAGAGCCGAGACGTGTTCACCTGATTGCGGTAAAACATGTGTTGAGGTGTACCTGAAGGGTACGATTGATTATGGGCTCAGATATGCGATAGATCAGAAGATTAACCTGTAGGGTTATGTTGATGCAGATTGGGTTGGTAGTGTCATAGACAGGAAGAGCACTTCAGGATGCTGCTTCAGTTTGGGATCAGGTATGATCTCCTAGTTCAGTAGGAAGTAGATGAGTGGCACTCAGTACAACCGAAGCAAAGTACATGGCAGCTTGTTCAGCTAGTTGCGAAGCAGTGTGGCATCAAAAGTTACTTACAGGATTGTTTGATCTCGAGTTATAACCCTAACTAATTTAAAGTTTTTATTTTTATTTTTTGATCCTTCTAGAAGACCCTAAGACACTATATATTGAAGTCTCTTGTTCCTCTTTTTGCAAGTTTAAAAACATAATCTTATTATCTCAGCTCCGTTCTTTCTGGTGCTTGATGTCAAGGGTTTTAGTAGATATTTTTGCTGTTGTTTACTTACCTGTTGAGGCCACCCATTTGTTGAAGGTTATCACTTTTCCAGATATGATCTTTTAGGGTTCACGTCAAGGTTTTTGCTGCTTTTTATTGGAGGCTGCCCACCTGCTAAATACTTCATATCTGTTTGATCATTGTTAGGGTTTACTGCTGCTACTCTTGACAAAACCGTGAACTAATCGAGGTCTTCTAGCCTGCCTGCTATCTGATCTACCTCCTGAGACTTAGTTAAAACTCAACCATGAATTTGGAAAGACTCGATCTGCTGTTTTAAGTATTGTCGAGGTTCGATCTGCCTTGTGGAGGACACATCATCTTGTTATAAGTTCCATTTGCTAATTAAGGGTTTGATATTTTATATATCTTCTCTCTAGTGGAGGCTGCAAGATCTTAGGGTATTATCAAACCCTGCTTTGTGCTCACTTGTGGAGGGCGTGACCTTATTTGAACTAAGGTTTACTTGCTGACAACTCTTTGATGGAGGCCGCAGTCTGTATAGGTTGAATCTTTGACTGTTTGTTGATGCTGAGTCTTGCCCTTGCCTAGATCTATGTACTGAGATTTTTTTTTTTGTGGTCAAACTTATGTGTTGAGATTGATTTATGATCAGATCCACTGTGTTGTGATCTTGTTGGGTTAAATCTATATGTTGAGTTCTGTTTAGGACTAACTTTGTGTTTTTGACTGTCTTTGACCTTTTTGTTTATACCTCAGCCCAGTCATCTCTCTCTTTGGTTTGTACTTACCCTTTAGTAGGGTCACTTGGTTCCTAGTGTTGGTTGGCCTTTGAGAGGCACAACTTTGTCTAAAAGTAATATTTCTGAGTATAAAACAGGAAGGTTCTACATTCCAGGTAAGTACCCTAAACTTGTCTTCTTTACTTATGTTAATGTTGATTAACCACTGTTAGTAATTACATGTTACTGAAGATTACTTTAACACAGTGACCCAACTGGTAGTGTTAAAGTGGAAAAGTTGAAAGAGATGAAAATTATGTTTTGTTACTGTTGTACTATTTAGTTTTAGTACTTGTTTATTAAATGTAATTTTGCATTAAAGTATAGTGATTTTTTATTCTTCTACATAAAACCCTAACTCTACCAATGATTAACATGCATCCTATTGACTCATAATCTTTTAAAGAAATTTCGGTTGCTATCTGTTACGCTTCAGAGTGTCTGAAGCATTCCTTCCACATGTACCAGAGTGGGGGATTTCTTTTTTTTTTGTAAAGGCCAAGTTTTTGGGGCTATATTGTGTAGAGTGTTGATTTTGGAGCTAAATACCCATGGTCAGGTCATGGAAGGTCCCCTTGGTTTCCACCTCAAGGAGGTGTTGGCCTTGTGGCTTTGCTGACTACCCTTTGGGTGGGTGTTCGGTGCCCTTGAGGCAAATCATTGGGACACATGGCCACTCATATTTTGCTTTGTAGAGGTTATTGCATGTGTAAGGGTTGTCATACCCATTTTAGCACACCTCATTTTTCCCACTTGGACCTATTGTTTTGTTGCAAAAAACCTCCTCCTGGTCCCCAGACCCATAAATGCCATTCCTTAAAGAAGAGGCTTACATTGTTAAAAAAGGAGGGCGGTGAGGGAAAAGCATCTGTTGGGGTTAGTTGGGGCATGACGTCCTTCTTTTGGATTACCTTGCACTTGGTGGAGCCTAATTGCACATTTTTATTGTTATTTTATGTCATTATGTGGTTTAGTCCCTAGGTTGTGGGTGCACAGACCTAAAATTTTATAATTTTCATTAACTTTGTAGGCTTGAATTGTAAAAGGTTGACGGTTGTCTCATATTGAATTGCCATCTTAAGAGGAGGGATGTTAGTCTCGATCTCTAATAGCCCTAGTGTTTGAGACAAGAATCTAATTGCCCTATCCTAACAAACTCTCCATCTCTTTTTATCAAAATTTTACATGTTTTATTTTATGCAAAAATACATAAAAATAGTATATTGTTGGAAAAACCTTAAAAATCTAGATTAATTAAAAAATCCAAAACTATATGTGATTTTGTATTTTTGGTCCACCCTAAAAATTTGCTCTAGGGTTTTCTCTATAAACCCTAGAGGGCGTCCTCTTTTGAGCAAGTGCATCGGGATACGTAGAATCATTGAAATTGGGCAATTGCTAGTTGTTTGGTATTTTTGGTTCACTCTCAAAGTGTGCCATAGTGTAGTTATCCTCTTTCCCTTGAGAGCACACCTTTTTGAGGACTTGCCTAGGAAAGTGTGATATTGCCTAGGGAAGCATGAAGTTGCCTTGAAAGGTGTGACATTTATTGAGTTTTGTGATAAAGTGAATAACTCCATTATTGTATGATTATTATGTCTCGTTTAATATTGTTTGACTCTAATAAGGCACTGGTCATAGCCATTAGGGTTTGGTGGAAGGTATTTGTGGTTTGTTGGTGGTTGCAGGTATCTTTTATCGATTAGGGTCTCCCCTTGGGTTCTGGAGTTACTTGAAGAGTTTGAGAGGTTAGACGATGGTGACATTGGCTTTAACTCTCTCCCGAGCTTATCAACACTATCCTTGATCCACACAACCTAGTTGTGTTGGGGCTGCTAGTTTGAGCGGTAACACAACCAAAATATGCCGCATGGGAACTGTTAAGGATTCTGCAACAATTTCCTCACCTTAATCATAGAGGACAACATTGCTCTTGAAGGGGGAGGGCATTTTAGGGTTCTTCCCTAACCCCCTTTACTTTAGGCTAAGTAGGTAGTAGTGGATAATTAATTATCATAAAAATATTATCTTTGTTAATTAAGGCCCACTAGGTCGCTTGTATTAATTAATTATGGGACCACGAGTAGTTAGGGTTTTGGCTATTGGAAGCCTATTTTAGGAGCTAGGAAGCTATGGATTGTTTTGTCGATCCATGCATTGTATAATGAGAGGCAATTACGAAATCTTCCTCGCGAAGGTCCAAATAAATCTTACGTTGCTTTCCGTGGATTATCATAATACAAGGGTTTATTTTGCAACATTTCATTTCAATTGTCTTTGTGTTTGTTTATTCTACATTATAATTTCTGGTTTCTTGCATCATAAATCTATGTATATGCTGTTGTGTTCTAAGCCTACGAGTTAGAACATTACACTATTAAACATGTACATGAAGTGTTACATTAAATCAACTCATAATCTAGGGTTTGATGCCTTCCTTTGGGAGGCTGAAAAATTCTGCCATACACCAATGATCGAGCATTTTGTTGCCCCAAACATATTGCAGCCCCCAAAACACATCCTATTGTTGATTTTTTCATAGACAAATTGGGCAAGAGAGGTAGCCATCATTGGTTGGAATTTTTTTTCTCTTTTTACATCATGAAAATGTTCTTTATTATATGATACGATGGAGATTACATCACCATAAGGAAGACAATTGAGTTCAAGGTCTATAAGAAGGAGCTCCAACAAGGGAAAGTCCTAACCACCCAAGATCAATTGTGGAGAAGATAAACACCCTGAAACCCTTTTCAAGGGAGCCAAAGCTATGCGAGACAAGGTTGAAACACTTGCCTAAATCCAATGTTACAAAAATCGGACCGGTTTAGGCAAAACCGGTTGGTTAGACGAGTTCCGGTACCTTTTTAGTCCGAACCGCCCTCATGAACCACTTTTGGCAGGTTCCGTACGGAACCGGCCGGTTCAGTCACCGGACTGGTCGGTTCCGTATGGAACCGGTTTTCCAGAAGAAACCGACCGATCCGTACAACATCTGTACGATCGACCGGAACGTTTTTTTTTTAATTTAAAAAATAAAAGGGAAGTGGGTTTAAGTACAACGATTTTACCCCTTTAAATGATGCATACATACGACGATCTTGGGTTCAAGTAGTTTTTACTCAATATTTAAGTCAAATTTAACTTACCCTTTACTCGAATCTTCACGATGGACACTCAATAGCATGAGGTTACAACTTACAACACACTAGGGCATACTTTAATCGCTATTTGAAGTTAGCTTTGTGACTGCTCCTTTATGCATATGTTTTAAGACTTTTAACCCACATAAGTGCACCTAAGTCTGTGTTTTCAATGATAACCTTCAGCTGCATAGTAGTGATTACACAAATTTGCTTGACTATGCCTTCCTTTGTTTGAATGATGACCAACGTCAGTCATGAGTTTAATCATTATATTCAAACCATTGTTTTAATTCACTTGAACCACAAGTTTCGCACCACCTTATAATTCCAATGATCATCAATCAATAACATTGTGCATGCTTTAAATATGATGATACTTTTAATATTTTGTGTATAATGGTTTGAATTCACATGGATGCACATGAATATATATATAATTTTTCAAAATTTTAAGATTTTATGTATTTTTGGTGGACTGGTTTTATGATCCGGTTTTGGTCCGGTTCCGGTTCATAGGGTGGGCTGGTTCGACCACCGGTTTGGTTTTTGTAACATTGCCTAAACCATCAAAGGAGAATGTGCAAGCCAAGAGCTCAAGACACCCTCCTTCCAAGAGTCATCACAACTATTTTGCTGGATCAATCTTTGAGAGGTTTGTAAAGCCTTAAACATTCCATCATCAATCCTTTAAGCACCAAAATAGAACCAAGAAGAAGAGACTTCAAACATTAACAGCACTAGATCCACATAGAAAGAACCCTTGAACCATAACGCATAAGAAAGATATATCGTTGAAGCTCCAAAAGAGAGAGAACTCTGAAAGTCCAACCATAAAATGAAATCAGGAAGTAGCTCTATATTTATAGGAGAGGCTAAAGCTTCCTTTACAATAAAGTATTAATTGTTTCCTTAGATTTAGCCCAGGAGGGGGTAATCCCCACTACAAGCAACTAACTTCTAACAATACAATAATATAAGATGGTCAATGCCACTTGTACGATGATGAGATACATGGGGCCCCTAACAAAGGGGAAAATGCTTCCAACAAGCAAGGATCATATGGTACGATGATGCCACATGGCCTCCAAAGGCCTCTCCAAGAGAATATGCCCCAAGCAATGTCTAGAAGACAAATTCCAAGACTTGTCTCAAGTGGGGTCTTCAACCACCAAGCCCCTTAAGCAACCAAAGATGTCTGCCTTAACCTGCAAAGGCTTCCTTCAAAGTAAGGTGTCCACTTGGCCACATGTCAACCAATCCAAGGTTTCTTCAAGGTATTTCCTCACCAAGATATGTCAAGATATGTCCACATGTGGGAATGAAACCATGAATGTGTCCTTATGGCAACAAACCCATAAACATATTAAGCAAGCCCTTCCTTCACAATGTTGTCCACAAGATAACAACCCCAACTTCAAGGGCTTCCAAGGAAGGGGCTTCATCAGGGCTTGTCCACTTGTCAATAAGAAGCCCTCCATAGATGTCCACAAAGTCCAACATACAAGCAACTTATCCACAAAGCCCAACATACAAGCAAATTATCCATAAGATAAGTATTTCAAAACAAGAGGCTTTATCAAAGAAGCCCGTCCCAACATATGGCACATATAAGCATGTAATTCCACCACAAATTTGATGTTTTGTCACATAATAATTATCAAATGCAGCCACTGAGGTCTGAGGCATAAGCTCTGCTGGGGTTACGGTTTTGAGATCTGGAAAGAGAACCGAGTGCTGAAAGAGGTTTCCAGGTGTGGAGATTTATCTTAAAGATAGGTGGCTCCTCTAATTTGCTGATTAAGAGGCTCTTCAAGGCTGCGGTCTAATCTCAAACCTGCACCCTGTTCATCAGATCAGGCATAAAAACAACCTTCTCAAGAGATGGGTGACCTCCATTTGCTGCCACAGGATATGAAAGGTAGGGCACTCTACAAACTATGCTCAGATCTTGCTATGAACAAGGCATTATTTTGCTGGTTCTGCTACGGGAATTACAGTCATGAAGAAGGATCCAAACACACCCCTTCCTTGGAGGACATAATACTTTGAAGCTTCTTCTCCACTGAACCTCAATTTTGAGCATATTAACAACTGAAAATTTCATGAATAATCAAGCTGGGCAGACTGTTTAACCCTGCTGTAGGCTGAAAATATCCTAACTGTTCATCCTTGGATTAACCCCAGAAAAGGTTGGAAATACAAAAAGAACAGGTGCGCTGTGTTCTCAGTCTGAAATGGCCTTCAAATAAGCTTCAGCTGCCACAGGTCTGCCACAAGACATGCCAAAATGGCATCTCAAACATGTTATAAATACATGTTATGAAATCGGCCCTATAACTCCTTAGGATAGGTTGGACCTAATGCTTAATGGGACAGGTCAGCTCCCTTTAGCTTTTCTTCTGTTCAGAACAGGTCAGCCCTAATGTTTCAGTCTCACAAAAAAAGGCTCGCTGCTCTTTTTATTCACCGTTCAACTTTTTTGCACTGTTTAACACATGAAAATTGGATTTATACCCAAATCTGGAAATACCACTGTTTGAAGGTGAAAGTATGCACAAAACTGCCTTCTGTGTGCATCACAAACCTGTTGGAAGTTTGGAACTGAGTTCTAGGGATGCCATGGATAAATTTGCCTGGCTCTGCAACAGGGCATTACTTCATGCTGGTTTTAGTCACACACAGACCTCATTCGGACTAGGTCATCCTTCAAGCAATCTCCAGGATCCGCCTTTCAGTTGACTACAAACTCAAACCACTGCTACAAAGATACAATCAGGACTGTTGATCATGGTTGTAACCAGACCATCTTTTGCATGCTGTAGGTGACTGTTGCATGGTGTTACCACTCAAAATAGCACCCACAATAAGGTCACGGATCATGGTACGATCAGTGGCAAGCACGGGAGAAGCTAGAGTCCAATGTCACCACAACCTAGCTTCTTGAACACTATAGGTCAATTCCTGAGATCAAGGAGTTCCTAGAACTTGGTGAACGATAATTGTGCTTCCCTAGACAATACACAAACACGAACCTCTCAGCGAAGATCAGTGCCTTATGGAGTCAAAACAATGAAATATAAATATCACTGAAAGAGAGGGAGGAGTTAAAGAGGTTTATCACGATCCCAAGAAATATAACATCAAATTGCTACTGTTATAGGATTGCAGCAGTGAATATATTTCAGAAAACTTGATAAAAATCAGTCATAACAATGTCATCCTTACCATATGAAGTGTACCTTGTATAGTAGGGTAGGGGGGATGAGCAATAGGGTGAAGGAGATTCCTAAAAACGGTTCTGAAAATAGGATATCAGATCTGATATCAACCTTATAACAACCCTCAAATAGAGTGTGGTCCCGCTTAACACGTTCTCCAATGAACCTCCAACCCCTAGGGGTAAATGTAGGCCTAGAAACCACTTTTCAGGCCTTCAAACTTGGTGAAAGTGCTTGATATACCTGCTGTACATGCAATAACAGATTTGCAATGCAAAACCCTAGCTGACACAAATATCGAGATATCACACAAATCAACCACAGGATCAAAATGCCCTCCAAGATCCACCTTTAATTTAAATAGGGCACATTTTCTATCATACAGAATTTCCAAATTGCAAGTATTTTTTGAGATATAAAATTTTCTAATTTTTAGGGTTTTTCCAATATATATTCTTTTGATTTTTTGTAATAAATGTACAAGAGAATTTTGATAAAAAAGAGTAAAGAGAAGGGGTTCTGACCTTAGTCTTTTCAACCCTAGGGTAATTAGAGATTGAGGTCAACGTCCCTACTCAATTTGGCTATTCAAGAATTACCAACTAGGGCGAGAGGCTAGTAACCCGATACTAGGTCAAAGTTGCCCAAAGCCCTAATTCGGGCAAAAGATGAACTCCAAGGCCCACAGTGGGGAGCTCCTTCAAGAGGAAGGTCTCATCAAACAAAGTTGACAAGATGTTGGTAAAAAACCCTAATTTACCTTGCGCAAGGCGCAAAAGCAATGTCAAACAAGAAAATGGAGAGATCTTACGAACATCAACCAAGGAAGAGAGCAAGAGATACTTCTTAGGTCCTTCATTAACCATGCTTTATTACAACCATTCTTAGCATAAACCCTATAAAATTCACCATTCATCACAAGCCAAAGAGAGAGGTGTGCATCACTCAAAATCTCCAATAGACCAAGAAAAAAAGAAAAAAAGTACATATTAGAACCCTTGTCCATGTTTACAAATGAAAGTTAGAAGCCTTATTTACATGAGGCTTCCTTGACTTAACTTTAGAGCCTACCTTACCAAAAAGTAAAATAATTTAATTTTAGGGTTTGTCACCCACAAGCCGGGGACTAAACGCAAAATGACTAAAAACAATGATAAAATGGTGCAGTTGGATTCATCCAAGTGAAGTGATGAGCCGAGTGAGGACGTCATGCCCCAACTAACCCCAACAATATAGAAGATCCCTCAACGTCCTCCTCTTTAGCAAGGTAGAGCTTTCTGAATGAGGATGACATCATGGTGATGCGAGCACATATGTACCAAGAGGAGGGGTCATACAATGGAGAAGAAGGTCCAAGTGGGTATAAAGGAGCTGTGCTAAACTGGGTATTACAACTCTTACATGCGTAATCCCCTAAGCCATGTGTCTTGATGGACCCATCCCAAGAAGCACAGGACACCAACGTAAGGCCCAAATAGCCCAACAAAATGGGGGTCTTCTGCCCATCACGAGGTAGTCAACAATGCTACTAAGGTAACACTTCCTAAAATGAAATCCAAGAGGACCTGCCATGACCAGACCATGGGTCTTGAGCCCCGCCAGGGTACCACTTTTACATAAACAAGCCCAAACTTAGCCTTTTGCTGCTACGAATATAAATAAAAATAAATAAATATAAACTAATACTTATTTAATTAATAATAATAATAATTACAATAAATTATAAGAGGACACGACTCCTCTTGAAAGGTGCCTAACAATGTATAAAAGAGGCCCTCAATGTAATATGTAATCATCATTCAATTATTATTCTATATTTATTACTTATTCGAAGATGGATTCTCTTCATTTAACTTAGTAACCGGATACGGTCACTGCATTTGGTATCAGAGCCATTTCGCTCCTCAGTCAGCTCGGTTCCGGTTCCCTAGTTTTCATCCTTCACGCCCACTCTACCACCATTCCCCACCGCTACACTTCTCCATATCTGACCCCGTAAGCTCCCACCTCACTTGCTCCACTCTTCCACTCCACGTCCCATCCTCCCGACTTCTCTCTTCCACCTGCTCACCTTGCCAGTACCGCCTTCTACCTCGCTCCTTGCGTCCTCCCTCATCCAATTTTACGTCCCTTCATCACCCTCCACACTCCATTACTCCCACGCTCCCACAACTCCCTCCATCGTGCTCTCGCCTACCCACGTCCTCCACAACATTACCTCCGCTGCATCCATGCCTCTTCATCCCTTCGGTCATTGCATTCTATTCCACCCACGCCCACGCCTTGCCTTCCCTTCTCCTCTCACATCGCTCCAACCTACACACAGCCCCATAGTTCCTCATTGTGCACCCCCCTCGCCCTCCTCTCCACTCCGCCATCTCCATCCCCAACCTCCCATCACCCTCACGCACCACCCCACCTGCCTCTCCATCGGTGCCTGCCACCATTGCAGCGCCGTCATACCTCCAAGCACTCTTCCAGCCGCCATCTCCACGAAACCCTACATCAACAAAAATTCAAAAAAATATATAAAAATTAAATAAATATTATATAATAAACTTATTATTAATAATATTTATTCTAAACTTTATAATATTTATAATATTATTATTCCCAAATAATAATTATTATTATTTTTATTTGTCCTTAACCACATAAGCCAAACTCGATTCCAAATATTCACCTCCCCACACCAGGTCAAGAACCATGGCCGAGTTACGAGACCGACTAGAAAAATTAGAAAAAGACCAAATTAGAGATTTAAAAATCCTCGAAGGTCTAAACTCCAGAATGGACAAACTTGACAAAGTGTTTCAAGAAGATTTAAAGGAAGAGATAAAAAAATGTAATGCAAAGCTGAAAAATGAAATTAGAGTGGAAGTCGTTTCCGTTTTAGAAAAAAGGCTAGACGATAAATTGGACGAGATGAAGGAAAAACAAGACCAGCTGAGCGACAAGTTAAACAAGTTCATGGAAAGGATGGAGAAGAATGAGACAAATGACCGCTACAAACAAAAAGACGATTCAGATGTGTCATGTGCTTCAGCGAGCAATTCTGGATCACCACCACACAACAAGACAAGAGGCAATCAATATCAAACATTATGTAGTGTATCCCCCCAAAGCAAAGATAGAAATGTCAAAGTTCAATGGAAATGACGAACAATGCATTGCGTGGTTAAATAAAGCAGAGGAATACTTCGATATCTATAACATCACAACAGATGAAGAAAAAGTGAAGTATGCATCTATGCACCTTGAAGGATATGCCTACAACTGGTATATGTGGTGGAAAGGTGACCAATTCGCATAAACATGGAATTTGTTCAAAAATGATTTCCTAAAAAGGTTTCAAGGAATCAACGAAGACGAATTCTTCTCAAAGCTTACTAGGTTACAGCAAAAAGGAAACGTTGAAGAATTCATACACCAATGGGAATCACTCGCTACCAGAGTATTTGGGTTATTAGACAAACAACGATTAGAAACTTACTTGGGCGGACTAAAACCATACATACAAAAAGAGTTAAAACTGCATGACATTCTGAATGTCGAGGCAGCAAAACGCAAGGCGAAAGCAACAGAACTCAAACTAGAAGGAACTCCCAAGGCAAGAGTGGAAAGAGGGGCACAATGCAAATATTGTGGAGACGATTGGTCACCCGGTCATCAATGCAACACCTCTCAATCATATAGTTATGAAGTTAAGAAAGATTTTGAAGCATCCATTGGACGCGCCGACAATAACAATAATAATAAGAAGAATACATGTCGTCGATGTGGAGAAGATTGGACTCCTGGCCATAAATGCCAAACCAATCACACAGCACATTGCAAAATTATTAATGGGAAAGAAGTACAAGTACCTGTGGAAGGAGACACATCCGAGTCTGATGCAGATACAAGCTCATCTGAAGTATCAATAGCGACCATTACCTATATTCAACAAAAGCATAAGGAAGAAGGCCTAGTGGCACCCAAGAATGTTAACACCCAAAAAAGGGGAAATACATTAATCATAGGAAGATATATTCCACCTCAGCCAAGAAGTTGCAACAACATTGAAAACAAACAGCTCGTATCTCAAGAAACAAAATATACAGGGCCAAAGAGGTTACGACTTTTAGGGTCTATTAAAGATAAAAGTATCACAATTTTGGTCGATTCCGGGATTATCCACAACTTGATCGATATCAATAAGGCAAGGGAACTTAATCTTTTTGTGTTTCCCGTAGAAGGGCTTAAAGCCACAACCATCGCGGATCAACACATAGAAAAAGTGGGAAAATGTCATAAGGTGTCGTTGCAAATACAAAACTTACACCTACAGCTTAATTGTGTTGCATTACCGCTTAAAGAAGTAGACATGGTATTAGGCACTGACTGGTTAGCATAGTTGGGGACTTACTCTACCAACCTGCAAGAGAAATACATGGAAAGGAAATAAGTACCGACTGAATGGACCGAGATCGAGAGTTCTCCACCTAAACAGAAAGAATCACGACACAACAAAGACCTAGGCCATCATCAAGATAGAGGGACCAGTCCAGATCACTTAACTCAAATCAAGCATCAACACAAATCAAGAATAAAAGACAATGACTGCAAATACAACTTGGAGGACAAAGCTCCCTTTAAAGGGGGTGGCAATGCTACGAACATAAATAAAAATAAATAAATATAAACTAATACTTATTTAATTAATAATAATAATAATTACAATTAATTATAAGAGGACACGACTCCTCTTGAAAGGTGCCTAACAATGTATAAAAGAGGCCCTCAATGTAATATGTAATCATTATTCAATTATTATTCTATATTTATTACTTATTTGAAGATGGATTCTCTTCATTTAACTTAGTAACCGGATACGGTCACTGCATTTGCAATGGCAAAAGACCCCTTCACTCGGGTATATCATGGCAATCATGCTGCAGACGATCTGGGCCGTAACACATGGTACAGTACTACTACCCAGAATTGGAGCATTGATATGGAAAAGAGCCCAACACTGAGTGTTAGGGTCCCTTGATCTTTTTTGATGGACGAATCAGACCTGGATTTGATTCTTGACCTTCTTTATTGCATTTTGATATCCATGCCAAAATAGGGGTAACATAGTCCATCTTGGAGGGCTCGCATTTGGATATCTAGGAATACTCGAGAAATCTAAAGGGGTATATACTTTGGCATACCAACTTTCTTAGAATGATGCCATATGATTTTCCTTCCAAATCTTCAAAATGAAATCTGAAAATAATATCACATTCATACCGTTTCATACCAATGGAGTCGCTAGACGAGAAAAACAAATCTTCAACCAAGTCAATCTCATCACATCATTATAGCCATGTCTATTGAATCCAGGAAAAGGGATTTTAACCCCTGCAATGGCATCATCTTGTTACCTACTGAATCTGCACACAAGATAAGTTCATCTTACAAAGTACAAGCCCTAGGGGAAGTCTTGGAAGTTCTACTCATTGTCACCTGAGTAGCAGCTCCCTTCATTTAGGCTGGCTCTCCTCCAACACAAGAGGGGTTTCCCTAAATCAGATTGCTAAATAAGCTTTTATTAACCCCTGATATGTTTTTCTCATCTGGCGATTCCATTGGTATGAAAATGTATGGATGTAATATTATGCATTTAATTTTGACTATTTGGAAGGAAAACAATATGGCATCATTCCGAGAAGGTGGTATGCTGAAGTATATGCCCCTTTAAATTTCTCGGGTATTCTTGGATATCGAAATGAGAACCCTTCAAGATGGGTTAAACGCCTTCCAAGGTTTTGTGGGGACACACCTAGTGACACATCATGTGGCATCTTTATACATTTTATTTCAGAGCTTAATGTAGAACATGAAGATGTTAAGATGAGAATGTTTTCACATAGCTTGATGGGAATTGCAAATGATTGGTTTCATGGTTTTGGTGAATGGGAAATAAATTCATTTGCAGGTTTCATTAGATAATTTCACTAGTATTGAGATAACAGCTATAAAGAAGAAGAACCAAAGGCACCTTATATTGCTGATCAAATTGATGAAGAACTGTAAGAAGACTTTTTTGCTGCCCCTCCTGAAGAAGATCTATGTGATAAGATGGATGATGAAGGCTCTTTTGAAGAGGATCAAACATTTGCTTCAACTTCTCTTGAAGATATGGTTTTGGTAAGCCACATTCCCCTTCAAGTTTCTGAATTCAATGTTGAATCTTTTAATGATTCGAAGGGGGAAAATTTTGTAGAGAAACCCTTGTTGGGTGAAAAATTTCTAGGTGCTCCCACTTCCTCATGTGAAGAAGAGCAAGGCGGCCAAGATTATGAAGCTATTGACATCTTTTTTCAGATTGGAAGGCACAAATGGCATCGACATTACAGGTATTTCCAGGAGGATTCCCTCTATGACATCTACAGTGAAAGTTTGGAGGGTAAAGTTGTCGATTCATTGTCTTTTAGAGAGCCAAGAATGGTTGAGGTTTGTGATGTATTTTCCTTCGTTGATGGACAGCCATATGCACTCATCAATGGAGCAGATTTCTCGTATGACATATCATAAAGAATATTTTCATGATGTAAAAAGAGCAGAAATTTTCCAACCAATGATGGCTACCTCTCTTGCCCAATTTGTCTATGAAAACCAGTAAGAGGAAGTGTTTTGGGTCTGCAATATGTTTGGGACAACAACATACTCAGTCATTGGTGTATTGCAGAATTTTTCAGCCTCCCAAAGGAACGCATCAAGTCCTAGATCATGATTTATTGCTACACTTCATGTACTTGTTTAATAGAGGGCAGTAAAAAAGGGCGACAGATTTTAAGAAAGGTTGATATGAGAGCAATTTAAAAACCCTTGTTGCTAGAGGGTGGGTATAACAGGTGATTTTCATGGCAGCAAAGGAAGATGCATGTTGGAGTGTGTACATCAGCTTTTGGAAAGAGATATGGTGGTCTGCGGAGGTGATCCATGGCTTGAAGATGGGCTGCCATATTCACATGTTGGAGGTTATATTAGCCCTATCCAATATTGGGTAGATCAAGCATGTAGCTGCACACACTCATATTTGGATGATTTTGATGTTTACTTCTATTTTCAGGAACTCACTTCAGTTGGCAGCCATGCAGTGATAGAGATTCCAGGATATGCTAGCAGAATGCTTGACATAGGGTTCACAGCCAAACACAAGGGAAGATTTCATGCATTTCATGAGATACTTGCATGGTTGCATTGGCTCTTTGATTACACTTAGCGTATTTTCTTCCTGTTGTAGAGGAGGGGAGGAAGAAAAAGTGCAACATTATGAGCATCAGGTTTTCATTTATGCAATGTTTCCCTTTGGCATCTTGGCTCATGCTTTGTTTGTAAAGCCTCTTCAGAGAGATTAGTTAGGTAGGAGCACTCGAGTATTTTTTTTGTAATAAATCTGAAGAGGACAAGAATGTTTTGGATTGTATCATGGGGGTGATGGATATGTGAAGATGACATCACATGTTTCTAGCTTTTCTTTATCTTCTTAGTGGGTACATCATGCTCAACAGTAGCCCACAAAGATTCTGGAGTTCTTTTTCAGCCCACAGGAATGTGCCATGAAACCAATCATGGAATCATGCTGTTGTTTTAGGGTTATTTTCCATCATAAAGAGGTATGGATAGTGACATTGTCGTCCTCTCTAGGATCCACAAACTCAGGTCTGTTTATGTTATGTACTGTGACTGATTTTTCTCAATAGAAGGTTTCCTTTAACTTCATCTCAGATTTTGATTTATGCGATGAAACAAGAATATAACAATGGTATTATTGTATCTTTATGAGCAGAGTATTTTGGTTGGAAATTGAATTCGCAGTACTGTTATAATTAAGGAGGACTATTGTTTGTGCTCCTTCATCAATTGAATATTGACCATTGCTGAATTCTTCAAAACCTGAAAGTGTTTTGACTCCATTGCCCAAGGATAAGGCACTGATATACTTGAATCCACCATCTAATATTCATATCATATCATAAATCTTAGATTGTTAAATCTGATTTTATATCAAGGGTTATTAAAGGATGATTTAGCACTCTTATTGAGGGAAACCCCCCTTGTGCTGGTGGATAGTCGGCCTAAAGTGAAGGAAGGTTCTATTGAGGTGACAGCAGTTACAACTTCCAAGAGTTCCCCTACGGTTTGTATTTTGGAAAATTGGGGTTATCTTGTGTAGCAGATCCATGAGGTAACACCTCCGAACTGGTCTTTGAACTGGATAGATGGGTCAGTTTAGTAGCAAATGGGCTGAAACCCACGTCTTTACACCAATTCCCACTTTTAACCTGGTTTGTGGGACTAACAACAATTCGAGGGGAAAAAATAAAAATTAGAGGAGAAAAAATCCTCCTTGGTAATATTGCATTCTTAAAGTAAAAGTTGACATTCTCCTTTATCTTTTCTTTTCTATCATTTTACTTAAATTTTTAACATTAGCATTAATTGTTCAAGGATGTTTGAGAGTGGTTCCAACCTTATTGGACTTCTTATAAGGAAAGTAGAATTTCATTTCCCATTTAGAATTCAACAGACTTTAAACAGTTTTTAGGATTTCAAGATTGCAATGTTTCCATTGGATTCTATCAATTTTGAGGGTAGGAGATTGGCATTTAATCAAGAACACTAAGCCCTCTATGTATCCCGATGTTGGTGGTGCTGTTTGTTGAATTCCTTTGTCACGATCTTAGTGAAAATGTACCCTTCACTCAAACCAAAATTGCTAATGAGGCATGTTAAGCTTTTTCTACCTTATTTTAATGCTTGGATTACATAGTTTCATCAAAATTGGAGGGTGTTACTGTTAACTCATGTACTTGGAGGATTGAGTTAGAGGCAAAGGCTAGATGAGGATGCAAAGGATGTTACTGATGATGAGGATACCAATATAGGCATTGATTTTGATTATATGTAGTTATTTGTTGTAGCATGATGTTTGCCATTTAGAGCATCGACGTCTATATATTTTGTTTCAGATATGTACTGCAATTCACACTCAATGCCATTTTGCTATATTCAACTTATTCCTTACATGCTCTATATACAGGAGCAAACTCTGCCTATTTGATGTCCAATGGTTTGGATATATCTTAATTTATTTGATAAATTTTGCATATTTTATGTATTTTTTATTGGAGTGCTTCACAGGCTGATTCTGTACCGGTTGGACCTCGAGTAGTTCCGGTTTCAGTTCCACTTCTGATAACTGTGGACTCGATAAAAGATTGTTGTACATGATATTGAAGTCAGATGGATCAGTAGATTTTTGGTCATCTAGAAAGCTTGCTTACCCTTTAAATCTAGGGTGCTTTGGTCAACAACCTTTAATAGCAGCCTAGCGGTCAAGGATGGAGTTCATTGCATGTGTACACAAATTTTTGTTGACACTCATTTCTGATGTGTTGACTACTTTACTGGGCTTCTGTTTTCACATTATTGATTTTGTTCATCAGTCAATGATATTGTTCCTAGACTTTTTCCAAATATTAAACACGTTGTAAATTTTAACCTCTAAAAATATTTTTGTGACATGATTTTGACTTGCCTTTTTTTGTCTCTTCTCGGGCAGCCATGGACAGATGCCTCTAATTTCCGAACAGTCTTCACAGTCCCATGATCTTGCTCTGATACCTTGTTAGTTTTTGTCAGAGGAGATAATGTTGAATAGAGAGGTGTATAATCAGTAGTACTTTATTATTGGAGAGTTGTTTATAAAGAGTATCAAATTAAATAATTAAACAAACGTTTGGAAGTTATTGAGACTCTTGCCTGAACAGACTCCATATAAGTTATTGATATTATTCTAGCAACGTCGGAAAGATTGGGAGTCCCAAGGAAGGATGACAGACATGTTTGCTATGGGAATGATGTAAGCCTGTAAGGCAGACATCCTAATTTCTATTTTCTTTTACATCTTAGCCTTGCCTACGTAATTAGCTTCAGCAGAATGATCTATGTTTGGCATTTGTGCCTTCACCAATTTGCTGATATTGTGTTTTTCATGGAAAAATCACTTAAAACGGGCCTTTTGTTTGGATACATTTACTTTTCCTATAAACTGGTGATGTGGGCCCAAATTCATTTGTTAATGGATTCTGATCAAGATATTTCTTCGCCTTTCTGGGATTCATCCACAGCCGGGGATTTTGTTTGGATACGTTCGCTTTTCCTATAAACTGGCGTTGCGGGCCCAAGTGAAATTTTTAGTGGATTTTGATTAAGATATCTGTTCCCATTTGGGATTCCTATTGCAGTCGTAGGATGCTTTCCACTTCATTTACCGGGGCTGGAGTTGTGGTCCATGCACTAATATTTGGGTACATATTTCATGGCTACGTTTTCCCCTCTTGTAGTTGTTTACAACCCTAATATTTAGTACATGATCCGGATGCAATGGCTACGTTTTCCCCTCTTGTAGTTGTTTACAACCCTAATATTTAGTACATGATCCGGATGCAATGCATATGGTGGAGAATGATTAGCTTATGTGAGTGATTTGGGTTAATGATGTTTAAGGTTTTTCTAATTCTAATTCCATTTCATCAATATCCTATTTTTTACCTACAACCATACATAACTTGAATATTTGGCCAATCTTAGTAGCACACCAGGGAAATTGGCACAGTAGACTTGAAGATTTCCTGGATATTCTTTTAGGCTTTGCTGCATGTGTCCTGGACTGGCATTGGTGATAGAGCGCATAATGACACGAAAGCTTTAGGGCAAACTAGGGGTTTTCAGGGAGCACTATCTCTGCAACATAAGAGGAGCAGATTGCATCGTGCATTAACTTGATTACATGGGGTCTTGATTTTGGGTTATCACTTCACTGCTTATGAATAGAGTAGTTCCCCAGATAATTCCTAAATGAAATAAGCTAATACCCAAAGATTTTCTAGGGAATATTTTTATACATAAATGTAGGAAAAAGAGGACATGAATCCTTTGTATATAACTTCTTATAGGTGGTGGGTTCACGTGTATTTCTAATGGATAAATTTTCAAGGGATGAAGTCAAATAACTTCACAGCAAAAGCACATCATTGGTTGTGTAAGAATGACCACTGCTATTGCACAGTAGCTCTAATAAGCTTCATTTATTTCTTTGCTAACTTATGTTAATTATTTTCTTGTTCCACTGACATGTATTGGCTGGTTAACTTGACAACTTTTGATGTTAGCAACTTTGTTGTTTTAGCAAGACATACAATGGTGAATGATAAGAATGCTCCCCTGGTCAATGTAACACTTTTATGGGCTCTCCAAAATTTCCCTTGATTGTCAGAGAAATCTTCTGCCCCTTTCTAGGTACTTGAAAAGAAAAACATTCATATTGAAATTTTAAACTGTTGCATGATGTTTTCAAAAGGGTTCAGAAACTTTTGTTGCACAATGTTTATTGTCCCTCAATAGTTAGGGGCTTCGCATTTAATACACAAACATCTGGGGGATTTTTGGGAGATGATTCTCAGAAACATGCTCTAAGGGGTTGCTCGGCATAGTATAAATTTTCTTCGGTTTGGATAGGTACTTGTTTGACAAGCTCAGTTAAGACTTACAGTTCAACTTACCTTTGGTATAACATTCGAGTGGCGCAGACTGCAATGGTGTGTAATGCTTGTATCTCCGCAACTTTATTAGGAAGCTTTGGCAAAGCATCTCATACAACTCGTAATAAAACTGCTTCATATTTCCGTCGTTCGATTCTTGTTCTGCATTGTTTCTTACTTCTCGTTCTGCATTGTTTCTGAAATAACTGCATTAAGAGTTGAGCTGTTGACGTTTCAAGCCCCCCTGTTGCCCTATCTATGAGACATCGTATACTTAGGAGCTTTCATGGTTATGATCTTTGATTACATGTTATTGGTGACACTTTTTTATTCATTCAGTACATGTTGGTGAGTCTCGTTTATTCATTCAGTAGCTCTATGGTGTTCAATGTTTTTGTTAGATATACTTTTCATGATTATGATCCTCCATTACATTTTTATTCTTTATGATCTTTGATTATATTCGACTGGTTATTGTTTAAGTTTATAATATAAATATGAAGTCAAATTTCTTGAGCTAAATAATGCATTGTAAATCCACATGGTGAATTGTATGTAACAACAATGATAAGAGGCCTTGATTTATGTAAATACACAAAATATCCATAGGAATGAATTATATGTAACAAGAATGATATGAGCCCTTAAACACATGAAAGATGTTATAAAGTTTGTGTTAAATGCATAATTTATATTCGGATATGGGTTTGGATACACCATCATTTCACTATAGTTGAAGAGTAAATAGAGGAGAATGTCATATACATGGAAGGGAGTAGTCTCAAGGGTTAATTTAAGTAGTTATGAGCCAAATGTGAAGTTGGGGAGGTTATAGGTTTGGCTTTCCTAATCTCTTTAGGGTTAGGCATTTGGAATTTAAGTGTTTGTCAATGACGGTGTAGTCTTTGGAGCCTTTTGGTGCTTAGAAGGAAAAATAAAATACATTGAAGAGAATAAATAGAAGATAATATTATATACATTGAATATAATCTAGAAGATATATGCACATAGAATAATATATGTTCTTCATATATAAACAATAAAATGTGTATAATGAATTATGTTTTGGGTTAGATAGTGTAATAATTATTACATGATTTTAATTTTGTAAAAGGTCGAAATAACAAGGTAACAATACATGAGAATATCACATGCATTGTAGATAGTATATAATGTGTATAATGAATTATGTTTTGGGTTAGACAGTGTAATAATTATTACATTATTTTAATTTTGTAAAAGGTTGAAATAACAAGGTAACAATACATGAGAATATCACATGCATTGAAGATAGTATATAATATGTATATAGTTGAAGAGACTAAATCGAGGAGAATATCATATATATGAAAGAGAATAGTCTCGCTTGTTAGTTTAAGTGGTCATGATCCAAATGTGATGTTGGGGAGGTTATGGTTTGACTCTTTTAATCTCTTTAGGGGGAGGTGTTTGGAATTAATGTATTTTTCAAATACAATGAAGTCTTTGGAGATTTTTGGTGCTTAGTTAGAAGGAAAAAAAATACATCGATAAGAATAATAGAAGATAATATACAAAGAATACTATAAGTTCATATATAAATAATTAAATGTGTATAATGAATTATATGTTGGGTTAGATAATGTAATAATTATTGCATGGTTTTAATTTCATAAAAGGTCTCAATAACGAGAAAAACAGTAGAGGAGAATATCACATGCATTGAAGATAGTAGAAAACACATATACAATTGAAGAGAATAAATAGAGGAGAATATCACACACATAAAAAAAAAGAGTCTCGAAGGTTAGTTCAAGTGATCATGAGTGAAATGTGAAGTGACCATGAATCAAATGTGAAGCTGTGAAGGTTATGGGTTTGACTCTCTTATTCTCTTTAGGGCAACATGTTTGGCATTTAGGTATATGTTAATGAGAGCAAAGTCTTTGGAAGTTTTTGGTACTTAGAAGGAATAAACACATTGAAGAGAATAAATATAAGATAATATTACATGCACTCAAGAGAATAAATAGAATATAATATTACATACATTGAAGAGTGTCTAGAAGATATATGCACATAGAATAATATGTGCTCGTCATATATAAATAATGAAACGTGTGTAATGAATTATGCATTGGATTACATTATATAATAATTTTTACATGGTTTTAGTTTTGTAAAAGGTCCCAATAACAAGATAAACAATAGAGGAGAATATCACATGCATTGTAGATAATAGATAATATGTATGCACAAAGAACAATATAGGTTCTTCATGACGTATGAAGAATAAATAATATGCACAAAGAACAATACAAGTTTTGTATATAATAAATAATTTGTTGAGATGAGATAATGCCATTTTATTGAATATATTCAATTTATTATAAGGTTCTAATAGCTAAGGAAACAATAATGGTCTAAGAACAATATAGGTTCCTTGTAAGAATGAGATGTTTATAATGAACAATTTGTTGAGATGAAATGATGTCATCATTATCGAATGGATTTAATTAAAAGGTCTCATAGCTAAGGGAGTTGTTATATCATTTGATATATGGGATTTTTACTCATATTTTTGCATCAGAGATCAGGTCAAGATTCAGAGTTAAGTGCATGAACATGTGATTAGTGATGAGACGCTAGTAGTTGATGCCATATTATGCCTCGTGATGATGCCATGGTATGTATTCATGTGATTCCATGTCATGTTTAGGATTTTATATATATATTATGACTTGGATTGATCATTGTATTACAAGATGTTTCACGTTACTTACAATGATTGATTTTGATAAGTATGAGTAGTAAAGATGTTCCATAAGCTAACACTGAGTAGAGATTGTTGTTTTATGCACATATCATTATTTGATAGCTCATGGCCTTTGCAGGGATTATAACTCTTCTTTGGCTCCACACTTTGACCGACCTTTCATCTCTATAGCACTCCACCCTTATATCAAAATCCCATTGGCTAAAGAATGATAGTTGACTCTTGGCTCCCCCCTTTTTTCCCTTTACCATGAATGCTTCCCTATCTTCCTTGATGTCTCGAGCCTGCTTGTGTTGTAATGATTCATGCGATGGTTTGGAGGCTCACTTGTAAAACCCTGGAGCTAACTGCTACAAAATAGAAAGAATTGTCATTGGGCAATGCTCTCGCTAGATCCGAAATAACTCTCCTTATGCTATGTGACATGAAAAATGGTTAATGGTTAGAAGGGTTAGTACTCATTGAATTAAGAGGTTATGGCTATTTGCTCTCACCAAGCATTACTGTGGCAACTTTGTTGGGGCTATGGATGGTTGTTGGCGGTTGAGCTAAGGCTATGTCATCATTGATACCCATAAGGTATCCAAAGCCAATACCTTTCAATTGTTATACAACAAAAACAAAAAGTGAAAAAATCAAAGCAAAAAGCAAAAAAAAAGGTGCAAAAAAAGAAATGATTCAAAACAAGAAAAATAAAAAATAATAATGAAGGGAGGCTTGCTAGGGTCAAAACACGGGGGCTTCACTCAATAAACCGCTATCATAGCATGTTTGTTCGTGGCATATGAAACAATACCCCCTAATTTCACTAAATATTGGAAAATATCTTCCAAAATCGTTTTTTTTAACCCCCTCCCAATATGCCTTCCCAATTTAAAAATATCCCTATTTTCACTAGATATTTTATGTATCAATTTTTTCATTAACATTTTTTATACCCCTTTATATTTCTACCTAGTATATTGATATGATACCCTTCTTATGACCCCACATGCACTCTACAATGCCCTTGCTTCTTTCGATGTATATTGTGGATGCACATTACTTCACCCACAATGCAATTACTCAACCACATATCATTATGATTTGCAACATCTAATGGTCTAATGAAGAGATAGGAGACCACTTCTTGTATGTCACTAGAGCCAATGCACATAATACAACATTTAGATTGCATGTTGCAGTTTCTCAATCGTTGACTAAGCCCCCAGGGCCTGTAACAAGCTCTAGGAGGCTAACTAAACCTCCCAAGGACTCTAATAGGCACGAGTGGTTGGGTATTCAAGCCCCCAAGGGTAACAACTGGCTGAGTGCTATTGGTAACAACTGGTTGTCAATGACCACTGTCTCTCGACTATGATCGAATGGACACCCACTTCACCACGAAACCCTTGGCCTCAAGCATGCCTCAAGACGCGATTTCCCTGCGTATTGGTAAGCCCAAGTCTTGCCTCAACCTAATTTCTCATCCGGCCGTGATCCCACCATCTCCATTTGGCGGATATTTGTCAGCTCGCCCATATAAAAAAGACCCCAAAGTATTTTTGTATTGTTACATTAAATAAATAAAAACCTTTTCCCCTTAATATATAAGCAATATAATTTTTAGGTTTTCGTGAATATTTAATACTGCAAATATTGCCTTCTAGGAAGCCCCCGTGGGTCAAAAGAAGAAGTATGTCATTACAAAACACCCATTTGTTAAGACACTCCCTATTGTTTGTACTAGTGGTGAAGGTCACATAGATTTCCCATCCCTTTTTGGAGTAGAAGAAGAAAGCATATTAGAAGAGAGTTTGCCTGAAAGCCTTGTAGAGGAAAATGTTTCGACCAATGGGTTGAGAGAGCACTTGTACATAGGTACAAAAGAAGGTGGTGAGAGTGCCATGAAGACTGCAGAAGAAGAAGCAAAAAACATGGATTGGAATCAATGTCCATGGAAGAAGGATGAAGTGGATGATGGTAAAGTTGAAGGTGAAGGTGATTCAATCATGGCAGTAGTGAGTCTGCCAGAGCTTGAAAGGAAACTTGCATTTGATATGCAAGTAGCTAAGTTCATGTCGACGAAAGACTGCAATATTAAAAGAAAGGGAGAAGTGGGTAGAGGATCCTTGCAGGAGGTACAAATGGTTGAAGAGATGCCAATGGGATCATCACCAGAGGAGCATATCCCATATGTTTGACTAGAGTTCCAATTGAAGTCTGTCGAGTAAGTTACCACATAAGATGACGTCGACTGAGAGTATCTAGTTGGACCGATAGATTCAAGAGTTGTTGGACAGGAATTTGACTCAAGGAAGTTTGAGTTTGTGTGTAGTACCAATTGTTCTAGCACTAGAGAAAGGTGGAGGAGAATGGAGGATGCGCGCTGACTCACAGGCCACCCACAAGTTCGAACCCAAGTGTGGATTTCTAGTGAAGAAAACATACGACATGGACGATTGTTTGAGTAGAGTCGAGTGCTTCATGAAGATTGGTACGAGGAGTGGATATGACCAAGTTTGGATTGGAAATGATGATAAGAAGGAAACCATGGATGTTGCTAAGAAGATTAGAGGAATTGGATTGAGGAAGGGATTTGTAGAAGTCCATGATAATGTATTTGAGTGTAAGAATGGAAGTCAATAAATAACGCCAGGGGAGGGACAAAAATGAATAGAGTGAATATGAAGAGATCGATTTCTATCTGCTTCCAAGTGTGGCATCGATGACGAAGAAAGAAGAAAAACATTGAGGGCATATTTCTTTTGAACCGCAGGAGTTTGATGCAGGGGCATCCGACCCAAGACCAACAATCGAAGGAAGATGACATGAAGTCACTTGGGGTGAGTCGATGATCTCCAAGCAAGATTAGGGGCATTGGGACCTTAGGCCTAAGGCAATAAAGAAAATAAGAGTAGTTGGGGAGAAGTCAAAGTCCCTTTGTGAAGGCAGGGCAGTCGTGCCTAGAAGGTTGTGATGGAGACCAGAAGTCGATTTGAGTCGGAGGACCAAGTTACAGTTGAGACAAAAAACTAGTTAGGATACTAGTTGAGTCGATGGTGAAGCCGACAAAAGGAGGTTGACAACATTCAAAGGAGGTTGAAGACATGTGATATCAAGTAGTCAAGTGATTGCATAGACTCAAGATAAATGATGGTAGTACATTCATCCACACGAGGACTTCCATTAGAGTCTTATTTATTTGTTGCCCTCACCTTTTGATGTTTTCGGGAAACAAGAGGACGTTGAACAAAAAGTGAATTAGGAGGCATATAGAGAAAATCGATTCATTGACATGATCATACAAATCCAATAAAAATTGCAAGGGTAGTTAGAGAAGAGTCATGGGAAGTTGAACTTTGCCATGTCCAAGATAGGACTGATCACAAGTTTTGTGTTGGAGACAAGGTTTGGCTCTATTTCAACTAAGAACAAATGCAAGGAGCAATCGAGAAATTAAAGGAACTAAGATATAGACCATTTGAAATTACTAAAGAAGTTAGTGATAATGCATCCATGCTAAATTTACCCCATAAATGTGAATATATTTAGTGACAAATTGTAATGTGCCTAATCAGAAATTAGGAATATTATCTCCAAGGTTCCAACTTTAATTATGTTGATTTTCAACTTTTTCCCAAACAATGACTTATGAAGGCTTATGAGATGTTCTTGTTCAACAACAGTGGAGTGTATGTGTATTTTTGATGTCCATTAAAGGTGTGGAGATCATCATTGTGTTTAGATTCCACTGATATGTGTCCCAAATAAGATCTGATATAAAATTGGAAGCTGGTAAAGAAACTAGGAACACTAGTTCAATTTTGGCCACACTGAACATGGGGCTTCCAAATCTTCCCAAACACTACCAGAGCAAATCCAATTTTTCCAATATCAATTTAATGGACTCAAATAGAATCAAATAAAACTATTTGACCCATTGATAGGCTCCAGAGAACTTCCAAAGAAGTATGAAAGACACCCTTTCAAGACTAGTGAGAAACTAGCTCGATTACTCCCACATTGGAATACTAGTTTTTCAACTTGACCCAAACACTTCATAATCAACCCAAGTCTTCCCAAACAACTTCAATTCGACCATGACACTCCCAAATAAACACAAATATCTTACTAACATACTTCAGGGAGTTGTTATGAAAATTTTATACACATTGTCTTAAGATCGCTTAACCATACTAGTAGATTTGCACATAAATCACCCATAAACTTGAACATTGAACACCATATGATGAAAGACTTTGTAAATATTTATTATGAATGTATGGAAAAAATAAATATACTGATTACAAAAATATATGGCTTTTACAGAAGCTCGAAATCCAATAAATACAGAGATAGAAAAGTAGTGGTGCGCCCTTCCACCAGAAGAGATGCCGAATAGAGTAAATTTAGTAAAATGATGATATCTCGGGCATACATAAACCTCAGTGAGTGAAAAAAAAAAGTGTTTCCCACTAGAAATGATGCTCTCAATGCAATGGAAGAGGTCTCACAACCCATAAATTCTCATAAGTATCGAAAAAATAACCACCATTTCGACCCACCAACACCGGTCCAAGCTTTAAATCAATAGAAAGAAACTCCAAATGATAGGAATTCGACCCCACTACTGTAGATGAACATATAATCTACAATAAATCTCTGTATAGAAATATGAAAGTGATTTCTCTCCTCAATAATCAGTTGTAATGAAGCACAATGAAGAGATCTGGACGATCTTCTCCGCTCTACTAGCTAGGGTGGAATCTTTCACCACCGAAACTAGTTCAAAAATGCAAGGGGCACATCTCCCAAGCTCAATAAGCTCAATGGCTCTCCAATACCAAAATCCAAATGACCAAAAGTCCTTTCACTTGTGTTTTCATCCCTTTTATAAATATTCATGGAGCATTTCCCCCTCATTCTAGAATTCTCAGAAATATTCAATAAAATATTAATAAATGTTATTTTATTAGAGAATGACACATTGTGACTCATTTAATTCCTCTCTAATGTTATTTGGCCAAATAATAACTCCATCTACCTTGGAAATTCGAATTTGAGAGGCTTAGCTTGATTTTGGGGAAGTTACATTAGCATGTGGGCCCACCCTTCTCCTCTGGCGCCCTCCTTGGCTAAATTTAGGACCTGCAACATGTCATAGGTTGTCATAAGTTGTCATAAGCTATCATAGTACCTGATTCTTGTCATAAGTTGTCATAGATGTCATAGGTTGTCATAGGATTTTTATTTTTAGACCGGGGACTTACAACGCATGAGATTCCTCCATGATAGGATTCCTTCCACCTTGGATGGGAGTTACACCACATATTTAGACTCATTACACCACTAATGCGCCCTCCTTGTTCAAGTTATCTCAAAATATTAATAAAATTGATTTTTAGGAGAGAATGATTCCTTGCTCCATAAATTTTTCCCTTGGACTTTGGTTTTCCATAGTGCCTCATGATCCCAATTCACTACTTTACTATTCTTCTTTAATTTGTCTAAGTGACTTTAGACCATTGAATTCCCTAGTAATGGAGTGGTCCATAGTAAACAAATTGGGTACATTACACAAATGTAGAGCATCTACATTTGTTTGAGCTATCCATGTTGGATGGAAATAAAGACGAACAATTTGTCCTTTCCACAACTAAAGACTTTGCGCCAATTGCATTAGTATAACTAAAGGAACATATATTGTTGCAGAACAAGGTTCATGATATTTGATAAGGTCATATTGATTTATGACATCTTGAACTCAAGGGCCAATCACCAAGAAGAGAAAAATGGTACGAGAGAAACAAGGTCATAAAATTGTTTCCTTTTATTTGTTTGACATATTTTAGGGGCCAAAATCCTCCCATTGGAAAGATTTGATCCAAAATAGATCCATCAATGAAAAGACATGGCTTGGATTGATAAAGAATGAAGGTTTGAGAATTGACCAAAGTAGAAAAGGAAAGGGAATGCAAATCCCATCGAATCAACCTACAAGGACACCTAAGTTGATAGGGTTTTAGTAATCAAAGAGACAATTAACTATCATAAAGTGGATTGACATCTAAACAACAAAAGGTAGACTGGTTGTCTAAAAATGATTAAATATAACCTTAGAAGCATGCTAAATTCATACCAAGGCAAGGGGTGCACATGATAACAAGTAGTGGATCAACTAAAGTTAAAGCCTAGCCATTTAGTGGACTAGTTGACTATTTAGGGACAATAAACATTATGCAACGAAAGTTTTTGAACCCTTTTGAAAACATCATGCAACACTTTAAAAGCCACTGTTCCCAATGATTGTAACCATTGAACCCCTAAGAAAAAATCAACACCACCCATTAGGATAGTAATCATTGGACTATTTAGTACATATTCTCCCATAGTAATATTGATATTATGGCATTTCCCTGAGCAATTGGTAGTACCTCCGTCTGTAATCATTACTTGAAACTCTGCTGCTATATATACAAAGCAATTAAGAACTTTGTCTAATTTAGAGTGAATGAAATTACGAGTACTACCAGAATCAATCATCATTGTTATCCTTTTCCTTTTGCTAATTCCATCCAATGCATGAAAAGATATGGTGGGAGTAATCTCTTCTATTTCTTCAACTTGATATGGTTCTTGTTCTTTTGCTTCTTCCTCTTCACAATCTATGTAGAATAATTTCTTCTCACCACACTTATGCCCCTTACTATACTTGATGTCATAATTAAAGCGTATACCTTTTTCTCTTCTTTCATCCAGTGGTTGAGGTGTCAACCCTTGAGGTGGGTTAGAAGAAGGAACATTATTCTCTCTATATGTGTTGGAGGTGGTCCTTCTAGTAGTCATTGCCATTTTTTTACTTTCAATTTTCCTTGCCAAACTAAAACCATTCTCCAATGATTTAGGTTCAAGGATACATATCTCATGTTGAATATTCTCCTTTAAGGTGCCCATAAAGAGACCCAACAAATTATATTTTGAAATATCCTTCACTCTAAGACTTAACTTCTGAAACTGTTTGATGTGCTCTATAATTGGAATTTTTTGTTTGAGATTTATCAACTGACTAAATAAAGTGTTTCCATTAATATCGTTGTAATGTGAAATCAATTCTCCCATGAATATAGACCAAGAGATAATAGGTTCATTTTTACGGTCACAAAGCCATTAGTACCATACAAATGGAGCAGGCTCTAAATATAATGATGCAATAGTTACCTTTTGCAAAGTTGGCACTTGGTGTAGATTAGAGAATTGCTCCATCTGGAATATCCATGTTATTGGATCATTGCCATCAAACTTTCTCATGTCAATATTGGGAATGAAGTAGTTCCTTGGATCTGAGTTGAACCTATGATGATGTAGTGGATCATTAGATTTTGGGGACTCAAACCTCTTATTCTCTAATTATTTTTCAATATTCTCAATATGTGACTGGAATAAGTCCCTCTTGTCCTTCTTATCCGCTTCTTGAGTAGATGAACGCGTAAGAAATTTAAGTCTTATCTTTGTGAAAATCCTCATAGCAGATCTAAGAGATGATGTATACCTCACAAGAGTAATTATGTTTAAGCAGGAAAATAGAAGAAGAGTGAACAATACAGTATAATGAGCAACAGAATAATATGGTACAGTAGAATGTGAAAATCCTCACAACAAATCTAAGATATGATGTATACCTCACAAGAGTAATTATAATTAAGTAGGAAAATAGAAGAAGAGTGAACAATACAGTATAATGAGCAACATAATAATATGGTATAGTAGAACTCAGATAGAAGCAATAATACTTCACACACACTAATTAATTAATCATAGTATGGACAAATAAATAGTACAATGGTAGAGAGGATTCGAATGCCTAAGGTGGCAATTCGAATTAGCCTCTTAGAGTGATCATAAGATCAATAGAGTGTCATCGGAGCACAACTAGGTGTCCTCATGATCATCTAAGCGCAACTGGAAGTCTTCATCATCATCAGTGGAGTCATCAATGCTCAAGTAACTGTCAACCATCAGTCAAACTAACTCTGGTAGGTGTAACTAAGTGTAACTCAATGTAACTAAGTGTAACTGAGTGACAACTGGACTGGTAGGTGAAGAAGGGCGAGTTGCTCCCTAAAATCAAGGAAGAAGGGCGCATTAAGCAACTGGAGGGCTAAAACTGAATAGTGAGAAGCTCCTGGGGGTTGGATAACTGAGGGCTAGGTGCTGGACTGATGACTGGGATGCATGCAAAATGCATGCAAACCCTAGAATGCATGCAAACCCTAAAGGTGCATGCATGACTGAAAATGTAAATGATCAAAATACTGGTGGGACTAGGATGGAGTATAGGAATATCCTAACATAGAACTCGGATAGAAGCAATAATACTTCACACACACTAGTTAATTAATCACAATATGGACAAATAAATAGTACAAAGCATGAGGAATTCGAATGCCTAAGGTGGCAATTCGAATTAGCCATCATGGAGTGATCAAATGATCACTGGAGTGTCATCGGAGCACAACTAGTATCATCGGAGCACAACTGGAAGTCTTCATCATCATCAGTGGAGTCATCAATGCTCAAGTAACTGTCAATCATCAGTCAAACTGAGTCTGGTAGGTGTAACTGAGTGACAACTGGACTGGTAGGTGAAGAAGGGTGAGTTGCTTCCTAAAATCAAGGAAGAAGGGCGCATTAATTAACTGGAGGGCTAAACCTGAATAGTGAGAAGCTCCTGGGGGCTGGATAACTGAGGGCTAGGTGCTGGACTGATGACTAGGATGCATGCAAAATGCATGCAAACCCTAAAAGTGCATGCATGACTGAAAATGTAAATGATCAAAATACTGGTGGGACTAGGATGGAGTATAGGAATATCCTAACACCCCCCCTTAATCCATCCTGGGCCCTGGTAACTAAGACCAAAGGTCACCCAATACAATGAATAATAACAGTCAATAAACCAAGGAAGTGGGAAAATTTCATGGGAAACACACCCCCTCCTCAAAAAACAGACTGTAAGGCACACACAAAAATTAAATGCTCCAAACTCAAGCAGGTGTGATGCTTGGTCATATGTCTGGAGGTATCTTCTTCTTGGGAAGAAGTGGATCATGCTCAAAAAGCATGTGTTTGTACTTGCTCTTCAATTCGAATGTGATGAGAACAAATCCAATAGTATGAGAATGATCCTTGAACCTGTGATTCGAATCAGCTGAGGTAGGATCAAATCTGTGAAAGTGCATATAGTCTTTTGCAAAGATGCAGAAACTGATGCACCCGAAATATTGATAATAACCTGCAAAAAACTCTCAGGAATGGAGATAAACAATGCTCTCAACATGCTCTGATACCATGTGAAAATCCTCACAACAGATCTAAGAGATGATGTATACCTCACAAGAGTAATTATGATTAAGCAGGAAAATAGAAGAAGAGTGAACAACACAGTATAATGAGCAACAGAATAATATGGTATAGTAGAACTCGGATAGAAGCAATAATACTTCACACACAACTAGTTAATTAATCACAATATGGACAAATAAATAGTACAAAGCATGAGGAATTCGAATGCCTAAGGTGGCAATTTGAATTAGCCATCATGGAGTAATCAAATGATCACTGGAGTGTCATTGGAGCACAACTAGTATCATCGGAGCACAACTGGAAGTATTCATCATCATTAGTGGAGTCATCAATGCTCAAGTAACTGTCAATCATCAGTCAAACTGAGTCTGATAGGTGTAACTGAGTGTAACTGATTGTAACTGAGTGACAACTGGACTGGTAGGTGAAGAAGGGCGAGTTGCTTCCTAAAATCAAGGAAGAAGGGCGCATTAAGTAACTGGAGGGATAAAACTGAATAGTGAGAAGCTCATGGGGGCTGGCTAACTGAGGGCTAGGTGCTGGACTGATGATTGGGATGCATAAAAAATGCATGCAAACCCTAGAATGCATGCAAACCCTAAAAGTGCATGCATGACTGAAAATGTAAATGATCAAAATACTGGTGGGACTAGGATGGAGTATAGGAATATCCTAACAATCTCATTCAACGGTACCTTCAAATATTGAATATCTTCTTTATAAATAGCCATCTCATTGGTCATCTTTACTAGATCCTCTTTACTAGCCATTTTATTTTCCAAGTTAGCTAAATCAACCATTTTCATAGCCCTTTTAATCATATCTTCCAACTTGGACACCCTGAAAGATATGTTTTCACTTTCATCATAGGTCAAGGACGAATCCTCTGGTGGTTTGATTGAAGTGTGATTTTTTCCACTGCCTTTTTGTGCCATTTTTAACAATATAAATATATATCACACCTTATGTTCACCTCAAATAGATCCTTCTACTAAAACTTATTTCAAAATTTAAAATGGTGTACCTTTTTCCAACCCTGATTTGAATACTGGTTTTAAATTGAGGCAATCCAAAATTTTTTCCCCCTCCGAGTCTGAAATATCAGCTTATGGTATCCTGATATGTCATATTTTCAATGCCATAGTTCTCGTTGAATTTTGATGTGCCAAAAAAGAGTTGTGACAATTTTCCCAACACTTGTTATTTTTGGCCTTTTCAAAAGAGCGAGAGTGTACATCTTTCCACATGTCCAATTTTTTGAATATGATTATGAAATTGTCAACACATATACTATGATATTTCTTCTTTCTTATTCAACTAGTCTCACTCAATTTGGATCTCACATACTCCATATATAACAATTTTCCTTGGAATACCTATTTGAGATTAGCTTTTGGCCTAGTTAGAAACCCTAACTTCCCGAGGGTATAAATCTGAACCTGTAATGATTAGGATCTGAAGTTTTTACCACAGATATTTCGGCCTATTTTCTAGACGGTTTAAGTTTTTCTCTCTGAAACCTTGTATAAAAAAATATAACAAAAATTCCAAGATGACTTGTTTTGGAAGCGTCCAAGCTTTGATACCAAATGTTATGCAACAAATTCCCCAAAAGAGCATGAAAATAGCATAAATAGAACATAAAGAGTAATCCACGCCTTACTTAAAGAAAAAACAAGATGAATAGTGTTTGACGGACAATCTACCAAGAGCGGACTTAAGGCCTGATCTCCCTAGCTTAATGTAAGTCTAGAACAAATAAGACAGAATATAGAATACTTTCCTAGATCTAATTAGAGATCGAGTAGATATATGATTTACCTTTAAGATCACTGATCCTTTCTCCTTGATGTTTGATCCAAGCTTGATGGTCTTTAGATCTCAGCTGCAAAACCCGTCAAGACATGCAAAACAACACAAGTAGTAAAATGCATCTACACAATAATAGATCTAAGTAAGCAGTTAAGCAGACAAAGTACAAAAACATCATTAATGCAATAACATTTGGTGGAAAGCATTTATATTACTGTATAAAAGGGAAAGTACATAGAAGGAAGTGATTACAACCAAGGTTTAACGTAGCAATTCTTCTCTGATCAAGCTAATGCTTCCAAAGGAAGTATGGATCTCTCAAGGGATGAGTAGAGATCTCTCCTAAGCTAATTTCACCAGCATGTAGATACTATAGACCTCCTCTCTTTGGAATGGGAATGAGTTTCACTTATATAGGACTAAGAGGATATGATAGGTTGAGATATGGTAGGAGATAGATAGGGGATCTCACCAAAGGGCTAGGGAACCGAATGCCAGCTCCCCTATAGGCTAGGGATAGGGATCCACATCACTAAGCTTCGAGAATGGGTTAGAAGATGCTCTTTTATCCAATTAACTGACATCGTCGCAGGTTGCAATAGGACAACCTGCGACGTCGCAAGCTTCAATAGGACAACCTGCGACGTCGCAGGTTGCACAAGGGTGAATTGCGATGATCTTGAAAAATAGGTCAGTTAAGCCCTCCAGTCATGGGAAACTTCAGGGATGTTTACACTGAGTCTCAGGGTAGCAAGATTTAGGTGTAACAGAATGCCCCCCAAAGTATGAAGCTGTTGGAACTTGACAGGTGAAATGCTTTGATAGAAGGAATGGCAATGGACTTGTCGGATGAAGGATGCTTCTGCAGTACAACTGACTCTGAGTACACAGTCTCATACGACTCACAACATGGCTGCCAACCAATACAATGCAGATCCATGGTAGTAATGACCGACTGGACATAATCATGGCTACTAGACACAAGCGTAGATCCATGATGAGATGATAACGCAGCCACGACCAATACAAAAGTGGATCCGTGTAATATGACTCGAAACAATCTCCATTGCAACCTGGGTAAAACATGACTCCCCAGGGTCTTCAAGCCGAACCCGCAATGATACGAATCTATCAATGTGATTACAAATGTCTTGAGTCGAACATGGTAGAAACCACTTGATTACCGGTCATTTATGTATACCGTTAACGAGCATGAGGGAAATCACCATTAATGTCAATGATCCCCAAGGTATCATAGTACATATCATCAAGTGCGAATAAATGAGTTGAAGTCAAACGCTTAACGAAATATTTCAATCAAGAGTCAATGATGTAAACTCATGTCGAAAGCGAGGTAACCTGCCATTGAGGAATGCAGGCCCAAGGTACTCGATTGGTTTCTAGATTCAATCCTCGGATGATGATTTGAAGTCGACAAGGATGAATCTGTCGAAGGAGGGCCATGATGAATCCCCTATCATCGACACGAAACTCGATAACATATGTTTTTTGAGTAGATTGGATGGTACAATAACATGCAAGATTGACTCAGAGTAGACCTGACATGGCGGAAGGTATGACTGACTGCAAATGATGAGTGGTGAAAGTATTCTTGAACATGGGCATGTCATGACTTGGCAGTATTGACTTTATGAGAATGACACCAACTCCTAATGCAACTGATGATGGAAGCGTTCTTTGAATGAATCAAAGGAGTAACAAGACTCAGGAAGTAGGAAAAACTCGAGGGCAAACGGATGATCCAAGTGTTGTATGTGAATGCAAATGAGTGCCATGTTCAAGAACGACTAAGTACTGCCACTGGTAAAAAGTGTAACACAAAATATTTCCTTTTTCCCCATCATGACTGATGAGTGCCTCATGTTTTTTTTACGAGCTTGATGAGGGTAACCAGATGCTCGATATAACCCATCTCATAGATGAGTCCAATCCCAAATATTTTCCGAACCTGGGAGAGGAGGGGTTTGTCCCATAGCGGGCCCTTCAATGTTAAATTTTAACGAGTCCATAGAAGGTAAACTCGGTCATCATTTCATGTTTAGAGAGTCTGAAAAGAACTAAAGAAGACTCCAATGGTCCTTTTTTGTAAAGTTAGCCTCTTCGCCCCAAAAATGGTAAAACAACGCGAGAGAGGAATCTTCTAGTCATGACTGGCCGGAGTATTCCTTTTTCGTAAGTAGTGCCTCCTGGTCCGAAAAATGGGTAAACTATCACCAAGAAGATGACCATTCAAATTCTTTAACAAGCGTGAACGCGACAAGTTTGCTTGCCGATCTTTTCGTATTTTGAGAGCCTGAAAATAGATTAAAGATAGACTTCGGGGGGGTTCCTTTTCCGTAGGAGTTTAACGAGCTCGAAAAAGTGATAAATCATAACTCGGTGACTTATTCTTAGGTTGTTACAAGCACGAGAAAGAACAAAGAGTTAGCTCGTCATCATTAAATAATCAAAATCTAATGGGCGCAAATAACAACAAACATATTCAACGGGTTGTTCATACCTGACAAGATTTATGAGATGATTGCTACGATGCGAGAATGACGCAAATGAAACACTTAACATCTCCTGCATGCTTGAAAACTAGGTCAAATAGTCAACCGGGTATTCAAATGCGGTAAAATAATCCAAACTATAGCAAATAACCCATAGAGCATCTAAATTTGAAAAATAATATTCCCTTTTTGTTTATAAAATAGAAAAAATGACCAAAAATAGTTACCATTGTCATTTGCCAAGTTTGGGGAGAAGAAAGTGCCATTTGGAGCAGAATTTTATTCGTCGATTGTCGAAGCTATGAGTGACCATTTCACACACCGTCAGGAGCAGGTAAACCTAAATCTCAACCAACATCTTTCTAGTGGTTTGCAATTTCATTTTTTGTCCATTTTTTAGGTTTTTGGGTTGATTTGTGAGGGGATTTTGCGCCCTCGGGTCGTCGCAGGTCTCCCTTATGGGAACTGCGACGAACCCGGGTCATCGCAAAAACCGTAATGGTGTCTTGCGACGATGTCACCCTGTCATCAAAGACGGGGTGCAACGACGGAAACGTCCATCTCCAAATCCAAACCTAGCCCACAAGAAAAACTTTTGATGGTTTGGGTGAGTCCTAATAGTGTTTAAATGCTTCATTTGACAGGTTTGTGGCCGTCACCATGGTTCTAGAATGGCATGAGCGTGAACATGAAGTGGAAGATGCACAAGCAGCAAATGATCCATTGTGTGTGGAGGCATTGAGAAACTGTGGACTACTGAAATTCTTCTAGGTCCAGGGCATGAGGGCCCAAGTCCCATTACTGGAGCACATGCTCCGGAGTTGGGATGCAGCGCAGCAGTACTTCATGATCGGGGAACACACACTAAATATAGATGTCGATGACATCTAATTCTTGATAGGACTATCTCGGAGGGGGGATAATGTGTCTCTCACTGGATCACGCGGGAGTGATCGAATGGTGGATGACTTGATCGCCTAGCATTGTACTCCTCATGCCTGTGCCTCTAGTGGGAAAATTCCCATTAAAGAGGTTCGAGAACATCCATTTCGTGGTATACTCTTCACTATAGTGAGGATAGCAGGGAGAAAAGCAGCTCATCTGGCTACCAAGTCCCAAATGTTATATGCGAAGGATTGTATGTCTCCGAAGGTGTTTAACTGGTGTGAGGGACTCCTCACCAACCTTCAAGCTCAGCTGACCAAGTGTCGGCATGGTGAAATAAAGCAGTTTGGGTATGGATCAGTAGTGATCTCATTCTTGTTGGAGCGGGTTCCCCTCTTATGCCCGCAGGTGACTTGGATGATAGAGATGCCAAGGATCCTCACATGGCCTGATGGACGGAGGTGATGGCCCGCCATGGTGGTGGGGGTTCGATCATCAGATATGGTTCCAGATTCTTCACCTAGATGGAAGGCCAACTGCTCATGATCGAGGACTATCCGTACAGTGGTACAGGGTTCAGGGAGGATCCAGACCTAGTGCTTCCTGAGGGAGTAGAGTGGGGAGAGATCGGTAAGAACAATGACCCTTTCACTTTTTCATTTTGTGTATTTATAATTTTTTTTGGGTAGTGCTGATGAGTTAATAACATGTGTGTGCAGATGTGGGTGCTTCACGACTGGTGGGAGTTTCACTTCTCGTGAGGAGGGGAGAGGCACCAGCTGTAGCCCCAGCCATGCATGATGCCATCGTAGAGATGGAGGATGTCTATGAGAACCTTACTAGGTTGACATTAGATGTTCTAGATCCAGCAGTGCATGAGTTACCGAGGCCCATGCAGAGGTACACGGTCGGTGTGACCTTGCGTTTCAGTGAGTTGCTCCGCAAGGTAGCGAGAGCGGTAGACTGCTTCCACGACCAGTAGGCGAGAGCTGCGAGACCTACCCCATGATATTATGTATGTACTGAGAGCTTTGTGAGCCTCATATTTTGTACTATTGAAAGCTATTAGGCTTCAGATTTTGTATAGACTCACTGAAAGCCATCGTGCTTCAGATTTTTGTATCAGCACTACTTTATCTCAATTTATATATATATACAGACATTCTGGTGGCTTTATACATTTTTGTTCCATATGAGATCTTGTTTATGTGTTTGCTTATGTGATGAATTATTTACATGTTATGTCCGCTTTTACAGTTCATGAATATGCTTATGTGTGTGCAATGTACCAATCTAGAATGAAGTTGGCCATGGAGTCGACAACTGTGTTCACGTCTCGTGGAATGTGCAGGTACTGAATGGATTTGAAGGACCTTTCCAGAAGACGAACTCGTCTGTAGAGACTGAGTAGGGTAGGGCCGCGGATGGCGTAAACCCGGTTAATGTTGATGTATTTGTAAATTCGGAATGTATTTCACATATGTATATTGTATTCCTATAGAGATGTTATTATTCCTCTATACGAAAGTGTCGTCATTTATATTGTAAGTGTCGTAACTTATACTTGATGGGTTATTAGACCACCTTGATGGGGTCGGCCTTGTATAAGTCATGTGGGTTAAAGGGTTATTAGACCACCCTATTGGGGGTCGGCCCTGTCAGCATTATGTTATGTGGTTAAGTTGAGGCCGACCTAGTAAAGGTTATTAGGCAAGTCAAGTAAAGTATAAATAGAGTGCGGGAGGCACTCTATTTGATCATTCACTTTCTCACTCATACACTCATTGGATAGTGGCGCACTAGTGGAGGAGGAGAAGCTACTGCTAGGAGACTATCTTTTATGCTTGGGTTTTGTATTATTGCTCTATCTATCTCTGAAGGAAGTTATGGGGTTTTTCACCTTTATGGTTTTCCCCATGGACACTCTGTGTGTCTATTGTCTCATGTGATTGCTTGTTGTGATTGATATGATTGATATGATGTACATGTTATTCTCTCAGTAAAGATCCTAGAGTATGTTGAATTAATGCTAAAAAACTAACATGGAGTCAGAGCTAACTTGAGAAGAAGACAGTGTGCAGTTGCAGAAACTAGGGATTCTTTTTTTTTTTGGTTTCTCTCCACAGATTTTGAAAGGCAGTAGGGTAGATTGACTCTCCTTGGCAAGGCTCATCTTTCTGTTGAAACAGAATTCAATTATGAGCATTTTCAGATTTTGACCTAAAAATTAGGGTTTCCACAAAAAGAGGAATTTTTGAAATCTGAGACCATGGTTGGAAGCTCCTTGGAAAAATCGAAGTTTAGAGCTTTGGATCTAACTTTTTGGTTGGGTGAAGCTCCGAGAAAATCAAACCCTAGTTTGGGGTCCTGTCTAGTGAAGCTGGAAATAAGGGCTTCTGCAAAAGTTGGAATTTCTGAAATCTGAGACCATGGATGGAAGCTCCTTGGAAAAATCAAAGTTTAGAGCTTTGGATCGAACTTTTTGGATGAGTGAAACTCTGAGAAAATCAAACCCTAATTCAGGGTCCTCCCAAGTGAATCCGGAAGTTTGAAAAGCAAATTTGAGGGGTGAAACTTTGCAGTTTTCAAATTCCGAGTATACCAACTTGATCAGCTCATCAAGGTGCATCTTTCTATTCTTTCAGAACTTTGAAATTGAAAAGTTTGAATTTTGAGGGTTTCTCTGACAAACCCTAATCCGACACCTGATCTAGTTTTCAGCAATTCAAGTGGTAAGGCCTAAATCTTTTCTATTTCCATGTGATGTGTAATTCTTTAAGATGTCTTATCACACCAAGCTTGAGGATGAGCTTGAAGGGGCTGATAACTTCTGAGCATGGAAGTATAGGATTGGGTTAATTCTAGAAGAGAGTGAGTTGAACACCTACATAAGTGAAGGGGTTCCTGCCCCAGAGGGAGAAGAGACTAAGGCCTTACTCAAGAGGAACTTAGTCAAGGCTAAAAGGACCATTGCTGATTCTATCAAGACCATCTCATACCACATAGGACACCTAAGGAGATGTTTGATTTCTTGACCAAGCTATTTGTAGGGAAGAACATAAATCAGAAGATGACATTGAGGAATCAACTAAAGAATATCAAGTTATAGAATGCAGAGACAATGCAGTCTTACTCTTCAAGGGTCTCCCAGATAAAAGAACAACGCGAAGCTGTAGAGAATGGAGGAGTGGTAATGACCACTCTTAATCGCCTTCCTAGGTCATGGGATTCCTTCATCCAAGGAATTTGTGCTAGGAAGAAACTTATCTCTTTCAGCAGACTGTGAGAAGAATGCTCACAAGAAGAAGCTCGAGTTATAGCTCGAGAAGAAAATATGGGGAATGAAGATCAATCTCTCACAACACATACCAAGGAGATGACACTTTTCCTCAAATTGTCCTAAGAACAAAAGGAACAACAACAACTACTACAAGCAATCTGATAGGTATGACTTACAGGTATGCTTTGAAATTTGTTAATGATTAAATTTATAATATGATTGTATTCATGTTATTGAGTTTAGTAACAATCTTGTTTAAATTTTAGACTTGTCTTATCACCCTAGAAAAAGTTTGAATGCATGATAGAAGACATTCATTGATTAGGGTTATGACACTTATGATTGTATTAGGATTGTACTAATGCAATGTGGTGTTGTATGAGGAAAATGTTATCCGCTAACATGAAGGTACAAATCAAGTCCTAGATCAAGACCATGATGACATGAATACAAAGACTCATCGATAGTCATGGATCACATAGAGGTATGTATAATTTGGTTCTACAATGGTTAACTTATGAGTTATGCAGGTCATTGAAGAGAACAAGAAAAACATTGCTAGACATAAATAGGAAATATGATGACTAGGTATGTTTTTCCTATATCAAGTTAGAATCCTACCCTATGTAAGGATCTTATACTTTTGTATGATTGATAATGATTACTCATGAAGTTACAAGTTTGAGTAATCTAGGGTTTATGCATATTATGTCTCTTACCTTGATTGATGATATCACTAACCAGAAGAGTTCTATGGTCAAATATGAATATGCATGAGTAAGAGAAGTCTTCCTTGAAACTTTGAATGCTAATTCTTAATATCTGTGTTAGAAATGATCATAACTATACATGTTTAAGATTATCGTGTTTTGATAGTATTGAGATTATACTAATGAATGTATGTATGAGACCTCGAGAATAACACAATGATGATACTAGTAAGTATGCATAAGTGATCGAGGATGGATATAAGTTCAAGGACAGGTAATCCAGGAAGCAAAGATCAAGAGGGAGAACACTCCAGTAGTTCTTGCAAGGAAGCAAATATTGAGAGGGAGTCCACCCTACAAACCATCAAAGATAAGTATTTGAATTGTCATTTCTTGCATATTTGTTTGTTTAAATAATATTGTTCAATGATGTATATGCTTATGTTCCTAGACTTAGGGTGTGTATTATGCATATTAGAAGAATTGCATTAATGAACATTATACTACTAATATGCATGTGATGGGTAAGTGGCCTATGGCATTGTACAACATCCCATTGCTACTTATCTAGAATGAAAGCTCTTTGTTGACATGTTGGGAGTTGTGCACACTCTTAACAATGTTCTGGTAGAGATTGGAAGGCATCTAGAAAGTTACAGAATATGGATAAATGTTGTATTGAAGCATTGGCTAAGATAATTGCATGACTGTATGACATATTTATTTATGTGTAGAATTTGTTATGAAAACTATGAGATGTTTCTAATCATGCAATTTAACTTGTTTTGTAGGAAAGATCATATACCATCACCTACAAAAGAAGGACTACAACATTTGTTCCAGCAGCAAAGTTATCTATTAAAGATATTGAAGTTCCCAGGATCCGGGATGCAGTAATGGAAGAATGCTATGATCGAGGAATACCGGTTGATCATGAAGAATGATGTTTGGGATGTGGTCCCAAGACCAGATGGGAAGTCTGTTGTGACTTCCAAGTGGATCTATAAGATCAAGCATGCTGCAGATGGTAGCATAGAGAAATACAAAGCAAGGTTTGTAGCTTGTGGCTTCTCCCAGAAAGAAGGGATTGATTATGAAGAGACTTTTTCCACTGTGGCTAGATACACTTCCATTAGATCAGTACTTGCTCTGGATGCAGTGATGAAATGGAAGGTACACCAGATGGAGGTCAAGACAACTTTCTTGAATGGTGTAGTTGAAGAGGAAGTGTATGTGGAGAAGCCACTTGGGTTTGAGACACATGACCAAGAAATGATGAAGACCTATATGGAGGCTAGGCCTACATCCAACATGAAAAAGGGCTGGATCTGTAGATGTTGATGACATACATCCAGCATGAAAAAGGGCTGGCTCTGTAGATGTTGAAGACCTGCAGGTGGTGGGCCTACATCCAGTATGAAAAAGAATTGGCTCTGTAGAACTTCCTATGACGAGTAGATGAGATATTGATTGAGATAGAAGCAACAGTGATGATGACGATGATTCGATGATGATGATCAGTGACGATGATCCAGAGAAGAAGACTTGTGCTTGCAGATCTGTGTCGAGAAATACCTTCCTAGTTAAGAGGGAGTGTTGATGTATTTGTAACTTCGGAATGTATTTCACATATGTATATTGTATTCCTATAGAGATGTTATTATTCCTCTATACGGAAGTGTCGTCATTTATATTGTAAGTGTCGTAACTTATACTTGATGGGTCATTATACCACCTTGATGGGGTCGGCCCTGTATAAGTCATGTGGGTTAAAGGGTTATTAGACCACCCTATTGGGGGTCATCCCTGTCAGCATTATGTTATGTGGTTAAGTTGAGGCCGACCTAGTAAAGGTTATTAGGCAAGTCAAGTCAAGTATAAATACAGTGCGGGAGGCACTCTATTTGATCATTCACTTTCTCACTCATGCACTCATTGGAGAGTGGCACACTAGTGGAGGAGGAGAAGCTGCTACTAGGAGACTATCTCTTATGCTTGGGTTTTGTATCATTGCTCTATCTATCTCTGAGGAAGTTATGGGGTTTTTCACCTTTATGGTTTTCCCCATGGAAATTCTGTGTGTCTATTGTCTCATGTGATTGCTTGTTGTGATTGATATGATTGATATGCTGTACATGTTATTCTCTCAGTAAAGATCCTAGAGTATGTTGAATTAATGCCCAAAAACTAATAGTTAAGATGAGAGACCACCAGCTGAGAATCCAAATGGATGACAATGTGGTCCATACCCAAAGAATTAACATCGGTTAGGGTTCCAATGACTTCCTGATATTCCGTAGCATTGTTGGTTGTGAAACCTAGACACATTCCTCCTGAGCTGATAAGCTTGCCGGTAGGTGAATATAGCACCTAGGATGCCGAAACCAGGTTGCGGGTATGCCGGCTAGCGCCGTTCGCGAATCCGTAGCAAGTTTCCATCTGCACACATAGACAGAACAAGGTATAAGAAACGAAACAAGACCTAGGCATGCAAATATCAAAGCGTCACACCACACAAAACACACATCATGTACAGTATATACAAAGTACTTATGCATGAAAGAATCAGGCATAGTACCTCTTCAGGTAAATCCCATTGCAGGGCTCACCCAAAGATATCCTGTCATAGTCTTGTATCTCATATGATCCCTTCTCCAAGATGCGTTTCACTATGTAGGGTCCATGCCACATGGACTCAAAATTTCCTGCCCCCAGCTGATCATGTGTAAATATTTGATACAGAGATCACTACTCCCTCTGTATCAGTTTGAGACCTCAAGTAGCATGAATCTCAATGTCAGTACATACTCATAAAAACATAGACTCAACCACTAGATATACATCTACCAACAACATATAAAAGTAGTCACCAACAATAGACAACAAATATACCCTGGAACCCTTTCGGGAGAAACCAGCTAACTATGGGGCTATCTTCTCAATCTCGAGCCCAGAGCATATAGATGTATTAAAGAAGATACAATATAGAATTACCTCAATCGGTAACTCAATCCCTCTGACTAGGACAAACCCTTTGACTTGCATGCATCCAGCTGATGCATGCACTGAAGAAGAATTCCCTAACTGCCAATATGGATCTGAGTGCTCTGATGAAGCCTCTGATAGATCTACCCTCTCTAGATCTCTCTGCTCTGATTTGCTCGCTCTGAATACTGGCCACTGATAAAATCGGCCCTCTCTGCATGCACAAGTGCGCCCTCCTCCTCTAGATGTCAAATGATCGTACTGCTCCAGATCTCAACAGATCTGAGCTCCGATAATATCTAACCTTCCTCAAATCTCGAGGGAAGGATATCCTGAAAGTCTCGGACTCCAACTCGGTCAATCGAGCTCACAACAAGCTTCTCCTCCTCAGGAAAAACGTCCTCCTCCAAGCAAAGTCGACCTCCTCCAATCTAATCAGTAATCACACTGTGGAGCTCTCTCAACTCACAGTACTGGAGATATGGTCTCTCTGGAAATGAAGGTCACTGATCTAGCTCAGATCCGACCTTCCTAGCTCCTGCAGCAACTCCTCCCTATCTCAGAAAGTCACCCCACATGGATAGATTCGTCCCCCTCACTCTGGCAATATCTCTCTCTGATAATGAAACTGAGTAACCCCATCCGGGGACCCCCTGCCTCTATAAATAATCTCATCGATGAATTAGGTTTGCCAAAACCCTAATTCCTGGTGCATGCAAAAAGTTGCTTTTGCATGCATGCATGCAAAAGGTCACTTTTGTATGCAGTCACTGAATGCTGGCAGGTCATGCACTACTCATGGATGCACAGCTCAATCTCCCCTGTAGCTCTGCACGGATCCCCTGCTGGGCTCATGCCACTGAGTAGAGTGCATCTCACTCTCTACTCCATCCTGATGCCTATGGTATTAATGTCCCTCCATGCAGGGCATCTGAGTCATGGAGGACATACTGAAGTTACCATAATCTAACATCATGTGTTTGGTCGTATGTGAGAACCAAATCGCCCTCTCTATAGATGCGAGGTTCTACCGACTTGCCATACTGTGCTTTGATGCATTTCTTATGAGCTTCGTTGGCAAGAGAGGAATCGTGGTGAGTCTCGTCGAGTTTAGCTAGGTAGAGGAAGCGTTCTTCCTCAACAGAAGTGTTAGGGAGAAGTTCAATTGCGAGTTTGAGGGATGGAATCTCGCACTCAATTGGTAGGACTACCTCCAATCCATAAACTAATTGGAAGGGGGTAAATCCAGTGGCGGTTTTGACGGAAGTTCGATAAGCCCATAGTGCGGAGAAGAGCATATTATGCCAGTTGGACTTGTGCGTACCCACCATGTGTTGGATCATGGTTTTCAAGACCTTTTTAATGGCCTCTACTTGTCTATTGGAATGTGGGTAGTACGGTGTTGAGTTTTCATGGCAGAAACCCAATCTAGTGCTCAATTCGTCAACCATATGGTTCATAAAGTGAGAACCATGGTCAGTAAATATAGCTTGAGGAACTCCGAACCGCACTATAACATGATTGAACATGAAGAGTGCAACGGTTTTTCCTTTCTCTGTGTATGTAGGCATAGCCTCGGCCCACTTTGTAAAGTAATCCAGGGATACTATGACGTAACCATGCCCCCCGGCTGAGGTAGGTTTACAGTGCATGAAGTCAATGCCCCGTTTAGCGAAGGGGCCAACAACAATAACCGGGTGTAATGGGGTTGGGTGGGTGCGCTTCTTAGTTTGGAAGTGCTGGCATGGAGGACATTTTTTGACGACCTCAATACAATCTTTAAAGATAGATGGCCAAAAATATCCTGCGCGAAGTATCTTCTGCGCTGTAGCCAATCTAGAGAGATGACTGGCACACACCCCAACGTGATAGTCATTCAAAATGTGTTCAACCTCTTCATGGGTGAGACAATGTCGAATAATAGAATCAATACCACAACGGTACAAAGTATCACTGATGATGAGGTAATACTTTTCATGGTGGCGTATTCGACGACGGTCGTCCCGAGAGAGTTGGGGGTAGAAACGTTGGGTCTGAAGATATAAAGTGATATCTCCATACCACGGATCAGACATGTTGATGAGGAACAATGATTAGTTTGGAAGAGAATCATTGGGCTCAAAATCGACATCAGCCCAGGGAAGATCACATATCAGCTCGGCAAACACCAAAGACTTTTTAGACTTAGCCTTTTCGAATAGGAGATCAAATTCCTGCAGTATCACGATTTAGCGTGAATACTTGCCCCCAAGCACCCGACGTGTCAAAACGTGGTACATGGGGTTCGAGTCGGCAATGATGGTGGTGGTGCGAAGCAAGATGTAATGTCATAACTTTTGGAGGACAATGACTACCGCGAGAGCGAGCTTCTCGACATGTGAATAACGAGTTTTAGAGTCGATGAGACCCTTACTGAGGTAGTAAATCACATGCTCCTGGGCATTGTTGTCTTCTTGTACCAATACCATGGCGATCGTGGTGGCAGAAGTGTCCATATAAAGGATATAATCCTTGTAGTAATTGGGTGGTTGGAGCACAGGGGCGTGCGTGATTGCATGTTTGAGACTATTGAAAGATTGTTGTGCTTGGTTGTCCCAAATGAACAGGACGTATTTCTTGAGTAGTCTCATGTAACCCTGTGTCTTTTGTGCGAAATTACGGACAAAACGCCTTAAATAAGTTGCCTTCGCTTGAAAACTTTGAAGTTCCATGATGTCACTGGGAGGTGGGAGAGAGATGATGGATGCCACCTTCAAGGGATCAATGCGGATCCCATCTTTCGAGACTATGAAACCAAGGAGGCGTCTAGACTTGACGCAGAAGATACACTTGTGAGGATTCAGGCAGATGTTGTACCGCCTGCATCTGAGGAATACCACCGTCAAATGGTCAATGTGGTACTCGCGCTTCCGTGAATGGGCAGGTAGATCATCCAAGTAGGGTTCCACAAAGTCCTTCACGTCGTGAAAGGCATACAACATGGCTCGCTGGAATGTAGCTCCAGCATTTTTAAGACCAAAAGGGAGCTTGTGATAAGCAAACGTAACCCAAGGACAAATGAAAGATGTCTTGTGTTGATCAGCCGAGTGGATCTCAATCTGGTTGTAGCCAGAAAATCCATCCATAAAAGAAAAAATGACACTTCCAACACAATTGTCAATGATCTGGTCGATAAAGGGAGTTAGGTAATTGTCCTTAGGACAAGCCTTATTGAGATCCCGATAATCGACGTAGACACGAATGGTACCCTATTTTTTAGCTACAGGGACGACGTTTGAGACCCATTCTGTCAACGGGACATGGTAGAAAAAACCAACTTTCAAGAGCGTTTCAATCTCTGCCTTGATTGCCGCAGTATTTCGGGGGTGTACCAACCGCAGTTTTTTTCGGATAGGTTTAGCGTCAAGATAGGTTTGAATTGTGCGTGAAACAATGGATTTTCTTCTCTGCAATGTTTGTGGCAACTTGAAATGCTAACTGATGGGAAAGCCTCAGTTTAAATTATTCCAGCCGGAACATGATGGTATTAGACGAATCCAGATCAATTGTGCTGATGGCAGCGATGAGAGTCTTGCGTTGGTTAGGACAGTTCTGCAAGACCTCAAGCGTCAACATAGCACAAGGGGCTTGTGCCAGGTCCTCTACAATATTGTAGTTCTGAGCAGCCTGAGCATTGGGATTGAAAACAACTTTTCGAATCGTACTCTTGGGCGGACACAACACTGAGTCTAAAGAGGGATTCTCAATGGTGAGAGAAGCATGTGGTACGGTGACATCGAGAATCGAAGTGGAGGCTTTTTCAGTATTACTTCCAATGGGTTCCTTCGGCGGGACGGGGTCATACGAACGAGAATGTGTGTTCAAGTTGACGGTCTCACTATGCATCATGAGAACATGCGTGGTGGAGGATGCTTCTCCTTGGGAAGGAGAGGTGTGTGCGATTAGTTGCTAGTTCTGAGTGGGGAAGGGATCGTTGAGAACTGCAGTAGTAGAGTTTCCTTTGAGAAACTTATGAACTTCGTCTTGGTGGGGACATTATTTTGAGAAATGGTCTCCATCGCATAGAAAACAAGGATACTTCAACTTCCTCTTATGTTTGGTGTCTTCTTGAGTGAGTTTGGGATCCTGTTGGTTAGAATATTTCTTAGGTTTCCCTTTGTTCTTCTTCTTACCACCAGATTTCTGAGATGAAGCTGATTGCATAGAATTCACCTCTTCGGTGGAGGTAGGAGTGGTGGACTTGGTAGTGCTGTTTTCAGCCTGTGATGGTGATGGAGAAGAACCTTGAGGGTTCGACGAGCCACCAGTTTGAATAGAAGGCTGGGAGGAAAGGGAACCAATGATGCCATCGGCCTGTGTTCCCTTGGGTGGTTTCGCGAGATCATACGTAGGGCGAGGTGCGTCAGGAACAATTTCATACAATGTGCCGGATTGAGCATAAACCAAGTCTAAGTAATGGGCACGAGCAATAGCCTGTTTCTCAGTGATGGCTCCTCCCATAGCTACGTCTCGAGCTACGATGGGTAAGAGTGACTTTGTGAACCAGTCAACTAAGAGTTGGTCCAGAATATGGGCCTTAATGAGACGTTGTCTTCGTTGCCATTCATGAATATGATCTGAACTATGAGTGGCAGTGTTCTAGCAAAGGGAAGTCAATAAGTCCATACCAGTCTCATAGCGAATGAGCAACTGGAAGTGGGTCAAAAATGATATAGTAAGAGATCGAAAATTTGGAAAAGAATTGGGTGGTAGTTCAATATACCACTTGGCAGCTGGGCCAGTGAGAGTCCGTTGAAATAACCTAAGATGGATTGAGTCGTCCACCAAGGAGTTGGATGAGCACCATAGGTGGTATGTCATCACATGGTTTTTAGGATCCTCACCAGGCTTGCCATCAAATTTGGGGATATCTGATGGTAACTTAATTGGAATGGGTGGCCAGTCATGCCCATGGAAAATGGGATCATTCGTCAGACGAGATAGGTCGGGTAAGTCCAAAGTAGAAAAAAATGGCAGCTGTTGGTTCAATTGGGGGTACTAATAGTAGTGATAAGGTATGTATGGACTGGTAGGACCTTGAATCGACTGATTGTAGGGTGTTCCCGAAGGAAACTGACCATCAGGGGGTATGCCGCCTAGACCAAAAGTAGGTCCGCCACCATAAAAAGGTGGTCCATTACCATAATAAGGTGGTCCATTACCATAAGGTGGGGGCCCACCTCCATCGCCGAGAGGGGGTGGGATGCCTCCAAATGGTGGGGGTCCACAACTACCACCGGGATAGGATGGACCTCCGTGGTCCACCGCTGCCGCTAGAAGGGTAAGCGCCACCTCCTCCACCTCCACCAAGGTGGGATGGTCCTCCACCACCGCCACTAGGATGGGATGGTCCTCCACCACCACTGCTAAGATGGGATGGTCCTCCACCATAAGGTGGAGGTCTGCCACCACCCGGGGGGGATGGCCCTCCACCTCTGCCGCTAGGGGGGGTGGGACATGATAGATGGAATGAGGTGGTCCTCCGCTAGAAGGTAGAGGTACGCCTCCTCCGGAGTTGTGTGTGGGCCCGTAGCCTCCAATGGGAGGTGGGGGTGGACCAAATGGGGGGGTGGGACTTGAGGGGCTGTAGGTGGGGGTCCATGTTGTAAAACATTTTGCTGCCCCTATAGAGTGTATGGATTTCCGGGGTAGGGTATCCCGTAGAGTGCGTTTCCGAGATTGAGTTGTCTCGACACAGGGTTAAGATAAATTGGATGTGCTTGACTCCATGGTGGTTGAATTACATTAGATGGTCCTCCAACATGGGATAATCTTGTAGTGGAAGGTCCGGGAGGTAAGGAATTTCGAACGAAAGGACTGATGGGAACTCCTCCTCCAGTATTATGGTTAAGAGACGGGGGTTTCCCCCCAGCAACAACTTGCTAACCACTAATCAAAGGTTGACCCAACACGGGTTGTTGATTATCTACCGTAGTATTAACATTACCCGTAAAGAAGGTAGGGGGTAAAGAGTAGCCTCCCCGTGTGTTTTGGGGTGGGGGAGGAGCAGGTAAAGTAACCGTGGTAGTAACAAGTGTGTTGGACTGTTGTCCTTCAACATGTTGGGTCGTTGGAGGTATAGAACTGGTCTCCTGTCTAAGGGGTGAATGTGCAGGAAGTGATGGCTGACCAGATTCAGAAGTGGTCCTGTGTTGTGTGGATGTTTCCGGTGAGTCATAAGATAAATAACGACCTGGGAGTGGTTGATAAGGAGGTAACATCGGGTCTTCAACCCTTCGTGAAAGACTTGTCTTCGAAATTCATCACCCATGGCACGCAATCGATCCAAGGGATCATGAATGGGTCCGAAGACCTCGTCAGGAGTAGGCCAACTGGGTGGGGATGCAATGCAAAAATGAGCCACTGGGTAGCCTAGTGATGATGTCTAATAAGTTGCTGATGGGCCAACAGCTGCTGCAGGGTCGTCCTGGGGTGGATTTAACCATTCCATCGATCCAGGCTCTCCCAGTAACACAAGAGGTAAGTTTTGTGAAGTGGAAGTGCCCGCCTCTTCACCCTGTGGGGGATTGGAGGTAGGTGAGTCTGGAGGGGTTGGAGGGAACAAACGTGCTCCAATGTTCAAAGTAGGGTTTTCCACTTCAGGTGACATGAACGTGGCTTGTGGGTCCATCCTTACCTTCGAAATTACCTCTTGGTTAAGGGGATGTTCGGGTGGTAAGTTTTGAATCCTACGGGACCTTCTCCAAGGAAAGTCAGCCATAATGATTGAAACAAAAGTTTTTCCTAGGGAAAGCTAAAAAAAAGAAAAACAGTCCAGAAAAATCCTACACAAACTAAGGCCGCAAGCAAACTTATGTGATATGAGTGGATTCAAAAGTCTTGAATCTCACAGGATTTTCAAGGCTTCGTAAATCGCTATATACTGCAGGTTCCAACAGTAAAATGCGACAATGAGGATTGGGACCGTACCCTTACGGGAATACCCAACTACCTGGACAGTACATGCGTATTAATCTCCCCGAGTGTTGTTCTCGGTGTATTGCTCTGCCAAGATGGCCAAATGGTTAACTCAGTTGGTTTCAGGAATCCTAATGGTATCTCCCGATATACGTAAGGTACGTGGGAACTCAAATCCGTAGTGGTGCTGTCTAATGCACAACCGTACGGCACGAGACCTTCCTATATACTACTGAGTATGTGAAACACCTTTCTATATATGCCAAGTATGTGAAACACCTTTCGATATACGCCAAGTACGCGAAGTACTTGGTGGGTACGTGAAAGAGCTTCGACATACCTGGTTGGTACGTGAAAGAGCTTTGATATATCGATAAGTACGTGGAAGACTACAATACTCCTGGAATACAGTGCTGGAAAGTAACGACAACTGCCACGTTTTACGACGCCAAAACATGTCTCTAACTTAACACACAAGTTACCAAATATTTTACCCTAGTTCTACCATTAAGTTTATCTAGACGGTTAGGTGAATGCATGAGGTGAGTACATAAATGTAAACATAATGCAATCCCTAACTACATGCAAAAAATATACTTTTCTTTTGATGAACTCTATATATGGGAGGGAGAAACTTCTTTCCAAGTGATTTTACCAAAGCAACCAAATACAACACAATCCCAAATCTATCAAATTTGACAACAAATACTCTTTTCATTTTTTTCCGTTTTTCCAAGCAAAACACAAAAAATCAACAAGCATTACAACAAAATCCAAACATTTTCTTTTGTCTTTTCGAATAAAAAATTAAGAGATGAAAAGAGAGAAATTTCCTGTCTAGAGCACTCTAACTTCTCAAGTCTACTATTATGGCTTAAAAACATAAAAAACTAAAAATGCATACAATTTCTCCAAACATGGAATCACTTTTGTAAAAACTTGATCTCACTCGAATTTTTCAAGAAAATGAATGACTCATGATTCCCGAAAAGCACAAATGATTAATTCTTTCTCTCAAACTTTTCCAAAAGATTAATAAATGACCAATTCCAATGCATGAAGCAATTTCTACAATAATTTTCAAATGTACTTGAAAAGAGTAAAAAATGATGCACTTTGAATTTTCCAATGGTATGCCAAGATTATGACTTGATAACAATGATATTTTTAAGCACAAAAATTGAAAAGAAAGTTGATTCGTACCACTCTAAACAATCAGGAAATTCTCAGAAAATGACAAGCACTCATAGGGACTGAAAACAGTTCAAAACACTCAAAACACTCAATCAAACAACTGAATGCAAACAAAGCTAAATGACAAGCGCAAAAAGTAGTTCGGGATCAGATCTAATGCAGAGATCAGATCAGGTGGGGAAAGGAGGGAAAACAAGGTCAAGTGGATGAAGGTGGGGGGAATCAAAGTGTCCACCACTACCAAACTTAAGCTCGTTAAGATGGGACTGTTGCAGATATTTCTCCTTACGGATAAAGAGAAACTTGCAACTGACTAACAGTAATAGGGTATGTGGACAAGAAGCAATTGAGAATAAAGAAGTAGATATGATGAAAATTAATGACCATAAACCCAAAGTTTTGAAAATTGTCTAAAAGGCTTTACACAATAAAGTGGAAGCACGGTTCTGTGGCTAAGCAAGTTGCAGGGTGCTAAGGAGCAACAAAAAAATAAACCCAAGGCAGGGAAGGTCATAAGTGACCCGTAGGAACCAAACAAAGTAAGATAAACAAAATTTTATAGGGACTCTGCGGGATTTCCATAACTCTAGGCGTGGTACTGGTAAACTACCGTGCTCTAGACTGTGTGAAGGGCACGGTACTACCGCTTTGTAGGCAGTTACGGGGGTGCGGTACTGGTAAAAAGGATGGACAGGGCGCTACTTTAAGAAAAGTTCTAGACTTTTCAAGGGTGTGCAGACCCAGAGGACTCAATGATCAAAGGTAGAGAGTTAATGCAGAGGGAAGGGGGGTGAATGTTGGTAAAAAAGACCAAAATCCACTACTGGTTTGAAGGAAGAGAAAAATCACAATCAAGGATGACTGGAAGTGAAAGAATTCAATCAAAGAGGGTTCAAACCAGCGGAGTCGCTAGTTTTTGTTACAGATATTTCTCCTTACGGATAAAGAGAAACTCTCTTAGGATAAAGTAGATTAAGCTAGCTCTATGCTAAGACAAAAATAAAACAAATGTGATCTTGAATCCTAGATTAAACAAGTATTTCAGAGCTTTTACAATAGACAAAAAGAGAGGAAGTAACTCACCTCCACTATCAGCGTTTTTCCTGCTTGTAGCTTTGATCCCGAAGTCCTCGCGATAGACCTATAGAGACAAAACAATATACAAGCACATGCAATCTTCCAATGTCTTTGAATTGCAAGTTAAATTCCAAATCTATATAGATATAATTCATGTAACTGAAACATAATCAATACACACGAATTAGGAAACAAGGCAAGTTATATTATTAAGAAGCTTGAGAAGTGCTTACAAAGGTTGCTTGATGCCCAAACCAATCCTTCAGCTCCAAATGCTTCCACCTCTAGATATCTCCACAAAAGGCTTATGATCATAGGTTTGATGCCCCAAAATTCCTCCCTTGGCTCATGGAAGGCCTCTCTCTTATAGCATGTGGGAAGGTTAACCAAAAAGAGAGAAGTGTGGATCTATGGAGTGTTTAGTGGATCAGGCCAGCGAAACAGAGAGGGGTTTGGGATCGAATCAAAGATAGTAAACCCAACAAAATCTCTCGAGGGTTGAGATCCAAAACTTCATGGAAAAAAGGCTATAAGTGGACTACCGCGCCCCTAAGCCTGAGCATAACACAGTAGTACCGCGCCACAGAGGAGGAGCAACGTACAGTAGTGCTGACTACTGCTCCCTAGTAGATGTGTGGGGCACGGTAGTGCTTGTAAACAGGACCAAGTGGGGTTGACAGATGGAAGAAAAAGGATTTGTCTTTAGTGTTCAGTCAATGGTCTTTTGTTCTGGTTGTTTATCAGTAAAGGGAAAGTGTCGTCTATTTTATTTGGTGCAAAGATGCGACACTAGGTTGTCAAGTGTAATATTGAGGTATAACAGGGACCCAATACAAATCCACACAAAATCCAAACACTTTCAACACATAAATAAAAAAGGTCTTTGATTGGATCTTGTAGTACAGAGGGGTCTACACACCAAATCAAAACTCAAATAAAAAATGGAGGGGGCTACCCATATGTCAAATTTAACAGATCGACGCAATTCATGTTTCGACACAGAGCGACCATCGCAGGTCACTAGTGCAGGGTTCACGATGATGTCGCAGGACACCAGTGGGTAAATTGCAACGATAGCCCAGAAGATAGAGAAGTAAAGTGCAAAAAATGACAGATCGATGCTCTGGTTCTATTTCCCAGGTGCTACGGGAAATATCCAAACTCAAATATCAACAAATCTCCAAGAAATGAGCGATAAAATGGTCCAAAGATTGTGAAAACAGACTCGTAGGAGGACAACAGACTTCTTCAAAGTGAAGATCTGATGGTGAAAAAAGACTTAGGAGGCAAATAAGATGGCTTGCAAAAGAAATCAAATGAAAATGACATTCATATTGAAAACTACAAACAATGTCTTCCCCAATATGGTCGCCAACTTTGTTTGACAGACAATCTACCAAGAGCGGACTCGAGGCCCGATCTCCCTAGCTTAATGTAAGTCTAGAACAAATAAGACAGAATATATAATACTTTCCTAGATCTAATTAGAGATTGAGTAGATAGATGATTTACCTTTCAGATTGCTGATCCTTTATCCTTGATGTTTGCTCCAAGCTTGATGGCCTTCAGATCTCAGCTGCAAAACCCGTCAAGACATACAAAACAACACAAGTAGTAAAATGTATCTACACAATAATAGATCTAAGTATGCAGTTAAGTAGGAAAAATACACAAACATCATCAATGCAATAACATTTGGTGGAAAGCATTTATATTACTGTATAAAAAGGGAAAGTACATAGAAGGAAGTGATTACAACCAAGGCTTAACGTAGCAACCCTTCTCCGATCAAGCCAATTCCAAAGCCTCCAAAGGAAGTATGGATCTCTCAAGGGATGTGTAGAGATCTCTCCTAAGATAATTTCACCAGCATGTAGATACTATAGACCTCCTCTCTTTGGAATGGGAATGAGCTTCACTTATATAGGACTAAGAGGATAGGATAGTTTGAGATATGATAGGAGAGAGATAGGGGATCTCACCAAAGGGCTAGGGAACCGAATGTCAACTCCCCTATAGGCTAGGGATAGGGATCCACATCACTTAGCTTCGAGAATGGGTTCGAAGATGCTCTTTTATCCAATTAACTAACATCGTCACAGGCTGCAATAGGGAAACTTGCGATGTCGCAAGTTGCACAAGGGTGAAATGCGACGACCTTGAAAAATAAGTCAGTTAAGCCCTCCAGTCATGGGAAACTTCAGGGATGTTTACATCGAGTCTCAGGGTAGCAGGATTTAGGTGTAACAAATAGAAAGCCTCTTCTAGGGGGAAACCTCCTTCTAGAATGTACTAAGTACACAAGACAAGACAAGTTGAGATGATTCAATGAAAATGTCTCCTTCCTATATATATGAGACAATGAGGTACATTTATAACTAATAAACCCAATCCGACATAACTAATATAATAATGCTATTGAGAGTTACCATTAATAGACCCAAGACAATCTCTGCAATATGTAATGAGCCACAATATAGGGGGTAATGTGCCAACATTTAGGGCTTAACAACATATCCCGCAGTCAATTGCATTTTTAAATGCATATTCGATAATAGATAATATACTCTATATATTATATACAATGAACACTGTTTGATTTTCTTTTTTCTTTTTTCTTTTTTTGACATTTGTATTACATTACCTTCTCTAACAAGATCGAACATTCTATCACCATCAATTGATATCACCATGTCTTTTGATACTAACTACTCCAAGCTTGCGAGTGGCATTTTCCCCTTTGGATTAATTTTTGTATCTTTCCAAGGTTTAACATAGTTGTTCATTATGTTTTCACAGACTTTTGTATATTCAGTATTTTCTATGCAAATAAGAAGGCATGATTGCTTTCTACTATCAATTGCAAACACATTTTGGAAGGATTTTGTTTTAATTGAGTGCAAATATCTAGAACCATGTATGGTTCTAGCATTGTATGGGATAGATCTATATAAATATTGGATACTGATAAAGCAAAAAACCCACGATGCTAACAATTCATCAAGGACAATTTTTAATGTTATTTTATATGTTTTAAATAAATATTTAAGACTTGTAAATATTGTTTTTTAAGTCTACAATTAATAAAAATTTCAGAAAAAATGTGTACATACTTGTGCACATCTTTTGAATGTTGATTGTACTCATGTCTTAGATTTGAATGACACCATTCAACAACCTGAGCAGCTGATTGAAATTGATGGATATAATGGTTCATTTTCCACCTTCGAAGTGCTCCTTTCACACATGCTACTGCACGACCGTGCTCTCATTTTCCATGGATAGTCTCCAAGAAATTCCGATGATGTCTAACGTTCGTGCTTTATGAATCCTACATAACCAAAAGAGTGATTGTGAATATTTAAATTGCCTTGCACATCGATTTGACCATATCCAATGTTAATTGAATTCAACTTTACATTTTTTCAGTGACTCATAGAAGACATTTTCAGTACAATGTTGTACAAAATGTGTATCATGTGTACGTATAAAAGTGATATTATTTGATCACATGTCAATTGTAATTCGTGCTTTCTATGCCATCGATATTGTCTTGAGCATGTCTATATAGAATATGGACAGATATAGAAACTTGGTTGCAATGATAGTATTCACTTTATATCTCTTTTTGTGCGGCGAATGTGTAGTTTTATGAAAAATCAACCATAGACACAATTGTTCCCAATTTATTTATGAGACTGTTGGAAATGTAGATCTTCCCATTGTTCTATATGTGAATACTTGGTGTATTTATAATTTTTTTTTCAAATTTCTTCAAAAAATCTATCACACATATTTTATCTTCTCGCAACTCAATTATTTTGGATTTAAGAGCATTTGTAGAACTTGTAGTATAATTGATATATTCATATCTCTTCCAGTCAATGGTTACATTTGACAACAATTGATCATTATCAGTATGATATTTGTAGTGGAATACAACCAGATTTCCACAATGATCACATTTTTTTCCATTGACACATTTCTAGATGCAATAGATTGTTTTAGGAACATTTTTTATGGAAGTAAAAAGGCTGTAACTAGTTGTGATCATTGATGGATATAGTCCTCATATTTAATCTCGATTCCTGGAAATGATTTACTAAGAAAGTTGCCTCTCAATTCATTAGATAGTTTAGTGTGGTTAGATGCCTAATCTTGCATATATTTTGCTTGCATCTCATAAGTTTACAAACAACCTAGTTGATAATTTCATATCCAAAATTTATCCATATAAATTGACCGACGTAAGTGAAAAGGGGATATCTACTCCACTTGTTTATATTGACTGTAGTGCTTGACACGTGTTAGATGTGCTTTCCTAGCAAACGCTTTATGATACTAATGGATTTTATCTTGTTAATTAATTTCCTAGTGTTTGGTGGCCTTGGAAATGTTTACTCTCCAACTCCAAACCAAGTCCCTAAACTTAGTCTAATGTGTGTTTGCTATAAAGTCTGATTGATTTTAATTAAGCGATCGATTTAGTGTTTGTTGTTTAATCTCAAAGATATGGTGTAAAACTTTCTTTTATGATGTTTTCAACTCAATAGTGATGAATCAACCAATGCAATATGTCAAAATAAAAAAAATATTTTCTTTCTATGAGTGATTATTAATCCAATAAAGAGAAAAGAGGTTCTTTTGTTACTCAACAAAAAGCAAAAAAAATTGCAAACTGACCATTCAATGCTCAATGCACACTAACCTCTACTTAATTGATAAATAGAACTTATGTAAATCATGCAATCATTGTTATTTCCTAAGCTTGTTTTGATGAAAGCATCATAACTATGAGATTAGTTTTTCTTTAAAAACGTGTTAAAATGAAAAAAATATCATACTTTTTCAATCCAACCAAGAAATCCTTATGATGATAAAAGACAATCAAACCATGCAATCACTTCAAAATTGATGTTTGTCTTTTGGAAATAATGACAAAAATTTTGGGATATAAAAAATAAAGTCTTTTGTTCTTTCTCTTATTAAATTGAAATGAATGCAAGAAATGTGGTGATTTGAAACAAGATCTTTTAATGGTTCGAGTGAATGTGGTTCATTTTATCAAACACATGCATGTGTTGACTAATGGCAAAGAACTTGGTAAAAACCAACCTAAGCAACTTTGTCTTCAATGAATTCAACATGCAAGGAATAAAATATTATATTTAACTCCTGAGTGCTACATCTAAGTGTAATATAAATAGGCAGAGGAAAAACAACCAAAAAATTCAAAAAACAAGCACAAACAATTACATTTTGGCTTGTTGGTCGCTATTGTTGGTTAGAAAGGAGAAACCAAGCAACATTGGTCGTGGCTTTAGGCTTGATAGGCATGACCAGTCTCTTTTGTTGGAAAGACATGCATGACCAAGGGACCTAAGAGATAAAAAATTGACACAAACACTGAGCAATATTGCTCATACTTGCTTCAAAATTTCTCAAATAGACTACTATGGGAAGATAAGTTAATCTAAGATTTAAAATAGTAAACACCAAAGTAAAACAACCCGATCTAAATAAAGTTCTAGGAATATTCTCTAGTATGGTCGTCAATTCTATTTTGAGGGAAAGAGGTGTAGTGCTAGTAAGAAAAATGCTTTCCTTGGTGAATGGGTTAGGTTCACTGATAGAGAAACACAGAGCGATTATTCATACTTTTCCCCAGATTCTACATGCATTATAATCAAAGTGGTTTTAAGAAGAAAGTTGAGAGCACCTTATTATCGAAGATTTTCCAATGGCTTTGTCAGGATCAAATCCTTGTATTCCAGTTCACTGATCCTAGGTATTGCAAACACACCTATGCACAAATACACAATGAACCTTCCTCATTCCTTTAAAAAAATAATTAATCATGCATAAAGAAACTATGTTATTTATTGCTTAAAAAAAGATAACATGTATCCCAGGGAGAAAAGTGAATTGATTTGTATTAAATATGAAGAAGATAATACTTACAATCCTTTTGGTCATTTCTTATTGTACTCTCCTTCTCCATAATCCGAGTTCCCTCCTTTTTCCTTAGCTTCAATCACAAAGATTTGAAGAATGGAGGCATTTTGCTCTTGGATATATTGCTACTCTTTAGCCTTTTCTCTAACATCGTCCAACCTATGGATCTTCACACTGTAGGTATAATTTACAATTTTTTGACATTAGGTCTAATATGGGTGATGATTCCAAAGTGCATGCTTTGCATGGATTACAAGTCCTTTCCATGCATAATTTGAACTTTCATTAACTCAATGTGCACTTTTTAGTGCTGCTTTTCTTAACTTGGAACCCTAATTTCAATTTTAAGGCTCAATGTGGCAACCTAATAGGTATGGTCGCGCATTTAAGGCCCAATGTTGTGACCAGTGGTCATTATTATTGGGAAAAGTAGTGACCAATCTCTAATTAAGTATAAATTTTATCATTTCAAAGCCAATTTTTGGTGTAGAAAGGGTCTTGTTGTCCACTTCAAGTATTCGTCATCAAGGGTGTTAAATATCATTATAACAACAATATCATTGAACATTATCTCCATACTATTTTCCAAACCTTCACTAATGTTAACTTCTACTAATATCCAAGCCACAGTTTGTTAGGCACTTACCTTGAAAGATTCAACAATACCTGTTGTTTTCCCTAAAACATCACCTATTTCTTTTAGAACTCTAGTAGACCACATTTCCATGGGAAACCATGGCAATTTAACCCATATTTATGTTCTTTTAGCAACCTCCTTGGAATTCTAGATCAAAACGCATTGACCATGGCTTAAGTGATAGGAAGATATTTGATAGGAAGATATTTCCCTGGAACCATATTTTTCCTATAACTCTTTTAGATTCTTCTTTATATTAAAATAGTAGGTCATTCTATCATGTTGTAATAAGATGAAAAATTGGAACCATACCTTTTAGATCCCATCATTGGGAGAATGATATGAGATTTGTCAGCCATAGAAATTTTCAATCAAGGTTTTTCCAGAATATTCCAGGGCTTGATCCACCTTAAAATATTTACCAACACTGTCCTCACTCTTGATTTTTTCTGCTTCACCACTTTCTTCACCCTTTTTACCCTCCATTCCTTAACTCTATCCAAGAAATGACTATCAACTCTTTCACCTTACTAAGGAATTCGAGATCAAGACTCACTCCAATAAAACTAGAATCCCACAAGTAGATCTATACCTTTTAAATATCACCATGACTAATTGAATCTTCCTCTGAGTGATTCGCATTGGGATTGGTTGAAAATATTCCCAAATGGCCCTTCAAGAATCATAAGATGGAGAAATATCTCCTCATTACTCCCTCCTTCAATTCCCTAGATAGAAACTAGCATGCCTTTCACTTTAATCGTAGATCCTTCTCTAGGTGGATACCATTCCAAAGGATCACCATAAAGGTAACTGCTAGGTCCTGAATGGACAAGATAATGACATAGCCTATTCACTTCTAATTATTTTTCTAAATATTTCTATAAGAAATTTCTTCCATTGTTCCCTTTTGAGACGTGACCATGATGTTTACCTAAGAATACAAGATTGGAGGAGTCTTGATGAAAATGGGACAACCCTCTATGGGGTCTTTAGAGTATTCCAAAATTTAATCATACATATCTATTGGACTAGTCTAGCCCTGCAAAAACCCTAGACTTGGGGAAACACCTTTCCACCTTCTCACAGAGGATCCAATGAGAATGTGTAGACCTATTCCTTTGAATTTACCTTTTGGTTTTGTATTATTTTAAGAGACATGACTTAGTATCTTTCTATTCTAACTATGTTGTTGTAGATCATTGTGCATAATTTGTGTGAAGGTTGGTTGATTGGGCTCATTCTGCTTACACTTGTACCATGCTTAAACACACTAGATTGAGACTTTCTCATCTGGAACCCATCTTATCAATTTCATTAGCTCCTATAGTAGATCATCAACCTTGATATTTAGGTGATCACATAGGCTTATACATATTGATATCCTATCCCCACGGATGATTTAGTATGTTCTGCTTGGCTTGAAATGTTCTCCAAATAACATCAAATTTGAGTCCAAAACATCCTACAAAATCGATAGTTTGGTCCATGCATATTCATTGACTTTACCTTAGAAAAATCCTACAAATTGATCATTTGGTTTGTACTATTTTAATCGGCTATAGTCTAAGCATGCTACGTTTTGGACCTTTTCTGATAATTTTTCCAACCATTTTTGTTTGAAATTTGGTCAAAGTTTGAGAAGAATTTTTGGAAATATTGAAAATATAAGTTCTTGAGATTGCACAATCCGGGTGCAATAGGGGAAATGCAATTTCCACAATGATGGTACTATAATAGCGAGAAAAATTCCAAATCGTATAATGTTTAGACTACTTTTAATTAATTGTTGCAACATATTCATTAAATTAAATAGTTTTCTTAATATAATGTCGCCTATTGTCGGGTCCTGGTTATGTGTGAATGTAACCAAGAATGAAATATGCTCATAAATTTTGGTCATTAGAAAAATACTTGGGGGTAAATGTAATTTTTTTTTTTGGTATGTAAGTGGAGATAATGGAACATCTATTGCCCACATCTAGTACTAGGTATGGGATAAATAGAGGGTTCAAGAGCTCATTGATATGCCACGATTCGTAAGGTGTTTGTATTGAAACCACTCTTCGAGTCATTGAGGAATTGTAGGTTCATAAAGAAAGGTCAAGGAGGGAGTTCCACAACTCCCTTTCCTAGGAGGAATATGTAATTAGTTTCCTTAGTATGGATAAAAGCATATCTAGGTTGTGTTCTTCCTAGTTTTTTGTTAGGTGTTATCTTAGTTTCTATTATGTGCTATATTTAGTTGCGGAAATCTTGCTTTATACAGTTTATGTGTGTTTTCAAAATATGGTTTCTTAAATAAATTGTTGGCACATGAGAAAAGCGTAAACAATTTTCACTAGTTAGGAATGTGATCCATGTTCTTCCCTTCGTTAGAAGGTAGTAGCAGTGGAAATGAAGAAGGATCATCGAAAGAACCTAGACTCAACCAGTTATTTTGGTATCTATGGGGATGATGGTCACATCCCCTTGGATGGCTGAGTGATTTATTCACTACACCATCTAGATTTGTTCCCATGGGATGAAGAATGTGGTATTTTCTCTTAGATTTGCTTTATGATCGAGGGATTGAGGATGGTGTGGCTACATATCTATATTATATGGATTGAACACTATTGATCTCCATTTTTATTGGATAGATGAAGGTTTGGGAAATGATCTATGGGGTTTTGATATGATATTGTGCACATATATGGTTGTTTCACACAACTTCAATGCACTTACATAGATGGAGTGCTTCCATTGTCTTTCAAGTCTATTTTAAAGTGTGAACATGATGATCGAAGGTTAATACTTTCTCAAGATTTGCGAAGCATGTGGTTGTGCCATACTTTTTCTATCGCTGCACTTTGGGTATGGCTACTAGATTTGGAAAATGAAGTCTATGCTAATGCTAATGCAAAGTCACTTGATTATCGAGGGTTTTGAGACATGTTTTTATATTGATTGTAATACCCCCCAACTTTGAGTTGGAATGTATTTAATCAAAATTATGTAAATGATGTAAATAAGCTCGTATGGATTCCTAATGTGGAGCTCAAGGCCAAGGCCTGACTAGTGAATGGCTAGGCATGTATAATGTACATATATTTTGATTTTGACCGTATGGTTGTCTTATCATGCCAATTTGAAATCTATGTAAATATTATGATGAAAATTAATAAAATGGTCCAAGATGTCTGTGTAAAGAATACTAGAGGGGATATGATTCCACTAGAGGGGAAGAGGAAAGGGGGGCCTATGGGAAACCAAATCCTTTGTTGCCATGTGTCAACCTTAGAAATCATCCAAATTCTTCCATGTGCTTTAAATGAGCCAATTACCTTCTCTTGACTATTAAACCCAATTATTGAATACATATGTGATGTTGGTGGGAAAAGTAACTTCATGCAATTATTGAGGCATGAGGATTGTGAAAGTTACATCAGTTTCCATGAGTCCTTTCTTCTATGGTCAGAAGCTATGTCAGTTGTCTTTTCACCATTATCTCATAACCCTTGGAGTCAACACTCATTCCATCATTCTCTCATGCAGATTTTCCTACACTACGTAGAGTTTTCCTGTGGCTATTCATGACCATTACTAGACTGCTTTTAACCCATAACTTTGATATTGGAGAGAGAGCCGTGAATATGAAGGGAAAATAGATGGCTGTAGGTGAGCATAGAGGTTGGGCAATCTAAGAACCTTACCCATTGTGTTTTTCTATTTTTGGATGCTTGAGAAGCCATGAATTAATGTTGCAGGAGGTTCTACAATAGCATACAATAGGTTGGATTCTTATTGCACACACTGGTAATCATTGTAAGGGTTGGATTTCTTGAGGGAACTGTGGATTAGTGAAAGGAAATTCCTTTTTTATGTTGTGTGGGGGAAGTTGGAAGGATTTCCAAGGCTGTGATTGCTTAGTGGGATCCTTCTAGAGCTCTCTATGAGTTTTTGGCTAAGCATATGAGCATAATGGGTTGTGGGATGAGAGAGAGAAACCTGTAGGTGTTTCCTTCATCCTGGTGGCCTCATAGCCCAGCTTGGGGGTGGCCTCTCAACAGAAAAAATATATGCTAGACAGAGTGCCTACTGTTGGGTGGAAAACCGCTCTTACACAACTAGTTATTTGGATATTCTTTGTTTAAAGATAAGTATTCGTTTGTATCTGATGTGCAATGATTTTATTTATGTGCCTGTGATAATTATGCTTGAAATTGCATGTGTTGTGTGTGGATGTATTTTATTTCCACCGTGTATTTTTATCAGGCATATACACACATATTTTTCAATAAGATGAATTCGTAACATGGATATGGGGTGAAATTTAGAGACCCCAATTTAGTTAATGTCCCCTTCGCTGGTTGAATTGGGTGAAGGGGACATTACATTGATCTTGCTCAACCATTGGTGATGCATCTCTGCTATGTATTATGGATGGATGGAACATGTGCTAGCATGAATGGTCTGGATTTTTCACATGGAAGCATAGGAGTATGGATCGTTTGTTTCTTTGTTAACCATTAATTGGTCTTCTCAGTTGCTTTGACTACTTCTCGGTTTGGTGGTTTAGCTTTGGAGGTACATTGGAACCTCATATCTGTTGTTGACGATTGAACAGTAGAAAACCAACGGTTTTTGAGTAGCAGGTTACCAATTATGAGTACATCTGAACAATGAGAGTCATGCAACTGAGTTAGTGGATAGATAATTAGATTAGGATAGCTATAGGATAGATGCAATTTTGATAGACTATTAATCCAAGTCAACCTTGTATGAACCCTCAATTCCTAGTAGACTAGGTGGTTGCTCAGGATAGTATTTGAGGCATTCTGATAAGATGGGTTGATGTCCATAGGGAGATGCGTGATATAGGGTGCCAATATGAGAAATTCGTGATAGGTTTGAGGAGGTTGTGGTCGAGTGAGGAGCCTACACCAGGGAATAGGTTGTGAAGGTTGTGGTTGATTGAGGAGGCTCGCTAGAGTGAAGAGGTTCAAGAAGAGTGAACAGTTTGAGGAGCTAGCCAGAGAGAAGAGGTTGCAATGAAGCTACACCAAGTGAGGAGGCTATGCCTAAAGGATGATGAAGTAGCATAGATGATAAATAGTTGAACATTTGCATGTAGATATGATTCCAGATCTGTAGACTTGAGGGCGAGTCAAGCAATAATGGTGGGGGATTGTTGGGTCCCTATTGTGTATGAATGCAATCAAGAAGTAATTATGCTCATAAATTGTGGTAATTGATTAATTAGTCGAGTAGTTAAACGTAATAATCGAAAAATACTGCGGATAAATGTAAAAGGTGTTTTTTTGATGTAAGTGGAGATAGTAAGGTATGGGATAAATAGAGGGTTTGAAAGGTCATTAAGATGTCATGTTTTCTAAGAATCATTAAGATGTCATGTTTTCTAAGAAGTTTGTATTGAAATCCCTCTCCAAATCATTAAGGAGTTAAGAGTTTGGCAAATGCTTATGTGTTAACTTAGTTGTTATTATATATTGCACTTAGAAATATTGTTTTATACAATTTATTTGTGTTTTCATAATAAGTTTCTTAAGAGAAAAGTGTTAACACTTATAATTCTAAATGAAAAAAATTGTTTCCCACAATTAACATATTTAAACCCACAAAATATACTTTAGAAGATCTTTCTTAATCCTATAATTTTTAAATGACTTCATATAATGTATTTATATTAATATAATTTCATTCTCACACGGAACTTCATATGACACCACTTTAATTTTAATTTGGAAAATGTATTTTTACGTTGGGTTAAAAAATTTCAAGTGTCTAGTAAATTTCCGTGTTCAAAAAAAATTGTCCAAAAAATTCCGTAGTCAACCCTTTTTTGCATGGTCAGTTTTTTTTTTTTTTTTTCCAGAAATTCTGCCTCAATAGTAGGTTGATAAAACCCGAATTTATTGAATTCTACATTATAGGCTCTTAACTTCAAACCTAGCTCAACCCTAAAGAAACCTGTCACCTACCTTTTCGTCATTTTCGTTTTCCTGAAGAAACTGATGGTAGGGTTCCAGACTCCAAACAATTAGGTTATATAGTTGAATACAGAACGCCATGCCGTTACATACACGACATTTCAGGCGATCTTGGTGGGAGCGTTAAATAAATTATATTTTCGATATCAACTTTTCTGGCATCGTAGCCAGTAGTTTTTTTTGTTAGTTGATCGCGTCGTTTTAATGAATGTGTTTTCTCTGGGGTGGTTGGAGTTGGATTTGAAATTGCAGAATAGAATGTTGGAAGGATAATGATTCGTTATTCATTTTAATAAAATTAGAAGAATTTTTTGTTTGTACGATACAATTATGGAAAGTTTGAATGGTTTATTAAGTTGTTTTATTTTATTTTTTATTTGCGAGTACAACACTCAATCACTTAAGTAACTCACGAAATTTTTTTCTGCTTGAAATTACAACACTTAACCACTTGAACTACTAACCCACCTAATTTTTTAATAAAATACTTTAAACATTACATAATTTGTTTTTTTTTCTTCTAATTATTACTATTATTATTATTGAAATCTTACTCTAAAATTAAATTAGGTAAATTACAATTTTCCTATGTTCTTAAATATATATAAATTTAATATACAATCTATATTTAACATTTCACAAATCCTTCACAATATTTAGTAAATTTTGAAAAATAATAATAAATAAAGCAATTCCATGATCGTTTTTGCTATGGAGTTGAATAGTTGTATCGTCCACGACTCTATTATGTGCCAGTATATATATGTGCCTCTCCATGGCTAGCCCAGGTCACTTTTGCGTGCTGTACAGCCTTTAGAGTGTTGTAGAGCTTCAGAATCCAGATACATTGCTGGGCAAGTTTGAAATTTGAAATGTCTTCCTGCATGGAATCAGACCTCTTCTTTCACTCTAGAAAGATCACGTTGTCAAGGGGATTGAAATTTTACAGTTACATGCAATGATTTTGGATTTCTTACCCACGTTAAATTATAAAATGGAGTGACGTGCGTCGTAGAATTTGAGAGTTTATGTGTACATTTGAATATCTAGGCTCGTTCAAGATTTGTTGGTTGCATCATGGTCATAGATTTAATGCACTTTGAGTCACTTTAATGTTGATAGTTTCATAGGTCAAGCTTATATATCTCTTTTTTTAAGTGAATGTTTTATGAATTAGCATAAATTCATTTTAAATTTAGATTTATCAAATACACCTCAACATGTATACATTAATAAAAAAAATTACACCTCAACATGTTTGATCTTTTTAGGTTTTCTAGGTTTAAGATGAAATCAATATATTAATATTTTCTTTGTTTAAGTCAACATAATTTGCATTTTTAATTCTTTTTTAATGGGAACGACATGTTAGATAAATTTACACAACTTTAGGAGTTAGTTGTGAGGACTATAGAGCACCTCGTTACTCTCTTGCAATTAAAAACTTAGCATCACAAGCAAAAACTCAACATATAACATCCACCACAAAATGGTACAACGTATTTATAACAGTAGATGTTTTAAAAGGCTTAAAAACAACATTTAACAACAACAAACTTCATCTATGAAGGAGGGTCTTGATTGTTGGATCCCCAAGAACCTCCATCCATGACAATATATCACAAGAGAAAACCAGTTTAGGCTAGTGAAATTATTCAAGATGCTGAGAAGTATGGAGCTCCAGAAGGCTCGACAAGAGAAAGCAAGAGGCCAGAGCCATTTTCCAGTTATGTGGCTTTGATGTGTGATCTTGTAGACAAAGAACCTACTTGCTTCGAAGAGGCCATTCAAAAAAAAAAAGAACAGGTAGAAGCTACGACGAAAGAATACAAGTCAATAATGAAGAATGATGTGTAGGACATAGTTCCCAAACCAGAAGGTAAAAGTGTGGTATCTTCCAAATGGATATACAATATAAAACATGTTGCAAATGGAAGTATTGAGAAATACAAATCTAGGTTTGTGGAGCTCAAAAGGATTGGATGAATCAGTTAAACGAGCTTGATGAGAAGCGTGCAATTGCTGTACATCAAACTTCAGTAATTCAACAACAACGTTCTAGGTGGCACGATCGATTTATTAAGAAGAAGATGTTTCATGAAGGAGATTGGGATTTACTGTATGATTCACAATTCAAGAAGGACTTCAAAGGTAAATTCCGCACCATGTGGTTGGGACCAGACATAGTGGAAACAATATTTGATAATGGGACCGTTCGATTGACCACAATTGATGAATAGCAGATACCCCTATTTTCCAATGGTCATCAACTGCAACTCTATCATAAGCCACTCTCGAAAGATGCATTTGCTTCTCGCGTTGCTTCTGATTCAAACTGTTAATTGGTAGAAGAACATGAGTCCCCCCCTGTTTCCTCAACTCTTTAATCTTTTGCGCATTTTCCACAAAATTGTACAAAATAAACTTGTTTAATTTCAATTTGATTTTATTTGTTTGTTAGATTGCTTGACGATTTTTGTTAGTTTAGTTTGATTGGTTTGTTTACAAGAATTGTGTGCAGGGATATATGTGAAGGAACTAATTAAGAAAGAGCAATCATATTGGGCCAATCGATTGTAGGAACTATGGGTGGTCCTTTCCAATTGCTTAACATCCCTTTAAAAAGACCGGTGAAGGAAATTTTTGATTTCTGTCAAGGCCATTGAAATTCATCCAGACGCTATTGAAAATTTTTCTTCAGCTAAAACTCCTCCAATTTATCCACTTTTTTTTGAAACTCTGCCAATTTCTCTATCGAAACTCCGCTAATTTCTCTGCAAAAACTCCGCCAATTTATCCACTTTTTGCTGAAACTCCGCCAATTTCTCCACTTTTTGGTAAAACTCCGCCAATTTCTATGCCGAAACTCCACTGATTTCTCCGTAGAAACTCCGCCAATTTCTTTCTTCGCTGAAACTCCACCAATCTTCTCCGTTTTCAGCCCATACCATTCATGAAATTCATCATCTTTCCTCGTGACCAATCAAAACCTGTTTGCAATTTTATTTGAAGAAGATTTCGATGGTTGGCAGCAATCTTAATCTGCTAGTTTGATAATCAGTACCATTTCTGCTACATTTCTCTAAAGAGAATGCCAAAAATTTGCCACATTTTCCACTCACTGATACAATTAATTCTTACCTGGACACTCTCATTTTTCTTATTGGTCGAGGGCCTACACGTTTTATGAAGCCATGTGATGAAGGACACCTTCATTAATAGATTTGACAACAAAATTGGGCCATTCAGATTGCTGACAATCTGTCACGGGAAGTGCTAAGGTACAGATCCTAACCGCGAGTATGACTAGGCATGAATTGACAAGTAATTATGATTATACCACCTTCGCTGATCCTTGTCAGCAATTTTTAGCCAACCTTTCCAGCTGGAGGGACATATCACCACATTCTCTTGGACTTATTAACCACCGCTGTCTCGTCCAATCCATGCAACGAATTTTCCCATGACCCTATTCAATAATTATACCACCTTTCTAAAAATAGCTAACGAAATTTCCCATTGTTCACTGATGTTCCTGCATGCTGCAACTCCGATATCCAAATTTGGAAAATATTTCCTGCACCATTGAGATTGCTAAAGAAGAACATCATGGGAGGCTTTACAGTTCGACATGAACCAGAAACAATGGATTCCTTGCGCCATAACATAGAGGTTTCAGAATTTTAGAGGAAGTGGGATGTATAACTTATTTTGAGAGATTTAATGGGTTCAATGAGGATACTGTATTACATTTCGCACATAATTTGATGGAATATCATTCAGAGGTTGGGGGATTAACTATTGAAGTCTCTGAACAAGTTATAGCAAAGGTGACTGTTTTTCCTGGTGCCAGGAGGAGATGGTTGGGCCGAAAGGTACCCGTTCCAAATGCAAAAGAAGACTTTCTCGTAGTAGGAGAGAATGTTCGACCGAGGGGACAAGGGAAAACATTGGAATCCTTACCTCGCCCTTGGGATCAGGTTGCAGTATTCCTGAAAAAGTACATTACCTATGAAGGTACGTACCAAGTTGTTTATACTTATGACTTTGTTTTACTGTCTCATCTGCATCATGGCACACTGATCAATATACCCTATTACCTTTTGAGGTCTCTGCAAAATATGGCACATTATGTGAGAAGACATCACTCTCCCAAAGCTTCTGTTACCAAACACGACCTCATTAAATTAATAATATTAAGGGCACTAGATGTTGTAGAGATTTCTTCCTACGGGTAAGAAGAAGCCCTCTTAGGATAAAGCAAGATAGACTGACTCTATACTAAGACAAAAATGAAACAAATGCGATCTTGAATCCTAGATTAAACAAGTATTTCAGAGTTTCTGTATTGAAGAGAGTGAGAGAAAGCAACTTACCTTTCACTCTTGATGTTTGTCCCGCTCGTCGTTCAGATCCCAAAGTCCTCGCGATGAACCTGTTAAGATCAGACAATGCACAAGCATATACAATTCTCCAAGATCTCTGAATCACAACTTAGAATCCAAATATAGCTAGATACAAATCATGAAATTGAAACAAAATCAACACACATGAGTTGGGAAACAAGACAAGTTAACTTTATTACAACTTGAATATGCTTACAATGGTTGCTTGATGTCCAAGCCAACTTTCAACTCCAAGTCCTTCCTCTAGATATCTCTGCAAAAGTCTCAAGATCATAGGTTGGATTCCCCAAAAGTCCTCCCTTTGACCCATGGAAGGCATCTCCTTTATAGTGTTTGGAAGGGTTAACCAAAAGGAGAGTAAAATGGATCTAATGAGTGTTTAGTGGATCAGGCTTACTAAAAAGAGAGAGGGGTTGGGATCGAATCAAAGTTGGTAATCCCAAGAAAATCTCTCGAAAGGTGAGATCCAAGATCCATGGAAAAAAGGCTAAAACAAGATTGTCGCGCCCCTGAGTCTGAGCATAACGCGACATTTTCGCGCCCCAGGGTCTGAGCATAGTGTGACAACCCTAATTGTTGCTACCCAATAGATGTGCAAAGTGCGACAATGTATGCAGATTGGGTTAGTTTGGGTGACACGTGGAAGATAAGATGTTGTCTTCGGTATTCAGGAAATAGAATTCACTCCTGGGTGTCCAGATGAGACCAAGGAGGGTTCCAGTAATGTATAATGATCATTAGAGGGAAGTGTCGTTTAGGTCACTTAGTGTAAGGATGCAACACTAGGCGGCACTAGGGTTTAGTGTGTAATATTGAGGTATAATAGATGCCCCCTAAAGTGTGAGGTCAGAAGAGACTGATGGCCGAAAGACTTTACAAGCACCATGCACGATGTCGACTCTCGAGGTTCTCCAACACTGCCCCATGTAGAGCAGGACCTTACTTTCAGCACTGGGGGCAGTGGACCCGGATACTTCTAACATGATTATGTTTAACGTGGAATATTTTAAACCTAGGATTTCTCACCAGTTAGCCTTCCAGATCCAAACCAAGATCCGTGGAAACAACATTCATCGCACTGTCTTAGACGAAGGTGCTTCCACGTCGATCATGTCCTTAACTTGTTGGAGAGCCATAGGATCACCTGAAGTTACACCTTCTCCCACTACTCTCAAATCGTTTGACGGACATGGTTTTCAACCATATGGACTCATTCCTGCGATTGGCGTTGAACTAGGGGGAAAGACAATATCTATACACATCGAAGTCGTAGATGCACCATTAGATTATAACCTGCTACTCGGTTGGAATTGGTTCTACGCCATGACCGCCGTTGCATCTTCCGTCTTTCGACTCGTACAATTTCCTCATCAAAGGAAAATTGCCACTATAGATCAGTTAGACTTCTGTACTCCAGACATTCATTCGAACTCCACCCACAATGTCCCGTTGCTAGGTCAGTCCCAGTACCGCTTCGAAGATGTTGGCGTTGGTCTTATGAAGGATTCCTCCCTCATCGGAGTATTCCCGGAGCTCAGATCCCCTATACATGCCATCAACATGATATCGTCAAGTATCACCCCATCCACTGGATCTGCTGATTCTTGGGTGATACCGGGTCTTACAGAGCTTGAAACCTACAGCACTTCCACGCCTTTAAACAGGAACCTTGGAACTTATAAGGCGATCCAGTCAGCCACAGATTGGGTTGACTCTACTACGCATCACGCTGTGGCACAACTCTCGTCTAAGGCTGGCCCCATCGTCGACACTTATCGGTCCTCTCACACTGATTTTTCCTTCCGATGAGTCGATTATGGAGGTTATGTGCGTCAATGAACCACCTCGGGAAGATTACCATCATCGGTCTTCTTTCCCTACCTTACAGGTGATCGAGCAAGACACCAAATCCAACAGTTCACTTGAAATTGTTAAACCCAAGTTTCCCACTTCATTCGACGATATATTATCCGAAGGAAACTTGGACAACATCATGGAAACTACTCCTATTAACATTTCAGTGAAACCTGGTGTCATGGAAAATATTCATATAGGCAAGACATGTACTCCCACCGAGGTGGAGTTCTATACTGCCTTATTCAAATAATTTCGCGACGTTTTCGCTTGGAGTTATGAAGAAATGCCAGGAATAAACCCTTCCATCGTGGTCCACGAGATCCAAACTTTTCCTGGTGCCCGACCAGTTCGACAGAAACTCCAGCCCGTTCATCCCCACAAGGCAGCGACTATCAAAGAAGAAATTGAAAAACTTATGCGTGCTGGTTTTATTTATCCTGTCCCGTTGACCAAATTGGTGTCTAATATCATTCCCGTGGCAAAGAAATAGGGTATGATTTTAGAGTCTGTGTCGATTACCGAGATTTGAACAAAGCCTGTCCAAAAGACAACTATCCAACTCCGTTTATTGACCAGATTATTGACAATTGTGCCGGGAGTGTCATCTTTTCATTCATGGATGGCTTCTCTGGTTATAATCAGATAGAGATACTCCTTGCCGACTAGCATAAAACAACCTTCATTTGCCCATGGGGGACCTTTGTGTACCGAAAGCTACCCTTTGGCCTCAAGAATGCCGGGGAAACTTTTCAACGGGTGATGTCATATGCATTTCATGACATTAAACATATTGTAGAACCATATATTGATGACCTACCCGCCCATTCTCAAGCTTAGGATGATCACCCAGATCATTTAAGCGCCATCTTTTCCAGGTGTCGCCACTACAATATTCGTTTAAATACACACAAGTGCGTCTTTTGTGTCGAAGCCGGAAAAATATTGGGATTCATAATCTCCAAGGACGGTATACGTTTAGACCCAACGAAGGTAGAAGCCATTCTAGCTCTGCCTTCACCCACGGACATACCAGCACTTCAAAGTTTGCATGGGCATGCAAACTTTCTACGCCATTTCATGTGCAATTTTGCCGAGATCACCAAAGGCTACATGAGGCTTCTGAAAAAGAACATTCCCTTTTTCGGGGACGACGAAGCCCAACGATCTTTTGATAATCTAAAAGCAGCCCTCACGAAGGATCCTGTAATTCAACCCCCTAGTTACACACGACATTACATCTTATATCTCCCAGCTTCCACTTACACCATTGGCATGGTGTTATTCCAGGAAGATGCCAACGACATCGAACATGTAGTTTATTATCTTAGTAAGAGTCTCCTCGACTCCAAAACCTGCTACTTGCATGTTGAAAAGCTGGCTCTGGCTATAGTTTTTGCTATCCAGAGGTTCCACCATTACATTCTACTCCACCAGACCACTGTCATCGCTGATTTCAATCCAATGTATTACATCCTCACACGCCAAGTGCTTGGGGGAAAATACTCTCGTTGGATTGTTTTCCTTCAAGAGTTCGACTTGGAATTTGCTAAAGAAAAATACAAGAAATCTTTGGTCTTCGCAGAGCTGATTTGTACTTTGCCCCGTGTCACTTAGCAACCAGAGCCCATCGATTCTCTCCCTGATGAATCGTTGTTCCTCATTGGAACGTCTGATCCGTGGTATGGGGATATCATACTCTATATCCAAACCCAACGTTTTCGACCTGAACTCAACCGCGATGAACATCGACGGATCCGACATCATGCCAAGTACTACCTCATCATCAACGATACCCTTTATTGTCGTGGTGTCGATACCGTTCTTTGACGTTGTTTAACTTTGGACGAGGCTGAACACGTTCTTAATGACTGCCACTCAGGAGCATTTGGTGGTCATCTCTCTGGGATAGCTAGGACCCAGAAGATTCTATGAGCGGGATATTTTTGGTCCTCGATTTTCAAAGTCTGCATTGAAACGGTCAAGAAATGTCCACCCTGTCAATTTTTCCATAGTAAGAAACAATCGCATCCTGCTCCACTTCACCCTGTTGTTGCCGTCGGCCCCTTCGCCAAATGGGGCATCGATTTCACGCATTGTAAGCCCACTTCAGTCGGGGGGCATAGCTATGTCATAATAGCTGTTGATTATTTCACAAAATGGGCTGAAGCGATGCCTACTTTTGCGGAAGACGGTAAAACAACAGCGCAATTCATATTCAACCACATCATAGCTAGGTTCGGAGTTCCGCAGTCTATTGTGACTGATCGTGGTTCCCACATTAGGAACCATATGATTGAAGAATTGAGTGCCAAGTTGGGTTTTCGTCATGAAAACTCAACCCCATACTACCCATAGGCCAACGGCCAAGTCGAAGCCATAAACAAAGTTTTGAAGCACATGATTCATCGCATTGTGGGTACTCATAAGTCCAATTGGCACTTAGCTCTCTTTTCAGCATTATGGGCCTACCAAACCTCAGTGAAAAGTGCTACCGGGTTCACACCATTCCAACTGGTGTATGGCCTGGAATCCATTTTTCCAATTGAATGTGAAATTCCATCACTGAAGATAGCCGTAGAGCTACTTCCCAATACAACTTCTGAAGAGGAACGGTTTCTGTATTTAGCCAAGCTAGATGAAACCCGCCACGACGCTTCTTTAGCTAACGAAACCCACAAAAAACACGTCAAATCACAGTATGACAAATCCGTTCAACCTCGTATTTTTAATGAAGGTGACCTTGTACTCACATACGATCAAATGCATGACAAACTAGGAAAATGCGAGCTAGAGTCGATGTGGTACAGTCCCTTCATTATAAAACGTGTATTGGAAAAAGGAGCTTATGATCTTGTCAACTGTGATGGTACACCTTTGGTGCGGCCCCGCAACGGGATGTACCTAAAACGTTTCTACGCGTAGGTTTATCATGCGGGAGACATCTTGTACATAATGTACTTAGCTCGTTTTCAGTCATTTCTTTTGTGTGTGTGTGCATGGATTTTATTTCATGTATCCTCATTTACCTTGACTTGCGCTTCTACGCGTAGATGTCTTCCTACTACGGATTCGCGGATGGTGCTAGCCGACACACCTAGAACCTTGCTTCCGTAGCATGGGTTGTCTATTCTCCCGCTGACGAGTTGGTATCCTCAGGAGGCACTTGCTTGGGCCCCGCAACCAACAACATTGCAGAGTACCATGCAGTCATCAGACTCTTAACTGAAGTTGCTTCCCTTGGAATCTACTCCTTATCAGTCATCGGACTCTTAACTAGAGTAGAGACCTAAATCATGGATGCAATTCGTTGTTGGAGCTAATGTAAACCATTTGGCCGTGAAAGAAATTGATAGTGAAATTAAAGAGGAGGATGAGCGAAGCCTTCCAGATAGAGAAAGGGATGATAGGGAACAATGAGGAGTAGAGATTGATCAAGATGTGAATATGGTGGAAGTTGTGATTGTGGAGGGTTCTCAAAATATAAACCCTCAGGAGCCGATTGGAATCCCATCTCGACAGACCGACAGTTACTGAAATTTTTCAGGGAGTCGATGAAGAATGTAATATAGAGAAACCTTTTGAAGAACCCGGGGCTCATGTTGACGGGGGTTTTCCTCTCATAGATGATGAGTTGAGAATAATCCCCAAAATTCCTCATGAAACCGATAAAGAACATGCATTGGGAGGAATTTCGACAGAATTCAGTGAAAAAGGAATGATGGAGGGGATTGAGAGTCCGACAGAAGTGACTGAGGAGACTGGACCTTCTGATAAACATGAATAAAGTAGAGGATTAAAGGAGAATCATCAAGAAAGGATAATCCTCCTCTTCATATTCCAGAAGAAGTCAAAATACTCACGGAGGGCTTCAATTCCCCTGTGCCACGTATAAATAAGAAGAGATCGTGTACCCAAGTCCAATCACTCTGTCCATTAAAAAGAATGAGGACTCGAGCTTCTGTTGCAGAAGAGGCAGTACAAGTGCACAAGGTAGATATTTAAATTTCAATTTTAAAACCTCGGTCACCCCCTGTAACCCAAGAACCAAAGGGTGTAGATATACAACAAGGGGTTGCTCCTAAAACACAAGAACCGGGAAGTAGCTCAACTCCAATTTCGAGGCCTGCCGATCCACAAGAACCTACTGCAAGAGATGGTCAAGTTCAATTGGAGACTCTGCTCTTAGAAAATGACCCATTGAAACAGGAGGTGCAGGTACTCAGAGAGGAACTGCAAGTGTTGAAGGAGATGCTAAAGAGTTAGGCAAATCATAGATTGAACACACTGGCTGAAGTTGCTAATCGGATGGGAATCCTACCCTCTATTTCAGAAGATGTTGAGAATGATGAGTACATGTGCCCAAAATGTGGGGATATTTTCAATAATGCATGGTACAAGGTCACTCTCATGGAACTTTCATCCTGGAGACTCATGTAATTGAAACAAGAAAGGGCTGAAATAGTACAAGCATAGTCAATGGTGGGTGATGTGCAGAATCAGAACATGGAAACAACTCCTTTAAACATTGACGAGCAAGAACTATTGGGTACATATATTGAGGATATTATTACGTGAGAGGTGTTGAAACCTGACCTGAGAATACAAGAATAAAGGGAAGAGTTTCCTCAATAGATAAGGGTCGCTGAAACACAAGAACCAATGACCCAAGAAGAAGCCACTGCAACACAAGAACTAGTGGCACTAGAAGAAGTCGCTGAGGTTCCAAAGATGGTGGGATAGAAATACGCTGTTGAAACACAAAGTTTAGTTGTTGTAACATAAGAACCAATAACTCGGGACCAAAATCCATCCGGGGAGGACAATGATGATACAAAGTCTCAGGATCCCTCATAGATTATTGAATTGGACAAAGAAGATGAAAAGGCCCAGGTGGTAGCAGATGACATTTCTCTATTGAAAGCTCAGATAAATAAATGGAAATACCAGGATACCCTATGTGAAGAGGGGATGATTCCTCTGCCTACACATAGGAATGTCATTAAGGAACTCAGAGAGAAATGGAATGAAGCACTAATTTTTCAAGGGTTTCACTGGGAAAAATTGCAAGAAGAGTTGAAGGAACTAAAGAAGTTTAAGGCCATGAAGCAAGATAAGGAGAAAATGTATGCACTATTCCAAGATATACTAAGTTGCAGGGGCCCATCACTTTCTTATTCAATTTTACTATATGAACAATTGACCCTTTTTAAGATAAAGGCTCTTAAGGAAGGGAGGACCCATCAGTTCGTTACAACTTCTCAATTCTTGGACACTCTTGCTCAAAGTGATTTTTCTGAACAAAATTTATTATGTGAATTATATTTAGATGAGTTAGGCTGCTTAATGGACCTTCGGTTTGATATTGTTCCTTACATAGGGGATGTACATCTAAGGGCGTTTAATTCCTTTGTCACTAACCAGATGAATTGGTGGAATGCCTCTCAGACCATTCAAAGAAATGAGGATAGTTCTACTCCGTGGATCTAGGGCGAACCACAATCTCTTGTTGCCATTATTGATAGACATAAATAATACCTCTCTTCTTCACAAAGGGATACTCAGATAACAACACTTCAGCATGATGTTATATAAACATGTGTAAAGATCATATCACAGCAAGAGCCTTATGCATTAGAAGGAAGTAAGTACAGATGGGAAATTTCTTCTGAGATTATTAGAACAAGGGATCCTTACTGTTTTGAAAATTTCAAATATGCCTTATCTCGAGTTCCCGAGTATGTCAAGTAAATTCAGACTTGTGGACCGAATTGAATGGGATTGAGATTTAGATTCCCACTTATATGGTTTCCTGAAAAGAAGTACAAGATCATATATAAGTTGACTAAAAAGGCAGAGAAGAAGTGTTGGGAAGAACTAGTTGCTTGCAAGGGGTACATAAACAAAGGATATAAGCATGAATCTTCCTTCAATCTCACCAAATTTCATAGGAGAAGTTTTGACCCAGATTCAGATTCAGATTTACTGGAAGTTGTTGCATGAGGACATGTAATTGCACAGCTGGGGGGAGATGTTGGGTGCCAAAAATGACCCTTTTTGCTTACTTTTCCTATGACCCTTTTACCCTGCTTCTCATTATTATTATTATAGCCAAGTTGTTGTCTGTTATGAATAAAATAATAATAATAATAAACACCCATATATATATATATATATATATATATATTGATGTTTATTATTATTATTATTTTATTCATAACATTATCTTCCCTAAGGAAAAGGATGATATTGAGCAGGTATAATTCATTATTACTTTGTTATATAAATGCTTAAAGTTTACCTGTGTTTATGGATTTTGTTTCCTAAATATGCTAACTTGTGACAGATTAATGAAAGCAGTTGAGACTACAGGGAATTCGGGTGTATTAGCCAACTGACACACGTAGACGAAAGAGTATGTGGCAAGAATTTCCACCTTCTTAGGGCTCCGGTTTGGGTCATAGCAGAAGCATCTTAAATTACTCACCTACGCGGCTGGATGGAAATCGTTTGGTATTGGATCAGTTCAATCTGTTGAGATTAGAGATGTTTATGAAACAAATTTTATCTTAATGTAATAATGAACGTAATTGTTTCTATTTTTTGATATTAATTTGACAGTCCGAGGATCTTCGATCCTCATGGCTATCCGAATTTGAAGGATCTGAAATGTTTATCTTAGTATTTAAAAGAGGACGAGGTTGTTTGCAAGCATCTAAGCTTATCTGGAGGTTTATCTGGGGGAATTATAACAAGAGTGGAAGAACTCTGTATCTGAATTTTGTTCCTATCAATGAAATTGGTAGTATTTTCCCGTTCTTCTGATTACTGGTTCCTTGTAGTGTGTAAAGGCATATTTGTTAGAAGGCAAGGGCCCACCTTCTCTCAGATTTTCCCAATTAGATAGTTATTTAATTTCCTTTAATTTTCCTTGGTGTGGAATTGCAGTTACATTTAATTTCGAGTTGTTGAAATAGTGTGATTACTTAGGGTGTGATTATTTATTTACAACTCTTATCATTCTGCTAAAATAGTTGATTAAATAGAAGCGTGGCTTGCTGAAACAGTCGAATGCAGAACATGTGATTTCCCTTTTTAAAGTGTGTTATTGGATCGCATAATTATTGGTGATACACCTGTGCTCTGTCACTGAATTTCATTGCCGTTTGTTTCCTTTCATGAACTGCTGAAACTTGTAGAACAATGTGTGGCTTTGTTTGAGCAAGAGAATTGATTCTTACGATTGAATGCTGCAACTGTAGAACAAATTCTTCTATTTCTTGCAATATTAATTTAGGATTTAACTTCTCTCAAAAGTAAATTATCCATTGTATTCTTGAGCAGTTATTTTCAGCATTGATGTAATTTGAAGGGTGATTTTATGATGATGAATTCCTTTGATTCTTGAAGATTGAATTAGCAGTTGAAGTTGGATTGATCAATGAGAAGAGTGTAGACTTAATAAATAGGGTGCAAGGTATTCCTTGAATGAATTGGGTGAGTTATAGTTGATTAATCAGTTACTGAGTGTTTATGCATATATTTTTCTTGATTGCCTTTGAAATAACCATAATTCCCCGGGTTGACAATTTATATTGAGCACTTTGTTTGTGAATTAATTAAGAAATTAAAGTGACCAACAATAATATTTTTCTTGATGGCTGATTCTGAGAATATTTGAATAACTCTTAGCCTTTTCTATACTTTTCTTTTCTAGTAGCCTAGATCTTTCACTTTCTTCAATGCTCTTCTTGAACGCTGGATTTGTCTTCAAATGACTAGTTGTCTTGTCCAAATATTCCATTAGAGAAAGGATTTCAAGTTATTTCTATTGACAAATTTCCTTATTCTCTTCAAGTTGAATTGTTAGTTCTTCTTCAACTTTCTTAGCCTCTTCTATCTGACTTTTGAGACCAACAATGGTCCTTTTAGATTCTTTAATACTCTCTTCCATCTGTCCTTTTGAATTCTGATCATCCTTATGATTTTTCTGTAGTTGACCCTTTAGTAACTGATTCTCATTAGTAATATTTTTAATTTCTATGTTTTCCACACTCAAATTCTTCAATTCTTTCTTTAAGGAGCCAATTTCAACTTCTTGTGCTTGACAAGAATTTCCTTTCTTTTACATGCTTCCTCCTTCTATTTAGTTGAGTTGATAATGTTTCTTTAGTCTTCTTACACTCTTTAACTAGCATTGTATTCTCTTCTTGATACTTATGCAGTTGTTCCATTAGCATCTTGTTCTTCTTTATTTCTTTCGTCAATACATCTAGGGTGCTAATCAATTATGCTTCAAGATTTACAACCCCTTCAATTTATGGATCTTCTTTACCTTCAGAAGCATTGCTTTCAGAAAATTCATCATCTGCTTCTTGATGTTCTTCAACTTCTATATCCGACCTTTCGTTTTGATTTTCTTCATGTTCTTAATATAGAGATCCCTCTGTGTAGATGTTTTGTAGCTTGTCCTAGAGTTCTTTAGCTAATGTACACTTTCCAATTTTTTTATTTCACATATCAGATAGTCCATGCAAGATGATATCCATTTCCATTGCATTATTCTTCCTTAAATCCTTATTTGTTGTTGTTTTTGGTGGTCTTTTAAAAGCAATGTAACCATTCACAACATATTTTCAGATATCAATACCTTGTTCCTATAAATAGAGTCTCATCCTTATAATCCAATGATAAAAATTTTATCCATAGAAAAGAGTAACCCCATCTACAAAGCAAATACTTTCATGTTCATCTATGTCCTCTTGATATCTTCCTTCCAGCTGTTAGACAATCCTGAAGTAACATGCTCTGATACCAATTGTTGGAAATACTGAGAGGGGGTGAATAAATATTGAGCACTTTTTACCATTTCAAACATTAATTATATCATGTAAACATTAACCATTAAAAAAGTCATTCATCATCACATAAAACATACATAGTGCACAAGATATTTAACGTGGAAACCAAAACATGAGAAAAACACAAAATGCTTTTCTTATATAATAACAAGATTACATTCATAAGAAGCCCCAAATTCCAATATTCTCCAGCAGAGACTGGAAGGAGGCACCAACCCCCTGGTTTACAGGCACCAACCTAAAGGAAGCTCCAAATCCCTAATTTACTAGGAGAAATTGGAAGGAGGCTCCAACCTCATGATTTATAGGCTCCAACCTTAAGGAAACTTTGATATCCTATCCTTTCCCTGTCCCGCCACCTGTAATGTCCCCATTCAAATAATTGTATAGAAGACAATCCCCATCAATCCTATCTAGTTCCCTAGGTTGAATGGGTAAATTGGGAATTATAATAAGGGAGCAAAGGAATAATGTCTATACATTAGAATAGTCCAAGTATTTAATAAATAAGTTGAATAAATGAATCCAAGAGGAATTATAGGTGGCAAATGGTTTTGAGGACGTTTGGAGGATGTGGGACCCACACTAGCTTGGTTTCTCACTGCCACATGGAAAATCTCAATTGCCATTTCGAATCCATGGGAAGGAAAACATTATTGGGTGAGTTGGTAAGGCATACACATGGCATGGAGCATCTTAGGTCGAAATGGGATGGAATGGTAACCTCCATGGAAGAGGATGAGTCAAATTGGAGGCTAGTGGACACTTGGGCTAGATTCCCTAGTCTTATGACAACAATGATGAAGCATCTATGCCATCTATGAAAAAATTCAGATCTGAATTCTAACATATGACCATTATGACATGGTGGACCCAAAAATAGGCTCAAGGAAGGTGCTCATGGAGTTGGAGAAGCCCAAGAGACTCCTACTTAGATTTGGGAGAAGATGGAAGGTTGGAAACTAGGAGACAAGTGGCAAATGTGGAATATTCCCTAAGTGGAAATATCTAGAAGCTAATGAGAGGATTTTGACCCTTAGAAGGCTAATGCTGGTTATAAAATGTAGAAATCAAGTATGAGAATGGATTTTGATGATTTGAGAAAAAATGCATTTGTGAAGAGAGAGCTAGTGGATGACTAGTTTATTGTCTTAGCCAATTTCGAGGGTGAAAGATTCCCATCCAAGTTGGTGTTTGGAGATGACACTGAGGTCTTTCATGGTGCTTTAATGGAGTTTGCATTTTTAGGTAGCAGCCTACAGGAAAGCTCGTGGTTTGGTTTAGTGCAGCACTTTCTCTCCACCATTTCCAGTTTTGAAGGCATATTCATGCTCCTTGAGGGATTGCGCATTGGGTGAGCTCTTGTACTCATTGGGAGAGATTCATATGATGTATTTATGATTTTAATATCTTCATATCCTCTGTTATTCATATTCATAAAGTCTCAGGTCGAAATACCCACTGATTGATGTATATCATTATACTGCTGATGATTTCGAATGAATGGATGATTCTATGATACATTTGTGATTAATAGACTGCAATGGATGTATTTTACAAGTTTCATGTACTTTAGTTGAGCATTTGAAGTATTTTTACTCAGTTTAATTGCATTGGGAGAAGAAACAGTGCCATTTCCCCAAGGGTCAAATTGGTGATTTTTGCAGTTGAATGGGAGAGGGTTGGAACATATATATTAATCAATTAATGGTTCAAATGAGACCTTAATAACATCCTTAATACATTACATACCTCTTTTCAGAATTTCAAGGGAGTTTGGAAGCATTTGGGAGGCCATTTTCAGTGTTTACCCAGAGGGGGATTTGATGCACAAATTACTAGTTAAAATCCCATACATTGACCAGAATATAAATCAAGTTTGCAGAAGTATTTTGAGGGTTATAAATCATCCATGAACCTAATATTCAATTCTAAATATCAGTCATATACTCTTACAGAAGATTTTGGAGCATTTGGGTTAATTTGGAGGCCAAAACAACAAAACTAGTCCAGGGTCGAAATTGGGGAAAAATTGGAAAATTGGGCATTTTTATAAAAATTGAAAAAGGGACATTAAAAGTATCCCTGAACCTAATATTAAATTCTAAATATCAGTCATATACCCTTACAGAATATTTTGGAGCATTTGGGTTAATTTGGAGACCAAAACAACAAAACTAGTCCAAGGTCGAAATTGGGGAAAAATTGGAAAATTGGGCATTTTTATAAAAATTGAAAAATGGACATTACAAGTGGTATCAGAGCATGGCATTGGAACCTAATGGTATTAACAATAATCCAAACAAATAAACCACCACCCTTTGAACCAGTAATTGAAGAGGTTTTTGTTGAAGAAGAGGTAGTAGAAGAAAAATAGTTTTTTTCTAAAACCATGGGTAGAGAGGAGGATGAAAAATTAAGACATCAGGAGGAACTTATTGCAACATTAGAACCGTGTTTCTCTAAAATTTCCACCAATATAGAAATAATGGGTAACAAAATGATGCAAGGATTGGAATTGTTGGTCAGCCAACTTGGAAGCAAAGGAGTGATAGGAGATAACATTGGTTCACACTCAGGGGAAAAGGTAAAAAGGAGTGAGTATATTTTTTCAAGCACAGGACCACATAATAGACTTGATGAATTTCAAAGCACAGAAAGGCATACTGCACCTAAATTTCTCATACCCAAAGAAGAGCCTGACATTCAGGTGGATAGTATTAAACTAGCAAATGAATGGAATGGGTTGAGTGAAGAGTGTAAAAGAGGTTTACCATTCAGTGACTATATTGATGCTATACATAAAAAGGAAAGGAGGGAAGACAATAGGAGTCCATTCCAAAAAAAAGAATTAAATAGTGCTATTGGAAAAATGTCATTTCCTACTTTTGATGGTTCTTCTCAAAATTCTGCTAACACTTGGGTGCAAAAATTGGATGTGTATTTTCAGCTGAATCCTATGTTGGAAGAGGATGCATTAAAAATGACCATTTTGCATTTGGAAGGAGATTCCAATAAATGGTGGTTTCATGGGCTGAAAACCTTGGGTCATGATCAGGTTAAAACATAAGGAGAATTTGTTGACAGGGTACAAGAAATATTTGAACAAAAAGATCCAGAATTGCATTTCAAAGAACTAGCTCAATTGAAGCAAACTGGGACCCCTATTGAATATATGTTGGAATTTCAAAAATTATCAGTTAAAGTGGCTGATGTATCTATGGGAAGGTTGGTATTGCTGTTCACTGAACGTTTGGATGAACCCTTAAAAGGTTTGGTCAAAGCCCACAAGCCAACTACATTAAAAGATGCAATGAGCTTGACTAGGGATCTCCAAAATGTGCTTCCTAGAACGAGATTTCCTCCCAAGCCTAACTTAAAATTTGAAAAGAAACCTTGGCAAAGGGATACATATGATAAGAAACCTTGGAAAAAAGATTCATTTGAAAGGAATAAAAAAGAACGACTAAACAGGGATGAACTTCGAAAAAAGAAATTGTGCTTCACATGCTTTCAACCGTGGACACCGGGGCACAAATGTACTAAAGGAAGGGATCAATACATAGAAGTATTTTCTGATAATGAGGGGTATGATGGCGGTATGGATGAAGATGGACATATTTTATATCAAGAGGAGGCATATGAGACAACAATAGAAGAGGAAATACAAGAAGACAATCAGCCCCCACCGGACAAAGCAAGAATGGCAGTACTGTTGATGCTTCGAATATTGCTTCATCAATCAGCAAGGGATTCTCCCCAGTAAGCAATCCCAACTAGATCGCTCACCGTTTGGTGTGGGGAATCCGTCCGGTTAACGGTTCCGGCTACCGTGGGTTTTAAATATTTGTTTGTTTTACCGATTATGGCCCGATCCACCGGTTATGTATTTTGTATTTAAATGATATGCAAGTGCCCTATATTAAATGCATGTGGTAGAACAAATCTATGCTAACCTAATTTAACCTAGATTACTTATCCTTATAAGGAGCATATTTAAAGAATGGGCAATAAACTGGAAAATACACCTAATAATTCCACAGATAGTTATTAAATTAAAAGGAGCATATACAACAGAAAAGAAGATCATCCAAGATACCTCAGATTAATATAAGCATTCAATTACCCATTAAACACAATTTTTTTTCAAAAGAATATGAAACCATTCATAGCAGAGAATTAATTCATAAGATCCAGGAAAGATCTCACAGGAAATGTATGAAAAGTGCAGAAATAGTTCAACATTTAATCAACAAGACTCCATGCAAAAGGTTGTGCTAGCTTCCACAGGCCAAAACGATTCTTCTATTGATGTAGCAGAAATAGTTCCTTTACAAGAAAGAAAAAGAATTTCACCTGCCAAAAGTCCCTTTCTCTCTTCTTCTAATCAGCTATATATAGCCTTACAAAATATGCCCAGAGTCAACACCTATACCCTAACCGTTTACATTCCCCAATTTGTCTTGTAGTGATGAATATTACATAAGAGAAATATATCAAGTATTTTGCAACAACGAGAGTTTAAACATTACAAATTATTAATATTCCAAAGGTATATACAAAAAATAAACGCTCATGAGGTATGTTGGCAGCTGCAAGCTATCCCTGAGTCTGCTCCCTTGGGGCCTGAGTCACTGCTGGGTTTTCTTCTTGCACTACTGCAATAGCTGGGCCACTCTCTGACGTGGTAGCTTGGATGGCTGCCAACACCTTCTCCACCTCCGCTATATGAATTCCCCAGTGATTTGTGTCCCTTATAATGTTTGTTCCCATCAGGGGACTCATAAATCTGAGAGATATCTTTTGCTTGACCAAATCTTCTTCTAAGATGGTTATCTTAGCCGTAGTGATCCAGAGGCTTTCTTCCAGGCTGTGCTGATAAACAACAGCTTGACTGATAAATTGGCGTAGATCTTCTGCTGTCAAGGTGTCCAACTTCTGCACATATTCACTTTTTTCCTGGAGCTCTATACTTAGATTAGCTAAATACTGTGCTTTATCCAAGAAGTCTTCTATCCTTTGAGGCATGGCTATTCGGCAGCTTTCCTGTGTGGTTCGGATTCTGGAGTATACAGTCTTGCACTGTTCATAAGTGTCTGAAGTTACGGAGGCCAACTTTACTCCGCAGTCTTTATAATACTCTAGGGTGTTTATATCTGCTTTGTATTCAACAACAGACTTGAGGGGAAGGGTTGCTGGGAACCCTGACTTCCCTTCTCTCCATTCGATATGCTTTTTAATCTCCCCACTAATGCGTGAGTGTTTCCTCTTGATCCTGGTGGCTTCAACATTTACCTCCTTGACTTTGGCCATGACTGCTTTTAGTCTGTATATTTCTTCTGCTATGAGTTCTCTGACTCTATATGTCTCTCTTAGTATTCCAAAAGCCTGCTCATGGAAGGGAATGATATCTCCTATTTTGTTGTTTTCCAACTCCAATTGTTGCTCCAACGATTCATTTTTCTACTTGTAATTTCTCAATGCTCTCCTTCAGGTCATCTACCTCTTGAAGGTTGTCAAATTTGTCCGATTCGAGCTTCAAATTCTTTCCTTTAAGCTCTGCATTTTTTGCTTCTAATGTATTTACTTGTATTGCAAGAGCTCTCCTATCTGCATCCAATCGTTGGAGTGCTTTATTTAAATATTCCTTTTGAGATGTGAGAGCATTATTCTTCTCAATCATCAGATTTGTGTAGTTCTGCTCCTTGCCTAAAGCTTCCTGAAGCTGCTGCGCCTTCCCTTTTTCTTCATCCAAATTATCTCCCAATATGTTAACATTATCTACAGTTGCTGTAACAGAGGCTACAAAGATGGATGCCAGGAGTCTAGCAGCTTCTTCTGTGCTCCACATGACCGTAGTCTCATGTGTAGTGACAATGTCAGGCCGAAACGATCTTTTCAATTTGGGACCTGTTTCCTTGACAATGGTTTTCCTCTTCTTGTTGTAAGCAAAATTTACCCAATTGGAAACTGTGCTGCCTTTATAAGGTGTGAAAGGGACAATGGGTAGATCTCTTATGGTGGAGCCCAGATCCAAGTTCTGCAGGTCTGGGATTTTGGGGTCAACCTCTTCTTGGGATTTCTTTTCTTCCTCTTCTTTTTTCTTTGCCTCTTCCTCCTGCTACTTCCTTCTTTTGTCTTCTTCTTCCTGCTTAGCATTAGTTTCTAGCCTAATCCTTTCTTCCTCTTCTTTCCTCTTTGCCTCTATTTCAGCTTCGGCTGCTTGGATTTTCAAATTTTCTTCTTCTCTTAGTTTATCGTCTTGGATCTTCTTTGCTTGTTCCAAGAGCCTCAGTTCTTCTTCTGAGAGAGCCTGGGAGCTTGAGCTGGCTCCTCCTTTTTCTACCTGACAAATCTGTAGCTCGGCAATATTGCTGATTCCTCTATATGGTTCTTCCTGTGGATCATAAAAGTTGGCATATTTACAGGGAGTAGAGTGTTCTTTGCAATGCTGCGCAACTTTGCCTTCTTGATCATTCCTATGGAAAATCCTTTCTCCAAAGTGGAAACTCTTCAATTCTGCAACAAACTCTTTTTCAGTCGTGATTCCTGCGAACTTGTAGGAGCCAACATAAAAGGGTAAGGGGGGAAAGGTGGATTTTTTGGCCTTATACAAGGTGTTACCCATTCCATCAATGAATACTTACCTGACCAGTTCCTTATGGACTATGTAATCTGTAGCATACCTTGGGAGAATATATGGGGCTTTATAACCTCCATACATTCTTATGTAAGTACCTTCTGGAGAGAAATAGAAATCGCCATACTTTTCCAAGGCTTCCATGGCGTTTTCAGACAGACAATTGGGTTCTTCATTGAATATTAACTGATAAATGGGCATTATGAACTCCTGACAGATGAGCTTGTAGTCCCTTTGTAATTCTGTGCCCAAAAGATTTTGTAGGCAAGGAATACTAGGCCCTCTGCCGAACTCCACATGCATCCCAACTTGGGAAAAAGACACTTTGCCACGATACAATCTATGAGGTAGGAAGCCATATAGAATTATGCCTTTCTTTCCTCCAACCCTTCTTTAGCCATCGTTATTGATGATGTCAGGCTGTCCGAGAGAATGTCAGCCCAATTGAAGATCGTCCCTTTGAAAGCAACAAAATGGATGATAGGGACCCACTGTAGCATAAACATCGTCCCGTTAGGTCTCCCGAAGATTCTGCTTAGGATGAGAGCAATTAGTCTGAAGGGAGGCCTTAGATTCTGGACTTCATATTCCTCACTGTCTCTTCTTCTGAATTGCTTTCCTGAAATTAACAACCTCCTTGCCATGTCTAAATTATCCATATTTACCTCTTGCAACCATGCATCATCTAGTCGCTGCTGAGATTTGGGTAGCTTGTAAGCTGGCGCAATGTAGGATCGGTGGAATGAGACGAAGGCATTCCCTGTACTGTCTGCTATGACTCTGGTTTCGGTGTTGGCATGCTGCAGAACCCATCCGATCACCTCTGAACATGGGAAGAGTTCTGGACGTGTGGCCGCTTTGGATATACAAGAGTTCTGGATATTTTGATATAAGCATTCTTATTCAAGGAGGGATTCAGGAAAGTCTTGATCCCTTATCATATGGTAAAAATCACCCCAGTTTACTTCCGGAGGCACGTTTGTAGTGCATTTGGTGTCTTGGAACGTTGTCTCCAGTCTAGTGCTTTCCTCGACTGCTTTCGTCCTCCTCTTGCCACCTTTAGCCATTATGGGAATCCTGTTCAACAAACAACGTGAATAAGCATAAATGATAAAATGTTGACAACCCAAACTGAGAACCATTAGATAATGTCTTTATTTAACCAAAACTCCTGAACATGTTCCTTTCGCATATTAATTCGAAAAACTTGTGAAAGCATCAATTAGATTATCTAGCGGTCGCTGTAAATATTAGGAAATGTGACAGTAAAATGAATAAAGGTTGGTCCTGGTATTTGTGTCCTTGGAAGCCAAACATTATCTGGTGCGAGAGTGCAGAAGATGCCGAATTATGGTAGCAGAGACGTTCAAAATTAGATGCAGAAGGACCGAAAAGGTCAAGCGGGTGCCCGGTAGATGTAAAAAATTAAAAGTGGGCGCCTTGGGGACCTTTACATCTGTGCTTAGGCTTGCTTAACAAGCGTCTCTCGAGTTAAGGGGCAATACATTGTCCGGGATCATGAAGCACAAGCTCCCTTTCAACGATAGACATAAGGCTACCGTAGTAACGGAACGACCTTGCGTAGAAAATGACCCTAGACATGAACGTGATTAAGAAGACAAGACTAGGGAGTGCTATACTTTGCGTTGGGGAACAAAGGGTTGACCATAGGCTGAATCGTTCTGAAAAACGTTATGGCTTCAAACTGAAAAATGAAACATAATTTAAGCAGGCATGCATATCCTGAACAGGCTTGTAAATGTGCTTACTTGGAATTGAAGGGCGTGGTGCCGTTGAATGATCTTTGAAACTATGCCTTCCTTTTGACGATGGACGCACCTTGTTTGTTCAAAACGGAATGGAAAAAATATTTGGGTGATGAAAACGGATGAAAAGTCAACGGGGTTTCTCCCCTATATATTTTAAATGCTACGTGAGGGCCTTAATGCAGTGGTTGAGTGCTATTAAATGGGTTTTAAGTCTGCGTACGGCCAGGTCAAATCGAAACTTTCTTCAATAAATGTGATCGTTGAAAGCAGGAGGGTTACGTTAAGGCTTCCGACATACGCGGAAAGAAAAGCTAAAAATGGTCCGCCGTGGCGGGAGAGTTGTGCGAGCTTTTCTACATTCGTGGGAAAGTTATCCAAGTTCCTCTGAAAAGTACCAAGGTTTTCCGGTGCGGAAACAATGGACAAGTCTTTCCGCAAAATTTATTGTTGCGTTTCCGGTGCTTACGGAAGAGTTATAAGAAAGCTTCCGTTGTAGCGGAAGGTTTTAATGAGTTTGCTCCGCCACAAGCTTGTTTGATTAAACGTTCTGTCCGTTCGAATATTTTAAGTTATATTTTCACCACGGTTCAACATCATCTCTACTTCCGTGGTTCCGAAATACTTGGGCCAACTTTTCTGCTATTTCGGCAAAGTTATCTCAGAGTTTCCGTCGTTGCAGGCCAAAAGGTTGAGTTTGTTTGGTCAAAAGACATAACTCAAAAAGTTCTAAGGCAAGTTTAAGATTGAGAAACTAAGTAACAGGATCCTAAAACGTTGCAAAACTTTTTAAGGAAAACACACTCAAAAAGAGGAGGGGCCCCAATAATTTTCAAAAATAAAATGGGGGGGGTGTTGTACCAACAACAAATGGCGATCCGTTGGTGAACACAGATCTCTGAAGCAAAACACATTTGGAAGTCACGAAACTTTCATAGTATTGATTACATATGTACCGAGATGTCTCCGCCGTTCAGTTTCGAAGAATGCATTGATCACTCTTATCGTGATGGTGTGATTAAGGGAGCAATGTAGCGTTGATTCATTTTTCTCTAAAACTCTCTAAGGGTCGATTTGTGGGAGAAAACTATCCTTTAGAAGTTAAATGGCATAGGACTCCACAGGATCATGACAAAATCTCACAGGGACATTCATTTGTTCCTCATTCCCATGCTTTTACATCCTCTTAGATATTTCTTTAATTTCTGACTTTTAGCCGTTTTGAGCCTTCTAGAAATAAGTTTCTCCTGCTTTATATGTCTTGATATAAGTTCTTCAATCCAAAATGTCCTTTTGTGTGAATAGAAGTTTTGATTTCGTGATTCACGGACGGAGAAGAACTTTTGCTAGGCTGATTTATTAGACAGTTCCCTTCAGCTTTCTTGGGCTTACTTTTATTTCTCGACCATGCTTTGATTGAGGCGAGAATTTCTGGAAACCAGAGTCTTTGAGATATGCCTTTAAGCTTTATTTGTAGCATGGGATCATTTAAATACCATGTATCTGTGAGACATGCTTCCTTTCCATGGGTCTTGCCATACTTAACTTCTTGAGACAACCACTGATGTTAAAGTGTGAAAAATCCCTAAGATAGTTAAAAGGAAATACAAGATATTAGCTATTTGACAGGGGTTATTTTGACCAACAAGAAAGAGGATCACTGCATTCTAGGAGATCGATCATTGAAGACAAAGCTACAAATATGCATATTTTATTTATGAGCTTCTTATGACCATCCTCCCGAGTTCTCTGGAGTCTTCTTCATTCAGCTACACCATAACGGGAGTTTGGCTTTATTTCAGGTAACGAACCTAAAACTTAAAAGGAAAACGAAGCAAAAACATAAAAGAAAATGGTTTAAACTAACTAGTAAAACCAAGGTAATCGAAGCAAAAGAAAAGAAAAGACAAACAAAACAAAGAAGCGAACCTTTATTTATGTACAAAAACCTTTCAGAAATTATGCAAAGTATTGCTTTAGGGAAAGACCATTGAGAGGGAGGTTCAGTTCCTCTCCTTGTAAGTCTTTCACTTTATAGGTTGATGGACCAATTTTTTTTCAGAAATTTGATAAGGGCCAAGCCATAAGTGCTGAAACTTTGTGTGCATTCCCTTACCATCATGTTGGTGGTCCCATTTGAGGACCAAATCTCTTACTTCAAAAGTTCTTTTCCCGGATTTTCTTTTATTAAACCATCGTTTGACTATGTCTTGATGATGATGAAACCGTTCCTTGGCCTTTTCCCGTGACTCTTCTAATTTTAGCAGGGTATCAATCCTGGACTGTAGGGCTTAACTGCTCGAACCTCGGGAGGATTGGGCCAACTTCAAGGATGGGAGTAATATATTCGGAGGGAGGATGGCTTCTTTTCCATAGACCAGGTTGAAAGGAGAAGCTCCTAAGGCATTTTTGGGCGTTACCCTATCTGCCCATAGGGCGTGAGGGAGGGCTATGTTCCAGATCCTTTGATTTTCAATCACGGTGTTTTTCAGGATTCAGATAAGGTTTTTATTGGTTGATTCAGCTAAACCATTTCCCTGAGGGTAATAATTGGCTGAATAATGTAATTTGATTCCCCTTTCGAAAGAGAATTCGTTAATCTTTATTGATGAAAAATAAGGTGCATTATAAAAAACTAGGGAAATTGGAACCCCAAACCTGGTTATGATGTTCTCTTCCAAGAAGTTGATGACCGTATCTTCATTAGCTTTCCTTAGGGGAACAACTTCCGCCCATCTCGTAAAATAATCTGTAGCTGTCAGAATGTATCGATGTTGCAGCGAAGAGTTGGGGTTTATTTCCCCAATTATATCTATGCCCCATTGCTCGAATGGTTCGGTAATGATAACTGGCTGCAAAGGGCCTGCTACTTTAGGTAGCTTTCCAGTGCTTCTTTGGCATACATCACAATTCCTGACATAGGCGTGGGAGTCTCTGAAGAGAGTAGACCAATAATACCCTACTCTAATAATTTTGTGGGCTGTAGTGTCCCCAGAATAATGTCCTCCGGCAGGTCCATCATGTAGTTCTTTGACCACATTAATAGCGTCATCCTTCTCTAAACATCTGAGATAAATGACATCATAATTCTTCCTGAAGAGTACTCCTTCAATGATCTGATAAGTTGCTGATTTAAGACGGAGGGCTCTCCTCTGCTTCGAACTCCAATGCTCTGGAAAGTAGCCTGATTGTAAGTAATGTACTAGGTCTCTGTACCAAGACTCTGGTGCTGTAAAGATTGGACATACATCTATCATATTCAGCTCGGCTTCATTCCTCCAATCTATCTCTTCGTCAGTTTGGCTTTGAGTGAGTAGCTTGCACAGGCCTTGACCTTTAATAATGCTAGTTGGCTTGAATTCTAAGTCATACTCCTGGAGAGAAGTGACCCAATTCCCTCTTCTTTCTCCCAATTCCTTTTGAACGAAAAGAGACCTGACAGCGGGGTGAGGGACTATGACCTTAGTCCTATTTTTCAGAATATATGGCCTGAACTGTTTTACTACTTTGAAAACTGCATATGCTTGTTTATCTACCACAGGATAGTTCAGTTCAGCGCCTTGCAGACCAGTGATCATAAAAGAAATTGGATATTCATCTCCTGATTCTATCTTCTGAGTAAGTACAGCTGCAAGAGAGTCATTAGAAGCGAATGTATACATTATAAAATCTTTATCAAAATCTGAACTTCTTAAGGAAGGTGCCTTAGCTATAGCAGTTTTAATCTCTTTGAATGCAACCTTCTCCAAATTTGTCCACTTAAATTGCACATTCTGCTTAACCATTTGTTGTAAAGGTTTGACGATCTAGGCGAAATCCGGCACAAATCTTCGGACGAAATTTATGGTTCCCATAAATGATTGCATAGATTTCTTGCTGTGGGGCAAGGGAATCTTATTGATAACCTGAATTCTTTCTTGATTTATTGAGATTCCTTCCTTGGAGATGATGTGACCGAGGAGTTTTCCTTCAAGAACAAAAAAAATTCTTTTCTTAGGATTTAGTGAAATACCGTACTTCCTACAGCGATCAAAGATTTGCTTTAGGGGGGAAACGTGGTCTTCTCTTTTCTTGGAAAAGACTGTTACATCATCTAGATATACCACTACAAATTGACCGCCCAGTCCTCGGAAAGCAATGTCCATGGCTCGTTGAAAAGTAGCTCCTGCATTAATTAAGCCAAAGGGAATTCTCCGATATGCAAAGGTTCCCCACTTTGTGCGAAAAGTGGTTTTGAGTCGATCCTCCTCTGCTACTAGCACTTGGTTGTAACCAGAAAAATCGTCTAGTAGGGAAAAGAGCTCGGATCCTGATACCATCTGCAATATCTGTTCCATTGGAGGCACTGGATAGTTGTCTTTATTAGAAGCTCTGTTCAAGTTCTGAAAATCCACGCACAACCTGATTTCTCCTGATTTCTTCCGCACAGGGACTAAATTAGCCACCCATTCAGAATGTCGGACCTTAAAAATGATTTTGGCTTCCAACAACTTTTTTAATTCTATTTGGATTAGAGGCTCAAGCGTTGGATGCATTCTCCTTAACGGTTGCTGAAAAGGTTTGACCCCTTCCTTCATAGGTATTACGTGTTGAATGATACGGGTGTCATATGTCTTCAGATCGTCATAGGTCCAAGCGAACACATCTTTATATTGTTGAAAAAGTTTAATGAATCTGCTTCTTTCCACCGGAGTACAACATTTTCCCAAATTGACATACTTTGGTTCAACTTCTATGCCCATATTTATCAATTCATATTACAGGGCCGAACTATGGGTTTTAGCATTCACCGGTCTTCTGAATTTGTTTTGCATATCGAAGAGGGCTTCTAGCGTTCTCACTCCTTTGGGCATAAAGTTGCCTTTCACTGTATCTTTATTTTGTAGACTTGAGTCATGTTCTTCTTCTTCTATGATGGCTTCTTGAAAAACATCTTCATTGGTTAAATAACTAATGATCTGTTCGTCGTCGTCAAATACTCTGAAATTTGTGATGTTATCTGCCACAGAAGGCCTGAGAATTAATTCAATAGAATATTTATTATTAGCGGGTACTAATCTGGAAGCGGAAGTAGCTAACATATCAGCTACAGTGTTTTGCAATCTTGGGACATAATTGATATTAAAAGCATCAAAATATGAAATTAAATTCCAAATTTCTGCCTGATAACTCTTTACATGTGGTGAAAGACAATGGATTGTATTTCTTATTTGTCTGACAATAATTTTAGAATCACCAAAGAATTTCAAAAATTTAACCTTGAGACCAATGGCTTTCTTCAAACCTTGAATGAGAGCTTCATATTCTGCGGTGTTATTAGTACATTCAAATTCTAACCTACATGACAAAAAATGTTTATTCTTTTCAGGATCAATTAAAATACAATCGGCTCCGGATCTTTCCTGAGTTTTGGAGCCGTCAAAATAAAGGGTCCAAAAGACATTTTCTTTTCTAACTAAGTTAGTTTGATTATTGTCCAAGTTAGTGACTAAGTCTACTATATTACAGTCAATATCATCAGCTTGTGAAAACTGAAGGAGATCAGGCTGTCTATCTGAAATCTGGCTAACTTCTTCTAATTTGTAGTTTTCAGGTTCAGTTTCCAAAAAGTAATTTCCTAAAACTGAAGTCAAAAAAGCCACTGCTTCATTTTTTCCATCTAGTTGGGTAACATTTTGTTTCATATGTGGCTCCCTTAATATCTTGATCTGATTCTGACGATTTTGATATGGCAGCCATAGATGAGACCAATCAGTTGCAAAATAGCCATTAAGTTTCACAGACCAATCCCTACTCAAGATTAAACCATATGCCTCGGGAATATCGACCACCATTATATCAATGAATTGACATACTCTGGGATCAGATGACAATCTAATGAGTACATCTTTCAATTCCCCAATAACCTTAACAGCAGTCCTACCTAGTTGGATGATTTGAGATGGGGATGCGACAGGATGTCCATTAATCCTTTTGCAAATCGACAAAGGCATGACATTTGAGCTAGCACTTGAGTCTACCAAACAGTTGTGCACATTATGATTAAAAATCTCAAAGGTTAAGAGAAACGGGAGAGTTTGAGACTTCGATTTACCACCAATACTTGCTTCGTTAATTTCTGGGTTTTCTTCAATGTTTTCTACTGGGACAGCTGTTTGCGGATCTAAAGCATCCATTAACTTCTTCCTCTGCTGTGGTAAGCTACACATATAAAAAATGGAAATATTAGCTTTTGTTTTTTTTATATCTTCGATTATATCATAGCTCATGTCGCATCCTTTCATAGTTGTAGATTTATTTTCTGCTTTGTTTGGAGGAGCTTGGGGTTGTTTAGTTCTTTCCGAGTTCGGTTCCTTAGTCACCGTAGGGGCAACCACCGAGATTATTTTGGGTTGGGGAGGAATAACAGATATATGTTGTCTCGGTATCTGGTTAGACCTAGCTTTAGGTGGTTCTACTGCTGGTTCGGGCACTAGGCCTTTACTCCGGGTGGTGATGTTAACAGATGCTATTTGTATTTCATCTGCAAACTCTTCACAAGACAGTTCTTGGGCAGGAGTCCAATCCCAAAGAATCATTGTAGTATCGGGAGTTGGTTCTTCACTGTCGGGAATTCGTTCTTGTTGAAGGTTCGTTTGCTCGGGCGTTTGTGCATCTATCATTTGGTTCATTACTAAGCTCATCGAATTAATCCATTGTGGGCAGCTCTTTTCTGAGTGTTGTTCTTGGTGAAAAGTGCAGAAGTGGTCCATCCGTATTTCATTTAGATTTAGAACAGTGGAATTATTGACTGGTGGGGTTGGTTGTCCATTGTCTTCTTTCTTTTTATAGAAAGGTTTAAAAGGTGGTCTCGAAGAGCTTGCTGTTTTGTCCTTTTCTAGATCTACAATCTTATTGGAGAGTTTCTGCATCATTTTGATGACATTCTCTAAATCTGGTGCAGGTTCTTCTTTATCCCTAGTTAACAAGAAAGGTTTCTTGACAGCCGCTGGCTTACCCTCTACATCTAAAGCATGTTTCACTATGCTGTCATGTTCTTCTTCCACCTTCTTGGCTTCTTCAAAATTTTCTGTCAGGGTAGGTTTTTTTGTTTTCTTGACAAACATCGCAAGCGGGTATTTAAGAGCTGTTGTATAATATTCTACTAAGCATTCCTCAGCAGGCTTTGTTGCGTCACTGAAATTATTCAACAATGTCGTGAATCTCTGGTTAAATTCTTGGACTTTCTCATTCTTTTCCATTCTCATAGACAATAATTCTTTCATGAGAGTAGCCACGGTTTTCTGATTTCCATATTTTTTAAGAAAGCATTTCTCAAAATCTTCCCAACTTGTTATCGGACCAGCCTGCAAACTAAAATACCAGGAAGATACTTTGGGTTCGAAAGTATAAGGAAAAAGACGATAGACCACGTCCTCATGCTCCACATTTAAAAGATTTATGGCTAAATAAAAACTTTTAAGGTGGTCTTCAGCAGAAATTCCCTTGCTAGGGTCATACTCAGGAAAAACCTTCTCAGGATTCTTGGGCAAATCATGGAATGGTCCGACTACGTTTAAGGCCCCTCTGGATCTCCATGCAGGTATGACCATGGCTCTCGGGGGAGAGCGCGGTGGTGAGTGTGGTGGTGAATTAAGGGGGGGATCTTCTGGAGCGTGTTGCTCTGGACCTATAGGGGTCTCTAGTCTAACTTTGTCAAAAGGTTCAGTAATCTCTTCTAGAGATAAATCTAACAATTCTTCTAGACTTTGAACAAGAACCGAATCTCTTGTGCACTGAGGATTTTTTCGAGGATCTCTGGTTCTGGGTAATAAAGGAACAATGGTTAATCCTCCAAGACTTCTTATGTATGAGCGAGTATGTCTCCTGAATTGATTTACTTCTTCAAAAGGGACGACATACACTACTTCAGATTGTTTTGTTTCAGGGTTAGGATCTTCTTGATTTCTTGATTCCAGATCTGGAAATTCTTGGAAAACTGTTGCGGATGGGTTTTCAGTGGAAATTTTGCTAACAAAATAATATTTTCCGCTAGCCATGCACTGGCGACCCTCCTTCTAGTGCCAAAAACTGTTGATGCCTCGAATATCACTTCATCAATTAGCAAGGGATTCTCCCCAGTAAGCAATCCCAACTAGATCGCTCACCGTTTGGTGTGGGGAATCCATCTGCTTTACTGTTTCGGCTACCGTGGGTTTTAAAGATTTGTTTGTTTTACCGATTACAGCCCGATCCACCGGTTATGTATTTTGTATTTAAATGATATGCAAGTGCCCTATATTAAATGCATGTGGTAGAACAAATCTATGCTAACCTAATTTAACCTAGATTACTTATCCTTATAAGGAGCAGATTTAAAGAATGGGAAATAAACTGGAAAATACACCTAATAATTCCACAGATAGCTATTAAATTAAAAGGAGCATATACAACAGAAAAGAAGATCATCCAAGATAGCTCAGATTAATATAAGCATTCAATTACCCATTAAACACAAAAATTTGCAAAAGAATATGAAACCATTCATAACAGAGAATTAATTCATAAGAGCCAGGAAATATCTCACACGAAATGTATGAAAAGTGTAGAAATAGTTCAACATTTAATCAACAAGACTCCATGCAAAAGGTTGTGCTAGCTTCCACAGGCCAAAACGATTCTTCTATTGATGTAGCAGAAATAGTTCCTTTACAAGAAAGAAAAAGAATTTCACCTGCCAAAAGTCCCTTTCTCTCTTCTTCTAATCAGCTATATATACCCTTACAAAATATGCCCAGAGTCGACACCTGTACCCTAACCGTTTACATTCCCCAATTTGTCTTGTAGTGCTGAATATTACATAAGAGAAATATATCAAGTATTTTGCAACAAAGGGAGTTTAAACATTACAAATTATTAATATTCCAAAGGTATATACAAAAAATAAACGCTCATGAGGTATGTTGGCGGCTGCAAGCTATCCCTGAGTCTACTCCCTTGGGGCCTGAGGCGCTGCTGGGTTTTCTTCTTGCACTACTGCAATAGCTGGGCCACTCTCTGACGTGGTAGCTTGGCTGGCTACCAACACCTTCTACACCTCCGCTATATGAATTCCCCAGTGATTTGTGTCCCTTATAATGTTTGTTCCAATTAGGGGACTCATAAATCTGAGAGATATCTTTTGCTTGACCAGCTCTTCTTCTAAGATGGTTATCTCAGCCGCAGTGATCCGGAGGCTTTCTTCCAGGCTGTGCTGATGAATAGCAGCTTGAATGATAACTTGGCGTAGATATTCTGCTATCAAGGTGTCCAACTTCTGCACATATTCACTTTCTGCCTGGAGCTCTATACTTAGATTAGCTAAATACCGTGCTTTATTCGGGAAGTCTTCTGTCCTTTGAGGCATGGCTATTTGGTAGCTTTCCTGTGTGGTCTGGATTCTGGAGTATACAGTCTTGCACTGTTCATAAGTGTCTGAAGTTACAGAGGCCAACTTTACTCCGCAGTCTTTAGAATACTCTAGGGTGCATATATCTGCTTTGTATTCAACAACAGACTTGAGGGGAAGGGTTGCTGGGAACCCTGACTTCCCTTCTCTCCATTCGATATGTTTTTTAATCTCCCCACTAATGCATGAGTGTTTCCTCCTGATCCTGGTGGCTTCAACATTTACCTCCTTGACTTTGGCCATGACTGCTTTTAGTCTGTATATTTCTTCTGCTATGAGTTCTCTGACTCCATAGGTCTCTCTTAGTATTCCACAAACCTGCTCGTGGAAGGGACTGATATCTCCTATTTTGTTGTTTGCCAACTCCAATTGTTGCTCCAATGATTCATTTTCTCCTTGTAATTTCTCAATGCTCTCCTTCAGGTCATCTACCTCTTGAAGGTTGTCGAATTTGTCCGATTCGAGCTTCAAATTCTTTCCTTTAAGCTCTGCATTTGCTGCTTCTAATGTATTTACTTGTATTGCAAGAGCTCTCCTATCTGCATCCAATCGTTGGAGTGCTTTATTTAAATCTTCCTTTTGAGATGTGAGAGCATTATTATTCTCAATCATCAGATTTGTGTAGTTATGCTCCTTGACTAAAGCTTCCTAAAGCTGCTGCGCCTTCCCCTTTTTTTCATCCAACTTATCTCCCAATATGTTAACATTATCTGCAGTTGCTTTAACAACAGCTACAGAGATGGATGCCAGGAGTCTAGCAGCTTCTTCTGTGTTCTGCATGACCGTAGTCTCATGTGTAGTGACAATGTCAGGCCGAAACGGTCTTTTCAATTTGGGACCTGTTTCCTTGACAATGGTTTTCCTCTTCTTGTTGTAAGCAAAATTTAACCAATTGGAAATTGTGCTGCCTTTATAAGGTGTGAAAGGGACAATGGGTAGATCTCTTATGGGGGAGCCCAGATCCAAGTTCCGCAGGTCTGGGATTTTGGGGTCAACCTCTTCTTGGGATTTCTTTTCTTCCTCTTCTTTTTTCTTTGCCTCTTCCTCCTGCTCCTTCCTTCTTTTGTCTTCTTCTTCCTGCTTAGCATTAGTTTCCAGCCTAATCCTTTCTTCCTCTTCTTTCCTCTTTGCCTCTACTTTAGCTTCGGCTGCTTGGATTTTCAAATTTTCTTCTTCTCTTAGTTTATCTTCTTGGATCTTCTTTGCTTGTTCCAAGAGCCTCAGTTCTTCTTCTGAAGGAGCCTGGGAGCTTGAGTTGGCTCCTACTTTGTCTACCTGACAAATCTGTAGCTCGACCATATTGCTGATTCCTCTATATGGTTCTTCCCGTGGATCATAAAAGTTGGCATATTCACAGGGAGTAGAGTGTTCTTTGCAATGCTGCGCAACTTTGCCTTGTCGATCATTGCTATGGAAAATCCTTTCTCCAAAGTGGAAACTCAATTCTGCAACAAACTCTTTTTCAGTCATGATTCCTGCGAACTTGTAGGAGCCAACATAAAAGGGTAAGGGGGGAAAGGTGGATTTTTTGGCCTTATACAAGGTGTTACCCATTCCATCAATGAAGACTTTCCTGACCATTTCCTTATGGACTATGTAATCTGTAGCATACCTTGGGAGAATATATGGGGCTTTAGAACCTCCATACATTCTTATGTAAGTACCTTCTGGAGAGAAATAGAAATCACCATACTTTTCCAAGGCTTCCATGGCATTTTCAGGAAGACAATTGGGTTCTTCATTGAATATTAACTGATAAATGGGCATTTTGAACTCCTCACAGATGAGCTTTTAGTCCCTTTTGTAATTCTGTGCCCAAAAGATTTTGTAGGCAAGGAATACTGGGCCCTCTGTCGAACTCCACATGCATCCCAACTTGGGAAAAAGACACTTTGCCACGATACAATCTATGAGGTAGGAATCCATATAGAATTTTGCCTTCCTTTCCTCCAACCCTTCTTTAGCCATCGTTATTGTTGATGTCAGGCTGTCCGAGAGAATGTCAGCCCAATTGAAGATCGTCCCTTTGAAAGCAACAAAATGGATGATAGGGACCCACTGTAGCATAAACATCGTCCCGTTAGGTCTCCTGAAGGTTCTGCTTAGCATGAGAGCAATTAGTCTGAAGGGAGGCCTTAGATTCTGGAATTCATATTCCTCACTGTCTCTTCTTTGGAATTGCTTTCCTGAAATTAACAACCTCATTTCCATGTCTAAATTATCCATATTTACCTCTTGCAACCATGCATCATCTAGTCGCTGCCGAGCTTTGGGTAGCTTGTAAGCTGTCGCAATGTAGGATGGGTGAAATGAGGTGAAGGCATTCCCCGTGCTATCTGCTATGACTCTGGTTTCGGTGTTGGCATGTTGTAGAACCCATCCGATCACCTCTGAACATGGGAAGAGTTCTGGACGTGTGGCCGCTTTGGATATACAAGAGTTCCGGATATTTTGATATAAGCATTCTTCTTCAAGGAGGGCTTCAGGAAAGTCTTTATCCCTTATCATACGGTAAACATCACCCCAGTTGACTTCCGGAGGCACGTTTGTAGTGCATTTGGTGTCTTGGAACGTCGTCTCCAGTCTAGTGCTTTCCTCGACTGCTTTCGTCCTCCTCTTGCCACCTTTAGCCATTATGGGAATCCTATTCAACAAACAACGTGAATAAGCATAAATGATAAAATGTTGACAACCCAAACTGAGAACCATTAGATAATGTCTTTATTTAACCAAAACTCCTGAACATGTTCCTTTCGCATATTAATTCGAAAAACTTGTGAAAGCATCAATTAGATTATCTAGCGGTCGCTGTAAATATTAGGAAATGTGACAATAAAATGAATAAAGGTTGGTCCTGGTATTTGTGTCCTTGGAAGCCAAACATTATCTGGTGCGAGAGTGCAGAAGATGCCGAATTATGGTAGCAAAGACGTTCAGAATTAGATGCAGAAGGACCGAAAAGGTCAAGCGGGTGCCCGGTAGATGCAAAAAATTAAAAGTGGGCGCCTTGGGGACCTTTACGTCTGTGCTTAGGCTTGCTTAACAAGCGTCTCTCGAGTTAAGGGGCAATACGTTGTCCAGGATCATGAAGCACAAGCCCCCTTTTAACGATAGACATAAGGCTACCATAGTAACTGAACGACCTTGCATAGAAAATGACCCTAGACAAGAACGTGATTAAGAAGACAAGACTAGGGAGTGCTATACTCTGCGTCGGGGCACAAAGGGTTGACCATAGGCCGAATCATTCTGAAAAACGTTATGGCTTCAAACTGAAAAACGAAACATAATTTAAGCAGGCACGCATATCCTGAACAGGCTTGTAAATGTGCTTACTTGGAATTGAAGGGCGTGGTGCCGTTGAATGATCTTTGAAACTATGCCTTCCTTTTGACGATGGACGCACCTTGTTTGTTCAAAACGAAATGGAAAAAATCTTCGGGTGATGAAAACGGATAAAAAGCCAACGGGGTTGCACCCCTATATATTTGAAATGGTACGTGCGGGCCTTAATGCAGTGGTTGAGTGCTATTAAATGGGTTTTAAGTCTGCATATGGCCGGGTCAAATTGAAACTTTCTTCAATAAATGTGACCGTCGAAAGCGGGAGGGTTACGTTAAGGCTTCTGACATACGCGGAAAGAAAAGCTAAAAATGGTCTACCGTGGCAGGAGAGTTGTGCGAGCTTTTCCACTTTCGCGGGAAAGTTATCCAAGTTCCTCCGAAAAGTACCAAGGTTTGCTGGTGTGGAAACAATGGACAAGTCCTTCCGCAAAATTTATTGTTGCGTTTCCGGTGCTTGCGGAAGAGTTATAAGAAAGCTTCCGCTGTAGCGGAAGGGTTTAACGAGTTTGATCCATCGTGAGCTTGTTTGATTAAATGTTCCATCCATTCGAATATTTTAAGTTATCTTTTCACTGCGGTTCAACATGGTCTCTCCTTCCGCGGTTCCGGAAGACTTGGGCCAACTTTTCCTCTATTTCGGCAAAGTTAGCTCAAAGTTTCCGCCGTTGCAGGCCAAAAGGCTGAGTTTGTTTGGTCAAAAGACATAACTCGAAAAGTTCTAAGGCAAGTTTAAGATTGAGAAACTAAGTAATAGGATGCTAAAACGTTGCAAAACTTTTTAAGGCAAACACACTCAAAAAGAGGAGGGGCCCCAATAATTTTCAAAAATAAAATGGGGGGGGGGGCGGGTGTTGTACCAACAACAAGTACTTTCAGCAGTACCTCGCTATCATACTATCCGATGCAAGGGTGTGGTACTAGGACAAAGAACTTTGGTTTTGGTAGATGGAGGAGCCACCCATAAATTCATTGATGCAGAGATGGTGGATAAAAGAAAGATACCTATTGAACCATTTGATGGCTTCACAGTTGTCATTCCTGGTCACAACACAATGCAATGCAAAACATGGGTTCCAAAGCTGCAAGTTACCGTAGGTAACTATACTTTTGTTGATAGTTTTTATGTGGTTGATGTTGCTGATACTAATGTGGTTTTGGGAGTGCAATGGCTATATTCAATAGGAGAGCATACAGTAAATTATCAAATTCCTGAAATGAAATTCCAAGATTCAAAAGGAGTACTAAGAGTGGTGAGAGGGCAGCACACTTATCCAAATCAAGTAGTAACTTGCAATAGTATGAGATCTATATTGAGGCATGGGGACATAGAATGGGTTGCTGAATGTCATATTACATCTCCCAAGCCAAATATAAATATTTTTGAACACCCAAAGGAGATAGAGAGACTCTTGCAAAAATATGAAAAAGTTTTTAGAGACCTTCCACATGGTAGACCACCAGATAGGGGGGTTGAGCACAACATTGTTTTAGAGGAGGGAAATTCACCCATTCAGATACCACCTTATAGAAATCCTAAAAAGTTCAGAGATGAGATTGAAAAAGCTATCGAAGAACTCATAGAGTTGGGACTCATTAGACCAAGCTCTAGCCCTTATGCTTCTTCAGTAGTGTTAGCGAAGAAGAAAGATGGAACATTGAGAATGTGCATAGATTTTAGAGCCTTGAAAAAAAAGACTATCAAGAATAGGTATCATATTCCTAGGATTGATGAGCTCATGGATGAGCTACATGGGTCCAAATAATTCTCCAAAATTGACCTTAGATCAGGGTATCATGAAATTCGAATGAAAGATGGAGATGTGCAAAAGACTGCTTTTCGATGTCATTATGGCCACTTTGAATTTCTTGTTATGCTTTTTGGGTTAACTAATGCTCCAACCACATTTCAAGCATGCATGAATAGGATCTTTTGCAAGCAACTAAGAAGGTTTGTTTTGGTTTTCTTTGATGACATTCTCATTTATAGTAAAACATGGGAAGAGCATTTGCAGCAATTAGAGATTGTGTTGAGAATTTTGCAAGAAGAGTCCTTATTTGCTAAGTTATCAAAATGTGAATTTGGGATGAAAGAACTACTGTATCTTGGGCACATTATTGGGCAAGAAGGGGTGAAGGTACACATGGAAAAAATCAAGGCTATCTTAGAATGGTCATCACCAAAAAATATTACCGAATTGAGAGGCTTTATTGGCATATGCACCTACTACATAAAATTTGTGAAAGGATTCTCCAAGTTGACTTCTCCACTCACTGATTTGACTAAGAAGGATGCTTTCAAGTGGGATGAAGAGGATGAAAAGGCCTTCCAAAAAATGAAAGAGGTAATGAGTAGTTGTCCCATACTTGCACTTCCTGATTTTACTAAACCTTTTGTTGTGGAATGCGATGCTTCAGGTGGAGGAATAGGGGTTGTCCTAAAGCAAGGCCAACACCCCATAGCCTTTGAGAGCAGAAAGTTGCAGCCTCATGAAAAAATTTACTCCATCTATGATAAAGAAATTCTGGCCATTATGCATGCATTGGACAAATTCAGACAATACTTAATGGGCAACAAGTTTGTAGTGAAAACTGACCACAATAGTCTAAGACACTTTCTCACCCAAAAAGATCTAAATGAATGGCAACAAAAGTGGGTAAGCAAGATTCAAGCTTATGATTTTGATATTGAATATGTCAAAGGAAAGAATAATATAGTAGCAGATGCTTTGTCAAGAAGACCTTCTTTTTCTCTCATGGACATTGCCAAGGATTGGAAAAACATGCTACTAGTTGAATATGCTAAAGACAAATTTGCTTGTGATGTGTTGGATGGAATCAAAGGGGATGATAACTACAAGATTTTGAATGGGCTGATAAATTATAAGGGCATAATTTATTTAGTTCATAACTCAAATCTCAAGTACTGAATTTTGCAAGAAGCACATGATTCCCCACTAGTGGGCCATCCGAGGATCTTCAAAACTTATAGACAGTCAAGGAAAATGTTTTTTTGGAAGGGGCTGAAGGAAGATGTTCCTAAATATGTGAATGAATGTTAGGTATGTCAACAAAACAAATCAGAACTTACATGTCCATCTGGCCTATTACAACCCTTGCCCATTTCGAAGCAAAAATGGGACAGTATCTCCATGGATTTCATCACCGGTTTGCCTAAATATTTGGGTAAGGATTGAATCTATGTGGTAGTGGATAGGTTGACAAAATTTGCTCATTTATTTGCTGTTACATCATCTTTTAGTGCTGCACAAGTGGCTGATATTTTTTTCAAAGAAATCTTTAGATTGCATGGGCTCCCCAAGAGCATTGTCAGTGATAGAGATAGTAGATTCATGGGTGCTTTTGTCAAGAAATTTTTAGATTGGTGGGCACTCAATTGACTCCAAGTACCAGCTATCATCCACAAACTGATGGACAAACAGAGAGGGTGAATCAATGGTTGGAAGGGTACCTAAGAAACTATGTGGGAGAGCAGCAAAAAGCATGGGAAAAATGGCTACACTTGGGTGAGTTTTGCTACAACACCACTTATCATATGTAAATAGGGATGTCTCCTTTCAAAGAATTATATGGTTATGATGCACTTATATTTGCTGAAATTATATTTGGTGATAGTAGAGCCCCAAAAGCTAAAGATTGGGTGGAAGAGAGCCAAGAAATTTTAAAGCTCTTGAAAGACAATTTGCAGGTTGCTCAAAATCAACAAAAACAATATGCTGATAGACATAGAGAAGAAAGAACCTTTCAGGTCAATGATTTAGTATATTTAAGGTTGCATCCCTATAAACAAACATCTCTCAAAAAGAATGGAGCAAAAAAATTAAAACTAAGGTACTATGGGCCATACAAGGTAGCGCGGAAGGTTGGAGAAGTAGCATATGAACTAGAACTTCCGGAAGGGAGTAAAATCCATAATGTATTTCGTGTTTCTTGTCTCAAGAAATCCCTTGGTCAGCAAATCATCACTTCAGAAATACTTCCTCCTCTGGATGATGAATGTCATCTCACACTTGTTCCGGAAAATATTTTGAAGACACGGGAAAGGAGGTTGAGGAGTAGAATTATCAAAGAATATTTAGCACAATGGAAGGAATTACCAAATGAAGATGCCACACGGGAAGAGGAGAAGATTTTGCAGCATCCTAATTTGAAATTGCTTGAAAAAAAGCAATCTTGGGTGGGGAGGACTGTATTGTCCCCATTCAAATAATTGTATAGCAGACAATCCCCATCAATCCTACCTAGTTCCCTAGGTTGAATGCGTACATTGGGAATTATAATAAGGGAGCAAAGGAATAATGTATATACATTAGAATAGTCCAAGTATTTAATAAATAAGTTGAATAAATGAATCCAAGAGGAATTATAGGTGGCAAATGGGTTTGAGGACATTTGAAGGATGTGGGACCCACACTAGCTTGGTTTCTCACTGCCACATGGAAAATCTCACTTGCCATTTCGAATCCATGGGAAGGAAAAAATTATTGGGTGAGTTGGTAAGGCATACACATGGCATGGAGCATATTAGGTCGAAATGGGATGGAATGGTAACCTCCATGGAAGAGGAAGAGTCAATTGGAGGCTAGTGGAGACTTCGGCTAGATTCCCTAGTCTTATGACAACAATGATGAAGCATCTATGGCATCTATGAAAAAATTCAGATCTGACTTCTGACATCTGACCATTATGACATGTCAGCCCCAAAAATAGGCTCAAGGAAGGCGCTCATGGAGTTGGATAAGCCCAAGAGACTCCTTCTCGAATTTGGGAGAAGATGGAAGTTTGGAAACTAGGAGACAAGTGGCAAATGTGGAATATTTCCTAAGTGGAAATCTCTAAAAGCTAATGAGAGGATTTCGACCCTTAGAAGGATAATGTTAGTTATAAAATGTAGAAATCAAGTATGAGAATGGCTTTTGATGATTTGAGAAAAATTGCATTTGTGAAGAGAGAATTAGTGGATGACTAGTTTCTTGTCTTAGCCAATTTCGAGGGTGAAAGATTCCCATCCAAGTTGGTGTTTGGAGAGGCCACTCAGGTCTTTCATGGTGATTTAATGGAGTTTTTATTTGCAGGTAGCAGCTACAGGAAATCTCTTGGTTTGGTTTAGTGAAGCACTTTCTCTCCACCATTTCCAGTTTTGAAGGCATATTCATGATCCTTGAGGGATTGTGCTTTGGGTGAGATCTTGTACTAATTGGGAGAGATTCACATGATGTATTTATGATTGTAATAGCTTCATATCCTCTTTTATTCATATTCAAAAAGTCTCAGGTCGAAATACCCACTGATTGTATGCAAAAATGTTGATTAATGAGCAAACAATGTCCATTTCCCCACTACATTGATGTATATCATTATAATGCTGATGATTTCGAATGAATGGATGATTCTCTAATAAATTTGTGATTAATAGACTTCCATGGATGTATTTTACAAGTTTCATGTACTGTACTTGAGTATTTGAAGTATTTTTACTCAGTTTAATTGCATTGGGAGAAGAAATAGTGCCATTTCCCCAAGGGTCGAATTGGTGATTTTTGCAGCTGAATGGGAGAGGGTTGGAACAGATATATTAATCAATTAATGGTGCACATGAGACCTTAATAACATCCTTAATACATTCCGTACCTCTGTTCATAATTTAGAGGGAGTTTGGAAGCATTTGGGAGGCCATTTTCAGTGTTTACCCAGGGGGATTTGATGCACAAATTACTAGTTAAAATCCCATAGATTGACCAGAATATAAATCAAGTTTGAAGAAGTATTTTGAGGGATATAAATCATCCCTGAACCTAATATTGAAGTCTAAATATCATTCATATACCCTTACAGAATATTTGGGAGCATTTGGGTTAATTTGGAGGCCAAAACAACAAAACTAGTCAAAGGTCGAAATTGGGGAAAAATTGGAAAATTGGGCATTTTTATAAAAATTGAAAAAGGGACATTACACCACCCTAATATGAATAAGAAGAAAAATCTTCCACTGTCACAACCTATACCTGTATCATTTCCTTTGTCAATATGTACCTGTATCACTTCCTCAGTAAACCTATACCTGTACCACTATCTCTGTCAACCTATATCATGGCGTCACTACCTATGTCAACTTGTCACAATCAATATATTTGTAACAAGTCCCCAATCATTGTCTCTGCAACCTATATCTCTATCTCTATCAACATGTACCTATATCTTTGTCTATGTACATGTATCACTGTCCTTGTCACAATCACTATATATCTATATCAATGCCACAATCACTGACTCTATCACTATCACACTATCCTATTCATTATCACACTATCATTGTCATGCTGCCTCTATATATGTCACATTATATCAACCTGTACATTCCTCAAATCTATACCCAGAAACAATTATCCATCGATTTCATTTGCATCCTCAACTTTTACATCACATACATTTTCAAAACATTGAAAATTCCAAGAGATGAGCCATATGCCAAAACATAACCATGGACTATGCCAAGATAACCACTATGATCTATGCTAAGACCATCATACAATGTTCTAGATAAACATCAATATCTACGCCAAAATGATCATACAACATGCCCAAATAATCATCAATATCTATGCCAAGATACTATCAACATCTATCCCCATATAACATCAAGATCAAGATCAAAGATGAACTCTATCCATGAGAGACATGTGCCGTCACAAGAAAAACCCACAAGAATGAACCATACCTTTTCCAAGAACAGAATATGAATAAACAATAGATAAATAAAAAGGATCTCTATATCATTTCATCACATAGCCCTTGCAATAATCATTCCAATGAGCCAATGATTTTTTAATTCCAATTTCATATGAGAAAGTTATGCTAGTTTTCGTGAATCTCCTCAATCCTCAAGGATGCCCAAAAATTTCTACTCCACAAAGTTTCACACTTTTCTCCAAGAATTGCGCAATTCCAAAGAGATACTTGATGGATGATAAAATGAAAAGTTTGATTTTCTATGTATGCACTACATCATTCCTTGTAGCTTCTTTTAGGGTTTTCTTAAACTCATCCTTAATTTGTGGATCTCCATATTTAAGGGGGTCTCAAGGGTTAGTACCACATTTCAAGGATCCATCATGACACTTCGTGCCAAAAATTCAATATCACTCCATATATTCTCAAAGGGTCCTTAGGGCTTGTACACATCATCATACTTGATGGACACATCATTATTTCTTGCGGGGATCCTTGCCACTTCATGTGGTCTAATGGGCCAACGTACCACAAATTTTGGGGTCATGTGGACCAAACATCATTGTTTTGGGGATACTTCATGTTTCACACCAACTTGCTTCGGACCAAATTTGGGGACTCTTTAGAGCCTTCTCCACCATGGATCATGTAACCCCAAACTCAAGGGCAAGTGGACGAAACACCATTGTTTCGGTCTTTCTTCACCTTTTCTTTCAACATTGTCTTGTGGAACAATCCTTATTACTTTGAGGGCTACTTCGCATGGTCATATGGACCAATCCTTCAAGTCATGTGGACCCAACACCACTACTTTAAGGGTTATGTGGAACCATCATCATGATTTTGGGATATCTTTCACACTTCATCCCAATATGCTTTGCACCAACCTTAGGGGCTCTCTAGGGCCTTCTCCAACATGGGTTATGTGACCCCAACCACATGGTCATGTGGACCCAACACCACTATTTTAGGAATTTCTTCACATTTCTTACCGACATTGCTTAGGGACACCTTTAGATACTTCCTTACACTTCTTATCATCATGGTCATGTGACCCAACATCATTTCTTAAATTAGGAAATGCTTCACACTTCTTAAGGACACTTTAGGGACTCCTTTACACTCCACATCATCATGATCATTAGGGGATTCTCTGGGGTATTTGTACCACTTGTGTACAACTCAAAGTGTCTTCCCATGAGGGTCATGCGCAACCGCTAAACCATAAGGGGACCGCTTTGGAGTTATGTATACTTGTGACAAGGATTCTTCTTCAATAGCTTCCTTAGGATCATTAGGGATTTCTCTAGGGGCTTGAAGTCTTCATCAAACATTACCCAAATAATCTATCTCTACTACAACTACATCATCATCATCACCTTGAAACCAATGAAAACACCATAGATCTATTCACCCTTTTGACATCAATGACACCCTGTTTGACATCAATGACAACTTCTTTCAACAATAATTTCCCTTCACTAAATTTAAAATAAAATGAGTCACCCACTTTTATAAAATAAGTGGGAATCACTTTTACAATGAAGTTACTTTATAAATTAACTTTACGTACAAAAATTAATTTAAAAATATACATTTAAAGTTTCTTTATAGTGATTCACATTTATAAAATAAATGAATTACAATTTATAATAAAGTTATGTTTTTATGGGAATGAGTTCTTGGAGCGAGAGCATTTAGGTTGGCTCTGCCGAATACCCTCGCCTAGGGTTTGGTGGCGCTTTTGAGTCTTAGCGATCATGACCTGACAGCAGCTGTATGTGGAGGATAGGCTCTGGCCGCGCTGGCAGTCCAAGGTAGGGGTCCTCTCCCCGAATCGCCTGCGATGGGGACTAGCAACCCCTCGAGTTCGCGACCGACAGATGATTCGATAGGAAATCCTCACACCGAATCAAGTGAAGCTGATTAAGGGCCAAAGAGAAGGATGGGGCCGGGAGGATGCCTCCCCAAAATGAAGAATATTCCTGCTATACAGGTAAAGTCAGAAAAAAATTCATGAACGGATAGAGAATTGGCGCGAAAAAGCTCTAATATGAAAATTCGTGGGAGTCTGGCCCAGAGAAAGAGATCTTGTGAACTTGGTTAATTCCACATGGAAGCCAAAAGGCCATTATGAGCTACAACTGGGAGCCAAAGGGTTTTTCACCATTATTTTCTTCATCATAGAGGATCGTGATCGAATTCTACAAGGAGGCCCGTATTTCCTATTCTCGGCTGCATTATACCTTCGACCCTGGAAGGAAAGGTTTAATCCAGAGACAGAGGATGTCACTGTTGCCCCAGTTTGGATTCGACTGTTTTATTTGCCTTGCGACTATTGGGATATTGAGATTTTGCAGGATATAGGGAATACCCTTGGAGAGTTTGTTAAAATAGCAGATCAGACCAAGTGGCAGAGATACACAGCATATGCTCAGATATGTGTTTATATGGACTTGTCAAAAGAGCTTCCAAAGGAGATCAGTCTGGATTGGGAAGATGAAGCTTGGATCCAGCCTTTGGACTACGAGCAGCTCCCGTTTCGCTGCCGCTAGTGTCACGAATACAGACATCTCAGCCGGAATCGTCCCCACGTATTATCCTCTTCCTCTTTCCATACAAATGGCCAGGCTAGTGAGAAGGATAAAGAAGGGTTAACTCAAGTACGTAATAAGCGTCGTAACAAACCTAATGGTCAGACCAAAGCTGGGAAGGAACCCTTGGGTAAAGGGATTAAAACCAGTAATCCTTTCAAGATCCTGGAGGTTCAGCAAATGGATAAGGAGGTCGGAGATAAGAAGGATGATAAGAGTACTGATCAAATGGAGGGTGTAGAACAAACCCTTGAAGCGGTAATTCATTTGGAACCTACGATAGAAAATGAAGATGAGGAAATGGAATTGGGAGAGCTTAATCTGGATGAGATCGAGCAAGAATGCGAAAAGCGAGGGAAATGGTATGTCACTCAGAGGCAACTAGAACTCCTGCAGGATGCAATAATCAATTCTAAAGTCCCGAAACAGTTAGGTATAGCCTAGGATTCTCAGAAAGGAAGCAAGAGGAAATCTCCAGGGGAGGACTTGAAAAGAGGACGAAAGCCTAATAAACAAAGGATAGTTGAGATAAGAGTAAAGCTAATTGAGTCTGGCGAGTACCCTACAATTCTAGAAGCCTTTTCTGAAGTTCAAAAGGTTACTTAATGAAGCTAATCTCTTGGAACATTAGGGGGTGCAATCACCCTAGGAAAATTAAAACCCTTGCAAGGAAAATTCAGCAGGAAAAATCGGATATTCTTTTTTTACAAGAAACCAAATGCAGTTCTCAAGCGCTGGAAAAAGTGAAACAGAAAATATGGAAAGGAAGTGAGTGTATGGCTTTAGACGCAAAATGGACGGTGGGTGGCATGGCTATCTTCTGGCACCCAGACTCTCTATGTCTGTCGGAATGGTGGGCCAACCATTTCTATATGAGTGCTAATTTTTTTGATAAGATTTCTGGATCGTCAGGTCGGCTGGTGAATATTTATGGCCTGAGTGCCTTCCCTCAGAAAAAGGCCTTCCTTCAGTATATATCATGGTTTAAGGACCAAGTCACTGAAGGATCGTGGATCTTAGGGGGAGATTTCAATTTGATCTCTTCTCTTGAAGAGAAGAAAGGAGGTAGGAGGGTTTTGGACAAATTTCAGGAAGCTTTTGGGGTCTTCATTTCCCAGAGTCCCTTCATTGATATTGATACTGGTAATGGCCTTTTCACCTGAAACAATAAGCATGGAGGTTCTCACCTTATTGCTTCTAGAATTGACCGCTTTCTGAACACTGATGATATTGTCAGAGATGGAGGCGAAGCTCATGCTGTTGTCCTTCCCTCAGCTGGATCTGATCACTGGCCAATCTACCTGCAGTGGGGAGGGGCGAATATGTCGTTGTTCAAACCTTTTAGGTTTGAACAGTTTTGGTTAGAGCACAAGGACTTTAAACATTTGGTGGGCCATTGGTGGCAGGATTTTGTTCCCCCCAAGGGAACATGTATGTATCAGTTCCAACAAAAATTAAAGGCTCTCAAAGCCAAAATTAAAGTATGGAACAAAGAAAAGTTTGGAAATATTTTTCAGGACAAAGCTAGAGTGGGCACTGAGCTTGAGTTGCTTCATAGAAGAGACATGGAAGAAGGATGGACTGATGAGATTAAGGAGCGGTAGTATGACTTGTTGAATCAACTGGAGGCCAGGGAGCGACAGGAAGAAATATTATGGAAGCAAAAATCTAGAAATCATTGGCTTCAAGAGGGTGACAAAAATACTAAATTTTTCCATAATTCGGTGATCCACAATCGTCACAACTCCAAGATCTATAAGCTCCGTAAAAATGATGGCAGTCAGGCTGAGTCTAGACAGGAAATTACTGATGAAATCGTCCATTACTTTGAAGATATTCTTAAAGAGGATCGGGTGGACAGAAGCAACGCTATTTCCCACATAACTAGACTTATCCATAGAATGATAACCAATGAGAAAAATGAGATCCTTATAAAACCGGTTACCTTACAGGAGGTGGAGGAAGCCCTGCAGCGGATGGCGCTAGGGAAAGCACCAGGCCCTAATGGTTTTAGCACCAACTTCTTTCACTTCTTTTGGGACTTACTTAAGCATGAGGTGGCTGAAATAGTGGAAGAGTCCCATAGAAGCTGTGGGGTTTTGAAGGATTTTAATGCTACTTTTCTATCCCTCATTCCTAAGGAGCAAGGGGAAGAGGTGCCGAGCAAATTCCGCCCCATTGCCTTATGCAATGTTATTTACAAGATTATCACTAAAGTAATAGAAAATCAGTTGAAGCCTCTGTTACCTGTTCTGATTAGCTCGGAGCAATCGGGATTTGTCGAAGGTAGGAAAATTTTGGATGGTATCATCCTTTCTCATGAAACTATTCATTCTCTGAAGACTACTAAGAACCTGGTATGATGATCAAACTTGATATTGATAAAGCCTATGATAAATTAAATTGGAATTATATGAGAAGTATGTTAGAGGCTATGGGGTTTGGGGTGGAGTGGGTCAGGTGGATAATGAATTTGGTTACCACCCCTTTCTTTTCCACGATGCTCAATGGCTCTCCAACTAGGCTTATGCAGGCCTCCCGTGGCATAAGGCAGGGGGATCCTCTCTTCCCTTTTCTCTTCATCCTTATGGTGGAGGGGCTTGGCCAGCTTATTCATTCCATGTCAGAGACTGGAGAGGTCAGAGGTTTAAACCTTCATGAGGGCATGACAAAACAAACCCATCAACAATTTGTCGATGACACTATGCTCATGGGGCACCCTTCAGTCCAAGAAGCCCAGGTCTTTAAAAAAAGCTTTAAATTTTTTTCCAAAGCCTCCGGACTTAAGGTAAACTCTGATAAGTCCAGGGTTTTGTTATTTAATACTCCTGGGGTTACACAGCATAATATTCTGCACATTCTCAATTTTTCCAAAGGTTCTCTTCCCACCAAATTCTTGGGGGCTCCACTCTTAGAAGGCACTCTTCGTGGGATTTCTTGGCAGGATCTGGTGGATCGTTTAAAAAGAATGCTGTCCAGCTGGACTAACAGACCTTAAAAATTTCCCAGCCGGCTAACGCTAGTCAAATCCGTCCTTCAGGCTGTGTCGATTTATCTCTTTTCCTTACTCTCTGCCCCTACGTCGATTCTCAGAGATATCAAGGGGATCCAACGCAATTTCCTTTGGGGGGCAGGGAGGCCAAATCAAAATTTGCTTTGATCAGATGGGAAGCCCTGTGTTGGCCTAAGGAAAGAGGAGTATTGGGGCTTAGAGAGCCGGAGGTGATCAGTGATATTCAGGGATCCAAGCTGTGGTGGCGATGGTGTAACCACAAGGAGGAGCCATGGGCTAAGCTATGGCATGTAAAATACGCCATAAACCATCTAGCCAACCAACTTATCCGTTGCAATGCTGACATTCTTGGTTCGCATATTTGGACGAGCTCAGAAAGGAAGAAATTTGGTTCAAGATCACAGTTTCTGGGAAATCGGGGATGGTGAGTTGGCTAATTTGTGGGATGATTCATGGAACCAATTCCCTAAATTATGTACGGACCAGAGGTGGCAGCACCTTAGAAACCAGGAATTGACTGAAGAAAAGATTAAGGTCTACCATTATTGGTCCAATTCATCTTTGGATATTTCCAGAACTTGGTTGAACCATCCTTGGTGGCCGGGGTTTTTAAATGAGGATGATGGTAAAGAATTTGTTGATATACTCCATGACAGATACATCCGTAAATGATATGGTCCTGACAAGCTTCACTGGGGTTATCAACAGAAAGGGGTTTTTAGCATTAAAGAGGCTTATGATGTACAAACTTATCGGGAGGTCGATGAAGAAGGCCCATGGAAAAAAATATGGGAATGTAATCCCTGGCATAAAGTTGCGATTTTTTGTTGGTTGATTAGTTGGCAAAGAATCATAACTGGTGAAAATATAAAGAAACGGGGTATACAAGGCACTTCTTGCTGCCCCCTTTGCAAAAATAGTGAGGAAACCCTGGGCCACTTGTTGGATGATTGCGAATTTGCCTCTTTTATCTGGGATAGAAGAGCCATACTGCTTCGAAAAAGTGATCGTGTCCGTGGTAATCTGGCCCAGACTCTTCAGAATTGGAATGGAAAAGCTTTTAGTAACCCTATTCTGGCTTTGATCTGGCAAATGTTCCCTGGCATGGTTTGTTGGAATCTCTGGAAGGAATGAAATGGGAGAATTTTCAGGGATAAAAATCATCGCAAGGAGGAGGTGTGGGGCACCTTAGTTTGCAATATTCAGGAGACCATTAGAATCAAGCAATGGAGTGATGAAGATAGAAACCTCTCGGAGGAGGATATGGTCATTGCTAAGGGCTGGGGTCTTGGCATGGATGATATGTTGGGATTGCGAAGACGGGAGAGGATATGTATACCCCTCAGCGCTAATGTCTGGAATCCACCAGCCCAATCGGAGTATAAAATTAATTTTGACGGGGCTTCACGTGGTAACCCTGGTGTAGCTGGTTATGGTGGAGTGTGCAGAAATGTAGAAGGGAGAATTCTGCAGATCTTCTTTGGGAACATAGGGAATGATACCAACAATTCAGCTGAGCTTGATGGTCTGATTCATGGAGTGCAGATGATTATTCAAGGCAGCTTATTTCCAGCCATAATAGAGGGATATTCGTGTATTATTATCAACATGGCCAAAAAGCTGACGCATGGGAGAACGACTGAATATGTCACATCTAGCTGGCGGCTCTCTCATAGGTTGGACACGTTGGGTCGTCTTCTTCGGGATAATAGCGTCATCTCCTTCCACCATGTTCGAAGAGGGGCTAACAAGGTAGTGGATTTTCTATCCAATTTGGGGGCGGATCAGGCTGGCGGTCATACTTCAGGCCATATGGCTGGGTTTAGGGATAGGGAGTGGGCCCATAAATGTTTCCAACTGGAAACTACTTATGTTGATAGATGCCACTTGGGAAGCGTGGTGACACATGTGCCTCCGGAATGTGACGATCAGACGACAGAGGTCATGGTGGTGACGCATGCCGATTAACCTCTTTTAAAGAGCAGTGATTTCTCCCATAGATCGGGTATTATGGGAGTTATTGAGCAGTATGGTTTTAAGAGTGGATCGATCCGTCGACATGATTTGCACTTACTTCACTTTGTTGTCATAATGGCCCTCATTATTCAAGGTTTTGGCAATGGTACTACCCTGGTACAGATCATATCCTTACGAGACGTCACCATTTATTTCCATGATCCCGTCATCATGTGCCGACGGTCTTTATATGGTGATCCCTTTCCGCATAAGGCTCATCTCTGGTGCGGTAGTGTTCGTTATATTCTCTGTTTGTGTGCCGAGAGTGGTTTAAGTGGTTTTCCTAGGGTGTGGTTTATGTTTTCTCATCCTCTTGAGAATAGTCTGTATCTGGTGTCTGCCATGGCTCCCAAAAGGGATACTGGAAATTCCTCTGGGGTGGGTCAGGCTAGTAATTCGCTGAAAGGCAAAGCCAAGGCCAAGTCGGAAGGCCGTGGCCCTGGACGTGTTACTTGGGCTCAATTCCGAGCTCAGTCTGCTGCAATGTTCTTCCGTGATTGTATCCCTAGTCCTGTCAAGAATGACATTGAGGTCATGGAGAAGGATATATGGAGTGAAGTTCTTGCCCTTCCGATTGAGGAAGGGAGAAATGAAGTGGAGCACTGGGTTATTGATCCTGGCAACACGGTTGGCAGGGCGTCGGCATATGACAGAATGGTTATACTATACTGGGTGACCAAGAACCTGGTGGCTCATGTGGTGATGGATGGTTGTACTTAACGCAGCGGAGATGATGAGCCCGTCAAGGCGTGGAAATCCCACAATGCTGACAATAGGCTTATGCATTGCAAAATCGATGCAATTGCTCAAAATATGGGCTTATCCTTTTCCTATCCGGGCCTGGATGCTTAGGGGAACCGGGTTTCCAACAACAAGCAGCCTCAACATAATGCTGCCAAGCCTACTGTTGTTGCTATGCAAAGCGGGACTCCTACTGTGGATTCGTGGCGAACCAGGATACTCTGAAGATCATTGATGTGGATGCTGCAGAGGTGCCTCTGCCTGGTACTGGCCTCTAGGTTTTGGGGTCCTTTCGTTTTTGGTTGTCAGCCTTATAAGGTTTTAGTTTCTGGCCCTGTTTTGAGTCTGTTGTAACTTTGAAAGGTTATCGACTAGTAAATCACTATTTTTGCTGGGATAAGTTCCACTCCCGTGGCTATTTGCTGTGTAATAGGGTTTACTAGTTGTGTAGAGGTATGGGGAGTCTGTTAAACTATTTTTTGCTGATAGGAGATCTATTCAAAAGGATGCTCGTGTTTGTAATAGGGAAAGCTGGGATGTGGTTATGTCATGGGGGGTTTGGGTCTCTGAATCTTCTGCTACGGCACTATCAGTGTGCTATGTATCTCTGTTTATTTGAAGTAATATGAAGTACCTTTTATTTACAAAAAAAAAATTATAATAAAGTTATGTGATAAAGTTGCATGAACATTTTCAAAAAATAACTCAAAGAAAAAAACCTGAACTCAGGGTCTCTTACTTAAAGAAAAAAAAACTTTCAACCAAGTGAGTTAATACAAAATTTATTGCAAATATTATCAAGGAAGATGTTTTTTTTGAAGTGCGTGTTTACGCCCAAAACCCTTATTTTTGTCTCTGGATTTGATAAAATGTCCATATCTTGGACAAATGGAAATCTTTTCAAGTGAAATGAAAAGCGTTTCCAACTGAAAGCAATGCTTTAGATGCAATGGAACAACTCACTTAGTGTAGAAATGCACATAAATAGTAGAACCCATAAATCCTTTGATGTATGCAACTACAACATTCAAAATCTTGATCAATAATGAGAGAGAGAGTCTTCATATGTGCTATGATACCATGTTTATCTAAAACATGGTATTCCCACATAGGTTGGGAACCTTAAGCAACCACTCACACAGAAATATCAATATTGACACACCAATGTATTATGTGGCTAAAACCCTAAGAGTGGGAAATCGTCAACAACCTCAGCCAACATGACCATTTGAGGCAATATATTGATGCAAAAGGAAAATATTTTACATATGAGCTTTTCACAATAGATCATCAACAAATGAACATCCATGTTATTTAAATAGAGATCATTGACCAATAAGGTGTTAAGCCACATATTAATATAGTCGTTAACACCGAGCAAAAGATGAACCATTAGATCACTTATGTCTATAACATATCGTGACCATGCTATTACATAAATATAAATGTATACTAATGCATATTAAAGAATCACACTTCACCTAAAGACACATTAGACCAAGTTGATCTTAACTAACTCTTATGTGTCTAAATATCTTAATAAGTGGAGACACCATAAGAGAATAATTGAATGTTGAAAAGTTCATTAATAAGAATAAATAGATCCATTTGCAAGTACAAGAGACATTGAAGAAGTCCCAAGAAAAGTACAAGGCCATGCATGATCAATACATAATTGAGAAAGCATTGAAGGTTGCATCTAAATAAATCGTGTATATATTGTCTTGGTAAGAAGATTAAGGCTCTACAATATGGCCCTTTTGAAGTGTTGGAGAAGGTGGGTTGATAATGCCCATAGACTCCGCCTAGTCTCATATATCTTCATTTACTCAATAGTGAATGTGGAGAATCTAAAACTGAATGAGCCTTCCATTTTGGACCAGGAAATAGATGAACAAGTCCTACGTACCATAGAGGACATAACACTAGAATCTTTGACAAAGTTAACATAAGATACAATTTTGTAGAAGAATTGCAGAACAACTAGATGGGGGTAGTGTGAAGTCTAGAAGGTTGGGTTGAAAGGACAAATTCCAAGTAAGGTCAAATGATACTCCAAGGAGAAAGTAGAAGAAAAAATTATTCACCTCATTCAATAAAAAATTTGGGGACTAAAAATCTCCCTAAATGGGGAGGCATGATTTGAAATGGATGATTATATTATTTCTCATATACTTTGGTACTTTGTAAGTAGAAAAATTATAGGTATTGTCTTGTAGGGACCATTTTATGAGTGTCTCGCTTTAGAGATTGGGGAGACCTCTGAAACCTTCCAAATCTCACTTGAGGCCTTAAATGATAATTTTTGGGGGTCAAAACTTTGTGATCTTAGCATCAATCTATTAATGTTGTCCTAAGTATTGAGACATTTCCAATGACACGAAAATCACCTCAATTGGAGTTTGTATGCAAAAGTTATGCCTCTTTCAAGTTGACCTATCTTGTTGACTACCATGGCATTGAGTGGATGCCATGCGGGATTCCATTACTCACACATGTGGACTTTCAAGAAAATTTTAGAGGGTTGAAAACTCTAACATTAATTGGGCGTTGAGACATGCAAAACCCTTAACTCTAACCCTAAAAAATTATCAGGATATGTTAAATATTGAGTAATTCTAAGAATGAAGGGCTTCCACTCTTATTGTATTGTATATTGCTCCATTGTTGAACAAAATATCTCGAAGTGGAATATTGAAATAGAACAAGGAAACATAAGATCTTGTAGCAACCATATTGTTCACAGAGTCCATGGAAAATCCATAGTGAGTGCCCATTTTTTTATATTTACATTACATTATTGAGAAAAAAAAGAGCATAGCATAGACCCCACTCTTTAGATGTGTTTTCCTTGTATCAAGTTTTCCTAGAACATATCTTGTATTATTTATGTGGATGATGTATGCATTTACTTGTTCTTATAAGTATTAAGCCACAATAAATTTATAATCCAAAATAAAACACTTCATAATAAGAAATTGTAAAATATTAATTGAATTAATTGTAAAACACTTCGGCGTCGGTAGTGTGTTGACAAAAGCTGAATGAATTGAATTCTACATTATAGACTCTTTGGCCTGTCATTTGCATATTTATTGACAGCACACGAAAGAAACCTACTTTGTCCGGAAGAAACTGAACGTGATGCCCACACTACAGCGATCTGGTTGGAAGTGTTAAATAAATTGTTTCTGGATACCAACTTCTGGCATGGCAGTCAATAGCTTTCTGCAGGATACAATTAAGGAACGTCTCTATTGTTCGGTGGTTTGTTGGGCTTTTACTAGCGCCTAGATGCCATATTCAATTCCTAAAGGAAGTCTTGATTGTTCGGTGGCTGGTGGCTTTCTGTTTTTAAGCCCCAGATACCATATTCAATTCCTGAGATGTTTCATGAGTATTGTGAGACATGAACATGGCATTGAATTGGTCGAGTGAATTTTTGTTACAGAAATTTATTAATCACTTTTGTTGGAGTTGAATACTCTAAGTTCTACGAGTCATCCGTGCATCGATTTGGTCAACTGCAGCCGATGCCCAGCACAAATCAACATGCCAGTACATGTATGTGCGTCTATGTGGCTCATCACTTTTGCAGGTTGTACAATTCTTTAGTGTTCACGAAGGATGGAATTTGATGGATAAAATGTTGCATTTTTACTACATAAAAATTTGATTAACCATATTTGATGATATACAAGTTTATAATCTAAACTTATTTTTGATTATTTAATTTTTGTTAAAAACGTTATTAAAAGTAATATTAACTATATGAAAAGTTTATAATATGAAGTAATATTAACTTTGTGAAAGGTTATTAAAAGTAATATTAACTATGTAAAATGTTTTTTTTTTTAAACTAAATTTATTTATTTGAGATGGAGAGTAAGTTCTTCTTGAGCCCAGGTACATAAAGGACTTCTTTCATCTTCAAAGATTTTCTAGAATCTAGGTTGTAAGAGGCTTCACCACTTCCTTTGATTGGGTATTGATAATCATCCCCAAGTTTCACCTTATGGGGTGATTCATGTTTAGATAGATTAAAAAAAGATTCCTTAAACCCAGTCATGTGTTTGGAAGCCCCACTGTTAATCAACCAATCATTACAACCATGGGAGATAGTACCTGTGAGAGCAGAAATTAGAACATATTCTTCTTCACTTGATGAGTCATCATCACTATCACTTTTTGCCCTAGCCTTATCTTTGGGGGTTCGTCATCTTCGACAGCATGAGCATGATATCTTCTTTTTTTATTCTTCTTCTTCTTATTGAAGTTTTTGTTGTTGTCTTTATTCTTCTTGGGACAATCTGAAGCAAAGTGTCCCTTCTCATTGCAATTGAAGCATCTGAGATCTTTCTTATCTTTATGATAATGGTGGTGTAAGAATCTCCTGTTATGAGATGATTCCTTCTTGGACTTGCCTTTCCTGGCATGTGCTGTGAGAGATTGATCTTCATTTCCCATCTTTTCTTCTCGGGCCACAAGCCTAGCTTCTTCTTGAGAGCATTCTTCCCGCAATCTGTTGAAGGAGATCAACTTCTTCCTTGCACAAATTCCTTGAATAAAGGAATCCCATGACCTGGGTAGGCCATTTAGAGTGGTCATCACCACTTCACCATTCTCCACCATTTCATCCACTACTTCTAGTTGTTCCTTGATCTGGGAGACCCTTGAAAAATGAGATTGAATGGTTTCTCCATTCTGAAACTTTACTCCTTTCAATTGGTTCCGCAGGGTCATCTTCCGATTTATGTTCTTCCCTTCAAATAGCTTGGTCAAAGAGTCAAACATCTCCTTAGGTGTCTTTAGAGAAGACACATGGGGTATGAGATGGTCTTTGATAGAATCAGCAATGATTCTCTTTGCCTTGACCAAGTTCTTCTTATGCAATACTTTAGCTTCTTCATCCTTTGGGATAGGGATGTCTTCTTTTACATATGAGTCCAACTCATTCTCTTCCAGGATTAACCCAATCCTATACTTCCAAGCTCGAAAGTTATCAGCTCCTTCAAGATTATCCTCAAGCTTGGTGTGGTGAGACATCTTAAAGAGTACTTCAAATGGAAATAGAAAATATTTAGGTCTTACCACTTGAAATGCTAAAAACTGGATCTGGTCCCGGATTAGGGTTTGTCGGAAAAAACCCTAAAAATTCAAAATGTGAATTTCAATTTTCTGAAAGGATAGAAAGATGCACCTTGATGCGTTGATCAGCCTGGTGTATTCAGAATTTGAGATCAGCAAAGCTTTACCCTTCAGATTTGCCTTTTTGTCCTCCCGGGTTCATTAGGGAGAGCCCTGAATTAGGGTTTGAGTTTCCCGGAGATCTACCCAGCCAAAAATCTTGATCCAAAGCTCTAAACTTCGATATTTACAAGGAGCTTCCAGCTATGTCTTCAGATTTCAGAAATTCCTATTTTTGTGGAAACCCTAATTTTTAGGGCCAAATCTGAAAATGCTCATAATTGAATTCTGATTGGACAGATAGATTCTCCTTGATGAGTAGAGTCAATCTACTATACTAATTTTCCAAAATTTGTGGAGAGAAACCCAATAACAAGAAACTCAAGTTTTCGTCACAGCAAAATGTCTTCTTCTCAGGTTAACTCTGATACCATGTTAAATTTTGAGCATTAATTCACAATACTCTAGGATCTTCACTGAGAGAATAACATATACAGTATATCAATGCATAACAATCATAATAAGCATGACAAGCATCACAAGAATCAAAAGCATGAGAGACAAGAGACACAGAGTTTCCGTGGGGAAAACCCTAAGGTGAAAAACCCTACAACTTCCTCAGAGATAGAGAGAGCAATGGCTCAACCAAAGTACAACCAAAATACACTTGAGATAGTCTCCTAGAGCATATGATCCTCCTCATCACTAGTGCGCCACTTTCTGAGTGAGAGAGATATGACTTTCCGAATGATCTAAATAGAGATCTCCTGATCTCTATTTATACTAACCTGTTTTCCCAGTGACCTTATGGGGCCGACTTGTCTAGCTAGGTACATCCATAATATAATATATATTTCAGGGCCGACCCCACACATGGTGGTCTAATAAGCCATCGGCAAGTACACACACTTGCGACACTTGTCAATCCACATGACGACACTTCCTTATAGAGGAATAACACATCTCTAATAAGGGTACAATAAATATATATAAAATACATAGATGAAATACATTCCGAAGTTACATATACATCAACAATGCAAAGCAAGACTCCTACTGTGGATTCATGGCGAACCAAGACACTCTGAACATCATTGATGTGGATGCTGCGGAGGTGCCTTTGCCTGGTACTGGCCTCTAGGTTTTGGGGTCCTTTCGTTTTTGGTTGTCAACCTTATAAGGTTTTGGTTTCTGGCCTTGTTTTGAGTCTCTTGAAAGGTTATCGACCGGTAAATCACTGTTTTTGCTGGGATAAGTTCCACTCCCGTGGCTATTTGCTGTGTAATAGGGTTTACTAGTTGTGTAGTGGTATGGGGAGTCTGTTAAACTATTTTTTGCTGATAGGAGATCCATTCACAAGGATGCTCGTGTTTGTAATAGGGAAAGCTAGGGTGTGGTTATGTCATGGGGGGTTTGGGTCTCTGAATCTTCTGCTACGGCACTATCAACGTGCTATGTATCTCTGTTTATTTGAAGTAATATGAAGTACCTTTTATTTACAAAAAAAAAAATTATAATAAAGTTATGTGATAAAGTTGCATGAACATTTTCAAAAAATAACTCAAAGAAAAAAACCTGAACTCAGGGTCTCTTACTTAAAGAAAAAAAAACTTTCAACCAAGTGAGTTAATACAAAATATATTGCAAATATTATCAAGGAAGATGTTTTTTTTGAAGTGCGTGTTTACGCCCAAAACCCTTATTTTTGTCTCTGGATTTGATAAAATGTCCATATCTTGGACAAATGGAAATCTTTTCAAGTGAAATGAAAAGCGTTTCCAACTGAAAGCAATGCTTTAGATGCAATGGAACAACTCACTTAGTGTAGAAATGCACATAAATAGTAGAACCCATAAATCCTTTGATGTATGCAACTACAACATTCAAAATCTTGATCAATAATGAGAGAGAGAGTCTTCATATGTGCTATGATACCATGTTTATCTAAAACATGGTATTCCCACATAGGTTGGGAACCTTAAGCAACCACTCACACAGACATATAAATATTGACACACCAATGTATTATGTGGCTAAAACCCTAAGAGTGGGAAATCATCAACGACCTCAGCCAACATGACCATTTGAGGCAATATATTGATGCAAAAGGAAAATATTTTACATATGAGCTTTTCACAATAGATCATCAACAAATGAACATCCATGTTATTTAAATAGAGATCATTGACCGATAAGGTGTTAAGCCACATATTAATATAGTCGTTAACATTGAGCAAAAGATGAACCATTAGATCACTTATGTCTATAACATATTGTGACCATGCTATTACATAAATATACATGTATACTAATGCATATTAAAGAATCAGACTTCACCTAAAGGCACATTGGAACAAGTTGATCTTAACTAACTCCTATGTGTCTAAATATCTCAACAAGTGGAGACACCATAAGAGAATAATTGAATGTTGAAAAGTTCATTAATAAGAATAGATAGATCCATTTGCAAGTACAAGAGACATTGAAGAAGTCCCAAGAAAAGTACAAGGCCATGCATGACCAATACATAATTGAGAAAGCATTCAAGGTGGGATACATATATTGGTTGCATCTAAATAAATCATGTATATATGGTCTTGGTAAGAAGATTAAGGCTCTACAATATGGCCCTTTTGAAGTGTTGGAGAAGGTGGGTTGATAATGCCCATAGACTTCGCCTAGTCTCATATATCTTCATTTACTCAATAGTGAATGTGGAGAATCTGAAACTGAATGAGCCTTCCATGTTGGACCAGGAAATAGATGAACAAGTCCTACCTACCATAGAGGACATAACACTAGAATATTGACAAAGTTAGCAGAAGATACAATTTTTTACAAGAATTCCAGAACAACTAGATGGGGGTAGTGTGAAATCTAGAAGGTTGGGTTGAAAGGAAAACTTCCAATTAAGTTCAAATGATACTCCAAGGAGAAAGTAGATGAAAAAATTCTTCACCTCATTCAATAAAAAAAATTGGGGACGAAAAATATCCCGAAAAATCTCCCTAAATGGGGAGGCATGATTTGAAATGGATGATTATATTATTTCTGATATACTTTGGTACTTTGTAAGTAGAAAAATTATAGGTATTGTCTTGTAGGGACCATTTTATGAGTATGTCCCACTTTAGAGATTTTGGAGACCTCTGAAACCTTCCAAATCTCACTTGAGGCCTTAAATGATAATTTTTGGGATCAAAACTTTGTGATCTTAGCATCATTCTATTAACATTGTCCTAAGCATTGAGACATTTCCAATGACACAAAAATCACCTCAATTGGAGTTTGTATGCAAAAATTATGCCTCTTGCAAGTTGACCTATCTTGTTGACTACCATGGCATTGAGTAGATGGGTGAAAACACGAAGTTGGGTAATACTTTTGGCTTGTTTTTGACAAACAAAACTGCTAAATTTTATGTTTGTCAACTTCGACCTCTTCAAACCCATATCTCCCTTAGGAATTTCAACTTGAAGTAAACACAAAGGTTTTAGAGAATTGAATTATCTTTCTATTCGTATTTTTTTTAATTTTTTTATGGACATATCGTAGGACAAATTTGGTGCACACCAATGACATGTACTTGAAAATTTTAGGTATGGATAATGAGTGACCTATGTGGACGCCGATTTGTTGATAGATGGTTATTCATTTTAGGGAAAAAAACTGTATGCTCATAATCTACACACACTACACTTGTGCATGGACTATATTTTGAGTTTTTTAAGACTTGGGAATTATTTTTTATTATTTATCGAAACAACATATGTTCAGAAAATGATGCATTATCGACACACGTTGGTGAGCTTCAGAAAAACTAAAAGTACCCTTTTGAAGAGGACGAGCCAATTATGATCTCTGTGAAGATTTAATTTTTTTTGGTGTTGTCTTTGTTATGATATTGAATTTTCATTTTGGGTGATTTTCAGAGTAACAAAATTCTTAAGGGATAAGGTTTAGAAAAAAATTATTAATAAATAGAAATTCAAATCAAAATGAAACAAATATTATATCATTGGAAACTAGATTTAGAGATGAATCCATTGCTACCAAGTCCGACAAATAATATTTAAAATTTGCAGGGGTTTGGGCTTGCTGAAGTTGCAGGTTCTAGAAAGATGCTAGATATTTTCGTAGGTTTTGTTGACCATGAACTCTCGGCCGAAAAAATATCTTCCAAACTCTCGGCCAAGAGTTTATTCAAACTCTCATCCGAGAGTTTTTTTTAAAATACAGCGCGGTGATTGGTTCAAACTCTCGGCCTAGAGTTTTTTTAAACTATCGACCGAGAGTTTGAACTCTCAAAACTCTCGACCTAGAGTTTGAGGTTGACTTCTTTTCCCCTTTTCATCCACGCGCCCTCTTTTTTTTTTCACTCCGTTGTCACGGAATTGTTTCCCATCTTCGCGTTTTCACCCGAATGCCATGCGGGCTTCCATTACTCACACATGTGGACTTTCAAGAAAATTTTAGAGTGTTGAAAACTCTAACATTAATTGGGCGTTGAGACATTTAAAAACCTTAACTCTAACCCTAAAAAATTATCAGGATATGTTAAATATTGGGTTGCTAAGAAAGAAGGGCTTCCACTCTTATTGTATTGTATATTGCTCCATTATTGAACAAAACATCTCAAAGTGGAATATTGAAATAGAACAAGGAAACATAAGATCTTGTAGCAACCATATTGGTCACAGAGTCCATGGAAGTGAGTGCCCATTTTTTTATATTTGCATTACATTATTGAGAAAAAAAAGAGCATAGCATAGACCCCACTCTTTAGATGTGTTTTCCTTGTATCAAGTTTTCCTAGAGCATATCTTGTATTATTTATGTGGATGATATATGCATTTACTTGTTCTTATAAGTATTAAGCCACAATAAATTTATAATCCACAATAAAACACTTCATAATAAGAAATTGTAAAATATTAAAAAATTTATTGTGATAAACTATTTCAAAAAAATATCCATAATAATTTAAGATCAATTAAACATAGTTATATATATTCACATTGACTTCAACCATTCTCCACTTAACATACTTCAACTTTACCTCTAAAACATCTTACACATTAATAAGTTGATTCATTTATATTCATTCAATTTACCTCAAAGACATCTAATACACATAGATATAGATAGCTTGGATAATTTATCTTCTTTGAATATTACAAAACATATTTTATTATATTAAAGTTCCTTCATGTTGTAATATTTTAATTATTGTGTCATATTCTTTCATATTTAATAAATAATAATTAAAAATATCATATTTATCTCAAATTATAATGATTTATATGAATAGAATTTGTTTCATTTCTTGGGAATCTTTGCTAAACCACTTTAACATTTGTTGGTTTTGTTACGACATGCAAATTTCCATTGTCTAATTTTTTTTTACAGGAGATTCGGCGTGTTAACAAAAGCTGAATGAATTGAATTCTACATTATAGACTCTTTGGCCTGTCATTTGCATATTTATTTTCAGCACACGAAAGAAACCTACTTTGTCCGGAAGAAACTGAACGTGATGCCCACACTACAGCGATCTCGTTGGAAGTGTTAAATAAATTGTTTCTGGACACCAACTTCTGGCATGACAGTCAATAGCTTTCTGCAGGATGCAATTAAGGAACGTCTCTATTGTTCGGTGGTTTGTTGGGCTTTTACTAGCGCCTAGATGCCATATTCAATTCCTAAAGGAAGTCTTGATTGTTTGGTGACTGGTGGCTTTCTGTTTTTAAGCCCCAGATACCATATTCAATTCCTGAGATGTTTCATGAGTATTGTGAGACATGGTCATGGCATTGAATTGGTCGAGTGAATTTTTGTTACAGAAATTTATTAATCACTTTTGTTGGAGTTGAATACTCTAAGTTCTACAAGTCATCCGTGCATCGATTTGGTCAACTGCAGCCTATACCCAACACAAATCAACATGCCAGTACATGTATGTGTGTCTATGTGGCTCATCACTTTTGCAGGTTATACAATTCTTTAGTGTTCACGAAGGGATGGAAGTTGATGGGTAAAATGTTGCATTTTTACTACATAAAAATTTGATTAACCATATTTGATGATATACAAGTTTATAATCTAAACTTATTTTTGACTATTTAATTTTTGTTAAAAACGTTATTAAAAGTAATATTAACTATGTGAAAGGTTTATAATATGAAGTAATATTAACTTTGTGAAAGGTTATTAAAAGTAATATTAACTATATAAAATGTGTTTTTTTTAAAACTAAATTTATTTATTTGTGTGTTTTTATTTAATTTTTTGATTTTTTTATTGATTATTAATATATTTAAATTTAGATAGAGTTTTGGTTTTTATGTCCTTTTTATGGATGAGGAGATTTGGATTTTTGGTAACCATGTTTTTTTACATTAAAAGATTTGATATACATTGTCATTCACCACTATCATTTTGGTCAAAATGTATCCTATAAAAGCTATCATGTTTATGACAATATTGTTAACTAATTTTATTTATTCACTTATTTATGGAAATATTTTTTTTTTATCCAGTTAACAATTATTAATAATTATGATTGATATGAAATTGTTATAACTCTCAAACTAATGTCACTCTTAGTAAATTATCTCAATGTACCGTGCATACATGCATGTGGTCATCATTGTTTTCTAGTTTTAAAGGTTATAATTTTTAAAAAACATCATTACTAAAGGATCACTATAAGAAAGAGCATTATTGAAGGTTGAAGATTTCTACAAAACCTTTTGTGATGGGAAGATAAAAATTTAAACCGTTAAAAAAAAATCGATAGGTAAAATTGCCACCAAATTCCAACCTCGGTGTTGCAAAGCTCCACATACATTTCTCAACACCATGGAATATCTCTTTGGCCAGGATATCCACACCACGATAGAGCTTTAAATGCTACGGGTTGGTGTGAAGATTGTTGGATTTGAATTAACTTAAAATCCAATGATGCACACATCAGTGGGTGGTATGTAGGTTGTTGGGATGAATTAACTCAATCCAATGATGTACTTATCACCCCGTTCAACATTTAATGCTGTACAACAAATTGGATGGTGCTTGCCGAAGAACCCTATTCTTTAGGCCAAACTTATAATTGGATGGTGCTTGCCTAAGAGCCTTATTCTTTAGGGGAAACTTATGAGGTTGGAACTGTTAGATGGGAGATCCAACCGTGCTCCCCTCCCATGCGAGGGGGAGTTTATTAGCACATACGTTTCGCTTATTCTTCATGCAATCTAGAAAGTGAAGCCCTCTTCTTCATGCAATTTAGAAAAAGGCGTGGCAAGGAATTAAAATTTCACAACGATATTTGATTTTGTAATTTTTGTTACATTATATTATTTTGATTTGTAATTTTTATACACATTAAATTATAAAATGAAATAAATGGCATGGAAAGTTGATTAATTTGATAATTAATAAAATGCAACAATAAATAACACAAAACTTTAGGAAAACTTCAAAGCAGGGCAATATGATCAAATACTTCAATATGCATGAACTTGATTCACTTCACAAGCTAAAGTAGAATACTCATCATATTCATCACATTCCATATAGTGATAATTATCCATCTATTGAATTGAAATGTGGACATGGGTCCATTTATTGCTTGACTATGGTTGCTTTGTTTGGGTCATGTTTTTTTTTTCTTTCTATTTTAATATCTCTATTTTGACTATGTATTACTTTTATTCCTCCATGTATTTATGTATTGGGTGTTGTTCCCGTTCCATGTAGGTCCATCATAAGGTTGCTAATGTTCACGGTTTTTCCTTAAATGATGTACACATCACCCCGCTCAACATTTAATGTTGTATAGAATATTGGATGGTGTTTGCCCAATAGCCCTCTTCTTCATGCAATCTAGAAAGATGATTCATCTTCTTCATACAATCTTTTTTTTTTTTTTTGTAACTAGGGGACTTGACAACTGGGATGGGGCTACTACTCGCGTGACATGGGGTCCAGGGATCTAATCTCGTCCACTGCCACTATACCCCTAGGTGCACCCACACAACCCGCAAGCATGGGGCACGAGTAAGTCGGTGTGATTAGAACTTGTGACATTTACAACATTTCCTTCATATCAAGCGAATCGTCGGTTGAGCTACACCAAACCATCATAGACATTCTTGTACATTAATATTAATCGTACCAATTAATTCCATCCAAGGATATCCAATAATAATATCCACATCACCTAGAATATATAGCATCAAAATTAGAATGTAAAACATATTTTTAAATATTTAAAATTTTGAACCTTTTCATCCTCAACCTATGTGATTTGAATATGCTTTGTGGGGACTTAAAATATTTTACCCAAGTCAACATGGATGTAATTATACTTGTTGCTAGGGTTTTTAGAAATAATAATATTTTCCTACTGAAGAGATTCATGAACATGCAATAGGAAGTTTGTACATGAAAATAAACCCTTGGTGATTGCTTTGTCCTTCTTCACAACCTGAGACCACCTATCTAAGAATATTTTTGCACATTTTTCATTTCAAAGTTTGAAATTTTCATCAATGACAAATGACTTATTTTATATGGGCACTTCATCTTTTAGATTGACATATAGTGGGCTTTGCCAAAGCACTAGATGTTTTGACTTATGATATTCTATGTATTCTTGTATATCAGGACCATCAAATTTTCTTGCAAAATACATTTTGCTTGGAAGAACCCCACATACAAAACTAGGGTTCTGAAGAGATACATTACTTTCAATAGAGGTGTGTCATGTGACTAGGGTTTTTGAGATGATGAATTAAAATTATTGTAACTCCTTAATATGGCTTAGAAGTGTATCTAGGGTGGCATGTGCGTGGGGGGGCATTATTATCCCCAGAGGAACTCAAGTATTCATCTATGCTTAGGGAATTGGCACTGCAAAAAAATTATGCGGAAGCTCTAGCCATTTGGAAGGGTCTTTGTCTAGCCAAATCTAAATGTATTGACAAATTAAATGTCATGGGAGACTCCCAAATTATAATCCATCATCTAATTAGAATCTGTCATCCTAAGGACATCACCCGAAACAAGATATTTATCAGAATTAATAACCTCGCTAAGGACTTTAAAGAAATTCACTATTTCCACGTCCTCCTGCATCTAAACTCCAAGGAGGAAAGCCAAGCAAATATTTCTAGTGGTATTCATTCCGATATTCTTCAGTTTCAAAGGAGATCCAACTTACCCCTTGTTCCTTAATGTTTATCCCTCTCATGACCTTCCCCCTAGTCCCTTGCCTTTGGACTTTAGGATTATTGACATCATTTTTTCATGCTTCTACCTTTTTCCATCCCCTTGATTTGACTTGCTGCATGCAGATGGTCGTATCCTCTCCTTCCATCTCTTCGATGGCACATGTTCTCTTCTCTTCCTATTTCCCTCCTTATACACTTGAACTATCCTTTCTCCCCTCCACCATTAATTGTGCCCCCCTTCTCTTGGATACTCCGGTGTGTGATGAAACTTTTGCAATTTGAGTAATGATGGACATTCTGAGTTTGAATTCTCCTCCCATGCATGTGATGAAGGAGGATTGTACCTTTCAATTCCTTTGCTTTTGTTACTACCCTTCGAGCCCTGAATTGGCTATTTACCCTTCTTCATGGAATCTAGAAAGGGGCGTGGTAATGGGATTAAAGTTTGATAATGATATCTAATTTTGTAATTTTTGTTACATTAGATTATTTTGATTTGTGATTTTTGTACACATTAGATTATATAATGATATGAATTGCATGGGAAGTTGATTAATTTGATAATTAATTAAATGCAACAATAAATAACACAAAATATAGGGAAACTGAAACTTCCAAGTAGGGAAATATCATCAAATACTTCAATATGCATGAATCACTTCACTAGCCATTATTTTTAAATTAGAATGCTCATCATATTCCATATAATGATAATCATCCATCTATCGAATTGAAATGTGGACATGGGATCCAACTATTGCTTGACTATGGTTGCTTTGTTTGGGTCCTGTTGTTTTTAGACTATTTTGATATCCTTATTTTGACTATGTTCCTCCATGTATCTATGTATTGGTTGTTGTTATTGTTCCATGTAGGTCCATAATAAGGTTGTTAATCCTCATGATATTTCCATAATTATTGTTTTTTCTTAAGGTGACGTGGGTGTCGATACTATTCGTTCTTCTTTTGTTGACTCTCCAACATGCATTCCTTTCAGGAATTAAGTTTTCAATCTAGTTTATTTTTCCTTTTTACTTAACCCTTTTGGGGGTTGTTCGTCAGGTACTTCTATGAACCCTTCTATTGATTTTACTTGGGATCCTTCATTTGATGTGTTGGTACGTGGTACAAGGACTTTATGTGCCATTCGAGGTCTTGGTTGCTAACTAAGAGAAATATTTTGTAGTGTGATTTTATTGTTCTTGTACGAAACCTTCATAAACATTTTTGTATATTAATATTAACTGCACCAATTAAGTCCATCCAAGGATATCCAATAATAATATCCACATCGTCCATAATCTATAGCATGAAAATCGAAATGCAAAACACCTTTTCACCCTCAACCCATGTGATTTGAATATGTTTTGTGGGGACTTGCAAGATTTTGGCCAAGTCAACATGGATGGAATTATAATTGTTGATAAGGTTTTTATAAATAATGACATTTTTCTACTAAATACATTCATGAACCTTTAATAGGAAGTTTCCTCATGAAAATAAACCCTTGGTGATTGCTTTGTCCTTCTTCACAACTTGAGACCACATGTATATAAATATCTTTGCACATTCTTCATCTGAAAGTTTGAATTCGTCATCAATGACAAGTGAGCTATTGATCTATATGGGCACTTCATATTTTAGATTAACGTATAGTTTTATTTTCCAAAGCACTAGATGTTTTGACTTATGATATTTTATGCATTATTCTATATTAGGTCGTTCATTTTTTCATATAAAATACATTTTGCTTGGAAGAAACCAACCAAAAGTAGGATTTTGAAGATAAAAATTACTGCCAATGGAGGTATGTTATGTGACTTGGGTTTTTGAGATGCGTTGGCGGGTCAAAATGACCTGGGGACAACAGTAGGCGTTCTCCCTAGTAAGAAGTCTGAATCAGACCTCAAACCATTTGGAGTAGGGAACCCATCTGGATTTTGGCCTGACAAACATTACATATTTGGTTTCATCGGTTACGACCCGTTCCATTGTTTATGGTTTTATAATTAAGAGATGGAAAGTAATCTAATCTAACCTAAATGTTGTTCCTAATTAAACTAACCTATACCATCCAGGAGTAAGATTAAAAACACAAGCAATTAATGACATTGATTGTGCGTGTGCGAACGACAGTCCGAATGACTGTGCGTGTGTGAAACAACAGTTTGAATGACTGTGCGTGTGCAAACGACACTCCGAATGGGCGTCTGAATGACCTATAACTTAAATTAAATTCATAAATCTGGATTCCTGGGCTTAATTTCTGCTGGTTTGTTGCCTAGATTAGTTGCTGGATGCTTGGAATTAATTTGTAGTTGGGTTCTTTGATTCCTAGAACTCACACACTGGATTGATGGATGCTTTAATCCATTTACCTCACACTGGATTGATGGATGCTTTAATCTGTTTACCTCACACTGGATTGATGGATGCTTTAATCCGTTTACCTCCTTTATCCTTTAAATCCATCCTGCAAAAGCAAATGAGATATATTAAAAAAACATTTAAACAAATAATGGCATATAACTAATAATATGCCCAAAACATATTATATGGAAAGTATGATTTTTTATATGGTGAGGTCAACAGAATATTGATTTAAGTGGTATTCATGAATTCATATAAATATATGAGTGTTCTTTATGAGTCTAATGATTATTATAACCATGTGTTTTATAATTTTAATTAAAAGCTCCACCATTCCCATTTTATGATTATTTTAAACTTTAAACAAATTTAAGAATGGTTTAAAAATAATAATAATTATTTTAATATACCAATATTTTCAATTATTTATTTGTTTGAAATTTAAAATGTTCCAAAGCTCATCATGGTTTGATTTGCACATGCAGGACCAATAAGATTCAAAAGAATAGAAAGATAAAGTTAGATTAGTTTGTCAAAAGAGTAACCCAAACCAGTAAATCAATAATGCTTTCAAACCCCAATGTATAACTTAGTCCCAGAAGAAATACCGAATGGGGTACCAGAATGAGGGTCATTTGATCTTAATCCAAAGTGTGGGACTGCATCACCAAGTGTGAGAATCAATTTATCACCAATAAAATGATATATAATGCATTAAAAGTAATAAATCATGCCATTCAATTTCATTGCTTTTAATTAATAGATTGAAAATAAAAGATAAGCTTTTGAGACTGAATATAATGATATAGGTTTAAATGTGATGACATAATAGTGAAAGAAAGAGACAATTTAGGGGCCCAACATCCTCCCAGACCGAAGGTATGGCACGTCCTCGTGCCATGAATGAATTGGAAGTGGTCTTTCATTTATTCAAAAACTCTGTTTGATCATCAATAGTTTATAGGCAATCTTCAGCAAAACTAAGCCAATCTTTTCACTGCATGAAAAACTAGAACTTAAAAGAATTATTAATGTTATGTTATGAGATGACCAAAACAACTTCATATTAATTAAGCTATACAATTCCGTCCACTAGTAACAATTCATATTTATGAAGACCATATAATTTGTGATGGGGGATTTTCCTTGTGTCCTGAAACCAGAAACAGGAGTGTATAGATGGCCTGTAATTTATGTAAATCCTATAGGAAACTAGTCATCCTTGTCTCATTTTCAAAGGCTTAATGTCATCCAAATTATATGGGTAAAGTTCACATTGGAGTTCATTAAACTACTATAGTTATGGGTCCACCTGGAAAAATAAGAAATATTTAATCCACCTCCCCTAGACCGAAGGTATGGCACGTCCTCATGCCATGAATAAATTAATATTGGGTTGTATACTCTTACGTCAACACTCTAGATCAACAACACTCAACAGGTAATTCTAAAAAGCCATCATTATTCTAAAAACTATAACTTTTTCAAGAAAAAGAAATATTCCTGATATGACCAAAAACAATATCATACTAAGTCAGTTTTTTCAATACATGCAAATTCATCAATTAATGCTCACGAAGACCACATATAATCTATGATAGGGGATGTTCCTTATGTCTCCCAAAATAGAAAACATGAGGGTACAAATGGTCTATAAATCCTATAGGAAACCAGTCATCCCTGCTACTTCTCAAAGGTTAATTGTTATTCAAGTAATTATGGACAAAGTTTGCATTTGAGTTCATTAGGATCCTAAGTTTATGGGTACCACTTCTAGGACAATGTCCTCCTAGGTATAGTATGAATTAGACGACAGGGTCTTAAGTGCAACTTACAAACATTCTCAAATGTTGGATATGTGAGGTTAATTTAACCAATTTTTCAACCATGCATGCTTCTTCTTAAGAGTTTACACAAGTATATCGTTCATACACGCAAATATAGATTAGGCATAGTGAAAGACATCAAAGTCAGAACCCATTGCCAACAAACCTGTTTAGTACCCCAATGGGGTAACTTTGATATATAAGAAATATCCTCCCCAAATCGAATGCCCCACTACTAGCGAGCTTGTTTAGTAACACGGTGGGTTTTCCTAGTCATACCACAAGCTGGTACCCACTGCCAGCAGACCTGTTCAGTATCCCGACGAGTTAGCCTCTTACACCCTTTTTATAGTAGAAACTAGCCTTTACCACCACCCTTAAGAGATTTACACATGTATTTCTTTTTGCAACGGGATGGGGAGGTAGCTCTGAAAACCTTTTATGGGTTGGGATGGTATATGGATTGGAGTACTTTATATAAATTTCCCTTTAAAGGTTGTGTGCATGAAAAATAGACTACGCATTTAGTTTAGTCCAAAGACATGACATGGAAAACTTAATCAATGTTTTGTGGATGAGGCCATTAGAGAATGATTGAAAGTTGTCTCTAGTCACAAAACTCGCCTTTTTCATATAGAGTTATAGTAGTGTTTCCCACAAACTAGGAATTTCATTCACCCTTATGCTACTGTGTGATAAAGATTCTTAAGCAAATTTTGACAATGAAGCTAGGATGTATGAGTGACCTATAGGGATTAGATAGACCTTAAACTTATGGAAATTCACCGTCGTATTTAAAATTGGTCTTGAGCAATTGTTATAGTTAGAAATATGCATGTATGAAAAGAAATGATGGAAAATTGTTTCGGTTTAGTCATTGACATTATCTTGTTTTTAGTTCTTTTTATTTGAAAAAGAAAACAAGAAAAATGAAGTTGCATTATTCCCTAAACTAAGAATGCAACATGTTATTTATATACATATTTCCCTATCCTAAGAAGAAAGAAAACATTTTTATTCAAGTATATGAGCTCTTCCAATGAAGCCAAGTGTGTAGAAAGATGAAAACTATATCTTTATCCATATATGAAAAGGTTGTTGCAGTGATTACCTGAATGTGGAAGTTTGTGAGGAACTTGCAACAATTAATTGATAAAATGCACAATATATTGGATCACAGAATATTTTTATTGATCATGGGCCACTTCGAGGGGGAAACCTCCTTTGAGAAATCTCAATACAAATAACTTCACCGTGCCTTCATTGGCCTCAACACACACTTATAAACTAAATCTAGGCACCAATACTATGGGTCAAAACCATGGGCCAATACAAAATATGGATCAACAAATACTACGGGCGGCTTACAAAGCATATGCGCCCAACAACAATAACACAAACTATGGATCAACAATTACTACAGGAAGGCTTACAAAGCATATGCGTCCAACAAAAATATACTAACAAAGTAAAGGGTTGACATGGGTTCCTAACATCCCCTCCCCCTTAGAAAAATTTGTGTCCTCAAAGCTTTAGATGTGGAAATTGTCGCTGAATCTGAAGGAGAGGTTCCCATGTAGCATCCTCTGGTTGCATTCTGTGCCACTAAATTAAGACCTCTGTGATAGAGAGAGAGAGAGAAGCTGGCAAGTGTGCTTATTGAGGACGGCCTCCGGCTCTAAAAGGATGGATCCTTCATTATCCATTTCTGGTAAAATAGTTTGTCCTCTAATGTTGGTGTCAAGAACTTTCTTCAGACAAGAGACATGAAATACTGGATGAATGCGGGAAGACGGATGAAGTTCCAATTTATAAGCAACGGACCCAATCTTCTGAAGAATCCTATATGGCCCATAGAAATTTGGAGCAAGCTTATGACACCCTTTGAGTTTCAGGGAGGGTTGCTTGTAAGGATGGAGACGAACAAAAACCATATCACCTTCTTCAAAAGTGAGCTCAGAACGGTGCTGATCAGCTTATTGCTTCATGCGATTTCTGGCCATGTGAATATTTTTCCACAAAATGCGAAGAATCTGATCGTGGTTTCGAAGGACAATGTCAACTTCCTGAACTGGAGAATTGTTGGGGGAGTATGGAAGAAGAACTAGTGGTGCCTGACCATAAACGACTTCATATGGAGTCATTTTAGAGGTAGTGTGGTAAGAGGTATTGTACCACCATTTAGCAAGAGGGAGCCACTTTGCCCATTGATGTTGTTGTTCAGAGGTGAAGCAACGAAGATAAGTTTCCAAGTATTTATTGATAATTTCAGTCTGACCATCTGTTTGTGGGTGATACCTTGAACTCATCTTCAGTTTGGTGCTAGTGTGGCGAAATAGTTCTGTCCAAAAATGACTGGTGAAATTCACATCATGATCTGAGACAATGGAAGAAAGGATTCCATGAAGACGAAAGATCTAGTCCAGGAAAATTTGAGCGATTGAGGAGGCTGTATAGGGATGGCTTAGAGCACAAAAATGACTATATTTGGAGAGGCGATCAACCACAACCAAAATAATTGTCTTCCCTCCAAATTTAGGGATCCCTTCAATGAAATCCATAGAAATATCTGTCCAAATTTGGGTAGGTATGGGAAAGGGTTCAAGCAATCCCGGAAGGAGTGTCGTTTCACCCTTATTGCGCTGGAAGGTATCACATTCATCCACCATTTGTTGAATTGTCCTTTCCATGCCCTGCCAAAAGAAGTTACGTCGTGCCCGTTCATACTTTTCAAGGAACCTAGAGTGGCCTGCCGATGGAGAAACATGGAGTTCATAGAAGACAGCCTGTTGAAGATCTATGCTCTGGGGAAGCACCAGACGACCCTTGTATCTCAGGGAAGCACCATCCCAAGAGTAATGTGGTACAACAGAAGGGTTGTTGGCCAAGCATTGGATGATTTGAGATAATAAAGAGTCATTGACATAGCCTTGTTGAACATATTGCAACTAATTTGGAACAGGCATAGAAATAGTTGAAAGAGAACCTTGGTCATCAAATGTGCGAGAAAGAGCATCCACCACAATATTGTCCTTACCCTTCTTGTAAGTGATCTCATAGTAATAACCCATGAGTTTTCTAACCCATTTCTGTTGTGTTGGGGAGGATACACGCTATTCCAGGAAATATTTCAGACTATGGTGATCAGTCTTGATGTAGAAATGATTCCCTAATAGGTAGGGTCGCCACTTCTATAATGCATGCAAAATAGCCATCATTTCCTTCTCATATGTAGAGGCAGCTAAATTCTTACCTGAAAGGGCTTTGCTGGTGAACGCAATGGGGTGTTCATATTGAAGGAGAACAACACCAAGTCCATTTCCGCAAGCATCACTCTCAATAGTGAAGGGCTTGGAAAAATCGGGCATAGCTAGAACAAGTGTAGTACACATAGCTTGTTTCAGTTTGTCAAATGCACACTCAGTAGCATGTGTCCTATAAAAGCATCCTTTTTCAATAGAGCAGTTAATGGAGCTGCAATCTTCCCATAATCCTTGAAAAACTTGCGGTAGTGGCCAGTCAACCCCAAAAAACCACGAAGGCTCTTGAGTGTCTGAGGAGGCGGCCAATTGTTCATGGCAACGATTTTGGCAGGATCCACGCGAACCCCTTGTGGTGAGATAATGTGCTCGAGATACTCAAATTACTTCTGTACAAAAACACATTTAGACTATTTGGCATGGAGATGATTGTCAGAGAAAAGTTGCATTACAAGATCCAAATGCTGGAGATGTTTAGACCACGTTTAACTGTAGATGAGGATATCATCAAAGAATACCAGAATGAATTTCCGCAAGTGGGGTCGAAATATTTTATTCATCAAGGCCTGGAATGTGGAAGGAGAATTAGTGAGGCCAAAGGGCATGACCAAAAACTCATAGTGGCAATCATGTGTGTAGAAAGCTGTTTTAGGGATATCATCCTCATGAACCCGAATTTGATGATACCCAGAACGAATATCCAACTTGGAGAAAAATTGAGCACCATGAAGCTCATCAAGAAGCTCATCAACAACAGGAATTGGAAACTTATCCTTGATGGTGAGGTGATTAAGTTCTCGGAAGTCAATGAAGAGGCTCCATGACCCATCTTTTTTGCGGACAAGAAGAATTGGTGAAGAAAAGGAACTAGTGCTTAGGCGAATAATACCTTGCTTCAGTAAGTCCCGAACGAGCATTTCAATCTCTATTTTTTGGTGAAATGGGTAGTGATAGGGCATGATGTTGGGAGGAATGCTTCCAGGAAAAAGTTGAATATGATGGTCCTCTGGCCTTGAAGGTGGCAATCCCACTGGTTCAACAAAGACACCTGTATATCAATCCATAATTTGTTGTAGATCCAAAGGAGTAGTGGAGACCGCTGATGGTTGCATTTGAATGGAATGGATATGAATGATGACACCATGTGAATTCTTTTTAAGGATTTTTTCCATGCGATGTGAACTGATGATGCTGAGAGACCCTGGTTGTAAGCCTGTCAATGTGTGTTTTTGTCCATTGGGGGAGAACTGCATCCAAAGTTTAGTAAAATCCCATAATATGGGGCCAAGTTTGCGTAGCCATTGAGCGCCCAAAACCACATCACATCCGCCTAAGGTAAAGGAAAACATGTCAGAGCGTAGGTTATAATATCCCATAGAGATACGCACATTACGACACTTCATTTTGCAAGGTAAGGTGCCCCCATTGGAAACCATGACTTCAAAGTTGGAGCAAGGATGGATAAAACAATCATCCTGTTTGGTGATCCGAGGGTCGATGAAATTGTGAGTGCTACCGGAATCAATGAGTATTGTAAGAGGAAGCTTCTTGAAGTAACCCCAGACCCACATTGTTTGGGGGGTGGTGATTCTAGCTAAAGCATGGAGAGATATCTCTGGATGCTCATCCTGAGACGAAGGGTTAATAGGCGGCTCCTAAATGTCGACCGGAACATCCATTGTATCTGGAGCTTCTTCACCAATTTTAGAGGTAGGAGGAGAATCCACATCCAAGAGATAGAGCTTTTATTGAATACATCTATGTCCCCGAGTGAATTTCTCATCACAATTATAACAAAGCCCTTTTTCTCTGCATGCTTGCATCTCTGTTTCAAACAAATGCTTGATAGGAGTTGATCGAGGAGCTAGCAGGATGGGAGGTCGTTGAGAACCCATATTGCAGAAGGGAACAAAAGTGGATTTGGAGCATTGTTGGGATGCAGTCTTTTCTTCTTCCAACTTAGCCAACTCCAGGGCTTCCATCATTGTGTTGGGAAAAAACATTTTGACCTTAGAGTGGATTGCATCCTTTAGACCACTGATAAAACAACTCCGGTAGAAGTCATAAGGAAATCCTTCGGTGTGGTTGGCTAGTTTCTCAAATTCGGTTTGATACTCTCTCATAGTGCCAATTTGGCGAAGTTTAGTGAGGGCTCCTGTGAAGTCATCAAAAGCACCAGGACCAAATCGTTGCAAAAGGAGCTGGCAAAAATCTAGCCATTTTGGATCTTCATGAGCCTTGATGTACCAACTGTACCATTGAAGAGCTTCCTGTTCCAAATGAAAGGATGCAAGTGGAACTTTGTTGACATCAAAAGTATTATGAAGACTAAAATATTGTTCTGCACAATAGATTCATCTAGTTGGATCAGTACAATTGAAGCGAGGAAAATCAAGCTTCAGACCACGGAAATTGCTGGAAGAAGAGAACCCATTGTCTGATGAAGACTCAGACTGTCGTTTGTTGTTCATGGCTGAATGCTCAATATGAAGCCAAATAAATGTTTCATCCAGATCCTCGAGTTTGGCTTGGATGGCTGCAAGTGCTTCCTCCATGGTTTGTGCTCCTGTGCAGGTGACAACCATAACCAAGAGTTTTTTATTTATTTTGAGTGGGTAGAAAAACAAAAGCAGAAACTGTTTCAGTAAATGAAAATCTGGATTTGGGAAAAAATATGAAGGGTAATTTGGGTTTTACTAGGTTTTGGACACTATCGAATGGACAGGGAGGCAAAAAAGGAGGATTTCAGAAGCAGGGTGAAAGAATGAGAAAATTTGGCAGAGAGGGACAAAGAAGAAAAATTAAGAAATGAACTCTATGGTCAAATTTGAAGGCGATTGGGTGAAAGTTGAAGAAGTTATGGCAAACCCTAGAAATAGAGAAATGTGATATTTTGGCTTTGGGAAGTGGAATTTGGGATAAGGGTCCTCAGGAATGAAATATGCAGAATGGGGTTACAGGGGTGTCAGGAGAGTCTCAAGGGAAAGAGAGTGAAAGAAAGGGAAATAGAGGGATCTGCAACGGCGCGAAAGTGATCGAAAACAAAGGGATCTGCAACGACGCAGAAGTGATCGGAAACCGATGGATCTGCAATGGCACGGAACTGATTGGCAATAGCTCTAGATAGAGGAAATCTACGATTTTGCAGCTAAAAATAGATATGGACCCCACGTATGCTCGGCTTCCTAACGGTTCAGGGGATTCACTCGACCACTAATGTTGTCTAACGACTTGTGTATTTGGGAAGTACCCCTCACTCCACGGCTCGGGTAAACTTGATAACCGCTTTGCCACAAATGACAACTCTTGGTTTACCTCACGGGTGGGAACTAGTGTTGGCCCGGTTTTGCAACCAGGCTTAGTGCTATGGGCACCTCCTAACTAGTAGCAGCAGTTTCAATGGAAATAAATAACAATAAACTAATTAAACAAGACTATTCATGGATCTAAGCAAAGATATTAAGCAAATAACAAAAATAATTTAAAATCAAGAACAAGACAATGTAGAATAATGAATTTGTATTGAAAGAATGGGGCAAGCAAGTGCTTGCGGAATCAATACCTCTAATGGTGAGGTTGAATGGCTCCAAGGATGAGCAATTCCAATCTCCAATGGTCTCTTCTCCAATGTGGTTTGCAATGGCTAAAATGCTCGAGGGAGATTTCAGCAGCATAAGGATGAGATAATGGATGGATGTGAAATGAGGAGCCCCTACCACCTTTTTATAGGTTTTGGTGGTGGGAAATACCATTTGTGGTTTTGTGGAAACCAAATGGTATTGACCAACATGGTTTAGGTCCTTTTCCCTCCTTTTTCCTTTTTTGAATAAAAATAATATTTTAATTCCCTTTTTAATATTTTTTGGGAATTTGGACCCTTTTTGAGGGTTTTTTTATGATTTTCTTGGAAAAATAATCTTTTTTAATGGAAAAAGGGGTGTACTAAGGTCTTTTGGTGACCTTTTGTTGGTTTCAGAGGCTCAGATGGTGGAAAAGTGGACAAATGGGTCATGTGAATAGGAAAATGAGCTAGTGAGCACTTTTTGGGTGTTAACAGATTGCCCCCTGATGTGTGAGGGCAGGAGCTCATCGTATGGCCGATAGACATCATAGTTCATTTGTCTTTTTCTGGGGTTTTAGGGGAGAGAAGAGACCGGTTGGAGACTGGAGCCACGGCCCTTGGAAGCTGCAAAAACAAAAAATATTACATGGCCTCAATATGGATGAGGTATAATCTCTGATAAAGGACGAGGCGGGCATTCCCATGCTCGTATCAAGATATAGACAAAACAATTAGTCCCAAGAAGGGGGATCTAATACGTAAAGAAATATATAGGTACATCATAATGGTCCAGGGGGGACATTATTGTGGGATATACTCATGATCATGGCTGATCTTAATAACTGATACACTGGAATAACTGTTGAACGGCTGAAACTGAAGGTGTCCAACATCTGTATGGACTCAATGACTGTGAGCCATCTGAGATATTGTCGCCATACGCAACCCGGATATCTATAGAAAAAATGTAACTGGTTGTATCCATAGGTAGACTCTCAAATGTGGAGGAGTCAGGTGGTATCCGGGGTCTTCGACTTATAACTGAACGGACCAATACCCTATGCGAGTCTCAACGATGCGATCAAGGTGTTGAAGTCGAGCATGTGAGAAACAACCATTCGGAGAGGCACTGAGGGTTCCTCTAGAAATGATTCGTAGGCACTCATCATAAATGGTAATGAGTCCAAGACACAGGGACCTCTAGGTCTATCCTCTGGAATCAATGTAGTTGTCGTCGACAGAGGGAGACCAGCAACTAACAAGGCAATGATGTTTCCTTGATAGGAGCAGGAGGTGTATAACTGAAGTGATGTAGTACTGATGGTAGGACTGACATACTTGTGGGGAATGAAAATAACTGGGTCAAAAAATGGGTAGACTCAAACTTCCTTTGTTCAGAGCATGATGACATGGTTGACCTGGCAGCGTAGGGAACTGACTTGTAGGTGTGGGGGTCATTGCTTTGACTGAATGGTATATATTGACTCTGGGGGGGAGGACGAGCTGATAGGTGCTGTCGAGGGATTATCAGGGTGACATGCTGCAGAATACTCTGAACAAAGGCGACCAAAATGGGGAAGCTGCCATATGAGTAGATGTGATCTGTCGTGGCGCCAAGAGGCACCATTAATTCCTTCTTCGTAGTTTTAATGAGCTCCAAGAAGGGATAAAAGTGTGCTCTAAAATGGTACGGTCCTGTGGATTTTGCGAGCCCAGGACGGCTCATGCTCATGGTTGCTTTCATGTTTAGAGAGTCTGAAAATGGTAAGTGGACTCTGTTGGTGTTTCTTTTTCGTAAGTTTAGTCTCCAAGGCCCGAAAAAGGATAAAATGATGCGGATGGAGAACTCTTCTAGCCGATGTGACTAGAGTATACCTTTTTCGTAATTAGTCTACAAGGTCCGGAAAAGGGGTAAACTTATACCAGGTAGACGCCCTTTCAGATACGTTTAGCGAGCATGAAAGGAAGCAAGATTGCTCGGCGATCTTTTCATTGTTTTAGGAGTCAGAAAAGAGCTTAACAGAAACTCCCTAAGTGCCTTTTTCGTAAAAGGGATTGCTCGGCCCGAAAAAGGGATAAAATTATACCGAACAAAAATGGATTGATGAGGGCGAGAAAAGGTCTCAAGCATCGTCATCAGTGCGAAAAACTGGATTCGGTGACCTAAGGATTGTTGAAAACGGAAAACGGCCGATGTGGCGCGCAAACCGAGGTGACGAAGGGGTCAGAAGGCAAAATGCCCAAAAAATCTAGAGGTGAGAGCGAGAAATGATCTCGAGCGTCGTCACGAGCGCGGAAAACTGAATCCAGCGATATAAGGCACGTCGAAAATGGAGAACGGCCGACGTGGCACGCAAACCGAGGTGCGAGGGGGCGTGGAAAAAATGCCCGAAAAAATCTAAAGGTGAGAGCGAGAAATGATCTCAAGCATCATCACGAGCACGGAAAACTGAATCCGGCGATATAAGGCACGTCGAAAAATGGAGAACGGCTGATGTGGCACGCAAACCGAGGTGACGAGGGGGCGTGGAAAAAATGCCCGAAAAATCTAAAGGTGAGAGCGAGAAATGACCTCAAGCATCATTACGAGCGCGGAAAATTGAATCCGGCGATATAAGGCATGTCGAAAACGGAGAACGGCCGATGTGGCACGCAAACCGAGGCCACGAGAGAGGCCAAAAAATGGTGAAAAAATGGACTTCGTGAAAACGGGAAACGGAAAGAACCTGTATGAAGTTCTCGCTGTGCTGATCCCAACGGTACCAACGGTTTGAGAAATGGACTTCGTATGCTACCGCAATGGTTGTTTGAAATTTGTGGAATTTCTATAAATAGGGCGTGGGGCCCAAAATGACATTTCATTGTTACGTGTGAGTTTGATAGAGCTGTCAGAGCTATTTCTCGATTTCCGGGAGATTTCACCGTTGGTTTTCGATTTAGCGAGTTGCAGGTAACTCTATTCGCCTTAACCTTTTCAATTATGTATTTTTTGTTTGGCGGCGGGTCCCCGAAGGACGCGAAACTCCACGTTGACTCTCCAACGTGGAACCGCGCGGGTTTCGGGGCTGAACCCGCGATGAACCGCGCGGGTTCTAGGCTCACAGTCGCGATGTTCATCGCGACTGTGAAATAGGAACCCGCGATGTTCATCGCGAGTTCATGGGGGATAGTCGCGATGTTCATCGCGACTGTCCGGCCAAAACCCGCGATGTTCATCGCGGGTTTTTTCATGGATCCCGCGATGGCCATCGCGGCTTTTTGTGGAAAAGCCGCGATGGGCATCGCGGTTTTTTGTGTAAAAGCCGCGATGGGGTTTTCTAAATTTTTTATGCTGGGGCTAAAAATTTCTTCTGTTTTTTTTGGCAGGATGTTGCGGAGACCTCAGTCTGTGTGGCGGGAGAGGGAGATCGATGCGGATCTCATGCTGAGGATTGAGACTGATGGAGGGGTTAGACAGACCCTGGCCATGAGCGGACTCCTAAAGTTCGCTCAGATTCCTCCTATACGTTCAGTGAGGCGACTCCTGAACAAGCTCGTGCAGTGGTGGGTGCCGGCAGAGGGTGCCTTCATTATTGGTGGTGAGAGGTTGGAGATCACTCTCACTGATGTATATTTTTTGACTGGGTTGCCTCGCTTGGGTGAGGTTGGTGATATGTCGCCGAGGTTGCCTCCGGGTGTAGATATGGAGGACCTCTTACATAGATGATGCTGTTTTGGTAAACAGCTCTATTAGTCTGAAGTTCCTACGTGAGTGGGATATGCGGGCTGTTGGTGCCTGTGTTCTGAGGATATTGGGTGCTGCTGCACCACATCGTATGTCTGGGGGACAGACGATGATGGTGGATTCCGTTCTACGGGGTACTTATTACGCCTGGGCGCAGATGTTCCTGGCCGGTGTCCGGAGAGATCTGGACAAGGCCATTAGAGAGGGAGGCGAGTTTTGTTACGCCTCGTTTTTATGTTGTTTTTTCTTTGAGCGGGTGCCGACCTTGCGGCCACATGTACCCGTTCGTGCTGGGCTTCCGAGCGAGCCTCGTATGATGAGGTGGGGGCAGATGATGCCCCGTGCTGGCGGTGGTATCCGTGGTTACTTCAAAGAGGATTTCTATCAGCAGTGGGAGCAGATGCCTCTGGTGATCGAGGACTATCCCTACGCCGGCATGGACTACCGGGGTGACCCAGAGATGCCACGTGCCCCAGGACAGGCCTGGAGCTTAGACGGTATGTTTTTGTGTTTTATGTGATATTATATCATATGTAGTTTGATTTATCATGATGATATCTGTTGTATAGTATCTGATGGTTTTACTTGCTTTGTGCAGATGTGGGTCCAGTACCACCACCTGACTATGTGGCTCGGCAGGGGCGGGCGATGGTGGTCGCTCGTCCCCCTGTACCTGTACCTCCTCCACGCGGTGGAGGATATGCATCCCGTGGGCGAGGGGTTGGCCCTCACGACGACGCTATAGATGGTGTCCGACGGACTTTAGCCCGGATCGTAGCTGGGCTCCCCGAGGATGGCTGGAGGGACCTTGATCGGGACATTTTGCAGGGATGTCTTGGTGCGCCGCCTGAGTGGTAGTCACTTCTGTTGAGGGCAGCGGTGTTCGTTGCGAGACATGGGGGTGGTGGACAGGGTGCTCCGGCAGGGCCGGCTCAGGGGAGGATACGTCTTAGGGACGATCCAGCGGGGCCAGCAGAGCGGCGAGTTCGGGGTCGTCATGACCCGGCGGGGCCGGCGGAGGAGGAGTCGGAGGAGGAGCCGGAGGAGGAGCCGGAGGATCCTAGGGATCCTGATGAGTAGATATATGTATCTGCCCCCAAATGCTGATGAGCATATGGGGAAGCATTTTTGTACGACAGATGTATTTTTTGTATATCGGGTGTTGAGGGCACTTATGACATTTGACTATTTGATTTATATATATATGTGGATATATATTTTAGATATATTGTCGTGTATGCACATGGATGCACACTTGTCTTTTGTATATGCCCGTGGAGGCACATGTTATGCACGTGGATGCAGTATATTTGTTGATTTATGTATGTCCGTGGAGGCACCTGTTTATGCACATGGATGCATTATTTGGTTTGTTTGTTTTATGCCCGTGGAGGCACATGTTATGCACGTGGATGCAATATTGGTTTTTGTATATGCCCGTGGAGGCACATGTTTTGCACATGGATGCATTTTTTGTTTATGGATATGACATGATGTGATTGGTGTGCCAGTCGAGGACACTGTTGGCCATATTATCTGCTACACTATTGAGGTGTCTTGGGACATGTGTGAATGTAATGGATTCAAACTGTCTAACCATTTGTTTAGTGCACAGGAATTTTCTGAAAAGACAGGGATCGCGTACCTGGTAATCATTGTTGAGCTGGGAAACTAGGAGCTGTGAGTCCAAGAAAACGTTGAGGTGACGTATGCTCATCTGGAGAGCAGCGGCCAGGAGATCGGTCACGGCATCGTATTCAGCTTGATTATTGGTAGCGGCGCCTAAACATACTCCGTCAATGTGAATTAACTCATGTGAAGGGGAGTATATTACCCAAGCTGCGGAGGCGAGATTGGGAGACCAACGGCTTGCACCATCAGCGAAACCGACATGGCAGAGTGGAAGAGGTTCCATCTGTGGTCATGCAGAGAAAAACAAATATTTAGGTTTTTTGAATTTTTTGTGAACAAAGAAAGTATGCCTATGCTAAAATGGACGATGGTGTCCATGAGATTTTCTATGGGTAAAATCTTTTAAGGTACAACCCGTTGCGTGGGTTGCGTAGGGTGTTACCTTCTGAATCGGTCAGAATGTATGCCCCCTGCCCGAGGCAGGTGTGTATGATATAGGGGCCTTGCCACATAGACACGAACTTTCCTTTTCCGGTTTTATCATGAGCTTGATCATAAGCGAGGACAAGGTCTCCCTCAGAAAAGGTTCTTGGGTGGACACGTTTGTCATAATTTAGTTTGGATCGTTGTTTAGCTGCTTCCATGTTTTGAATGGCTGTGCGCCGATCTTCATCGGCTTGCTCTAGGAGTAGTAAACGTTGCTCGATCGGGGAAGTGTCCGGTAGGAGTTCGACGGCGATATGTAAGGCTGGGATCTGGCACTCAATAGGGAGGACGGATTCAACACCGTGAACTAAATGAAAAGGGGTAAAACCGGTGGCGGTTTTGGTTGATGTGCGGTAGGCCCAGAGTGCCGGGAAAAGCATGTGATGCCAATTGGATTTGTGCTTGTCTACAGTGCGTTGGAGAATGGTCTTCAAAATTTTATTGATTGCTTCGACTTGGCCGTTTCCTTGGGGATAGTAAGCGGAAGAGAAATGGTGTTCAAATTTCAACATGGTTGATAATTCCTTCCAGACGGCATCTTCGAAGTGAGAGCCGTGGTCAGAGACTAGTTGCTTGGGCACTCCGAAACGAGTGATAACATGGTTGAAGAAAAACCGTGCTGCAGTGTCAGCTTTGCAGTTGTAGGTCGGCATGGCTTCTGCCCACTTGGTGAAATAATCTACAGCCACAATGATGTGTTTGTGACCGCCGGCTGACGGGGGGTTGTAGTCGAGGAAGTCGATGGCCCATTTGCAGAATGGTCCAACAGTGATGACTGGATGAAGGGGGGCAGGGGGGGTTCTTGATTTTGGGGCAAATAGTTGGCAGTTCTGGCAATGCTTGACTGCGGTGATACAATCAGTAAAGAATGATGGCCAAAAATAACCTGCCCGAATGATTTTCTGGGCGGTTTCCATGCCGGAGAAATGGCCTCCGCAGGCGCCGCTATGACAATCATTGAGGACTTGTTCTGCTTCACTATGGGATAGGCAGCGGCGTAAGATAATATCAACGCCGCGTCGGTAAAGTACATCCCCAATCAGAAGGTATCGGGGGGCGTGGTGTCGTATGCGATGGCGTCCATCGCGATCGATGTGTGGTCGGAATTTTTGTGTACGAAGGTAAGTCAAAATGTCTCCGTACCAAGGGTCGTCAGACGAAATGATGAAGATCTGCTCGTCAATCAGGTCCGTTTGGATAACGGGTGATGTTGAAGAGGATGGGAGGTCTGTAATGAGGTGAGCAAGCGCGAGGGCTTTGGTGCTTTTGGGAGTTTTTAAAGTTAGGTCATATTCCTGGAGGATAATGACCCATTTAGCAACACGACCTTGTAGGAGCCGCCGGGTGAGGAGGTAGACCATGGGGTTGGAGTCGGCCACGACCGTGGTATGACTGAGTAGGATGTAGTGTCGCAATTTTTGTACGGAAAAGACTACAGCTAGGGCTAATATTTCCTCGTATGGGTAACGTAGAGGTGGGCCAGACAAGGTTTGGATGACGTAATAAATCACATGCTCTTTGTGGGAGGTATCTTCTTGGACCAAAACTCCGGACACAGCATGTTCAGATGCCGAGACATAAAGGGTGAAGTCTTGAGAGAAATCCGGTGGGGATATCAAGGGGGCTTGTGTGAGAGCTTTCTTGAGGGCTTCGAAGGCCGTGTCTGCTTGCTCATCCCAAACAAAGGGTATGTGGGTGCCAAGCAAGCATAAGAAGCCATGGACTTTGGTGGCATAATCAGGAACGAAGCGCCTAAGAAAATTGGACCGCCCTTGCAAGCTCTGAAGCTGCCGAAGCGTGCGAGGAGGGGGAAGTTCTAAGATGGATTTGACTTTCAGGGGATCGACAGTGATTCCGTCTTGGGAAACAATGAAACCCAACAAGCGGCCCGCTGGGACGCAAAAGACACACTTGTGTGGGTTCAAGCGGATTTTATATTTGCGACAACGCAGGAAAACTTGCCGGAGGTCGTTAAGGTGGTATGATCGTTTTCGGGACCGAGCTGTGAGGTCGTCAAGATAGACTCGCAGGATATGGACTAAGTCATGAAAGCAATAGGTCATGGCTCGCTGGAAAGTGGCACCAGCGTTTTTAAGGCCAAATGGCATGACGCGATATGCAAAGGTGCCCCATGGGGTGGTGAAGGCAGTCTTGTACTGATCCTCCTTGCGGATGTGGATCTGGTTATATCCGGAAAACCCGTCCATGAAGGATAGGAATTCATGGCCCGCACACTCATCAATGAGTTGGTCAATGAATGGTGTGGGGAAATTGTCTTTTGGACAAGCGTGGTTTAAATCGCGGAAGTCAGTGCATACTCTAAGGGTGCCCTGCTTTTTGTTGACGGGAACGGGATTCGACACCCAGGTGGTGTACGGAATAGGGTAAATGAACCCTGCTTTTCGAAGTTTCTCGACCTCAGCCTTAACAGCAGGGAGCTTGGAAGGGTGAATGGGTCGCTGTTTCTGACGAACAGGGGGTACCTCGGGCCATGTATCAATGTGGTGTTCAATAATGGCGGGGTCGAGACCAGGCATCTCAGTGTAGGACCAGGCAAAGACATCATGGAACTCTTGAAAGAGTTTTTTGTATGCCTGAGTTTCTGCTTGAGTGCAAGATGCGCCCAGCGAGATGAGTTCAGGTTTCCCTGGTGTTGTGGAAATGTCTATCTGTATAGTGGGGGAAATGTTGGACATGTTCCCTTCTTCAAAGGCATCCGGTGCTGGGATGGGGTCCTTTAACCAGTCGACCTTAGTGGGTATGAAATCCTTCGATTCAACAGATAGCTGATCGGATGCGGAGGGTGTCGATGCTTCCGGGAGGAAGTACGAGCGATGATGCATATCATCCCAAGGGTAGTCGGGTGCAGTGAGTGTCTCCAAAATTTGCTCATCAGTATTGAAGTAGTCAGACCATAAATCAAGGGGTTCTGGTTTGAAAGTTGTTGAAATCATATATATTGTATTGACTTCTTCCGACGAGGATGATGGCGGGGGGTGAATCTCCTTGATGAGGGGAGGAGATATCTCTAAGTCAACGTTGTTTAACTCGTACAACGCTGCTCTATAGTCAGGTAGATCAGGACAATGGTGAGAGTAGTGGCCGTAGACACTGCATATAGCACAAGGATGGTTGGTGCGCAGTGATTTGTCACGAGGCTGTAGAGGTGGCTCTAATCTAACTACTGGGATGGTGATGTCATCGTCCAACATATTCATATGCTCTTGGAGTGCCGGTAAGTGTGGGCATTGATGAGTTGGATGGCCAATCTCATCGCATAATGAACATTTAGGGGGAGCTCGAAACACTGGTGGGGGTTTAACTGCCTTAGGAGGTGGTATCGCAGTGTACGGTTGTGGGCCTCTGCCCCCCGTGGGTTTAGCAAGAAGAGGGGGATTCGTTGACGTCGAAGCAATCGTGAGACCAGGAGGAGGTTTCATTGACGACGAAGGGATTGCGACACCAGGAGGAGGTTGATTTGTGGTAACAATAGGTTGTACCGGTTGGAGGATGACGTTTGGTGTCGGCGGTGGAACGGGAGGTGAAATATACCACACGGGTAATCCCAATGTTAAACCGGGTAGACTAAGGGTAGCCATAACCGGGGCGCTTACTACACCCGAAGGAGGAAATAGGAAGGGGATGGTGTGGATGGGTGTAACACCGATGTGACTCGGTACCAATGGTGGTTGACTATCGGGTGTTTGTGTATTTTGTGAAAGAGTACAGAGGTTTGCGACCTGGGTATCTGGTGACGGTGGCGGAATGGCCTGGAATGTAGAGGTCATTGGTGTATCTGAGTAGAGTCCGGGTCCCACAGAAGACACAAAGGAGGTAACTGCACTAGAAGCGGGTTGTTCAATCATGGGAAGAACATTTTCGGGTGCTGCAGGGGCATTGGGATCATAGTAGGTGAGTTGATCGATTTTGACCACGCGTCCCTCGTGGGGGAACATCATGGTACGAAAAACGGATGAGGCAACTGCTTTCATGGCGTACATGTAACTGCGGCCAAGTAAAAGGTTATAATCGAGTTGGGCATTAATGACCTCAATGTCGATGAGCACAGTTTTCCCACCCAATTGGACGGGAACCTTGGGTAATAGACCTTGAGGTTGAGCTGACCGGCCGTCATAGGCCCGTAATGCAGTGGTGGATTGCTGGAGAGCAGGAGATCCCAACTTCTGCCAAACAAATGTGGACATGACGCATGTGGAGGCACCTTCGTCGATAATACATCGATGGATGACAAGATTCCAGATAGAAACGGAAACTTGGACTGCTATGGTGGAAGGCAGACGTGGTTCGGACTGGTCCAAATCAAAAGTCATCAATTTCGAATCATTTGGGTCGATCGCCCCAATGGCGGAAAGTAAAGTCTTGCGCTGTGTTGGACAGTTTTTTAAGACTTCTAACGCAGACATGGCTGCGGGAGATTGAGCTAAGTCATCTACAATGTTGTAATTGGACGCAACCCGCGCATTGGGGTTGTTGTTGATTCGGCGAAGGGGGAAGCGAGGTGCTTTAGAAGCGCCATCGAGTGGAACCTGAGGTATACGCAATGTCTGATCAGTGGGATGAGCATTAGTGTCCTTTTCGGCGGGGGGGGCTTCAGCAGTCGGTCCGTATTGGTTCCGACGGGTTTGGATATTGACGTCGGCAGTGGACATCATTAATAGGTGGTGAGTTCCTGTATCAAACATGGGTTGATCAGGAGCGGCGTAAGTGATTTGTTGTGGTTGCACGTTGCCCTGTGTGGGGGCTAACGGCTGAGTGTTCACCACCCCTTGTGTTGGAAAAGGGTTTTGTAATACCAAAGGTTGTTGTGGAGGTGGTTGGGGGTTGGGTGGCGGCTGAGGAGCCGCTTGCCCTTGACGATGGGCATCATTTGTCCATAGTTGTCGAGCTCGCTCCAGATGTGGGCAAGCATGGGTATAGTGACCATAGACACCGCAAATGGAACAAGGATGGTTTGTTCGTAAATTAGCATTTTTGGCTTGCTTAGGTGGTCGATCAGGATTCTGATGAGTAGGCGCCGCGTTATTGTTTTGCAGAGGATGGGTAGGTTGTGGAGCTTGGTTACGGTTTTGATTGTTTCCACGGTTGCGTCCTCTTCCGCGGTTAGGTTGCCCACTCTGGTTGCGTTGGTTATTTTGGTATTGGGGCTGATGTTGTTGTGCATACACATGCCCTTGAGCATTGGGGGGATTCTGGGGAGCCGCAGGTGCGGGAGCAGGTTGTGGCGGGTAGTATGTAGGTGGAGCTGGAGGTGGTCCAGTTGCCTGTTGGGGTTGTTGGTACCCCTGAGATGGTGGAGGTGTGAGGTTAGCTGGTGCGACCGGTTGTGGGTAATGCATGGGCTGTTGTGGGAACTGCATGGGGGTCTGTACCGTAGGTTGAGCATAGTATGTAGGAGGTACATATGCTGATGGCGCTTGGCCATAACAATGTTGTGGACAAGAGGGTCCATGAACATGATGGGTCTGGTTTGTTGGAGCATAAGAAGTTGTCGCTCCGGAACTCGATGTAGCCCTAGAAAGGTCTGGGGCGGGCATGGTGCTCACCATACTGAAAGGTTTTTCTTGCGGTGTAATTTGGCCAATAATGCCATCAACGGCATGTGATGCCCCCGGTGCGTCACTGCGTGCAGAGTCGCCTCGTGGGGCGTCCGGTATGATCGTGTATAAGTAACCCGACTGGGCATAGATGAGATCAAACTGTTGGGCCCTGAGGATGGCCTCTTCCTCGGACTGGGGTCTTTCAGATGCTACATCCTTCGCAATGAGAGGAAGGAGGGATTTAAGGAACCAGTCTAAAAAGATTCGGTCGTCTAATTTGATCTTGCATAGGCTTCAGCGCCGGCGCCAATCATGAATATGGTCAGTGATATGCGTGGCCGTGTTCTGTCTGCAAGACAGTAGGATCTCGACGCCCGCATCATAGCGGACAGGTAACTGAAAGAATTGTAGGAAAGTCGAGGCAAGGGAGGTAAATGTGGCATGCGTCCCATGGGGCTGCTCGATATACCATTTGGCTGTGGAGCCAGTGAAGGTGCGTTGTAAAAGCCGGAGGCGGATTGAGTCATCCACTATGGAGTTAGAGGAACACCATAAATGGAAGGACATGATGTGGTTCTGGGGGTCTTCTCCTGCCTTACCCTCAAACTTAGGGATGTCAGAGGGAAGTTTAGTGGGCATATGGGGCCACGCAGGATCATGTCTGATGGGGTCATTTGTTAACCTAGCTAGGTCTGGCAGGTTCAGACTTGCCATGTATGGTAGGCTAGCTGGTGTGGTAACTGGGGCGGGGACATGCCCAGCCATTGTGGTATGGTGTAGGGGTCCCGTAGCGCCTACAGGTACGCCAGGTATGGAAGGTATGTGCCCTCCCATGGGTGTGGGCTGGTATGGGTTAGCGCTTCCAAGTGCAACATGGGTTACACTTGGGTTAGGAATTGCACTAGGGATTCCTGGGATAGCACTCCCAAGTGCAACATGGGTTGCATTTGGGTTAGGAATTGCACTAGGGATTCCTGGGATGGGGTTTGTGGAAACCAAAGGGGGTATGACCCCCATGTTGGGTATACCTATGACAGGTGTTGGCCCTGTGTTGGGCATTCCTAAATGTGGAGTGTTACCCATATTGGGCATACCCAGGGGGGTGGTTGTTGCCGTGGATGGTACTACAGCAGAAGGGTCTGCGGATGTCTCACCTATGGTGCTTGTAAATAGTGGATCAAATGGTGTTCCAGACATAATTGTGGTTGGTGGTAACTCTGTGTGGTTTTCGGATTCTACCTCCAAATCAAAGGTGAAGTGGGGTATGTCAGAATCGGATGACTGTCTAATTGATTGACGATGTGTCGAATCAAGGGATAGGGCTCTGCGTCTGTGACGTGGAGAGCCAAGTGGACTAAACTCTGGGAGTTCGCCCTGTAGACGACGAGAACGTCTAGAATTCTCAATGGTGAGAATATAAGTTTTTGATGTAAAAATTTGTTTGAGTATCAGGTGGTGATATATATGTAAAAGACTCAAAACCCTAATGCAACCAAGGGGGTGCAAGAAGGGGAGTGAAAAAAAGAAGGCTCACAGGCCAAAAAAATCAATCCTCAAAAAATGCACTTATTCTAGCAGCTGTGCTACAATAAGTGGAGGAATGCAACAACCGGTCAGAATACCAACATGCAAACGGCTCCTAGAAAAAATAGGTGTAACTAGACCACAGGTAGGTTGAAATCATGCAAACACCTAATCTAAAAGTATTGTGACTCGAACAGACGATATCCCCTGCAAGGTGATGAAATCCAAGTCAGACAATATGAATGTTGAGACAACGGCTAGATATCCCCCTACCGGGAGGGACACCGGGTAATCAATCCTAAAAGACAGGCTACTAGGATACTCCGTTCATGACGCGTCGAGAAAAGGTAAATCTGCCGTTTAGTCCTTTGATCGCAATATCCCAATACAGGGATATCCCGAGAACTGCGAATGGTAGCCCTTCGGTTACTGAATGGGTTTCGGTATCCCACTCAGGCTTCCGGAACCATCCTCGCGACTTCAACCCTCCTAAGGGAGAGGCCTTCCCACAAACCGGTTGTGACCGCGCCAAAAAGTACTAAGAGATTTTAGCTCCCTAATTGGACAACTTCTATGTCTCAGATGTATGAACTGAGGGGTGTTATTGGAACACCTATCCCCCCAATACTACCTAGCTACAAGAATTCTTTTAGTGTTCCCCAAGTGGGGTTAAAAGTGTGTTCAAATTAAGGTACGTTTTAAGGCTTAGTTCAATTAAGTGATCGTGTGAGTGCACGTGAGGTGTTGTAAACTGAACTTGAAAAGAATTAAATGCTTTAAGAAAATTTTCAAAAAATAAAGGATTTTTTGAAAAAATAAAAAGCAAATATTTATGACTTTTCACTAAAAGGAATTTAAATGTTTTTTTAAAAAATAGCTCAAAAAATAATGGATTTTTTGGATTTATGAAAGCAAATAATAGACTACTTTTAAAAGAAATAAATGGATTTCTTCGTTTCAAGAAAAATTGCTAAGGGCAAGATTTTAAAGAAGTAAACAAGAAAAATTTGAATCTAGATGAAAATGCAAAATGAGTCTTTCTTTCACTTTCTTGAAAATTTTTAAAAAGATTTCTAGATATGCACTTTTAAATAGTAAATAATTTTTTCAAAGCTGTAAAATGTGCAGGATTTAATACTGTAAAAAATGTGCTATGGGCAGAAAGTACAGTAAATTTTTTTTCAAAATGGGGATAGCCGAATGAAAAATTCAGCCGCGCGGGTTTTGGACGCACAGCCGCGATGGACCGCGCGGGTTTTGGACGCACAGTCGCGATGGGCCGCGCGGGTTTTGGATGCACAGTCGCGATGGACAGCGCGGGTTTTAGATGCACAGGCGCGATGGGCAGCGCGGAAATTGGCCGCGAAGCTACGGTGTGTAGCGCGGAAAAACTCAGAAAAGCCGCGATGGACCGCGCGACTGTCTGGGAAAATGCCACGATGGACCGCGCGGAAAAACGCAGAAAAGTCGCGATGGACCGCGCGACTGTCTGGCAAAAAGCCGCGAGGCGGAAGCCGTGCACGGAAACCGAGAAACGAACCCGAAAATTGAAAATTTCGGGCTGTTTATGGGGCCAAATCTCAGAGCAGCAATAGATCTGCTGTCTAAGATGGCAGATCTATGGATCTAAAGGTTAAAAACTCATAAAAAACTAAGATTAAAGGCAAAACTAGAGATCTATAGTTCAAACCAAAGCGGAGTCGCCAAAAACTGTTGGCCCGGTTTTGCAACCAGGCTTAGTGCTATGGGCACCTGCTAACTAGTAGCAGCAGTTTCAATGGAAATAAATAACAATAAACTAATTAAACAAGACTATTCATGGATCTAAGCAAAGATATTAAGCAAATAACAAAAATAATTTAAAATCAAGAACAAGACAATGTAGAATAATGAATTTGTATTGAAAGAATGGGGCAAGCAAGTGCTTGCGGAATCAATACCTCTAATGGTGAGGTTGAATGGCTCCAAGGATGAGCAATTCCAATCTCCAATGGTCTCTTCTCCAATGTGGTTTGCAATGGCTAAAATGCTCGAGGGAGATTTCAGCAGCATAAGGATGAGATAATGGATGGATGTGAAATGAGGAGCCCCTACCACCTTTTTATAGGTTTTGGTGGTGGGAAATACCATTTGTGGTTTTGTGGAAACCAAATGGTATTGACCAACATGGTTTAGGTCCTTTTCCCTCCTTTTTCCTTTTTTGAATAAAAATAATATTTTAATTCCCTTTTTAATATTTTTTGGGAATTTGGACCCTTTTTGAGGGTTTTTTTATGATTTTCTTGGAAAAATAATCTTTTTTAATGGAAAAAGGGGTGTACTAAGGTCTTTTGGTGACCTTTTGTTGGTTTCAGAGGCTCAGATGGTGGAAAAGTGGACAAATGGGTCATGTGAATAGGAAAATGAGCTAGTGAGCACTTTTTGGGTGTTAACAACTAGTTAATCAAGTAGGGGTTGTTTCCCTTTTTGCTGGCAGGTCCTTTCAATGGAATAGCTTCTTCGGGGTTCCTGTGGTACTCCTCACAATGAGTTTTAGGGCTTATTCCCAAGTACTTCCCACAGTTAAGCGGATAGGGATTATTCCCAGATCCGAACCTGCAATAGATGCGAAATTTTTTTTGGCAGAAATTTCACTCAACGAGTCCAAGAAAGTGCTCTGATACCAGATGTGAGGAACCTACAATAATTAATTGATAAAATGCACAATATATTGGATCACAGAATATTTTTATTGATCACGGGCCACTTCGAGGGGCAAACCTTCTTTGAGCAAGCTCAATACAAATAAATTCACCATGCCTTCATTGGCCTCAACACACACTTATATACTAAATCTAGGCACCAATACTATGGGTCAAAACCATGGGCCAATACAAACTATGGATCAATAAATACTATGGGCGGCTTACAAAGCATATGCCCCCAACAACAATAACACAAACTATGGATCAACAATTACTATGGGACAACTTACAAAGCATATGCTTCCAACAACGATATACTAACAAAGTAAAGAGAAGGGTTGACATGGGTTCCTAACAAAGTTCAACCAACTTAATTGTCTTTGCATCAGAAGGTGTCAAATGAAGGAATTGAATGGTGGTTGGGTTACCTCTTGGAACCATCTTTCGATGTAGTCCTCATATTCACCTTCCTTCATTATGTCATACAGATCCCCTCCTTCTAGATGATCGGTTGTTTGAGCACATGATGGATCTGATGAGAACCCCTCAATCTTAGGTTGCTTTCCTTCAAATATAATCCCCAATGTATCAGCTTCTTTTGCAGTCTTGCAAAGAACATCTTTTTGTAGTTCTTGAGATTTTTGTTTGTCTGTCATTTCAGGAGAGGTTGCTAAGCGCTTAACTGATGTCAAAATGCGTCTTTCCTGAAAAGAAGAGATCCCAGTTGCTGCTAGGATTTGAGAAAGTTTTTCCAAATTGATAGTCACCTCTGAATCCATTTTGTTGGTTGGTAGGTCCTGCCTCACACAAGGATTAGTCTCTGGAGTTCAAACTGCACCCAGTTTTTTTTTATGTGTTTTTGGAAGATTACTCAAACAAATTTGCACAAATTAAGCACACCACACTTTTATGAAATAAAATATACCTACTTGAAATTAAACTACGGAAAGTAAACATACCCACAGTTGCTGAAAGAAAAGCATGCTGGTGGAAATAAACAAAATTTGCATAAAGTAAACACATTTGTGCGAAAGAAAGAACAACAAGGCTTTGGGGCACCCCACTGTAGTGGATGCACAGGTTCTTACCTCTCGTCTTATTGTTCTCCCCTCCCCCTTATTGTGTAATGTAAAAGCAACCTATCTGCCTAGACTTTAACCCCTTTAGCACCTCCCCGGCAACGGTGCCAAAATGTCGAGTAAAATATGTACTATCTAATTCAACACTTAATTGTCAACCCAGTGGCTAGTAAGCTTAGAGGTGCTGGCGCAGTATGTGCAGGACTGAAAGCCTAAACTACCCTAGCCTAACTTATCCTAAAGCTAGTAATTTACTTAAAAGTGGAAAGTGAAATCTAATTTAGAATGGAAAACTGAGTCACTTACATTCATAAAGAATCTATCTTATTATTTATCAAACGATACTACATACAACACTTCATTCAGACACTACATATGACACTTCATTCAAACACTACATACGAAATTACATTCAAATCAAATCATAACTAAGAATGATCTTAGACTGGGAAAAATAATTGAATCAAAGGCTATGGGCTAATAAGTAAATGCTACTGCTATTCTATATGAGAAAACTATTTCAAATGTAAATTTAATTGCTATTTCAAAACTAACACTATACCACTTTAATTTAAAACATGAATTCAAATTGCAATAAAAGGAAAATCACTACTCTAGAAAGCAATGCTTGGTCTAAAACCAAACTAACTAATGGAAACAAAACTACCTTCTACGACCAATCAAGTCTTAAGCAAGTTATCTATTTTACTCTATGAACTGAAAGGAACTATCTACTATGCAAAATAAGCTATAAAACAAATTCAATGGCAAACTAACTATTCAAAAAACAAGAAACTATACTACTTTAAGAAAACAAGCTAACTAAATACTCTATGAATTTCAATCCAACAGTTAACTACGAATTCACAAAAGCATGATAAAATACTATTCTAAAGACCAAGCATAAATAAATCTAATGCTTCAAAATAGTAAATTGGTTTGTAAGAAAAGCTATCTAACTCTTATCTAATGAATTGAAATGCTTTCTATTGTATTGGAAATGAAAACTAATTGATGAGACAAAATTCAAATGGCTACCTAAAACAGGAAAAACTATTCTTTAACTAAATATCTAAAACTTATAAAATTCAAGCCCTATCTTTTATGAATTTGAATTAAAAGCAAGTAAAACCTATGGAAAGCAAAAACGCAATGTCTGGAAAAGTAAAATGCAATTCTATTAAGAGCAAAATTGATAAAGAAAAAATGTTTTAATCACTAAAAATCTAAGACTAAATTCTATTTTTGTTTAATGACGGAATTTTGGAAATGGAATGTAGATCCTATGGTAGCCAAAAGGAATGAAAGCAAATGCCTAAAACAGTAAAGGAACAATGCAATTCTGGAAATGAGATGAAACCCTATGATCTAATCACAACAACACAATCCTAGAAATCGAATAGAACCCTACAACAATTGAACAACGTGATGAAAGGGGAATAAGGAAAAACCCAATGGAAAAGAGGCAAAACCTAATGCTATGACCGGTGAAGAGGTAACTCTGGAAATGTGTATGGAACCAAATGTGAAGAGGGAAAAAAACTATGATTTTAAAACAACTATCTGCAGCAAAACGAAAAGGGATTACGATCTATGAATAAAATGGGAAAAACGGGAATATAGTAACATGAAAAAGAGAAATGGATGGGCAGAGCTTTGCGTCCTAAATAATTTATTTACCAAGCATGAATTAACACTATTAAAAGCACAAACATATAAGCATCTATTTAATATTGAAATGGACAAAACGAAATGCAAAAATAAACTACTTATCTGAAAATACACACACAGAAATGCACACTTGTCATTGAGGGGCCCTCTCAGGTGGCAGTGGCTCAATGTCTATGGATTAATCTGTCACTAGAACATGAAAATGAGATTGCATGGAGACCATAACATCATTTTGGTATTATCAAATTCGGATTTGTACAGTGTGTCTTCTGCCTTCTCCCTTCTCTCAATTTATACAAAAAGTCATCGGAAAAATAGCCCCTTTTGTAGTGGTTGATTCTCAGAAATAGAAATCAACCAAATTCGTTTTTACATTGATGAGAGTCATCGAATTTTTACATTGATGAGAGTCATTACAGAATGGAACAATTTTTGTTTACTCATTTAAGATAGTCAAATATGCAATGGATAGGTCACTGGATTCCCCCACGATTCTCGGAGATGAATAAATGACATGGGTGGAATCTTGGAGGTGGAGAAGCATGAGAGGACCACTACGAATAAAACCCACGTTTCTGTTTTTTCCATGGGTGCCTCTAAGTACCTGAACCAATGATTTCGGAGGTGCAAATGACAGTCTGAATGACTGTACGTGTGCGAACGACAGTCCGAATCACTGTGAATGTGCGAATGACAGTCCGAATGACTGTGCGTGTGTGAATGACAGTCCGAATGGGTGTCTGAATAACCTGTAAATGAAATTAAATTCAATCCAAATTCCCGGGCTTAATTTACGCTGGGTTGTTGCCTAGATTAGTTACTGGATGCTTGGAATTAATTTGTGGCTGGGTTCTTTGATTCCTGGGAGTCACACGCTGGATTGATGGATGCTTTAATCCGTTTACCTCACGCTAGATTGATGGATTCTTTAATCCGTTTATCTCCTTTGTCCTTTAAATCCATCTTGCAAAAGCAAATGAGATATATTAAAAAAAACATTTAAACAAATAATGGCATAGAACTAATATGGCCAAAACATATTATATGGAAAGTATGATTTTTTATATGATGAGGTCAATGAAATATTGGTTTAAGTGGTATTCATGAATTCATATACATATATGAGTGTTCTTTATGAATTAAATGATTATTATAATTATGTGTTTAATAATTTTTAATCAAAAGCTCCACCATTACTATTTTATGATTATTTTAAACTTTAAATAAATTTATGAATGGTTTAAAAATAATAATAATTATTTTAATATACCAATCTTTTCAATTATTTATTTGTTTGAAATTTAAAATGTTCCAAAGCTCATCATCATGGTTCGATTTGCACATGCAGGACCAACAGGATTCAGAATAATCGGAAGATAAAGTTAGATCAGTTTGTCAAAAGAGCAATCCAAACTAGTAAATCAATAATGCTTTCAAACCTTAATGCAGAACTTAGTCCCAGAAGAAATACCGAATGTGGTACCAGAATGAGGGTCATTTTATCTTAATCCAAAGTGTGGGAATGCATCATCAAGTGTGAGAATCAATTTATCACCAATAAAATGATATATAATGCATTAAAAGTAATAAATCATGCCATTCAATTTTATTGCTTTTAATTAATAGATTGAAAATAAAAGATAAGCTTTTGAGAGTGAATATAATGACATAGGTTTAAATGTGATGACATAATAGTGAAATATAGTGAAAGAAGGAGACAATTTAGGGGCCCAACATCCTCCCAGACCGAAGGTATGGCACGTCCTCGTGCCATGAATGAATTGGAAGTGGTCTTTCATTTATTCAAAAACTCTGTTTGATCATCAATAGTTTATAGGAAATCTTCAGCAAAACTAAGCCAATCTTATCACTGAATGAAAAAATAGAACTTAAAAGAATTATTAATGTTATGTTATGAGATGACCAAAACAACTTCATATTAATTAAGCTATACAATTCCATCCACTAGTAACAATTCATATTTATGAAGACCATATAATTTGTGATGGGAGATTTTCCTCTTGTCCTGAAACCAGAAACATGAGTGTATAGATGGCCTGTAATTTATGTAAAGCCTATACGAAACTAGTCATCCTCGTCTCATTTTCAAAGGATTAATGTCATCCAAGTTATATGGGTAAAGTTCACATTGGAGTTCATTAAACTACTATAGTTATGGGTCCACCTGGCAAGATAAGAAATCTTTAATCCACCTCCCCCGGACCGAAGGTATGGCATGTCCTCGTGCCATGAATAAATTAATACTAGGTTGTATACTCTTACTTCAACACTCTGCATCAACAACACTCAATAGGTAATTCTAAAAATCCATCATTATTCTAAAAACTAGAACTTTTTCAAGAAAAAGAAATATTCCTGATATGACCAAAAACAATATCATACTAAGTTAGTTTTTTCAATACATGCAAATTCATCAGTTAATGCTCACAAAGACCACATATAATTTATGATAGGAGATGTTCCTTATGTCTCCCAAAATAGAAATCATGAGGGTACAGATGGTCTATAAAGCCTATAGGAAACCAGTCATCCCTCCTACTTCTCAAAGGTTTATCGTTATTCAAGTAATTATGGACAAAGTTTGCATTTGAGTTCATTAGGATCCTAAGTTTATGGGTCCCACTTCTAGGATAGTTACATCCTAGGTATAGTATGAATTAGACGACACGGTCTTAAGTGCAACTTACAAACATTCTCAAATGGCAGATGTATGAGGTTCATTTAACCGGTTTTTCAACCATGCATGCTTCTTATTAAGAGTTTACACAGGTATATTGTTCATACACACAAATATAGATTAGGCATAGTGAAAGACATCAAAGTCAGAACCCATTGCCAGCAAGCCTCTTTAGTACCTCGATGGGGTAACTTTGATATCTAAGAAATATCTTCCCCAGACATAGTGCCCCATTTCCAATGAGCCTGTTTAGTACCCCGATGGGTTTGCCTAGTCATACCACATGCCGATACCCGTTGCCAGCAGACCTGTTCAGTATCCCGGAGGGTTAGCCTATTAGACCACTCACACCAACATATCAATATTGACACACCAATGTATTATGTGGTTAAGACCCTAAGAGAGGGAAATCTTCAACGACCTCAGCCAACATGACCATTTGAGGCAATATATTCGGATGCAAAAGGAAAATATTTTACATATGAGTTTTTCACAATAGATCATCAACAAATGACCCTCCATGTTATTTAAATAGAGATCATGGACCAATACGATGTTAAGCAACATATTAATATAGTCGTTAACATCGAGCAAAAGATGAACCATTAGATCACTTATGTCTATAACATATCGTGATCATGCTATTACATAAATATAAATGTATACTAATGAATATTAAAGAATCACACTTCACCTAAAGACACATTAGACCAAGTTGATCTTAAATAACTCTTATGTGTCTAAATATCTTAATAAGTGGAGACACCATAAGAGAATAATTGAATGTTGAAAAGTTCATTAATAAGAATAAATAGATCCATTTGCAAGTACAAGAGACATTGAAGAAGTCCTAAGAAAAGTACAAGGCCATGCATGACCAATACATAATTGAGAAAGCATTGAAGGTTGCATCTAAATAAATCATCTATATATTGTCTTGGTAAGAAGATTAAGGCTCTACAATATGGCCCTTTTGAAGTGTTGGAGAAGGTGGGTTGATAATACCCATAGACTCCACCTAGTCTCATATATCTTCATTTACTCAATAGTGAATGTGGAGAATCTGAAACTGAATGAGCCTTCCATGTTGGACCAAGAAATAGATGAGCAAGTCCTACGTACCATAGAGGACATAACACTAGAATCTTTGACAAAGTTAACATAAGATACAATTTTGTAGAATAATTGTAGAACAATTAGATGGGGGTAGTGTGAACTCTAGAAGGTTGGGTTGAAAGGACAACTTCCAAGTAAGGTCAAATGATACTCCAAGGAGAAAGTAGAAGAAAAATTTCTTCACCTCATTCAATAAAAAAATTTTGGGGACTAAAAATCTCCTTAAATGGGGAGGCATGATTTGAAATGGATGATTATATTATTTCTCATATAATTTGGTACTTTGTAATTAGAAAAATTATACGTATTGTCTTGTAGGGACCATTTTATGAATATGTCCTGCTTTAGCGTTTGGGGAGACCTTTGAAACCTTCCAAATCTCACTTGAGGTCTTAAATGATAATTTTTGGGATCAAAACTTTGTGATCTTAGAATTAGTCTATTAGCGTAGTCCTAAGTATTGAGACATTTCCAATGACAAGAAAATCACCTCAATTGGAGTTTGTATGCAAAATTTATGCCTCTTTCAAGTTTGCCTATCTTGTTGACTACCGTGGCATTGAGTGGATGCCATGCGAGCTTCCATTACTCACACATGTGGACTTTCAAGAAAATTTTAGAGGGTTGAAAACTCTAACATTAATTGGGTGTTGAGACATGCAAAAACCTTAACTCTAACCCTAAAAAATTATCAGGATATGTTAAATATTGGGTTGCTAAGAAAGAAGGGCTTCCACTCTTATTGTATTTGCTCCATTGCTGAACAAAACATCTCAAAGTGGAATATTGAAATAGAACAAGGAAACATAAGAGCTTGTAGCAACCATATTGGTCACAGAGTCCATAGAAACTCCATAGTGAGTGCTCATTTCTTTATATTTGTATTACATTATTAAGAAAAAAAAGCATAACATAAGCCCCACTTTTTAAATGTGTTTTCCTTATCAAGTTTTCCTAGGGCATATATTGTATTCTTTCTGTGGATGATGTATGTATTTACTTGTTTTTATAAGTACTAAACCACAATAAATTTGTAATCCAAAATAAAACACTCCATAATAAGAAATTGTAAAATATTAAAAGATTTATTGTAATAAACTATTTCAAAGAAATATCCATAATAATTTAAACATCAATTAAACATAGTTCTATATATTCACATTGGCTTCAACCACTCTCCACTTAACATACTTCAACTTTACATCTAAAACATCTTAGAGATTAATAAGTTGATTCATTTATATTCATTCAATTTACCTCAAAGACATCTGATACACATAGATAGCTTGGGTAATTTATCTTATTTGACTATTACAAAACATATTTTTAATATTAAACATCATTCATGTTGTAATATTTTAATTATTGTGTTATATTCTTTCATATTTAATTAAATAGTTTTTTAAACATAATGTTCTATAATTGCATTGAAATGTTGTAACCTTTGTTCCTAACAAAATAATTAAAAAAATTTATGTCTTCATAAAATAAAAAATTACGAAAAGTATTTAAAAAATCTATTTTCGTTTATAAAATAAAAACTTAAAACTTAAACCCGGATTTATTAATCAATAAAGATCAAATTTCTGTGCTTGATAAATATGGGTTTAAAATGGATTTATGCTGATTTTAATAAAAAAATCACAAATTAAAAAAAAATATCATCTTAATTTCATATTATTTATCTTTAATACAAAATTTAATAAATAACCATTAAAAATATGATATTTATCTCAAATTATAATGATTTATATTAATAGAATTTGTTTCCTTTCTTGGGAAACCTTTGCTAAACCACTTTAACATTTGTTGGTTTTGTTACGACATGCAAATTTCCATTGTCTAAACTTTTTTTTTAACAGGAGATTCCGCCTCAGCCTCAATAGCGTGTTGACAAAAGCTAAATGAATTGAATTCTACATTATAGACTCTTTGGCCTGTCATTTGCATATTTATTGACAGCACACGAAAGAAACCTACTTTGTCCGGAAGAAACTGAACGTGATGCCCACACTTCAGCGATCTTGTTGGAAGTGTTAAATGAATTGTTTCTGGATACCAACTTCTGGCATGGCAGTCAATAGCTTTCTGCATGATACAATTAAGGAACGTCTCTATTGTTCGGTTGGTTGTTGGGCTTTTTCTAGCGCCTAGATGCCATATTCAATTCCTAAAGGAAGTCTGGATTGTTCGGTGGCTGGTGGCTTTCTGTTTTTAAGCCCCATATACCATATTCAATTCTTGAGATGTTTAATTAGTATTGTAAGACATGAACATGGCATTGAATCGGTCGAGTGAATTTTTGTTATATTAATCACTTTTGTTGGAGTGGAATACTCTAATTTCAACGAGTAATCTGTACATGGATTTGGTCATTTGGTCAACGACAGCCTATGCATAGCACAAATGAACATGTCAGTACATGCATGTGAGTCTATCGGTAGCTTTTGCAGGTTGTACAATCCAATCTGATTACTTTCGGGGCACTTTGATTATGCAATTCTAACAACTAAAATATGTCATTTCTTTGCACTATGGAATATGATCTCTTTGGCAAGCGCTATCCACACTACGGCATAGCTTTAAATGTTGCATGGGTTGGTGTTTAGGTTGTTGGATCTGAATTAACTTTATCCAATGATGTACACATAAGTGAGGTGGTATGTACGTTGTTGGTATGTCTTAATTCAATCCAATGATGTACACATCACCATGTTCAACATTTAATGTTGTACAACCGATTGGATGGTGCTTGCCCAAGAGCCCTATTCTTCGGGAAAAACTTGTGCGCTCGACACTGCCTCTTGGGGAATGTGCATGTGAGGTTGGAACCATTAGATGGGAGATCCAATGGTGCTCAAGTCACATGCACACTTCATGAGGGGGAGTTTTTTGGGTGCATAAGTTTCGCCTATTCTTCATGCAATCTAGAAAGAGGAGCTCTCTTGTTCATGCAATTTAGAAATAGGTGTTGTAAGGGATTAAAATCTGATAATGATATTCGATTTTGTAAATTTTGTTACATTAGATTATTTTGATTTGTAATTTTTATACATATTAGATTATAAAATGAAATAAATGGCATGGGAAGTTGATTAATTTGATAATTAATAAAATGCAACAATAAATACACAAAAATTTAGGGAAATTTCAAAGTAGGGCAATATCATCAAATACTTCAATATGCAAGAACTTGATTCACTTCACAAGCCATTATTTTTAAAGTAGAATACTATCATATCTATCGAATTAAAATGTGGACATGGGTTCCAATTATTGCTCGACTATGGTTGCTTTGTTGTTTTCTTACTATTTTGATATCCCTATTTTGACTATGTATTTCTTTTATTCCTCCATGTATCTATGTATTGGGTGTTGTTCTCATTCCGCGTAGGTCTATAATAAGGTTGCTAATGTTCATGATGTTTACTTAAATGATGTACACATCACCACGCTCAACATTTAATGTTGTACAAAAGATTGGATGGTGCTTGCCGAAGAGCCCTCTTCTTCATGCAATCTAGAAAGAGGAGCCCTCTTCTTCTTACAATCTAGAAAGAGGCGTGGTAAGGGATTAAAGTTTGATAATGATATCTGATTTTGTAATTTTTGTTACATTAGATTATTTTGATTTGTAATTTTTATACACATCAGATTATAAAAGGAAATCAATGGCAAAGTAAGTTGATTAATTTGATAATTAATAAAATGCAACAATAAATAACACATAAATACAGGGAAACTTCAAAGTAATGCAATATCATCAATTACTTCAATACTAATTAGAGCAAATTTGGGGTCTAAAATAGGCCTTATACGAAAACGAGACACCTCCTAAGAAAACGAGTCATTGAAGTCAAGAACCAATATAATTTCAAGAAAAGAGTCAACCATAATGGTTGAGTTGGCATATTTGACATTAGAAAAACTACTTTTTAATTCGTATTTTCAATATATCTCACTGTCATTTTACTCAAATTTTGAGTGGGAGCACTTGTTGGACACAGAATTAAATTCCACATCCAACGAGTACCCACGCTACATACTTTTGAGGGACCCCACCCCATGAAAAATGATAAATACATAAAAACCCGTGTTACTTCCCTCAAAAGTGTTAGTTTTTAAGCATTTAATTCAATATGATCTAGAATCTTAACTAAGAGAACAACATGTACAACATATCAAGCATAAGAGACAAGAGACACAAAGCATTTCACCGGGGAAAACCAAGAATGTGAAAAACCTCGCAACTTCCTCAGAGAAAGAATGAGCACCAATACAAAACCCCAAAACAAGAGATAGTCTCCGAGCAGCTTCTCCTCCTCCACTTGTGTGCACTCTGCAATATACCGAATCCATCTAACAATGGAGAGAATCCATCTTCGAGAAAAATGTGATAATAAATGAATAAATGATAATTGGATGATGAATGTATTACAAGAGAGCTCGCCTTTTATAAGGTTTGAGCGTGCTTGAGGAAGGGTTACGTCCCTTCAATTAAATAATTACAATTTTTGGTTTAATTTAACATATCATTTAATATTCGTAGCATTGCCACCCCCTTTAAAGGGAACTTTGTCCTCAAAGCTGTATTTGTTGGCATCATACTTTGTCCTTGATTTGTGTCGATGCTTGATTTGAGCTAAGTGATCTGGACTGGTCTTTCTCTCTTGATGATGGCTTGGGTCCCTCTTATGCTGCAACTCTTTCTATTTGGGTGGTGATTTCCTTAGACCATACAATCGATACTTACTTCCATTCCATTTAAAACTCATGTACTGTTTTTGTAGATTGGTAGAGTACGTACCTAGTGACGCTAACCATTCGACGCCTAATACCATGTCTACTTCCATGAGTGGTAACGCAATACAATTGAGTTGTAGGTGTAAGTTTTGTATGTGTAATGACACCTTATGACATTTTCCCACTTCTTCTATGTGTTGATCCGCGATGGTGGAGGATTTAAGCCCTTTTGTGGGAAACACAAAAAGATTAAGTTCCTTTACCCTGTTGATGTCGATCAAATTATGGGTACTTCCAGAATCGACCAAAATTGTGATATCCCTATCTTTAATAGACCCTGTAAGTTGTAACCTCTTTGGTCTTGTATATTTTGTTGCTTGGGATAAGAGTTGTTTGTTTTAAATGTTGTTGCAACGTCTTAGCTGCGGTGGAATATAGCTCCCTATGATTAACAGATTTCCTTTTTGTTGGGTGTTAACATTCTTGGGTGCCACTAGATCCTCTTCCATACAAGTTTGTTGAATACAAGTAATGGTCACTATTGATGCTTCAGATAAGCTTGTATCTGCATCAGACTCAGATGTTTCTTCCGCGGGTACCTGTACTTCTTTTCCATTAATAATTTTGCAGTGTGCCATGTGATTGGTTTGGAATTTATGGCCAGGAGTCCAATCTTCTCCACATCGACGACATGTATTCTTCTTCTTCTTCTTATTATAGTTGGCGCGTCCAATGTATGCTTCCAAATCTTTCTTAACTTCATAACTATATGATTGAGAGGTGTTGCATTGATGACTTAGTGACCAATTGTCTCCACAATATCTGCATTGTTCCCCTCTTTCCACTCTTGTCTTGGGAGTTCCTTCTAGTTCGAGTTCTAGTGCTTTCGCTTTGCGTCTTGCTGCCTCGACATTTGAAATGTCATGCAGTTTTAACTCATTTTTTATGTAGGGTTTTAGTCCCCCCAAGTAAGTTTCTAGTCGTTGTTTGTCTGATAACCCAAATACTTTGGTAGTGAGTGATTCCCATTGGTGTGTGAATTCTTCGACGTTTCCTTTTTGCTGTAACCTGGTAAGCTTCGAGAAAAATTTGTCTTCGTTGATTCCTTGAAACCTTTTGAGGAAATCATTTTTGAACAAATTCCATGTGTATGCGAATTGGTCACCTTTCCACCACATATACTAGTTGTAGGCATATCCTTCAAGGTGCATAGATGCATACTTCACTTTTTCTTCATCTATTGTGATATTATAGGTATCGAAGTATTCCTCTGCTTTATTTAACCACGCAATGCATTGTTCGTCATTCCCACTAAACTTTGACATTTCTATTTTTGCTTTGGGGGATACACTACATAATGCTGGTACTTATTGTCTCTTGTCTTGTTGTGTGGTGATCCAGAATTGTTGGTTGAAGCACTCGACATATCTGAGTCATCTTTGGGTTTGCAATGATCATTTGTCTCCTTCTGTCCCATCCTTTCCATGAACTTGTTTAACGTGTCACTCAGTTGGTCTTGTTTTACCTTCATCTCATCCAATTTTTTGTCTAGCCTTTTTTCTAAAACTGAAACGACTTCCACTCTGATTTCATTTTTCAGCTTTGCATTGGAATTTTTTATTTCTTCCTTTAAATCTTCTTGAAACATTTTTTCAAGTTTGTCCATTATGGAGTTTAGACCTTCGAGGATTTGTAAATCTCCAATTTGGTCTTTTTCTAATTTTTCTAGTCGGTTTCGTAACTCGGCCATGGTTCCTGACTTGGTGTGGGGAGGTGAATATTTGGAATCAATTTTGGCTTATGTGGGTAGGGCTAAGGAGGGTATTAGGAAATTTTAATAATATATAATAAAATTATATATTTAAAAAAATATATAATAAGATTATTATTATATATATATATTTTTATTTTTTAGAAAAGTTAATAAATATAATAATAAAAATTATTATTATATAGTTTTTTTTTGTTTGATTAACTTTGGATCGGCTTGTTGTTTTTCAGGGCATTGGTGGGCGTTGGTGGCTGCGAGCATACCGAGGCAGAGGCAGAGGCGAGCTGGAGGCAGTGACGAGGATGGCGTGGAGGCTGATGGGGAAGGGAGTGTGGAGGGGTGAATGGCGGCATGGAGGCAGCGAAAGGATGGTGGGAGAGGGTAGCAGGGGGTAGGGGTGGCGTGCAAGATAGGGGAGCGTGGAGATACGGGGGAGTAGAGTGGAGCTGCGGGGGAAGAAGGAGGATGCACGCGGTGCAGGGAGGAGGGGGGGCAGCGTGGGAAGCCTGGGGAGGCGGTGGAGGAGTGGTAAGGCGATGGTGGAGTGGTGATGTGGTGCAAGTGACGTCAATGGAGTGAAAAGGTGGAGGACGAGGGAATGAGGAAGGAGGTGGTGCGCAGGAGAGCCGCTTGGGAAGGTGGATGATGGAGGAGGTGGAGGTGATGGCGTGGAGTGCAGGTGGAGAGGACGGGAAGCGACGAAATGGAGGAGCGGTGAAGAGAATTGCGGAAGGTGCCAAGGAGTGGCGAGCTCTAATACCAAATGCAATATACCGAATCTGGCTAACAATGAAGAGAATCCATCTTCGAGAATAATGTGATAATAAATGAATAAATGATAATTGGATGATGAATGTATTACAAGAGAGCTCACCTTTTATAAGGTTTGAGCGTGCTTGAGGAAGGGTTACATCCCTTCAATTAAATAATTAACAATTTATTGTTTAATTTAACATATCATTTAATATTCGTAGCACACTCCTCCTCTCTCTCACTAATGCGAAGTGAGTGAGTGAGTGAATGAATAAATAGAGAGGTGCTCCTCTCTATTTATACTTTACCTTTACTTGCCTTTTACTCTAATAGGGCCGACCTCCCTTAGGAGAGTCTAATAACCCATTCCCACTTGTCATTAGGCCGACCCCACTAGGGTGGTCTAATAACCCTTTGACCCACATTGGTCTGAACCCTCTAAGGTGGTCTAATAACACATCAAATATAATTTACGACACTTACAATATAACTTGTGACACTTGCAAATACAAATGATGACACTTCCAATCGGAGGAATAATACATCTCCGTTGGGGATACAATAAAATACAAATGTAATATACAAGTGAATATATTCCGAAGTTACAAATACATCAACACTCCCTCTTAACTAGGAAGGTATTCTCTTGACACAGGTCATCAATACATATAAGCACAAGTCTTTAATTTTGGAGTTGGATCATCATCACTGGATCAAGGAGCATCATCACCACTGCTGTTGTACTTGTCATCTTGATCACTGGGGCTGTCTATCAATTCTTCTCGTCATAGGAAGTTCTACAGAGCCAACCCTTTTTTCTGATGGATGTAGGCCTAGCCTCCTGTAGTTCTTCATCATATCTACAAGCGGGATGATAGAGGTGGAATCTCATAACTGATTATGTGGCTCTGCAAAACCTGCCAAGAGCATCCCAGAATCCTTTATGTGCCTTAGCACGACCGGAAAGATCTAGAAGGACTGATTACATGCAGCCTTCACAAAACCTTTAAGGAGCATTCCAGGAACGTTTATGTGTCTAGCAGGACCGGCAAGATCTCTAAAAAGCATCCCAAGACTTTTAACGGCCTAGCACAACCTATCGGATCTCCAGGACTGATTACATGTGAACAAGAAAAACCTTAAAAGAGCATCCCAGGAACGTTTATGTGCCTAGCATGAACGACAAGATCTCTAAAGAGCATCCCAGGACTTTTACGTGCCTAGAAAAACCTATCGGATCTCCAAGACTGATGACATGTCTCCCTCGCAAAATCTCGAAAGAGCATCCCAAGACTGATTACGAGATTACTGCTCAACCTATCGGATCTCCCTAGGGAGCTATTACATGCTACTGCACAGCCTGCCACATATCCACAGCCTTGAAGTATCACCCTGATACTCATGATCAACCTGATCATCCTCGCATGAAGCATCATCTTGATGCTCATGATCATACTAATCATCATACAGTGCATAATTGTAATGCACATCATCATCACATGATAATCCTGATCATCATCATAGCATCGTCCTGATGCATATCATCATCATCATAGCATCATCCTGATATATATCATCTAGAGCATCATCCTGATGCTCATCACACATGATCATCCTGATCATCATCATAGCATCATCCTGATGCATATCATCTGAAGCATCATCCCGATTCTCATCACACATGATCATCCTAATCATCATCATACATAGCATCATCTGGAGCATTGTCCTGACGCTCATCACACAACACTTACATCGACAGCGATGGGAATGATCCTCCTACCACCATGCTTGGAATGGCTACTGCAAATGTGTCCCATCACTTCCTCCTTGAAGTATCTTCTATCTGAAGAACACTAAGCCTCTCTTTGAAGTACTCGAACTTCACTTTGGATAGTCATTTGGTAAACACATATGCAATCTGCTCATCTGTCGCAACATACTAGAGCTTCATTGTTCCTCTCTGCATCATATCCATGATATAGTGATACTTGATCTCGATGTGCTTCGACTTGTCATGGAACACCGGGTTCTCAGACAACTTCACACAACTCTGGTTGTCAGAGAAGATACAAGTAGCATCCAACTGGAGATCAAACAAATCAGACAGTAGCTTCCTTATCCATACTACCTCACAACTAGCCGAACAAGATGCAACATACTCTGCTTCGACTGTACTCAGTTCTATGCAGGGTTGCTTCCTGCTAAACCAAGAGATCACACCTGATCCCATACTGAAGCAGCAACCCGAAGTGCTCTTCCTATCTGCAACACTGCTTGCCCAATCTGAATCAACATAACCCTCCAGGTTAAACTTTTGATTTGCATCATACTTGAGCCCATAATCAATCGTACCCTTTAGGTAACTCAGAATATGATTTACAACAATCAGGTGAACATGTCTAAGATCCATCAGGAACTGGCTCAAGGTGTTCACCATAAGCAAATATCTGGTCTTGTGTTTGTTAGGTACATCAAGGACCCAATCATCTGACGATACATCGTGGCATCAACCGACTCTGAAGAATCATCACTCAATAGCTTCAGGTTCGATACCATAGGTGGCCATGGCCTTGCAGTCCATCATCCCGAACCGCTTCAGGATCTCTATTGCATACTTCCCTTGTCCAAGGAAGATTCCATCTGCACTCTTCCACACCTCCATACGTAGAAAGTAATGCATCATACCCAAGTCCGTCATCTCGAACTTGGCAACAAGCTCCCTCTTCGTGTTGGAAATCACTCTATCCTCACCTGTCACAAACATGTCATCCACATACAGTAGGAGTATCAATATATTGCCTTCCTCAACCTTGTAGTAAAGGTTGGAATCCGCTTTACTCTTGGTAAAGCCCAAACTGGAAAGGAAGCTATCTATCCTGCCTTACCATGTCCTGGGTGCTTGCTTCAAGCCATACAAAGTTTTCTTTAACCTGCACACATATGACTCCCTGTCACGTGTCTCAAAACTGAGTGGCTGCTCCACATACACTTCCTCTTCGACTACATCATTCAAGAAAGTTGTCTTGACATCCATCTGGTGTATCTTCCACTTCATCACTGCATCCAAAGCAAGTACTGTTCTGATGGAAGTGTATCTGGCTACAGGTGCAAAAGTTTCTTCATAGTCTATCCCTTCTTTCTGGGAGAAGCCACGAGCCACAAACCTTGCCTTGTATTTCTCTATGCTACCATCTGCAGCATGCTTGATCTTGTAGATCCACTTGGAAGTCACAACAGACTTCCCTTCTATTCTTGGGATCACGTCCCAGACATCATGATCGATTGGTACTCCTCGATCATGGCATCCTTCCATTACTGCATCCCGGATCCTGGGAACTTCAGATTCTTCAATATCTTCGATGGATAGTTTTCTTGAACTTCGTTGTTGGAAAAAATGTTGTTGTCCTTCTTTTGTAGGTGATTGTACACGATCTTTCCTACAAGTCAAATTCAATTGCATGATTAGAAACTTCTCATAGTTTTCAGAACAAAATCTTACACATAAGAATATATGTCATACAGTCATGCAATTATCTTAGCCAATGCTTCAATACAACATTCATCCACATCTCGTATTCATACAGTAACTTTCTAGATGCCTTCCATCTCTACCAAAACATTCTTAAGAGTGTGCACAACTTTGAACATGTCAGCAAAGAGGTTTCATTCTCGATAAGTAGCAATGGAATGTTGTACAGTAACATAGGCCACTTACCCATTACTTGCATATTAGTAGTATCTTGTTCATTAATGCAACTTTTCTAATATGCATAATATACATCCTAAATCTAGGAACATAAGTATGTACATGACTAAACAACATCATTTAAGTAATCATATATATGAGAAATGAAAATTCAACTACTTATCTCTATTTGGTTGTTGGGTGGACTCCCTCTCAATCTTTGCTTCCTTGCAGGAACTACTGGAGTGTGCTCCCTCTTGATCTTTGATTCCTTGCAAGAACTACTGGAGTGTGCTTCCTCTTGATCTTTGCTTCCTTGCAAGAACTATTGGAGTGTGCTCCCTCTTGATCTTTGCTTCATGGATTACCTATCTTTGAACTTATATCCATCTTGGACCACTATGCATGCTTAAGTGTGCACTAGTGTCATCATTGTGTCATCCTCAAGATCTCATACATAATCATACATGCATTAGTATAATTTAAATACTATCAAAACATTATGATTCTAAATATGTATGGTCATGATTATTTCATACACAGGTAATTTATCACAAGCGTTAGTATACAAGGTTTCAGGGAGTACTTCTTTTACTCATGCATATTCTTATTTGACCATAGGACTCTTCTAGTTTGTCATATCATTAATCAAACTAAGAAGCCTAATATGCATAAACCCATGATTACTCAAACTTATAACTTCATGAATAATCATTATCAATCATACAAACGTATACTTATATGAGACCCTAACATAAGGTAGGATTCTAGCTTGATATAGGAAAAAAAACATACCTGGATTATCATGTTTGCGAGTTATGACTAACATACCCAAACAATGTCTTCTTTGTTCTCTTCAATGATTCAGAGACCTTGTGCTAGTGACCTGCATATCTCATAAGTTAAGCATTGTAGAACCAAATTATACATACCTCGTAAGTAGAGATTCTATGTGATCAATGGCTATGGATGAGTCTTTGTCTTCATGTCACCATGGTCATATGTTCTTGATCTAGAACTTGATTTGTCTTGATGTACCTTTCATGTTAGCGGACAACATCATCCTCATACAACACCATAGTGTATTAGTACAATCATACGTGTCATAACCCTAATGAATGAATGAATTATATCATTCACATGCATTCATACTTTTACTAAGGTGATAAGACAAGTCCTTAATTAATCAAGATTGTACTAACCTCAATAATATGAAGACAAACTTAATCATGAACGGATTTCAAAACATACCTGTATCTCCTCAAGTCATACCTGTTGGGATTAATTGTAGTCTTCTTATGTAAGGCCTTAGCCTCATCTCCCTCTGGAATTGTAACTTCTTCACTTATGCAGGTGTCCAATTCATTCTCTTCTAGGATTAACCCAATCCACTTTGATTTGCTGAAACCGGATCTGGAGCTGGCTAGGGTTTGACAGAGAAACCCTAAAAATCCAAACTTGGAATTTCAAATTTTTTTTCTGGACAAGGAGATGCAGATGACTGAGGAGAGCAAGCTGGTGTGCTTAGATTTTGAAAACTGCAAAAATTGACCCCTCAAAATTGACCTACGAGTTTCGGATCTACAACTTCTGTCAAATTCTGGTTTTCTGGTTTTTCTAGTTTTCTGGTCCAAAACCTGAACTAGGGTTTGATAGAGCCCGCGGTTCTATCCAACCAAAAAATTCAATCTTGGCCTCTAAATTTCTATTTTTTTAAGGAGCATCCAGCTGTGGTCTCAGATTCCAAAAATTCCAATTTTTTCAGAAACCCTATTTTCCCGCAGCAGTGACAGTCCAAAAATGAATGTGCTCAACATCCAATTATGTTTTGACAGAAATATATGCCATATTGTTTCTGATGTATCTCTGAAATTTCGGATCCTCAGGGTCTGAAACTTTGGTCTATGGTAGATTGACCTGTCATCTTTCCAACCTTACATATCTGAGCTTCAATGGATTCTCCATGAGAGAGATATGCCAAGTGTCACAACATGACCTGTTTATGGGATGAAACAACATAGCAAACTTGTACGGAGTGCCATGTGTCACTATTTCAACTTCGGCCTCTGAAACCCAGACCTGTGAAACTACAGTCTGTTCCCTAAATGAAATGTTTTACTAAATTCCATTTGGAGCTTCCTATCCCGAGATATGACCTCAGTGCCTAGGTCACCTGTTTAGGGATGCATTCTAGAAGAGGAGAAAACCCTAACTTGTACGGATCATATCTCACAAAGTACAATGAATCTAATGCTGATATTCTGACACAAGGTACATGAACGTTTCATCTTCGACCTGTAAAAGTTTCAGATTTTGAAGCTTCGCCAAAACGGATTTATAGTGAAAGTTCCACGATGACTATTTTTTACTATATCAACCCCTAACTTCCAATTTGTCGCAAGTGCAACAAGTGTCATAAATGCCATACAATGGCTTCCTTCAGGCTAGCTTTGATACCATGTTAGTTTTTCAGCATTTAATTCAATATGATCTAGTATCTTAACTGAGATAACAACATGTACATCATATCAAGCATAAGAGACAAGAGACACAAAGCATTTCACCGGGGAAAACCAAGAAGGTGAAAAACCCCGCAACTTCCTCAGAGATAGAATGAGCACCAATACAAAACCCCAAAACAAGAGATAGTATCCTAGCAGCTTCTCCTCCTCCACTTGTGTGCACTCCTCTTCTCTCTCACTAATGCAAAGTGAGTGAGTGACTGAATGAATAAATAGAAAGGTGCTCCTCTCTATTTATACTTTACCTTTACTTTCCTTTTACTCTAAGTGGGACGACCTCCCTTAGGAGAGTCTAATAACCCATTACCACTTGTCTGGGATGACCCCACTAGGGTGGTCTAATAACCCTTTGACCCACACTGGGCCGAACCCTCTAAGGTGGTCTAATAACCCATCAAATATAAGTTATGACACTTACAATATAACTTGCGACACTTGCAAATACAAATGACGACACATCCAATCGGAGGAATAATACATCTCCGTTGGGGATACAATAAAATACAAATGTAATATACAAGTGAATATATTCCGAAGTTACAAATACATCAACAAAAAATATGCAGTGCAGGTACTGGTTGGATGTGGAATTTAATTATGCATCCAACGAGTACTCCCGCTCGAAATTTGAGTAAAATGACAGGGAGATATGTTGAAAATAAGAAAAATGTAGTTTTTTTTTTCCTCCAAAATTCATAAATATTATTTTAACTATTATTTTATTACTTTAGCTATTATTCTATTAGTTTTCTTAGGAGGCCCATTTTAGACCTCAAATTTGCTCTAATTGCATGACTCACTTCACAAGCCATTATTTTTAAAGTAGAATACTCATCATATTCCATACAGTGATAATCATCCATCTATTGAATTGAAATGTGGACATGGGGTCCAACTATTGCTTGACTATGGTTTCTTTTTTTGGGTCATGTTGCTTTTTTACTATTATGATATCCCTACTTTGACTATGTATTTCTTTTATTCCTCCATGTATCTATATATTGGGTGTTGTTCTCATTCCATGTAGGTCCATAATAAGGTTGCTAATGTTCATGATCTTTCCTTACATATTGTTGTTTCTTCAGGTGATGTGGGTGTTGATACTATTCGTTCTTTTTTTGTTGACTCTCCAACATCCGGTTCCTTTCAGGAATTAAGATTTCAATGTAGTATATTTTTTCCTTTTTACTAATCCCTTTTGGGGGTTTTTCTTCAACTGCTTCTCCAAACTCTTCTACTAATTTCACTTAGGAGTCTTAATTTGATGTGTGTATGTGGTATAAGGAATTCATGTGCCATTTGAGGTCTTGGTTTCTAACATAGAGAAATATTTTGTATTGTGATGTTGTTGTTCTTGTACCAAACCTTCAATAAAATTCTTGTACATTAATATTAATCGTACCAATTAAGTCCATCCAAATATATCCAATAATAATATCCACATCATCCATAATATATAACATGAAAATCAGAATGTAACACATACTCTGTGCTATGAGAATGTAAAACATGTTTTCAAATCTTTAAACTTTTGAATCTTTTCATCCTCAACCAATGTGATTTCAATATGCTTTGTGGGGACTTACAATATTTTATCCAAGTCAACATGGATGGAATTATACTTGTTACTAGGGGTTTTAGAAATAATAATCTTTTCCTACTTAATATTGTCAGGAACATGCAATCGGAAATTTGTACATGAAAATAAACCCTTGGTGATTGCTTTGTCCTTGTTCACACCTTGAGACCACCTATCTAAAAATATCTTTGGACATTCTTCATTTCAAAGTTTGAATTTGTCATCAATGACAAGTGACTTATTTTATATGGGAACGCCATCTTTTAGATTGACGTATAGTTGGATTTTCCAAAGCATTGGATGTTTTGACTTATGATATTCTATGTATTCTTGTATATCAAGACCATCAAAATTTCTTGTAAAATACATTTTTCTTGGAAGAACCCCACAACCAAAAATAGGGTTTTGAAGTGTCATATTCCTTCCTTAGTGGCCACTTGGTCAAGACTTGGACCCTCCAATCCCTAAGGGTCTAGGAAGAAGAATTAAGTGGAGGATAATTAATTAATTGGGATAAATTTTGGTACAAGGCCTATAGTGATGAATAATTTAATAATTTAATTTTTTAAGTACTCTGTAATTATTTCATTATTATTATTAATTAAATTTTTGGAAAGTGGTGATGATCACATGGCTAGGAGGGCGCATGAGGACAAGGTGGAACTCACCTACTCAAGTGAAAAAGATAGAAACAACAAGGAGTCAGCTAAAAGCAAGGTGTCAACAAAAAAAGATAAAAACTGGAAAAAGCAATAAAAAATAGGCAAAAGCACAAAGCAGGAAAGTGAGGAAGAAGGAAAGTGCAGAAAGCATCCTGTTTGAAAAAGAAGGAAACATCCAGAAAATCTAAGGAGGACGCAGTTGCTAAAATTAGTTGAAGACACAAAGAAAGCAAGTTACATAAGGCAAGAAAGGTTGCTAGTTATCTCGAGGAAGGCACCCTCACCTCTCACACGTGCCAATTTATTTCCCATGAATTTATCCAAGTTATAAAACGAATCTAGTGTCTACCATTCACATTTTTTTGGGTCAGCTGCTTATTGTCTTGAGAGATTTTTCTTCTCAGAGTTGAGTGATGTGCCTCAACCAAGATTGGGAGATGAGCCTCAATGCAGTTAATTTTCTATTTTGTCCATGATTAGATCTAGATCTATGGAATTATGATGTATGAGACAACATCATTCCACTATTGAAGAACCTAAGACATCTAGAGAGATATCATCAGTTACAGTGCAATTGGAGATAGTTCTTGAGGAAGTTACATCTAGAGGAGGTGATCCATTTCAGTGAATGCACCCTTGAGAAGCTCATGAATCTTATTTATCCCTCCATATGCAGCTACCAGCTCTGAATTTATCATACTTGCATATCCAGTGCATAACTTCTTCTTATTCTCCTTCTATCATACTCATACTCTTAGTTTTGTAAGATTTCTCTTGTATTGGAGACTCCTTGAAGATATGAAGATTAAAATCCTTCTAATTTATGCTTAGAATATTTAATTTCAGTTTTATATTGTTATTGATCTCATGTCTGAGACATAATATACTTCAAAAGTTAATTTTGTAATCCTTAGAGGTGGTTTGGATCAAATATTTCCAAGACTAGCTCTTTAAGCTCTTTTTCTTGACTAGGTTTACAGTTTTTGTAATGCAAAGTTATCTATGAACCAATTTTATGTTTTAATGGTCATTAATGAATCCTGATACCCTACTGAATCCTTTACAACCATTTCTTGATAATTCAAATTCCTTTCAACCTATTTGGGAGACCTTGGAAAACCATTAGTTGAGCAGTCCAATATAGTGCCCTTCCTTCGTTTGCCTTCAAACTCAACTAGAACCTCCCAAATTCTTAGAAAATATTGTCCAACATTTAATTAGGGGGTTAATATATGATATATACCATTTGGTTACCTTTAGGTGTGATAAAATGAGTTTAGTATGCATATGCTGGTGTGCCTAGGAAGCCTCAGCGTAGACTTCAACGACAACTGTTGTTGAAACGTAAATGGCCCCAGTACCTTGTGCATAGGAATCAAAAGCTATCCCTGGATCTGATATATTTACTGCTACAAATTCACCTATACATTTTTCAGATCCTAAAGTCCTCAAGTTCCCAATCCTGGTGGGAATCTACCTTAGCCAAAAGTAGTTTTCTTGTAACTAGTTGTTGACTAGTTTTATCTTGGAAATTTTGAGTAAAAATATTGTTGTGATTGAATTAATATTCTCATATATGATTTGGGGATATTATAGTGGTATCATAGCATGGTCCTATTAAATTTTTCTTGATTAATTGTGATGGGTCCCAATAGAGTTCCACTCCCCAAAGGAAAGAATCCTGAAGAACCCCATGTTGAAGAGTAGGTGGAATCTACTGGAGGAAAAATGCAAGGAGGAAAGGATGTGTATGACTTGGATGAAAAGGAAGAGTTTAGACTCTTTTTCCAAAGTATGTTAAAAGGGTTGCATGACATATATCAGAACATCATCCAAGCTGGGTAAGACACCAGATAATTATTGGCTAAGTAGCTAGGAAATAAATACGGAGAAGGGAGCAGCAGTGGCTCTCAAAATGAGGAAAGGAAGGTCCCTGGTGGATATATATTTTCAAATACTGGGCATCATAATAGGCCTAATGAGTTCAAATAGGAAATCAAGAATCATCCGTGACCTACCATGCCTAAGATCATTGAGGAACACAAGGCAGATCATGAAGTGCAGACTGAATCAATTGCTTCATGGGAAGATCGATATGTAGAATACCAAACCCGGAGTGAAGAATGAAGAAGGGCATTGCCTTTCAAATATTTTTGTGAAGCCAAGAGGAGGTCATATTATTCCAACACATAAATATGAGCTAATAAATTCCATCGGTAATATATCATTACCCTTTTTTGATGGATCCTCAAAGTGTACTGCTAGCTCCTGGGTGGAGAAGCTAGAAACTTCTTTCAATTGAATCCCATGGCCGAAAGGGATGCCATCATAATGGAAACCTTGAATTTGGAAGGAGAGGCCAATGATTGGTGGTTATATGGAATGAGAAACCTAGGCCATGATCAAGTGACTTCCTATGAATATTTCACTAGGAGGCTGGTAGAAATATTTGATAGGAGAGGCCCTGAGATCTTTTTCAGGAAGTTGGCGCATGTGAAAAAAACTGGAACTCTTGAAGCATACATCTCTGAGTTCCAAAAGATTACAGTGATGGTCACTGACATATATGAATCTCTCTTGATCCTTTTATTCATGGAATTATTGTGAAATTCTATAGGTGTAGATCACTCAACTTGAACAAACCTCACAAATTCACTCAAAGAATTGCAGAGAAGAAGAAGAAGAATTGAATCAATATTCACACATGAAACACAAAGAATGTGGAAAACTGTTGTAATATCATTCATCAGCTGTAAGATGGAAAAAATATGAGAGTACAATAGAATGAATTCGATTACCCCAAAGTTGATTTGAATTCTCCTCAAGGTGTAGCTTGGACAACATTGGAGACATCACCTAATCAGTGGTAGTAGTCACATATATTCAAAGGTTAGTCCAAGGTGAGTCTAACTGAGTCTAACTAAACCATGTGGGAACTAATAAAGGGAAGGAGACTCCAAGGGTGCATGAAAGACTGTCAGTAGTCAAGTGGCACTCTGATACAGATAACTGGAATCTATAGTTAGTTGAACTAAGCAATCAATGCAAGAAATGATTGTTGGAATCCAAGAGTGTGTAGTAGGGTGCATTAGTAATCTAGATGATGAAAAAAAGGCGCACTAGGTAGGTAGGAGGGATACTGATGGATAAAACCAGGCTCCAGGGGACTGAAAATAGGCTCTAGGTGCTGGGGATACTACCATACTGATGACTGGATGCATGAAGTATGCATGCAAACACTCATGATGATGGTGAGAATATTCCAACACCCCCCACAAGTCAAACTATGAGGAAGTAACAGAAAAAATAAGGGCCCTGGTAACTGATACCAAAGGTCACCTCATATAACAATCTAAATAAAAATGTGAGGAAAGAGGGAAAACCCAATGGGAAGAAAGCCCCCATTCCAGATAGACTGTAAGAAGATAATCAAGCATGTGCATCACTCACCCCAAAAGGAGGCAAGTGACCTTATTTATCGAGAAATAATCTATCGGCAAGAAATGGATCAATGTGAGAAGGATGAAACTTTCCATTCTTAAAATCACATCAGGTTCTCCTTGGATCAAGTGGATCTCCAACAAGATCACCGACAGATTTAAGAGTTGTGGCTACCCATTTCAGAAGAGGAGGATCATTAGGTTGTAGATCTGTCTCTATCATTCGCTCATCTTCACTGTCAGGTGCTAGATCTTCAGGTTCTTGTGGATCTAGATCTAGTATTCACTCTTCATCAATTTCTGGAGGTATCTTCCTCTTTGGATTAAGTGGATCATGCTCCAAAAATATGTGCTTGAGTTCTCCTTCAGTGGATGAAAGAAAATCTAGAGGCTTCTTGATTTTTCTCTTCAGACCAAGCATCGTGAGAACAATTCCAAAAATATGAATATCATTCTAGAACATGTGATTCGAACAAACCGAGGTAGGATCAGCTCCAGGAATGTGTAGATAATTCTTCGATATATCCTTTGAACCAACATAGGTGAGATCATAACAAAATGAACTATGACATAATGGTGGTGGCTTGGAATTCAAATCAAATACAATAATTGATAAATGGTTTCTCATGATCTCCTTTGAACCAATAGGGGTGAGATCAAAACCAAAATCACAAGGATATGCTTGAGACTTGAACCCAAGCGAATGGTAGTGTCTTCCATCTTCGGTGAAAATCTGAAAACATGTGCCAATGATCAAGGAGAAGTCTATAGGAAGTATTTGATCAAGGAGGGAGAATGCATCACCTCCAAAATACTGAGTAGATCATCATCTTGCACATCAGCAGGCTCATGGGAAGTAGATATTTTGAAAGTATCTTAACCTTCTAGAGCAGTAGCTGACATATCTTGCTCAAAATTAGAATTAGAATATGGACAAAATCCATCAATTGTGTTACTTTCATCTACTTCTGCTACATGGGAAGTAGACAATTTGAAACTGTCTTCAACTTCTAGAGCAATAGAGAAAGGAATGTCTTTTGTATCTTCTTCTTCATCTTTCTCAATTCCATATTGCTTCATCTGCACAACCAGGTTCTTGGGCTTGGTGAAGAACTCATTGATTGAGTCAAAACTGCTGGGGCTCAGAGAGATACGCTCATTTTTCAATTGGTGACCCTTAAGATAATATTTATTCCCAAACATAGATTCGAGCTTGGTCCACACATCCTTGGTAGTGTTGAGACCAATGACATGAAAGTGTAGATCATCGAAAATACTGAGGAGTAGCAATCCAACTGCTTCATCAAGTCTATCAAGATATTTGGTTTTATGTGTAGCACCAGTAGGGTCGAATGCCATCCCATGTGACACTCTGAAGAGACCTCTGGAATTCATGAAGATCTCCATTTTTACTTTCCATTCGAAATAGTTGAAGAAGGTGATTTTGAGATCCATAGTAGCTATCGAATTCGAATATGCTACTGTAACTACAAAAAACTGCTGCAACTATAGAAAAATTCGAAACTGCAGGAAATTGTTGCAACTGCAGAAAAATTCGAATAACTTGCAAAAACAATAGTAGCTATTGATTTTGAATTTACTGAAGATGGAATAACCTGCAATAAAATAAGGAAATTTGGCTAGAGATTTGTTGCAGAATCTAAAGAACACTGCTTTAGAACAGTGAGCACATGTGATTGGATCCTTCACACCTGGATAGACCTCACTGGATTGCTCTAGTGAATTCAATGCAATGGAACCAGGATTTGTTGTGGAAATCCAGAGGCTCCTGCTGCTCTACTGAAAAATAATTGTTCAATAAAATGCCACAACTACTGCAATTCGAATAGCTGTATCAAGATCTGATACCATTTGAAATTCTACAGGTATAGATCATGCAGCTTGAACAAACCTCACAAATTCACTCAAATAATTGCAGAGAAGAAGAAGAAGAAGAATTGAATCAATATTCACACATGAAACTCAAAGAATGTAGAAAACTGCTGTAATATCATTCATCAGCTGTAAGCTGGAAAAAATATGAGAGTACAATAGAATGAATTCGATTACCCCAAAGGTGATTTGAATTATTCTTGAGGTGTGGCTTGGATAGCATTGGAGACATCACCTAATCAGTGGTAGTAGTCACAGATAGTCAAAGGTCAGTCAAAGGTGAGTCTAAATGAGTCTACCTGAACCATGTGGGCACTAATCAAGGGAAGGAGACTCCAAGGGTGCATGACATACTGTCATTAGTCAAGTGGCACTCCGATACAGATAACTGGAAGCTACAGTCAGTTGAACTGAGCAATCAATGCAAGAACTGACTATTGGAATCCAAGAGTGTGTAGTAGGGCACATTAGTAATCCAGATGATGAAAGCAAGGTGCACTACGTAGGTAGGATGGATATTGATGGCTAAAACTAGGCTCCAGGGGGATGAAAATAGGCTCTAGGTGCTGGGAAGACTACCATACCGATGACTGGTTACATGCAGGATGGATGCAATGCATGCAAACACTCATGATGATGGTAAGAATATTTCAACACCCCCCCGCAAGTTGGAATATGAGGAAGTAACTGAAAAAATAAGGGCCCTGGTAACTGAGACCAAAGGTCACGTACAAAAATGTAAATAAAAATGTGAGGAAAGAGGGAAAACCTAGTGGGAATAAATCCCCTCCCCCCCTCAAGATAGAATGTAAGAAGATAATCAAGCATGTGCATCACTCACCCAAATAGGAGGAAACTCACCTTCTTATCGATAAAGGATCTATTGGAAAGAAATGGATCAATATGAGAATGATCAATGTGAGAAGGATGAAACCTTACATTCTGAAAATCAGATCTGGTTCTCCTTGGATCAAGTGGATCTCCAACAAGATCACCGGCAGATCTAAGAGTTGTGGCTTCCCATTTAAGAAGAGGAGGATCATCGGGTTGTATATATGGATCTACCATTCGATCATCTTCACTATCAGGTGCTATATCTTTAGGTTCTTGTGGATCTGGATCTAGCATTCGCTCTTCATCAATTTCTGGAGGTATCTTCCTCTTGGGAAGAAGTGGATCATGCTCCAAAAACATGTGCTTGAGTTCTCCTTCAGTGGAGGCAAGAAAATATGGAGGCTTCCTGATCTTGCTCTTCATACCAAGCATGGTGAGAACAATTCCAAAAATATGAATATCATTCTGGAACATGTGATTCGAACCAATTGAGGTAGAATCAACTCCGAGAATGTGTAGATAGTTCTTTGATATCTCCTTTGAACCAATATAGGTGAGATCATAACCAAATGAACTATGCCATAATGGTGGTGGCTTGGACTTCAAATTAGATCCAAGAATTGATAGATGGTTTCTTATGATCTCCTTTGAACCGGCAGGGGTGAGATCAAAACCAAAATCACAAGGATATGCCTGAGACTTGAACCCAAGAGAATGGTAGTGTCCTCCATATTCGGTGAAACTCTGAAAACATGTTCCAATGATCAAGGAGAAGTCCATAGGAAGAATTTGATCAAGGAGGGCGAATGCATCACCTCCAAAATCTGATCTAACCTCCAAAACACTGTGTAGATCATCATCTTGCACATCAGCAGGCTCATGGGAAGTAGAGATTTTGAAAGTCTCTTCAACTTCTAGAGTAGTAGTTGACATGTCTTCCTCAGAATTCGAATTAGAAGATGGATCAACTCCAACAATTTTGTTACTTTCATCAGCTTCTGCTACATGGGAAGTAGACAATTTGAAACTGTCTTCAACTTCTAGAGCAATAGAGAAAGGAATGTCTTATGTATCTTCTTCTTCATCTTTCTCAATTCCATATTGCTTCATCTGCACAACCAGGTTCTTGGGCTTGGTGAAGAACTCATTGATTGAGTTGAAACTATTGGGGCTCAGAGAGATAAGATCATTTTCCAATTGGTGACTCTTCAAATCATCTTTCTTCCCAAATAAATATTCGAGCTTGGTACACACCTTCTTGGGAGTGTTGAGACCACTGACATGAAAGTGTAGATCATCGTAAATACTGAGGAGTAGAAGTACAACTGCTTCATAAAGTCTATAAATATATTTGGATTTCTGTGTAGAACCAGTAGGTTCGCATGCCATCCCATGTGACACTCTGAAGAGATCTCTGGATTTCATGAAGACCTCCATTTTCACTTTCCATTCAAAATAGTTGAAGGAGTTGAGTTTTAGATCCATAGTAGCTATCGAATTCGAATCTACTACTGTAACTGCAGAAAACTACTCCTAGTGCATAAAAATTTGAAACTGCTACAACTGCAGAAAACTTCGAATAACTTGCAAAAACAATAGTAGTTATTGATTTAGAATCTATTGAAGATGGAATAACCTACAATAAAAAAAGGAAATTTGGCTGTAGATTTGTTGCAGAATCTAAATAACACCTCTTTAGGACAGTGAGCACATGTGACTAGATCCTTCACACCTGGCTAGACTTCACTGGGTTGATCCAGTGAATTCAATGCAATGGCATTAGGATTTGCTGTGGAAATCCAGAGGCTTCTGGTGCTCTACTAAAAAACAATTGTTCAATAAACTACTACAATAGCTACAATTCGAATAGTTGTATCAAGCTCTGATACCATTTGAAATTCTATAGGTTTAGATCACTTAGCTTGAATAAACCTCACAAATTCACTGAAAGAATTGTAGAGAAGAAGAAGAAGAATTGAATCAATGTTCACACATGAAACTCAAAGAATGTGAAAAACTGTTGTAATATCATTCATTAACTATAAGATGGAAAAAATATGAGAGTACAATAGAATGAATTCGATTACTCCAAAGGTGATTCAAATTCTCCTCGAGTTGTGTCTTGGACAACATTGGAGACATCACCTAATTAGTGGTAGTAGTCACAGATAGTCAAAGGTCTGTCAAAGGTGAGTCCAACTGAGTCTAACTGAACCATGTGGGCACTAATCAAGGGAAGGAGACTCCAAGGGAGAATGACAGACTGTCAGTAGTCAAGTGGCACTCTGATATAGATAACTGGAAGCTAGAATCAGTTGAACTGAGCAATAAATGTAAGAACTGATTGTTGGAATCCAAGAGTTTGTAGTAGGGCGCATTAGTAATCTAGATGATGAAAACAAGGCGCATTAGGTAGGTAGGAGGGATACTGATGGCTAAAAACAGGCTCCAGGGGGTTGAAAATAGGATCTAGGTGCTGGAGAGACTACCATACTGAAGACTGGATGCATGCAAAATGCATGCAAATACTCATGATGATGGTGAGAATATTCCAACAAGGATTAGCGGAGCCGTTGAAGGGATGGTAAAGGAATACAGACCATCCACTTTACAACAGGCACTGAGCAAAAAAAGGGATCTGCAAGATGTCATCCCAAGAACAAGGTATCCTCCAAAGATTAATGTGCCTGCAAAATTTCAGAATCAAATACCACCTTTTAAAACATTGTCTTCCCCTAACAAGAAAGAATACGCATACAAAGATCAGGATGAATTAATGAGGAAGAAGCTATGCTTCTCTTGTTAGGAACTTCGGGTTCCACAACACAAATGTGCTAAGGGGAAAGCACATTACATTGATGTGTTTTTAGAAAGTGGGGATGAAGAAGAACTGGTATATGATGGCTATGAAACAATAGGGGAAGAGGATCCCCCACAGTGAGATAGTAAAATTGCGTTATTAAGTGGATTTTCTCGCTTCCATACCCTGAGATTCAAGGGGGTAGTGCAAGGGAAAAGAGTATCAGTTTTGGTTGATGGGGGTACCACCCATAATTTAATTGATGCAGACATGGTGGAGAAGAGAAATATACCAACAAAAAAATTTGGAGGCTTCATTGTCATCATCCCGAGAAACAACATTATGGAGTTTGACTGATGGATTCCAAATTTGCAAATGTCTGTTGGAGATTATACCGTGACTCACAGATTTTATGTTGTCAATATGGCTGATACCAATATGGTGTTGGGAGTGTAGTGGTTGTACTCCATTGGGGAACATTCAATGAATTAGCAAATACCCCAAATGGGCTTCAAAGATGCTGATGGGAAGCAAGTGGTTTTGATTGGTTTCAACACCTACCCAAAACAAGTAGTTTCTGCTAATAGTATGAGATCAATATTGAGGCATGGTGATGTTGAGTGGGATGCTGAATGTTTCATCACCAATAAAGGAAATTCCACAGATGTATCACATAATCTTGAGGACATCAAAAGGATTCTACACAAACACAAGAAAGTATTTGAATATCTTCCACATGGCAGGCCTCCTCACAGAGACACTGAACATATGATTGAGATGGAAGTTGGAACACTTCCTATCAATATCCATCCTTACAAGCACCGTAAAATATTCAAGGATGAGATTGAGAATACCATCAAGGATATTCTTGAGTTGAGATTCATAATACCAATCTCAAGTCCCTTTGCATCATCAGTGGTCCTAGTTAAAAAGAAAGATGGAACAATGCGCATGTGCATTGACTATAGGCCCCTGAACAAGAAGACCATCAAAAACAAATATCCTATCCCAAGGATTGATGAATTGATGGATGAGCGACATGGAGCAATGTGTTTTTCCAAGATAGTGTTAGAAAAATAAGATCGCAGAGCAATACAAATAAACAAGATGCAAATATAAATCACATAAAACACATTACAAGAGATACACCAATATAATGTGGTTCACCCAAGATGGGATACGTCCACACAAAAATTGTCATTCCTTATTATTATACCATACAACAAATGAAGGGATACAACCTGCAACACATCCATTGAAAATTCCTCTTAACTCTCTCACAGTCTCTCTTACACAATCAAAGATCTTTACAATGCTACAATACATTACACAGTCGTATTACAATGTATTCCTTTTAAAGGGGAATTACCATGGGAAAATACCACTGGTTATCCAAATCCATGGGCCTGTAATCTGTTGGCTAACAAAACAACCCAAAAAATTATTTTGGGGGATTCACCCCTGAACCCCCTTTCTCGGGGGTGCTTCCCCCGGAACCCCCATCCGGTAGGGGTCCCCCTTGGCGATGCCCCCCCACACCCATCATTGGGGGGAGTGTACATTCCACTTGCATATCATATAAAATGGGAGTACAAACATGGATGAAACAAACATCATCTCTGAATCAGGAAGATCAAGCTCCGCATCCAACAGATAGATCTTTGCTTAGGATACCATCAAGTTAGGATGAGGGAAGAAGACATCCAGAAAACTAGTTTTTGGTGCCATTATGGGAATTTTGAGTTTCTTGTCATGCATTTTGGCTTGACCAATGCACCAGACACCTTCCAATCCTACATGAACAAATTTTTTAGTAAGAAGTTGCGTAAGTATGTCCTTGTATTCTTTGATTATATTCTGATTTACAATAGGACATGGGAGGAGCATCTGCACCACTTGGACAATGTTCTGACAATTTTGGTAGAACAATATTTTTATGCCAAACTGTACAAGTGTGATTTTGGATTGACTAAGATCCTCTATCTTGGTCATATAATTGGGTAAGAAGGATTCAAGGTGCATATGGAGAATTTAAAGACCATACTTGAATGGCCAAGCCCAAATAACATCAATGAATTAAGGGGATTCATTGGTTTGTGCACGTACTACCGGAAATTTGTAAAATGGTTTTCTAAACTGTCATCCCCTTTGACAAATCTCACCAATAAGGGAGCATTTTGTTGGTCATAGGAGTGTGAACAAACTTTGAATAGAATGAAGGAAGTAATGAGTAGCTTCCCAATACTAGCACTTCCCGATTTCACTTAGCACTTCATACTAGAATGTGATGCCTTGGGGGAAGGCATTGGAGTAGTTTTGATGCATAATAAGCATCCAATTTCCTATGAGAGAATAAATTTGAAGCCACTTGAGAGGAATTATTCCATTTATGATAAATATATGTTGGCCATTATTCATGCCTTGGCCAAATTTCGACAGTATTGTTGATGCCTCGGTTGTGCAGGTGCTGGAATGGTGTCCAAAGCAAACAACAGGGTATGAAAACCCAACCAAAGGCTTTAGTTAACCCTTCGCAAGAGTTACCTTATCCTCTAGCTGTTTGGGATGGTTAACACCCACGGATACAAAGGCCTCCGCTGGCACTTGTGGTTTTGATCCAAAATGGATCTGTCCTACAGATATGTAAGACAAAAGTATCCAAACTCTAAAGGTTGATCTAAGTCTTAGGTTAATCTAAGTCTTAGGTTAATCCTATCTAAAATGAAGTCTAAACTAAGTCAGATCTAATCTAACAGAGTGGAAGTTGTGGTAGTTTTGTGTGCAGGGTAATTTGGTTTGTAAACTAATAAGTTAATTTAACCGGATTAACAGAAATGCAAAACCAGATGGTTAACATATTACTTCAAAGCATTATCAGATAATGAAAATTATTGACAACAATTTAAAGATTCAGTGCATCCAATGTTATCCTATTGTTCATTTTGTTAATTGAAAAATTAACCTGAACTGTGATATGAACTGCATATCATTTGTAAAAAATAAATAAACATGTTGAATAAAGAAACTCATTCAACACATTCATACATTCAGATCATCAATAGTGATAAACCAAAATCTCAGATCTAGGAATGTTAATTGTTTACAAATTAATAAACAATTACTGATAATAGACTCAGAGAAATCATCAAACTGATCAAAGAAACTTGAAGAGTGAATAAGAAAGTTATATGGAGAAACTTTATTGTAAAATAATACAACTGTAAGAAATTACAGTGTCTGCAAAAACAACGTCTGTCCAACAGCTCCTTGCTGATTCGAGCTCTAAAGTCCATCAACTTTGGTAACGTCTCCTCAGTTCTGGAAGAGAAATATTTCCAGCTCTGCTGAGCACTTCCCCCTTCCAGATCATTGAAGGTAGGTATTTATATAGAGAAAATTACAGAAAAAGATAAGAACCATTCCCCAAATTCCTCAGCTAACTAGCTGAGTTGTTTCATTTGCCAGATTCGTCCATGAGGCAAATCTGGGAAAATCTGTTTTGAAGAACCAGTCGTATCTCCCAAATAGAGCACTTTCTGAGGATTCTGCTTTTCAACAAACTAATTGGGCACCTTCTGCACAAAACCCATATCTCGGATTTTTCAGATCCATCTTCATCACTCCCGAAATCACGTCCAAAGATCACTGCTTTCCACTTGACACGTTTTTATCATTCCAAACTTGGGATGTAATTCTTAATCTTGATTGTTCCAAATCCAAATCCACACCTATACAATCCAAAACAGAAATTAAAATATCATTCCAAATCCAATAATAGAAACCTAAAACAAATAACAATTCATTTGCAAATCAAAAATAATGAAAACGAACAAATCTTATGAAAATCCAAAATTGATTGTTCAGGCAGATTTTTGGGGTGGTTAAGCTAATCATTTGGAGAAAATAATCTTCCCAAATCATTCATCATCCTTCCAACTTTCCAACAAGCTATCACGAGCTTGATTTGGACTTGTAAATCTCAAGATATGGTTCTTGGAAGTTAAGACTCAACAGCCGTTGATTTCATTTCGGGGTGAATTGTAGCGGTTGATTTAACAATTAAATCCATAATTCATATTAATCATTCTCCAAATGAATAAAACAAAAACAATAATCCAAAAATCATATCTCGACCAAATCAGAAATCACATGTCGGGAGGGAAAATTTGACTTAGAAAAATCTATTTAATCAAATCAAAATCCAAAAAAAAACAAAACCAAAATTAAAACCAAATTAAAACCCAAAGTGAAAAATTAAATTACCGAAAATTACATAAAATTATAACCTAAGAAAAACTTAGGGAAATAATGCATGGATGAAAATTGGAAAAGCGAAATCGGCAACCCGAAATTTTGGGTTTCGGGTTTAGACATTGCTAAAATAAGAATTAATGTGTTCCCAAAATCCCAACCCGAAATTTTGAGGTTTCAGGTTTACACATTACAAACTGCAAAATAAATGTATTCCCGAAATCCACAACTCGAAATTTCGGGTTTGGGGTTCACACATTGCAAAAAAATAAAAATGCATAAAAAGACTAAGGAAGCTTAGAAAAATGCAACTTTTATTTTTATTTTTTGAATAATGAATGGAGTAAGGAAATAACAATGGATAAAAGATTAAGAAAAACTAGAAATATTTACAATGTGAACGAGAAAATGCAATATTGAAAACCCTGAACCTAGAAGTAAAAATAATAACCATTTACAATTCAATTCTTAGAAAAATGATTGTTGGAAACAAGTTACATATATAGGAAATGAATCGCTCCTATAATATAGGAGAGTTAATTAATTCCATAAATAGGTTTCTAACATAATCATTTTCCAAAAATAGGAAACCAGGAAAAGAATAATAATATTTCCTTTTGCACAGTAATAAATGGAAATTCTTTTAAATTGCAAAAGGTAAAAATAGAAGTTATATTTTCAAAATCAAACTAACTTATTGAGAATGAATGACTTATCCATGATCAAACTACTTTACATTAGTGAATGTTGAATTCTAATCCCACTAATTTCCAAATAATCATAAAACCAAATCTCATAGAAATTAAGGAAATTAGAACTCCAACAAACTAAAACATGTGCTCTTTTAATTCTCATAACATCAAATTGTGTATAAGTTTAAATATCAATTTAATAAAATACACGAATTAAATTAATGAAAGTCAAAGCATGACCATGAATATTCAAAAGATTTCAATAAGCTTAATTTAAAAATTAAAAAATATTAAACTAACATAAGTAAACAAACCCAAAGACTAAGATTATTTACAATATTTACATTATGATTCTAGGTATGTAAAAGTTAAATAAAATGCCATCAAACTCAAATATCATACTAATGCAATGTCCAAAATCATGAGAGAAGAAACCATAAGATCAATCAAAATCCCAAAGTGAAGGTAATAACCAGCCATCATCTCGAATGATCAATTTGTGCAGCGAAAACCAAATCTGGGTGGGGCATGTGAGGAACAACATAGTAAATTAACTAGCAAGATCATGGAACCAAATCAAATCAAGCAAATAACTAAAATGTAAACAACCCAAATAAACACTCAAATCGTGCAGTGTAACTTCATCCGCTGGATCAAGACAAATCAACGGTTAGGATTGAATCTCAAGATTGCGGGATCAAGTTGTGGGGTTTATTGGCAAGTCTTAATAGGAGTCCCGAAAGCCGAAACCTGACACTGGCGGGTTACGTGTTTCGGGTTCGCAAAAACAGAGAGCGGAAAAAGGGATTCCCGAAAGCTGTAACCTGAAACTAGTGGGTTGCGGGTTTCAGGTTTGCAAACAATCGCAAAAAAAAATAAAGCCTTTCCCGAATCCCGAAATGCGACGGTTTCAGGTTTCGGTAACACACACACGCAATAAAAATAAAACTAATTTCCGAAAGTTGAAAGCCGCAATGGCGGATTTCGGATTTCGTGTTTCGGGATGAGGTTTGCCAAAATTATTAAAAAGAGAACCCGCAACCCGCACCTGTTGGGTTTCAGGTTTCGGAGTGACTAAGAGTCGGGTTTCGGGTTGGTAAAAGCAAATGATAAAATACTCAAAATTTAAGCTTTCTCCAGACCAAAACACTTAGAAAATTTATTCAAAAATTTGTCAAACAGGAAGACCAAAAGCATGGGTGAAGGATCTTAGAGGTAGAAACCAAAATCTGATATTTACCAGACAACTCACCCAAATACCTTTGTGTTTATTCAAAAATGGGGCTCCCGTGCTTCATCTAAGCATGGGATCTGTTGTGGCCACAACAAGTACCTAGTAGGAGGCAAGTTCATAGTGAAGACTGATCATAATAGTTTGAGACACTTTTTGACCCAAAAAGAGTAGAATGATATACAAAAGAAATGGGTAAGTAAGGTTGAGTCCTATGACTTTGAAATAGCATATAAAAAGGGTAAGATGAATGTGGTAGCTGATGCCCTCTCTAGGAATCCTACTTTTTCTATGTTGGAAGTCCCAACTGATTGGAAGGTACACTAACAAGCTATTGAATATTATAAGAACCAGTTTGCTTGTGAGGTGTTGGATGGGTTGATTCATGGTGATGCTTACAAAGTCCTTAATGATGTCATATATTACAAGGAAAAAAAATTGTAGTGCCCGGATCAAACTTAAAAGAATAATTTTTGGAGATTTCCCACAATGCACCAGTAGCAGGCCACCCAAGATTCCTGAAAACTTATCAGAAGGTGAGAGAGAGGTTCACTTGGAAGGGACTAAAAAATGATGTGTTAAGGAATGTAAGGGACTGTATTGCATTCCAATAGAATAAATTTGAGCACACACATCCTGCTAGCCTCCTTCAACCCCTACCATATCCAGAACAAAAGTGGGAAAGTGTGTCCATGGATTTCATCATTGGGTTTCCCAAAGCCCAAGGTAAGGATAGTATTTTTGTAGTGGTTGATAGATTGACTAAATCTACTTACTTTTTTGCTATCACATTAACTATTTTAGACAGACAATTTGCTGCACTGATTTTTAAAGAATTATTTAGATTGCATGGTCTTCATCATACTTGTAGATCCAGTGCATAAATTCTTCTCCTTCTCCTCCTATGATACTCATACTCTCAGTTTTGTAATATTTCTCTTGTATTGGAAACTCCTTGAAGATCTGAAGATTAAAATCCTTCTAATTTGTTGGGCCCCTAAATTGTCTCTTTCCTCTCTGTATTTCACTATTATGTCATCACATTTAAACCCAAATCATTCAATTCGCTCTCAAAAGCTTATCTTTTATTTTCAATCTATTAATTAAAGAATAATGAAATTGAATGGCATGATTTATTACTTTTAATGCATTATATATCATTTTATTGATGATAAATTGATTCTCACACTTGGTGATGCATTCCCACACTTTAGATTAGGATCAAATGACCTTTCATGCGGCCCTTCTTCTGGTCCTAAGTTCCACACTAGGTTTTTGATGACATGTTTCTTATTGATTTACTAGTTTGACTTGCCTCTGTCTTCTGGTCCTCATTGATTCTGTAATACCTTCCATGGATAATTTTAAGGACCCATACTTATTTAAAAGTGTATAAACCTTGGCGAATCTTACCAATTCTTAAAATGTCAACTATAAAATATTTGGCGATATTTTTCTAAAATTATTTCAATTTCTAAGGATTTCATATAGTTTATATAACAATTTGGCGATTTTTAGAGTGAAAAAAGTTTACCCCATCAAAATTAGGCGAAATGGGGCTTCAAAAAATGCAAATTGGCGAATCGTTTTTTGGAAAAAAACATGGAAAAATAGCCCATGGGCTAAATTTCGCCCCTAAAATTATCCTTGATACCTTCATATACATAACTAGAATCATGGGTTAATATTAAGACTTTGGTTCATTAATTTGCAATGTCTTAAATTTAAAGTGATTAAAAAGAAAATACATTTAAATATTATTTTACCTTTTTAATTTCAAAATATCTATGAGCACAGTTGATATTAATTTCCAACTCACTTTAACCTTTTTAAGACATGATAATCAAAGAACATATGTTCACAACACTTATTTAATATGTTATAAAACTCCTACGTTGACCTTGTGCATAGGCTACACTCCACAACAAAGGGGGTGGGTGTTAATATATGGTACAAATTAACCAACACATATTCCATTGTTCTTTTAAATGGAACTTTACTTTTAGATTATTTTGATTACTAAAGTTATGTTTGGTTGTTTATGCAGGGCTTGAAATAATCAAACGCAAAAATCTATTTTGGCTCATGTTCACCTAAAGAACGAATGGCATGGATTGTACAAGGAACATATGTTTCAATGGATTCAAGGAATGGTTCACCAACAATTCCAGGAATCTAGGAATCCAACAATTAATCCAGCCAAACAACCCAACATCAATTTAGCCCAGGAATCCAGATTTCTTTGAACTAAATATAGTTACAGGTCATTCGGATGCCCATTCGGACTGTCGTTCGCACATGCATAGTCATTCGGACTGTCATTCGCACCTCTGAAATCATTGGTTTGGGTACTTAGAGGCACCCATGCCAAAAACATAAACGTGGGTTTTGTTTGTGGTGGTCCTCTCATGCTTCTCCACCTCCAAGATTCCACCCAGGTCGTTTGTTCATCTACAGGAATCTCGAGGCCCAATTGCTTGAATGTAGGAATTCATTTTTGCCCCAATTGATGAAAACACATCTCTTCAATTTTCTCTTTAATCGATTCAGTTCCAGGCATTGATCTTTGATGTATAAACTCCTATATATACAGGCTCTTAGCCTTGCTCTGAGGAGATACTGTAATGTAAAAATTCTAAATTTGATAATATGGAATTGTTGCTCCTGGTTCAAATTCGTTTTTATGATCTGGTGATTGACTAGTTCGTGAATCTGTAGCCACATTCACCTGAGAGGGCCCCTTAGTGACAAGTGGACGTTTCTGTGTGTGTATTGTCAGATAAGTATTTTATTTCTGCATTTCGCTTTTAGATAGATGTTCATATGTTTATATTTTCAATTTTGCTAATTCGTGTATGGTAGATTATTTTTCCTCATATGCAGAGCTCTGCCCTTGCCCATTTATTTTCCCTTGTTGCATTTCCATTCTCCCTTTTCTTTTATTCATAAATCACAGTGCCTTTCGTTTTGTTGAAGCTAATGATTCCATGTTGTGGCATTTTGTCATTTACATTCGTTTTCCAGAATTGCGTTTGCTGTAGTAGATCCTAGGATTGTGTTTTCACCATCTAATGCATTTTCTTTCACCCTTTTTGGTTGCCGTAGGATCTATATTTCATTTCCAGAATTCCGTTAGGTGACATAAATATCATTAATGTTTATAGCTTGAGTAGTTAAATAATTTTTGCTTTGTATCATTTGAGTCAGATAGAAAATAGAATTGATTTTCCAATCATTGTGCTTTTGCTTTCCTCTCTCGTATCATAGGGTTTACTTGCTTTGAATTTGAATTCATAGAAGATAGGTTTCTGAATTTCGTAGCCGTAGACATTAGTTCAATAATAGTTTGTTGTTTTAGATAGTCATTTCAATTCTATTTCAGAGATTAATTTCCATTTCCAGCAATAATAAGAAGCATTTCAATTTGTTAGATAGGAACTAGATAGATTTACTGCTTTGTAGCTAGAGTAGTATTTCATCCCACTTTCATGAGTTCATATTTAATTGTTGAATTGAATCTCATAGCTTAATTAGTTAGTTTGCTTTATCAAAATAGTGTAATTTCCTACTTTCAAATAGTTAGTTGCAATTTCATAGTTTAGATCTTTAAATTTTGCACAAGTAGATTGCTTTTCGATTCATACAATAGGACAGTTAGTTTGCTTAAAGTTTGAGTGATTGTTAAGAAGTAGTTTCATTTCCATAGCTTAGTTTGCTTTCAGTCAAGCATTGATTTCTAGAGTAGTGATTTCCCTTTTATTGCAATTTGAATTCCTGTTTTAGATTAAAGTGGCATAGTGTTAGTTTTAAAATAGAAATTAAATTTACATTTGAAATAGTTTTCTCATATAGAATAGAAGTAGCATTTACTTATTAGCCCATATCCTTTGATTTAGTCATTTTTCCTAGTCTTAGATCATTCTTAGTTATGATTTGATTTGAATGTAATGTCATATATAGTGTCTGAATGAAGTGTTGTATGTAGTATCGTTTGATAAATAATTGGATAGATTCGTTATGAATATAAGTGACTCAGTTTTCCATTCTCAATTAGCTTTCAATTTTCACTTTTAAGTAAATTACCAGCTTTAGAATAAGTTAGGCTAGGGTAGTTTAGGCTTTCAGTCCTGCACATACTGTGCCGGCACCTCTAAGCTTACGAGCCCCGGGTTGACAATTAAGTGTTGAATTAGATAGTGCATATTTTACTTGACATAATTTTTTCTCAGAATATTTAATTTTGGTTCAGTTTTCTGCTATTATTCAGCTCATTTATGAGACATAATATAATTCAAAAGTGAATTTTGTAATCCTTAGAGACAGTTTTAATCAAATATTTCCAAGACTAGCTCTTTAAGCTCTTTTTATTGACTAGTTTTACAGTTTTTGTACTTCAAAGTTATATATGAACCAATTTTATGTTTTAATGGTCATTAATGAATCCTGAGACCCTAATGAATCCTCTCCAACTTGTTATCTCCTCAATAAACATAGACTAGTCATGGTGTCTAGGTGATAGGAAGTCTTTAATTTTTGTTCTTTTACGTGTGTTTAAGGTCCGGTCCGGTTTGATAGGTTGAATAGGGTAAATAAGTCTGAAATAATTGTTTAAAGCTAACTCTCCTTCAAAAGGAAAATTTCAGGTTTTGGTAGCTTAGGCGGGCCTGGAAATGGTTCGTTAGCTACCGAAAACTTTGTTTTCGGTGGTATATCGTGTGAAAGAAAATATGCTCCAGCTACCGAAAGGGTAGAATTACAGCGTAAGTTGTGGGGCATTTTTCGGTGGCTTCGGAGAACACGATGGTGTTCATTAGCCACCGAAAGGTAAATGTTTTCTGCAGTTCGCGGTGCAAGTTTAGAACCTTCCTTAGCTGCCGAAAATCAAAGTTGTTTCTACAATCCATGAGGCCGTTTCGGGGGTTGGGGCGAACACGATGGTGTTCATTAGCCACCGAAAGGGTGGATACTTTTCGTAGCTCATCATCCAAAGGTTGGGTTGTTTACAGCCACCGAAAGCAAAGAGCACTGGTTAAGACCATTTTCCGGTGGCATACGGTGTAAACGGTGGATTAGCGACTGCTGAAAAGGAGTTGGCATTGATTGGAAGGCACGTCAAATCGGGGGTTTGGTCATAATACAGGGAATTCATCATGTCTTAGCTGTCGAAAGGGTCTTTTCAGCGAAAGCACGTTTTACCCCAAGGCGAGGCCAGAAGCCACTGCCATGACTCTGACAAGATGGACCTCGCTTCCACTCCACATAACAACATTTCTAAAACTTCGTTCCCCCCAGTACAATCACGCTGCATTAGTTATCATTATTCCCTCATGATTATCCACCTTTTCATACCCCTCATAATTAGTTCCCGAAAAGCCACACCACCCTTCCTCTTTCGCCCTCACCATGTCAATCGAACACATTTTCTGTCTGATTTCCAGTCTCTCCCTCAGTCCCGAGTTTAACAGGAAGTGCCAATGAGCAGGTTATCTATGAAGAAAGGAGGAGGGGTGGTTTTGAGGAAAGAGTTGAACGACATTTGCTACCTGGAGGCACACCCCGAGGTATGTCAATTGTTCAAAAATGTTGGCTGCTATAACTTCTGCAAAAAACTTCAGGGTTCTCATCAACAGGTGGCTGAAGCATTTGCCCTCACGTTTGACGAAAGTAAGGCTATGATAGGCAAGGCGGAATTCTAGGTGGATGAGGCCCTCATAGCCCAGGTAACAGAACTTCCAACAACCGGAGAAAACTGGTTTAATACCACTGTCAAAAAGGATTTCGAATTTCAATCATACCTGAAATCGGAGCATAGGAACCTGGTTTGGAAAAAAGACATTCCTATGTCATATCTGGAGGATAAATGACAGTTTTTATTGAAGTCCATTCTGGTCTATATAACCTGTGAGGGAAGGTATAACAGGGTGCTAATTTACCATTTTAGGCTACTGGATCACTTCACTGTCAAGAGCTCTTTAAATCTCCCTTTCTACCTCCACAAGAGCCTCACCAAGATGGCACATCAAGTAAAAGCCCAGCCCACCAAAATTGCAGGCAGATTGTACCACCATGGCCTGATCAAACTCTTGGTCTCTGAGTTATTGTAGAGGAAAAGCATGAACTGGGATTTCTTCATGTTTTGAAGTGGTTTCGAAACAAAATTACAGCCGAAGGATGGAAAGAAATCTTCCACCCCCAGAAGTGGGAAAAGGAAGAGGAGGGCTATTCCCTTAATTCAAACCGAACCCCTCTCCTTAGATCCAAAGGTGAAGAAAGCCAAAAGGAAAATGGCATTTAAATATAAGGTTAAGGAAGAGGGAGTTGTTTTAGAAGAAACCCCTTCAAAGAATACTAATCTTTTAAACCTGCCATACACCGATTCTGAGGAGTATGAATTGCAGGAAGCTAGAGCAGAAAATGAGGAGGTGGCAATAGAACGAGAACCCCAGGAAGCATCCCCATCCATGATGGAACAGGAAAATGACTATGCCAATTTGTCTTCCCCTACACCTGTGGAGGAACAAGGTCAGTAGGTGGCTGAGGGATCAATTCACAACACAAAGATTTTTGCCTCACAGAAAATCAACCGGCTCCTCCAGCAGGCTTATGAACGCGAGATACTCCAGAGGGTCATTAGGGAAAAAAATGAAAGGCTGACTGAAAGGTATAATGAGATTTATGTGTCTTTTCAGGGATTGATCAAGAAACATGGAAAAATGAGAGGCAGAAGCATTAGACTGATAAGAGAAAACATCAAGCTGAGGAGGAAGGTTGAGTCTCTGGAGGGTAAGGAAAAATTGCAGAGGGCTCAGCCCAAGCTACTTTCAGACCTCGACACTCTGGCAGGAGTTGCAATCAAATTTGCTGAGCCTCCGGTCTTTGCCCAAGTGGAACAAAAATCCAGGTAGCAAGGGGGACAGAAGCACAATTTTGCTAAATTTTTGCAGGCTGGATCATACATTGTTTTCGGCAGCTTGGGCGAACACAGGAGCTGTTCATTAGCTGTCGAATCTTGATTTGGTGGTTTACTACGTACAAGCAAAGTCCTCCCGGATACCGAAAAGAGATAAAGGTTTTCCAGCACTTTGAAGTGATTCGGTGGTTTAGGCGAAGCGTAAATCTAATTCATTAACCATCGGATACCAAGCTTTCGGCTGCTTATCACCTCCAAGCCCAGTTTTGTTAACCACTGAAAACACAGAAAACACAGCGGTACATCTGTAGGCATCAAACCCCCCTTTTGTCAGCCCGAGCATCTTAAAGGCATTTTCCAGGGAATCCATAAGCGCTCAATTGCATCATGATCATCTCTGGTCCCAGACTAAGGGCGCCAGCAAGCTAAATGGTCGAATATTTCTGTCTATTTTTAGAAAAGGACGCCTACAGGTTTTTTGGCAGATAACAGTTTCAAACTCGTCCTCCAACCCCCAGAGGCTCGTTCATCTGTCAAGCGTAGGTGTATCAGCAGGAATCAGTTATTTTAATCATAATACACTGTCACACTTTCATTAACTGTTTTAGTTGTTATTCTTAGCATATTCGATCCATCTTTGGGATCTGAAAACCTTTGTAATGGCTATAAAGCCCAAAACTCATGTAGAAAAAGGGTTCGATTTTGGAGATATTGATCTATATTTGTATTTTCATACTTCAGTGACTTCTCAGATAATATAAGCTTCTTTTACTATTTGCTTTCAGATTTCTCTTTCTTATGTTTCTGTATTTACAGTGGATGGTTTATTTCATGTATGCTCACTTGTCTATGCTAGATAGCTGTTATCCTATTTTGGCATTTGAGAACTGAACATACATGTTATTTATTTTGTTGTGATTAGCCATTTATATACAAATTTCTGTGTATGAGTCTGTTGACACAATAAGGATTCACTCCCATTAACCTTTTAGCAACCCTCTGAACAATAGTAGTCAAAGCCTTGTCTCCCTGAGCGTCCCTATGTGTGTTCTGAGTGTGTGAGTTTTGATCTCAGTAATCCAATTTGATCCAAACAAACCCCATCATTCAAGATAAGTTTAAGTTATTAGGCATATTTGAATACAACCTAAGAGAGCTTCCTGGAATGATAACAAAACCATTTTGAAGGCTTCTCATCCTCTTTGGGAGAGCTTGGAAATCCACTAGTTGAGCAATCCAATATAGCGCCCTTCCTTCTTTTTCCACCAAACTCAACTAGAACCTCCCAAATTCTCATAAAATCTTGTCCAACATTTAATTATGGGGTTAATATATTATATCTACCATTTAGTTACCTTCAGGTGTGAGCAAATGAGTTTAGTATGCATATGTTGGTGTGCCTAGGAAGCCTCAGAGTAGACTTCAGCGACAACTGTTGTTGAAATGTAAATGGCCCTAGTACCTTATGCATAGGACACAGAATCTAGCCTTGGATCTGATATATTTTCTCCTTCACATTCACCTATACATTTTTCATATCCTAAAGTCCTCAAGTTCCCAATCGTGGTGGGAATCTACCTTGGCCAAAAGTAGTTTTCATGTAACTAGTTGTTGACTAGTTTTATCTTGAAAATTTTGAGTAAAAATATTGTTGTGATTGAATTAATATTCTCAGATCTGATTTGGGGATATTACATGAATAAATACATTACTTTCAATGGAGATGTGTTATGTGACTAGGGTTTTTGAGATGATGAATTAAAATTATTGTAACTCTTTAATATTCTTAGAAGTGTATCTAGGTTGGTAGGTGCGAGGGGGGGGGGATTATTATCCCCAGGGGAACTTAATAGATAAGCTATGCTTAGGGAATTGGCATTGCAACAAATAATTATGCAGAAGCTTTGTCCATTTGGAAGGGTCTTTGTTTGGCCAAAGCTAAAGGTATTGATAGATTAAATGTCGCGAGAGAGTCCCAAATTACAATCCATCATCTAATCAGAATATCCCATCCTAAGGACATCAACCAAAACAAGATATTTATTATAAATAATAACCTTTCTAAGGAATTCAAAGAAATTCACTATCTCCACGTCCTTTGGCATCTTAACTCCAAGGCGAACAATTAAGCTAATATTTCTAGTGGTCTTCAATCCGAGATTATTTAAGTTGAAAGGATATCCATCTTTTCCCTCATTCCTTAATTTTTATAACTCTCATGAACATCCCGTTGGGAAATATTACCCATCTAAACATTAGGCATAAAACATTTGTTTGTTTTCCTAGTACATAAACACCCTTGTTAGCTTCCTAGTGCATTGTCCTCGTCATTGTGATTATCACTGGACTTCATATTTGTCATTTTAACCTTCATTATCCACACATGCATGATAATTGGGATACAATGTGCCATTCTCATTTATTTTAGGTATATGGGGTGCCCTCCTTGATTTCATGCAATTCTGGAGTTAAACTGGTAGTCATGACATTTTCAGTTAACTAATGCGCCCTGTTGAGATTCTCTCTCTACAATTTTTATCCTAAAAATCCATAATGTTCCCTCTTGGTCTACCTAGTTCCATTTAACTGACTCGTGCACCCTCCAAGCCACCTACCATCAGTTAACTACCACCTACCATCAATTAAACTGGTCATTTGATCGGAGTTGAAACTATGACTCATGTCTAGTGATGTGAATCTTCCAGGATAAGCCTACCACATGTCTAGATTACCAATTCATCCTAAGGCTCACGAATTTATCTCTTGAGAATGTATTATAAATGTACACACACCAGTGAATAATAATGCATGGAAAATATTCCAATTTAGTTCCAATCTTCTTCTATTCTAGCACATTTTCTCTTCTCAATTTTCATGTGCATCTCTATGAATTAAGTGAAGATTATTTTTGTCTCTAGATCTACTATGCAAAATTTCTCATGGTATTAGAGATTTGCAAAGAGAAGTAGTCTTCCAGAGTGTTTTGAGAGTTTTTTGTAGGTGTAGCTGCTTTTCGTTTTGCACCATAAGCAGTGGAGGGTTCACATAATTAACATGGAAATTGCCTCTAGTAATTTTGGTTTATCCAAAGTGGTTTTTCCCAGGTGTGATGCACTCGTGAACATACATAATTACAAAGTAAGACATCTTCGCAGATATTTGTTGCAGGTTATTGTCTCACCAGAAGCACATTAACAAAGAATGAATCATATTCAAGCTGTGATTCTAGCTCACTTTAGTTATTTCGAATGGAAGGCTAGAATGGAAGTCCTACTTCAAAGTAAGGGTATCCTCAAAGTCACCATGGCGCTAGAAAATGAACCAAATGTTGTTATTGAGAAATATAAGTGGTTTAACAGATTGGATGAAGCTTATGGTTTGATTTGTCTCAAGATATCCAAAGATATTATATTTCATCTTAATGGTTTAAAAAATCCAAATCATGCGTGGACCAGGATCAAGTCCTTCTTTGGAAAGCAAGATGATTTAAGAGGTCATATATTGGAGAATGAGTTGATCTCATTGAGTCCAAGTCGTTTTGACACCATGCAAGATTTCATCTCAAATTTCAAGTCACTAGTGCATCAAGTCAAGCAATGTGGAATTGAGAAGAAAGAGGAGCATCTCATTCTTTCCATCCTATCAAAACTGGGTCCTAAGTACTCAATGTTTTTCTCTATATTCTATGCAACCAAGCAAGCAGTTTGGAATTGGAAGATTCCATCCTTAAGTGCATTCATAGATTCTCTCACCAAAGAGAAATACAAATTTGTATATATGGGGGCTTTGAGATCCTCCATGGATAATGCACTTACAGCTTGTGGAGCCAAGAATTCCAAAGGAAATAAAAAATTAAAAGAGAAGAAGCTGTTAGATGCTGAGGGTTCCAACTCAACTTATGACGGTTCCAATTCCAAGAAGAAGAAAAAGAATGGGGGATCCAAGTGTTCTTATTGAAACAAAGTGTTGTTCAGGATTTATACCTTATAGTGAGGAGATGGACACTACCGACTGGGCGGGGTTGACAGGTAAATACATTGTTTGCATTACAACTAGTTCTTACAAATGACAGAGAACGGGATATCGAAAGACTTACCTTTACTCGACGGTTGGTCCTAGCTTTCACCTGATCTCCCGCATGATGAACCTGCAATACAAATGATACCTTCCTCAGCGTATCTTGACTATATATAAATATGATGAAAACATAAAGTAATTTAACATTAAATATAATCAAATACTAAGCCAAATAGACATACAATCCAATAGATATCTTATTTGGGACAGGAAGGGTATTTCGACCTTTTTATTGTCAAAGAAACATGAATCAGTACAATATACTTGACGTGTCGAGATGTTTTTGCAACTGAGTTCTGGGCTCCTGCTCTTCACAATGACTTGGGACATTCCTCCAGCGTAACAACCCTTAATGCATACTTTATAGGTTTCTCTCTCATGGATCCTCCTTGTATTTATGGGACAAGGTAGGCAGTTTAGATCGAGAGGTGGTTGGATTGGGAGGTTGGGGAAGTTGTAGAACCAACTTCAACTAATCCCAATTCATCAAATTGATATATTTTTGATTTCATCTTAAGATGTGCGTGAGTTTCTCAAGGCATAGTAGCGCACATGATGCAACTTTTGTGTTTTGCAACAAGCGCTTGCAGGTTTTTCAAGGTGTACGCTAGTTTCACTTGAGAAAAGTAGGGCATACTAGCATATGTGTGCTAGTCTTCTGCCCACATAGTAGCACACATGTCAAAAGATCAAGTAAATCAGGGAAACTCCCAGCTGAAAAGGGTAGGTTCAGTCCATACATCATCTAGGGAAATCTAGCTCTTCAATCCATGTTGCCCTTTTGTGTGATTGACAGTATAATGTGATCATGGATGGAGAAGTGTATACTTGACCTATAACAGATTCTCCCTAGTGTGTGAGGTTAGAGGGAAACGATGGCCGAAATACATTATAAGTCCAAGTCAAAGGAGGAGCAAGAAATCGCAGAACCAAGTCACAAAAAACACCTGAAACAATGATCAAGGTCAGCGAGCAATTACAATATCGACATCATATAGATGTGTAGCATGATATACGATACATAAATAGGAGATGTATATATAAAGCATGGCCACTGAAATATAAGCGTGGATCCATGTCAAAATGAGAGATCATAGCCATAAAAACAAGCTAGATCTATGTCTCATGAAGAGCCAAAATGAGTGAGGCTCAGTTTTTCCCGGCTTCGGTGATAACAGAAACAAGGTGATGCTATCATAATCCCAAGGTCTTCATCCAAACAGCCCAAGGTACAAACCCTAACCATGCGAATAAATGGGTTGAAGTCGAACATGGGGGGTATCGTTTTATTATCAGTCATTGATGTACACCGTTAACAAATGCAAGGACTTCCAGCGATAATGATAATGGGGTCCAAGGTACCTAGTACGATCAAATAAGTGTGAATAAGAGGACTTGAAGTTGAACACTCGAGGAACCTGTTGAATAAAAGACATTGATGTATTCCCATTTATTCAACAGCGAGGGAAACTGCCACTGATGACTGCAATCCCTAAGGTACTAACCAAAACTCTAAACTTCGTTTCCAGAGCATAATGAGCTGATGTCGATGGGAAGAAGTCCACTGGAAGAGAGGCCTTAATTCATCCTCCATCATCCAACATGAGGAACACTCACAGGTATGAGCTGATGTGGAGTAGGAAAAGTAACAAGATGAAACAAACTGACACCATGATGGTTGGCACATGAAGTCAAGGTAAACTGCAGAATGGCTGACACAGGCTGTATCCTTGAACAGTGAGCACGACACAAAGTGACTTAGGAAGTTTTCAACATGAAGAGGAAGATGATATAAGCCTACAATGTAGGAGACGTTGACAGACCCTCCATATGGTTGGAAGAATAACCAACTGGGGGAGTAAAAAATCAGAGATTAGGTTCACCCTAAGGTCAAAAACTAAAACCCAACTGACATGAAAGACTCAAGTAGGTGCTGTGTTCAAGGACATGACTGACATAATTTCCTTTGAAACTGAAAAAGATGTCATGATATACCCTTCTTATCCCTTATTCTTTTTGATAAAATAATATCCGTCTTGTTGTTTTAATGAGTCTAAAAAGAAAAGAAAAATCCATAGGTCCAACCATGTAATAAGTTTAACAAGCCCATGAGAGGAAGACTCAGGACCTTCTTCATTGTTTACAGAGTTCGAAGAAGAGATAGAAGAATACTCTATAGTACTGATCTCTTTATTTTAATATCGAGCCGAGCTCTGTTCTTGCTCGTCGGTGTTTTCAATTTTAAGGAGTCTGAAAAAATTAAACAATAACTCCATACACCTACTCATGGATTTTAATATCGAGCCCAAGTAGGTTAATGCTCACCGGTGTTTTCCTATTTATAGAGTTTGAAAAACTTAAACAATCCTCTATTTACCCTCTCATGGATTTCACATCGAGCCTGATTAGGTGAGTGCTCGCTTGGTGTTTTCTTATTTCGAGAGCCTGAAAACCCTAAAGAAGGCTCCAAAAGGTCCTTTTTTGTATAGTTAGTCTCCTCCCCCGAAAAGGTTTAAAATAATGAGATAAGAACTCTTCTAGCCACGCATGACTAGAGTATTCCTTTTTCATAAGTAATCCGCAAAGGTTCGAAAAAGGGTTAAACTTATACCTAAGTAGATGGAACTTCAATTCCTTTCAACGAGCTTGAAGAGGATAAGTTTGCTCGACAATCTTGTTTAGTTTTTCAATAGTCAAAACAAGAGCTTAAAACGACTTAAAAGACAGCTTCTAGGATCATATGTTCATGACCTGCCAAAGAATAAGATCTCAACAATCACATTAGTAATGATCGACAAAGTGTTTGGGTACACAGGGTACTCCCAAAAGACCGAACACCTAGAGAAACCACTTCACACAAATAGATCACAGATCGATACACCGATTTTTTGACATGGTTTAAACCCTTGTGAGGGAAACACTCCATGGCCCTGGACAAATAGCTTCTATGGGACAATTTATTATGCAAAGAAAGAAAGTTACAAATGACCTTCTCATAATCGATCAACTAAACAGTGAACCTCCATGCTCTTTAAATAGAGATCATGGACCAATCGGGTGTTAAGCTACGGATCAAGGTTAGGTATGATCTAAGAGAAGTTGAGCCGCTGGATCATAATATATCGTGACCATCGGATTAAATATTTACAAATGCATACTAATGCACACTCAAGAAACACACTTTTTTTAACGGATATATTACACAAATTGATCTTAACTAACTTCTAAGTGTCTAAATATCCTAACATCCCCCCTTAAGAACAACTTGGGATAGGATTGAAGGATTTACAAAAGTGACACTATTAGGAGAAGGAATGAGGCATTAGAGACTATCCCCCCTTAATGACAAGTTCTTGAACTCCTAACATAGATCGAAGTTTAGAAAACTTCACTTTTGTAAGAGACTTGGTGAAGATGTCTACAACTTGATCATCTGTAGGACAAAAGAGCACTTCAAGAACACGATCATGAATAAGATTTCTGATGAAGTGCATATGTAGCTCAATGTGTTTGCTGTGTTGATGTAGGACTAGATCTTTGGAAAGCTTGATGGCACTTTGATTGTCGCACCAAAGTGGAGTAGGATGCTGCTGCTCGAATCCAAACTCTAAAAGGATCTGTCGAAGTCAGAAAGCTTCCTGACTGGCATTAATTGCGGCTCGATATTCTGCCTCTGCTGAAGAAAGAGGAAGAGCTTGTTGTTTCTTACAAGCCCAAGTGATGGGTCCAGATCCCAGACTGAAAACATAACCTGCAGTATAATTTCGATCATCAGGATCGCTGGCCCAATCTGAATCAGTAAAACCAACCAACAAAGGTTCCCCCCTTGTACTGTAATGAATCCCAAATTGAACCGTACCTCGAATATATCGAAGTATTCTTTTAGTTGCTTTCCAGTGACTTTCATGAGGTGTTTGCATATAACGAGAAACACAACGAACGACAAAGGAAAGGTTAGGACGGGAATGAGTCAAGTATAAGAGACTACCAACAAGTTGATGATACAAGGTGGCATCTACTTCAGGTGAAGTACAAGTGGCAGAAAGTTTGACTCCAGATTGGAAGGGATAAGGGGCTGGTGTACAATCTTCCATGTGAAAGCGACGAAGAAGGTCACAAGCATACTTAGACTAAGAAAGAAAGATTCCTTCTTTGGTTTGTAGGACTTGGAGACCAAGAAAATAATGCAAATGACCTAAGTCTGACATTTTGAAATTTTGCTTAAGACTGGATCTCACATGGGTTATAAGCTTAGGTCACTACCAGTAAGAATAAGGTCATCAACATATAGAACAAGTATGATGAGATGGTTTCCTACTTTCTTGGTATAGACATTGGGGTCAGAATGTCATCTAGAAAAACCAGTTTCAAGGAGAAAGCTATCCATTTTGGCATACCAAGCTCTAGGAGCTTGCTTAAGGCCATATAAGGATTTATTAAGGCGACAAACAAGGCTAGAGTTATTCCGAACATACCCAGGAGGTTGTTCCATGTAAATTTCCTCCTATAGATCACCATGTAAGAAGGTAGACTTGACATCCATTTGATGGACTTCCCAGTTATGTAAGGCTACAGGGGAAAGAACAAGGCGGATGGATTTCATTTTTGCGACAGGAGCAAAGGTTTCATTGTACTCAATCCATTCAACTTGGGAAAAACCTTTGGCAACTAACCTTGCCTTAAGTCTTTCAACACTTCCATCTGATGCATACTTAGTTCTATAGACCCATTTACATCTGACAAGTTTTATTCCTTTTGGAAGAGGTACAAGATCCCAAGTATCGTTCGCCATTAAGGAACGATATTCTTCATCCATAGTTGCATCCCAATCTGGATTTCCTTAAGCTTCTGCAAAGGTTTTCGGATCATGATTCTTAGAAACTTGAGCCAAAATAGAAGAGGCTCGTTGAAACTGAGAACGTGTTCGACGTTGATCTCTAGGATCACCGGCAAGATCACTAGTTGCTTCACATGTTGAACAGACCCATCGAGGAAGCACTTGGGCTGGTGCAACTAGAGGAACATGAGCAGGCGGAGTTAGATTTTCATCCTCACTGTCATCATCAGAAACTGGATTTGGAAACCTATCAAGGAAGTTGGAAGAAGAAGAAGAAGAAGGCACAATCGCCGAATCAGGCTCACAGCCAAAGATGGCACAATTGTCAAGTTAGGCTCGCAGGCCAAGATATTTTCATCAAATTTAACATCTCTTCTAATGATTACATCATGAGAATGTGGTTGAAGAAGTCTATAACCTTTTACATCTTTAGAATATCCAACAAATATGCACTTTTCACTTTTAGGCTGCAATGCTTTCCATTTTCATCCGGAATGTGAGCCCATACTTCACTACCAAACATACGGAAGTGACTTACATCTGGTTTAATTTTACTCTATGCTTCTTCCGGTGTGATACCTTGTAATGCTTTAGTGGGGGTGCGATTAACTATGTAATTTGCACAATTAATGGCTTCAGCCCAAAATTGAAGACTTAGTCCCTTAGATTGGATCATACAATTATCCATTTCTTTTAAAGTGCGGTTCTTCCATTCAGCTACACCATTTTGTTGTGGTGTATATTGAACAATGTGTTGTTGTTGGATTCCTTGTTCAGTGCAGAAAATAGTGAACTTTTTGTTAACATATTCTCCTCCATTGTCAGATCTTAACTTAATAATTTGATGACCAGATTATTTTTCAACAAGGGCCTTGTAGGCCAATAACATGTTAAATACTTCGCTCTTAAGTTTTAGGAAATAAACCCAAGTGCGTCCGGTGTAATCATCAATGAAAGTTAAGAAATATTTGAAACCAGAAAAGGAAGCAGATGGAAGAGGACCACACAAGTCACTATGCACAAGCTCCAAGGGAATCGAGGCGTGCCAAGAGGCACGTTTGTCAAAACTGTCCCGATGATGCTTTCCGAGTACACAACCGAAACAAACACCATCCCTGCAAGATACCATCGAAAGACCTATCACCATATTGTATTTACATAGTTGTTGCAATGAGCGATAATTTATGTGACCAAATCGCTCATGCCAAAGTTTGCTCAAGTTATCACTATAAGCAACAAAACCTGAAGGAAAAGGTGATGACCTAAAGTTGTTAAATTTGTACAACCTGGTAATATCATCAACAATTCTGGTAGCTAGGACCTGTTGAGGATCTTTAAAATCCTTGATTACAACTTGGTGAGGTGTAAATGTCACAGTTTTACCTTCACCGGAATGAGTGATTTGATAGACTGATAACAAATTGCAGGAAATTATTGGAACACATAGTACATCACTAAAATGACCATTATCTACTAGAGTTGTTCCAACTCCTACAACATTTATACATCTATCATCACCAACAAATATTTGTTTGGTGTTACATTCATGCATAGTAGAAAAAATGGCTTGATCCTTAGCCATATGATAAGATGCTCCAGAATCAATGAGCCATTCACTTGAAGTAGAAGAAGAAGATGCATTATAAGAATAACCAGAAGCACAAAGTGCATGTCCATGAGAGGTAGATTCTGAAGGCGAATCTAGGCTGATGTGGTGCTTCTTCATTGCTGCTTCCAAGGCTGCCATCTTCTTGAAACACTTAGATTCATCATAATTATCTTTCCCACAATAGTTGCAGTGACGCTCAGTCTTCTTGCCTTTTGGCTTGGATCCTTTGTCATTTTTTAAAGAAGGAGCTGACTGAGAGGGTTTGGGACCCTTGTTTGACTTATTATTGCAAAAATTTTGTTTCTTGGGAGGATTGGACTTTTCTTTCTGTTGGGACAATAATGCTTTCCTAGATGTATCTGCATTGTTAATTATTCCAAGATGGATGAGCTTATCTTGCTCTCTAATCAAGGAATCACACAATGATTCAAGACTAGGCTATTGATAGCTAGCTACATTCAAGGATTCTTTCAAGGAGTAAAATGTAGATACAAAAACAGAATATGCAGGTCCAAGTTTGGAAATAATATGATAAATGCATTGTTTGTCTTCCCTCTTAATCTTGCACTCTTCACATACGAGTTTAAGAGTTTTGTACTTAGATAAATAATCTTGTATGCATGAAAAATCACTTGGATTTAAAGAAATCAATTCATTTTCAAGTTGGTGACCTCGAATTTCATTGTGTTTACCAAACACAGATTCCAACTTGTCCCAAGCAACATCAGGTTCATCAATTCCAGATATGTGGAATCGCAAATAAGTAGAGATTGACATCCCAATCAATCCACGAGCTTCATCACATCTATTTTCCCATTTGATTTTCTTATCATCATCAGTAGGTTCTGTTTCTTTCCTTGAGGTAATTCTGAAAAGTCCTCTACTTCGTAGAACATCCTCCATACGAGATTTCCATGAGAAATAGTTGGAACTGGTAAGTAAAATATCACAAGGGGCGGCCATATTTGTAAATTAATGGCTGTAAAAGAAGAAACCAATAGTCTGGATGCTAAGAGCTCGAAAAAATAGGTGGTTTAAAAAAAAGGGCATTAAAAACTGACTCCGTATGATGAAGTTATGCTTGAACAAAGAAACTGTTGAAGATGTCCCCAATAGTTACGTGGCAGATAGAAAATGACCAGCTAAAAAAAAGGACCCCCTCTTTCCAAGATGAACCTTTGACAATCACTTTACAATAAAGTTGCTTTAAGTGAATCACTTTTGTAAAATAAGTGATTTCACTTTTACAATGATTTACTTTAAATAGTGCAGCAATAAAAATGAACTTAAGTGACTCAGTTTGTATTTTTATTTTTTATTATTTAAGTGAGATGCACTTTTACAATAAAGTAACTTGAAAATAGAAATTGCATGCAATTTTCTTTTTAAAAGTAACTTCCTAAGACTTGAACTCAAGACCTATTAAGGAATAAAACAACTTTGAACCAAGTGAGCTAGATTAAAAGGTATGTAAAATATGGGAATGAGGAAGGGTGTTTTTTTTTTTTTACTCTTCTTGCTCGGTTTCCATGCTTGCCTTTTTCCTGCAAAAACACACCACAAACCGAAACAACTTTTTTTTTTTCCACATGTTTGGGGTTAGATCTTGTTAGCTTTCCTGGAAGGTCTACGTTTTTTCTCTGTTTTTGATTTGCCGAGATCACTCAAGTTGCACGGCAAAGAGCATACGCAGCCAAGAAAAACCCTTTCCCTTTCTGTTTCTGATTCGCTGAGATCGCACAAGGTGCACGGAAAAGAGCATATGCAGATAGGGAAAAGAAACAATCCGAAACTAAAAAATCTAATAATAAAAAATGATAAAAAAATATGAAATATTTTAAAAAAATAAAAATAAAAAAGTGTGACTATAACATTATACCTTCCGATTTGATGAAATACGTGTTTCTAAAGCAACCGAAAATCGTTTTTGATCAAATGAAAACTATTTCCAAATAGAAACGGTGCTCCGAACACAATGGAACACCTCCCACAGCCCAGAAATGCATAGAAATACCAGAACCAAAGACCCTTTCAAGTTTCGGCAATAACAGTTCAAGATCTAGATCATAACTGTAAGCAGCTCTTCATAAAAGCTCTGATACCATGTTTGGGTACATAGGGTACTCCCAAAAGATCGAACACCTAGAGCAACCACTTCACACAAATAGATCACAGATCGATACACCGATGTTTTGACGTGGTTTAAACCCTCGTGAGGGAAACATTCCACCGCCCCGACCAAATAGCTTCTATGGGACAATTTATTATGCAAAGAAAAAAAGTTACAAATGAGCTTCTCATAATCGATCAACTAAACAATGACCCTCCATGCTCTTTAAATAGAGATCATGGACCAATTGGGTGTTAAGCCACGGATCAAGGTTAGGTATGATCTATGAGAAGTTGAGCCGTCGGATCACAACATATCGTGACCGTTGGATTAAATATTTACAAATGCATACTAATGCACACTAAAGAAACACACTTTTGCTAATGGATATATTACACAAATTGATCTTAACTAACTCCTAAGTGTCTAAATATCCTAACACAAAGCTTCTCAAAGATATAATAATGCCCATATGGTATCTATCAATAAGAAACTAAGTCATATCCGGTTTAATACTAGTGAAAATTAGAGATATTTAGGTTAAATTTACCTCACCAAAGTGTCGAAGTATGAGTGATTAAATAGAACTTTTATGTACAACTTGAAACTATACACTTTTTGAAAAAGTGGGTAAAAATTAAAATCAATTTTATATAACTAATTTCAAATTGAAAACTCAAAAATCACATTTGGAAATTGTAGGGAGAATTGGGAGCAAACCCTTGATCTTCTTCCACTCATTGCGATCAAACCGGAGCATCAATCTACCTTCCGTCTCCACCAAGGAAGTTATTTCTACCAATACTTGCAATTTAATGCATTTTTTTGTCAATTTTTATAGTTAAAAATCATTTTCTAGCAATGTACAATTCGTATTTTGCGTGTGCGCTATTGTGTATGAAGCAAAGTAGGGCATACTAGTAGTGTGCGCTGGTTTCCCTCAAGGAAAGCAATGCTCAAACGTGCCTGTCTAGCTTATACAATAGCGCACACCCCTGAAGATGAGGTAAAAAATGTCGAGGGCTAAAAATTGGACCTTTTCTTGGCAATATGGTGCTTGTTTGGAGAGAAAGAGAGCATGAGGATATGGATCGGATAGATTTTCAAGATCTAGGGACTCTTCATACGCTCCAAAGGTGTGGATTGTTGAAATTCTATAGAACTGTTAACATGAAGGCACAAAACCGCTTGCTACAGAGGCTTGTTCAGTATTAGGATGTAGATGCCATGGTATTTAATATCCAAGGAGAAACCTTTGAACTTACCATGGATGACATTTACTTTATCATGGGTCTCTCACGGAGGGGAGACGAAGTGAACCTGAAAGGGTCCTCATGCAATGTGGGTGCCTTATTCGAGTAAGAATATGTGAATACTTATTGCGTACTGGGAATAGAAAAATCCGGTAGTCAAGTGCTCGTTTCAACCATTGTCAGCCTCCCTCTCAAAGTTATTGTGAGTATACTAAATTGGATGGGAGGGAGTGCTACACAACATTTAGCCTCGAGACACTATATGCATATTGGTATTGAATGCTTGCAGGGGCATGTATATGACTGATGTACTAGTCTTTTGGCAAACATGAAACTTCAACTCTCAGGATGTAAAACCGGGAGGATGAGGAATTTTGGATATGGGAGCATACTTTGCACTTTCTTCTTTGAGAGAGTGCCTGCTATCAGTTTGGGCATGCCTTTGTCCCCAGTCAACCCTCGTAAGCCAAGGCTGGCTCGTTGGGGTGAAATATTTCTCCGTCAAGGTGGAGGTGAGAGAAATTTGTGCTACCACGAGGATGATTTATGGGGCTGGTGGGAAAGACAAGTGCTAGCGTTTGAGCAGTTTCTATACGCTGGTATGGACTTCCGCGGCGATCCTGAGCTGATCCTTCCTCCAAGTGAAGCCTGGGGAGAGATAGGCATGTTTATGCTTTTTGAAAAATTATTTGATTTTTTCAATTTTTTGCATATATGATTTTTATGATGAGTTCGAAGTATTGAAACAAAGTGTCAAATGTGGATGTTGGACCAGTGCGCCCTAAGGGAAACCCATATAATTTTGTGAGACCATTGGAAGTGAGTGTAAATGATGCCACTCTGGGGACGATAGAGAGGAAGATGAGTCGGTTGACTCATGACATTCCTACATATCGGATTGAGCGGATGCCAATTTATATGCAAGAGGATGTAGTTGGTGTGCCCCCAGCCTGGATTAGGTTGCTGCGGAAAGTAGCTAGGCTGGTCATATGCTACCAAGAGGCAACAGAGGAAGATGAGGCCCCACCTTCTCCATAGGAGAAGGATATTCTATGTATATTTTTGAGGCCATCGAGTCCAATTTTGTATCTTATGACATGACTCTGTGATAGACTTGTGATCCAAACTCATATTATTTTTTGATACAGTATCGGATATATATACAGTATCGGTTATCTAGATGTGTGTTATTGTGTTTTATGCATGAATTACTATGTGTGTGAATGATACAAATTCCAATCTAAAACATAGTTTGCAAATGAATCAGCTAATCAAACTGTCTCTCAAGTAACCTAACGCGCATAAATTGACGTAGCAAAGTAGGATCTCTAACCTGATAAACACCCAGTAACTTAAAAACAACTAATTGTGAGTCGATCCGTACCTCCAAATATGAAATACCATGAAATAGAGCATCTCAGAGTAGCTTTATGACTGCACTGTATTCAACCACATTATTTGTTGTGGGACCTAGACAAGCCCCTCCCAAAGACACCAGTTGGCCAGTTGGTGAGTAAATAACCCAAGCAACTGAGGCTAACTGACGAGTGTGGCGGCTAGCGCCATCAGCAAACCCTATGAAGTGTTCAGTTGACATATGAAACACAAAACAATGGATGCATAAGACGTAACTACAACTGTAAACAAAATTAACTTTACAAAAATGTACAACTAAAAATACATGAAAAAACACAATAGCACTTCGTTAAGTAGGGTTAGTGCCTGGGATCTCATCATGAGACTGGGCAAAGATGTCAAGGAAATCATTAAAAAGATTGGTGTACGGAATGATCTCATCAAGATAACAGTCTGCTCCAATAAATATGTTTTCGGTGACCCCAAGTTCAGTGGAAATGTTGATCGGGATAGTTCTTGCTGTACTCGTCCTATTCCCTTCAGCAAAAACAACTTGTGAAGTGGAAGGGACAGAGGGCCAATCAACATTCTCACTGGGTCTTGGAAAGAACTCACCTCTCTCAATCAAGTCTAGAATGGGAAGTAGATAAGACCTGGGGTGTAAATGTTCCCAAGGGTGTCTCAAGCCTATCATAGCTTCAAAAAATGTTTCGTCAAAAGGAAAAACCGTGTCTAAACTATCAGGAGAGAGGGTGGAGTCCGTTGACTGTGCAGGAGCAAGGTCCATATCCAACTCGGCAGAGACCAATGGAGTCATGATATGTTATGTTGCAGGTTTTTGTGAATCCAAATGGGTTATCTCTGCAATAGATATAGGCACAGCTGATTCTGATTCAGTGGGGAGACTCCGTGTATCTGTCATTGAACAGACCGTGGAGGTCTCAGAAGATGAACATTCTTCAGAACCAACAAACAAGGAAGGAGCATGTAGGTCATAAGTGCCTATTAAGGACCCATAGAGACCTGCTCCTAAGCTCTCAGTGAATGGGTTGGACTGATCAATCAATGGAATGGATGAATCCAATGAAGTCTGGTTGTTCTTCCAGGTAAACAAAAGTTGATCAACTATGATGATCTTTCCTTCATGGGGGAACATTATGACTTGGAAGACAGCTGATGACACTGCCTACATGGCATATGTTGAGCTCCTACCCAATAGAAAGTTGTAGTCGAGTGGAGCGTCCAGAACTTCAACCTCTACCGATACTAGCTTGCCCGCAAGTTCAACTTCAAATGATGGTAAGACTCCGTGTGGACAGAAATATCTTCCATCGAAGGCGGTGAGTATCATGTTCAAGGGAGCTAACTCGGGTTCTTCCAAAGCTTTCTATCAATAGATAGAAATTACACATGTTGATGCGCCCTCATCTACAACAGATCGTCAAATGGTTGTAGAACCATGGACAACCTCTATCTGGAGAGCAACATGATACAGAAAACGGTACTTCATATCTGTCATATCAAAGTGTGCAAGCATGGCGGATGAATCAACACTCCCAATCACTGTGAGGAGTGCACTACCTTGCAATGGGAAACTTTGCAGTACCTCCAAAGTAGACATGGCACATGGTGTTTGGGCTAAGTCCTCCACAACATTGTAGTTGGGGACAGCCTGCGCGTTGGGGTTGTGCACAGCTCGTTTGTAGACACCTTTCGGTATCTTCAGTATCGTCTCCACTGAAATGTGAAGAGGAGTAGAGGATTCAGGAGCATCTTTCTACTGTGGATCCGGGGTATAGTTCTTTGCTCGAGTTTGCAGTAGAGCGTTTGAGTTAACCATGTTAACGAAAGATTGATCAACAGAGGTGGCACGAATGGTGCCCCTAGCGCTAGAGCTGCCAGAAGTTGAACTCTGTCCACGAGGGAAAGGGTCTTTTAAGACAGCTGGTTGCTTCTCATGGATCAGCTTCTGGGATTCTTCCATTAGAGGGAACTGATAGGTAAGGTGGTCCTCTTGACACAGTTTTCTAGGGAACTTAGCCTTCCTTTTCTCTTTTTTTCCTTCCTCGGCATTTTGTGTGTTCCTGGGCTTTTGTTGGTTTCCCTCCCCTTTCTTTCCTTTTCTCTTGGGATGCCGAGAGCCCTTTTGGTTTGTCTGCACCTGCTGTACAAATTTTGTAGTAGAAGGGGAGGTTGCAACAGAAGTTTCTTCTGCAGTAGATTGTTTGACTAATAAGGCATGAACCTGCTTTGTTAAGGCGTCAAATGCTACAGAGTCGATTGAACCCACAATGCAATCAGCATGTGGTCTAGGTTTAGGCTTACCTAAGTCTATATTAGACCTCGGTGCATCACGAATAATTTCGTACAACAGCCCAGACTGAGCATAGACTAAGTCGAGCTGCTAAGTTCTCAAAATGGCATCCTCCTTGGAAGACACCCCTGAAGTGGCAAATTCCTTAGAAACATAAGGAAGATGTTAGGAACCCATGTCAACCCTTCTATCTACTTTGTTAGTATATTGTTGTTGGATGCATATGCTTTGTAAGTTGTCCCGTAGTATTTGTTGATCCATAGTTTGTATTATTGTTGTTGGACGCATATGCTTTGTAAGTTGTCCTGTAGTAATTGTTGATCCATATTTTGTATTGGCCCATGGTTTGTATTGACACATGGTATTGGCACCTAGACTTATTATATAAGTTTGTGTGGAGACCAATGAAGGCACTGTGAAGTTAGTTGTATTGAGCTTGCTCCCTCGAAGTGGCATGCGATCAATATAAAAGTGATTTTGAGTTCTGTTATTTCTGCTATCTGGTGTATTTTCAATAATTAATTATTGCAGGTTCTTCACATCTGGTATCAGAGCACTTTCTTGGGCTCGTTGGGTGAAATTTATGCCCAATTTTTTTCGCATCTATTGCAGCTTCGGATCTGGGAATAATCCCTATCCGCTTAACTGTGGGAAGTACTTGGGCATAAGCCCTAAAACTCATTGTGAGGAGTACCATAGGAACACCGAAGTAGCTGGCCCATTGAGAGGACCTTCCAGTGAAAAGGGAAATGACCCCTACCTGATTGATTAGTTCCCATCTGTGAGGTAAACCAAGAGCTGTCGTTTGTGGCAAAGCGGTTATCAATTTTACTTGAGCCGTGGAGTGAGGGGTACTGCCCTAATACGCAAGCCGTTAGACATCATTGGTGGCCGAGTGAAACCCCTGAATTGTTAGGAAGCCGCACATACCTGGGGTCCATATATATTTTCAGCTGAACTGTTGCCGATCACTTCTGCGCCGTTTCAGATCCAGTCGTTTCATATCCATTCTAAAAGCCATTCTAGATCCAACCGTTTCATATCTATTCTGAAAGTCATTTCAGATCGAGCCGTTTTCGATCCATTCGGCTTCTTTTCAGATCCATTTGTTGTCGATCACTTCTGCGGCGTTGCAGATCTATCTGTTTCTGCTCCCTTCTGTGCCATAGCAGATCCATTTTGAAAAAAAAAGAAATTTTTTGTTTTTTGTTTTTTGGCCATATCTCCCTTGTTTTCAATTAATTTCCCTTGAAACTTCCCTGACACCCCTGTAATCTCATTCTGCATATTTCATTCTTGAGGACCCTATCCCAACTTCCACTCCCCAAATCTTGAAATCTGACTTTTGTCTATTTTTAGGGTTTGCCATAACTTCTTCATTTCCTAATTCTGCTTCTTTGTCCCTCTCTGCCAAATTTTCTCATTATTTCACCCCGCTTCTGAAATCCTCGTTTTCTGCTTCCCTATCCATCATAAAGTTTCCAAAACCTATTCAAACCCCAATTACCCATCCGAGTTTTTCCCAAATCCAAATTTCTCTTTACTAAATAAGCCTTTGTTTGTGTTTTTCTATCCATCCCCCCCCCCAAAAAAAAAAACTCCTGGTTATGGTTGTCACCCGCACAGGAGCAAAAACCATGGAGGAAGCACTTGCAGCCATCCAAACCAAACTCCAAGATCTGGATGAAACATTTCTTAGCCTCCATCTTCAACATTCAACCATGAGCAATAACCGACAGCAAGAATCTTCTGTAGCCAATGAGTTCTCTTCTTCCAGCAATTTTCGTGGTCCGAAGCTTGAATTTCCTTGCTTTAATGGTACTGATCTGACTGGATGGATCTATCATGCATAACAGTATTTTAGTCTGCATAATACTTTTGATGTCCAAAAAGTTCCACTTGCATCCTTTCATTTGGAACAGGAAGCCCTTCAATGGTACTGTTGGTACATCAAGGCGCATGACTAGCCAAAATGGACAAATTTTCGCCAACTCCTTTTGCAACGATTTGGTCCTAGTGCTTTTGATGACTTCACCGTAGCACTCACTAAACTTTGTCAAAGTGGAACTGTGAGAGAGTATCAGACAGAATTTGAGAAACTAGCCAATCACATAGAAGGATTGTCTAATGAATTCTACAGGAGTTGTTTTATCAGTGGTCTTAAGGATGAAATCCGGTCAGAGGTTAAAATGTTCTTTCCCAACACAATGATGGAAGTCCTAGGGTTGGCTAAGTTGACAGAAGACAATATTACAGCCCAACAACGCTCCAAACCCACTTTTGTTCCCTTCCGAAATATGGCTTCTCAATGACCTCCCATCCCGCCAGCTCCTCAACCAACTCCTATCAAGCATTTGTCTAAAACAGAGATGCAGGCACTCAGGGAAAAAGGGATTTGTTATAATTGTGATGAGAAATTCACTCGGGGACATAGATGTGTTCAACAAAAGTTCTATCTTTTGGATATGGATTCTCCGTCTGCCTCTAAAATTGGTGAAGAAGCTCCATATACAATGGATGATCAGGTCGACATTTAGGAGCCACCTATTGACCCCCCATCTCAGGATGAACAACCAGAGATATATCTCCATTCTTTATCCGGTGTCACCACCCCCCAAACAATGCAGGTTAGGGATTACTTCAAGAAGATTCCTCTTACAATACTCATTGATTCTGGTAGCACTCATAACTTCATTGACCCTTAGATCGCCAAACATGCTGATTGTTTTGTCCATCCTTGCTCCAACTTTGAAGTCATGGTTACCAATGGGGGCACCTTACCTTGCAAGGAGAAGTGTCACAATGTGTGTCTCTCTCTAGAAGGTTATAACCTGCGCTCTGACATGTTTTCCTTGTCCCTAGGCGGATGTGATGTGGTTTTGGGCGTTCAATGGTTACACACACTTGGCCCCATCTTATGGGATTTTGCTGAACTTTGGATGCAGTTTTCAGTCAATGGGAAACAAACAAAAATTTAAGGGCTTACAACAAGGGTCTCTCCGCATCATCATTTCACATCTCCTATAAAAGATCCTTAAGAAGAATTCACATGGTGTCATCTCTCAACTCCATTCCATTCAGATGCACCCATCAACGGTCTCCCCTACTTCCTTGGATAGATATGCAGGTGTCCTTGCTGAACTAGTGGGCTTGTCGCCTTCAAGAGACCTTTCCGGTAAGAATTTAGCCGCATCTACATCTCAGTAGGAAATGATGGCTATTTTGCATGCAGTACCGAAGTGGCAGCCATCCCTATTAGGAAATTATTTCTGCATCAAGACTGATCTCCAGAGTCTGGAACATTTTCTGGAACAACGGGTCCCCTCATCGGCACACCGGAAATGGGTTATCCAACTCATGGGTTATGACTATGCGATCACTTACAAGAAGGGGAAGAATAACATGGTGGTAGATGCTCCTTCTCGCCAATTTGATGACCCAGTTTCTCTGACATCTATTTCTCTGCTTGTTCCAAATTGGTTGCCATCTGTTCAACAAGGCTATCTCTTCTATGAAATCCATGCTTCTTCATCGGCAGAGCACTCTAGGTTCCTCAAAACCTATGACTGGGAACAATGTAACTTCTTTTGGCAGGGACTGAAAATGAAAATTCACTAGATGGTGGTTGAGTGTGATACTTTCCAAGTCAACAAGGGTGAAACAACACTCCTTTCGGGACTGCTCGAACCCTTTCCTATCCCTACACAGATGTGGACAGCTATTTCTATGGATTTCCTAGAAGTGCTCCAGTCGTACAATACCACATCTAAAAGGACACCATATGAAGCATTTTATAGATAGACACCGCCAGTTCTTCTTCCATATACGCTCCGCAGCTCCCTAGTTCAGGCAATTGACTCTGTTCTTCAAAACCGCGATCACATTCTTCTCATTCTGCAGGACAATATTCACATGGCAAGAGTTCGACTGAAACAACAAGCCGATCAACACCATTCTGAGCGCACTTTTCACGCAGTTGATATGCCGGTCCTTCTTCATCTACATCCTTCCAAGAAATCCTCCCTGAAACTTAAAATGCGTCAGTGGGATAGAATGCAACCCGAGGATGCTACAGGGGAACCACTCCTTCAGATTTTGCATCAATTTCCACATCTAAAGCTTTGAGGACAAATCTTTTTCTTAGGGAGAGGGGATGTTAGGAACCCATGTCAACCCTTCTATCTACTTTGTTAGTATATTGTTGGTAGACGCATATGCTTTGTAAGTCGTCCCGTAGTATTTGCTGATCCATAGTTTGTATTATTGTTGTTGGATGCATATGCTTTGTAAGTCATCCCGTAGTAATTGTTTATCCATATTTTGTATTGGCCCACGGTTTGTATTGACACATGGTATTGGCGCCTAGACTTAGTATATAAGTTTGTGTTGAGACCAATGAAGGCACCGTGAAGTTATTTGTATTGAGCTTTCTCAAAGGAGGTTTCCCCCTTGAAGTGGCCTACGATCAATATAAAAGTGATTCTGATTTCTGTTATTTCTGCTATCTAGTGTATTTTCAATAATTAATTGTTGCAGGTTCTTCACAAAAGAAGAGACTTAAGGTACCATTCTATCAAGAATGATGGGGGGATGTCGGCCTTGATGAGCCTCTTTCACCTTCGCCACTCCTGAATATGATTGGACAGGTGGGTGGCTTTGTTCTGTCGAAATGTAGACAAAAGGTCAGTGCCGACATTGTACCGGACTGGAAGTTGAAAGTGGTTCAACAAAACCATGGCAAGATCCCAAAAGGTGCCATACGAAACAGTGGGCAATTCGATATACCATTTGACTGCGACACTCGTCAAGGTTCTTTGGAAGATCCTCAACCTTATGGAATCGTAATTCAGTGAGTTGGAGGAACACCAGAGGTGAAAAGTTGTGACATGGTCACCAGGGTCCTCACCAGCCTTTCCCTCAAACTTCGGAATTTCCGAGGGAAACTTGGTGGGAACGGGTGGCCATGCAGCATCATGGCGCACAGGGTCGTTCATAAGCTTTGAAAGATCTGGCAAGTTTAAAGTTGCCAGAAAAGGTAAATGTGGTTGAGCCGATGGCATCTGGTAAATAGGAACCTGGTATTGGGAATCACCCATGGCTTGGTTCGTGTACTGTTGGTTGGGGTTGTCCCCAGCCACCAATTGTGAAATGAAAGGATTGAAATTATTCCATTCGAAAGTAAGGGGATTAAATCCTTGGGCAGCAGTCCATTATGACTGGGGGTTAACCCCACTGAACTGCGGGTTAATGATATTACCCCCTCCTCCAGCAAATAGAGAGAAAGGGATACTCCCTACAGGTATATTCGACGAATTAATGTTATAACCTGCATAGGGGTTGAAACCCGGCGTGGTAGTAGTGGATGGTGCCGTCATCGTACCCATAATGGGCATGGATGCAGAAAGGACAGATCCAACCATGGATGAAGAAGCAATGTTCTGAGTTACACCTTGTAAAGGTTGTGTGGCAGAAGACTGAGTGAAACTCACTGCAGGTATCCCTGATAAAGGGACATTGTTGGGTCCAAAAGTAGGTGTGGATGCTGAGGCAGCTATGGAGGCTAATGCGCTTGGCATACCTAAAGTGCCAACATTGAAACTAAAGGATGGGGTCAAGGCCGAAGCATTCTGCAATGAACTCGATTGAGCAATGTTTGAGAAAGAAGGATTCAAAATCCTTGCCTCCATAGCAGTTGTGGGAGTATGTGGAACTCCCGGCTCATCTCCTGGGTTAACCATGGTATAACTCGGTGTAAAAAGGTAAGCACTATAATCAGGCCATTGGAAGCCAACAGGCACGAGAAGTGGATCGTTGGGTCCTGTAAGAGGAGGGTTAAAAGGAGTATTAAACTCTGTAGCAGTTAAATCCTCAACCTTGATAGTATCAAAGGACTGTCAATCCGGTGTTCTAGGTTGTGGTTCTCCAAGAACCTCTGTGTCTCCCGTAAGTTCGAAAGAACCACGGGAATCAGTTCTCCTACATCGCGATGGCAGTGGAGGATCCACTATGAGTGGGGGAAGGTTTTGCAACCTCCGAGACCGACGAAGATCTTGGTCCTCCACAACTATAACAAAATAAAACTAAGTAAAATCCTAGTGGCCACTACAACTAAGGAGCAAACAGCATACCACTAAAAAAATCCTAAGTAAACAGACCAGGGAAACATATGGAAATACTCTCGAAAGAAAGTCTAGAAGGATTAGGGCCCAGAATAGACTAACAGAGTATCGACAGTCAGTTACGTGGAATCCTCCAGAGGTCCACTAGGTGCAAGTGCTTGAATCCCCAAACTACTTTCCCGAGATTACTGCCAAAGGGTTACCTTCCACGTCTGTCCGAGGTGAAGTGGGACTAACCGCCCACTCTACTTGTGTAGAGTCCTAGAGGTATGATACTAAGGCTACCATCAATACGAAATAACCTGGGGGGATATTTGTCAGCCTAGTCGAAACGCATGGGTAGGGTAGCAAATCCCAAAGTTCGAAAGGACCCCCATACGCAAGTCAACTCTGGTTTATGGTTGAGAGGAAAGTGAGGGGCTATCCTCAACAATTCCAATATCCCACATCCTCGTGCTTAACTTTGGTTTGAGTAGAGCATCCTACGACTATTTTATATAGATGGATTTACCTAAATGAAAGTCGTACTACGATTGTTGAGTAATGAAGCCAGTTCCGAGCAGTTTAAGGTGATTTAAGATCGAAACTCTAGCCTAAGCTAGTTGATGTCATGTATACCTAAAAATAAAAATGTTGCTAATAAATTTTATTAATAATTCTTTTTAAGGGCTACTTGTTACTCAAGGGTTGTAGTGCAGTGTGTGGAATGGTTTGTTATGAATGTAAAGTGCAAATGCTTTCAAATTCACAAAAAATTTCTCTTTTCGTTTATGATTCTTTCAAAAACTTGAAACCTAAGCAATCCTAAATCAAAATCATTTTGTATTTTTATTTTTAATATTTCAAAGCAAACTATGCTACCTCGAAATAATGCAAGACCTTACTACTAAGCTATTTGAACAATTTTTTTTTTTTTTTATTTTTTATTTATTTATTTATTATTTATTTATTTATTTATTTTTTTTTTTTTTTTTTTTTTTTTTTTTTCTGATAATTGTAAGAGAGAGAGAACTTTGTACAAAAGCAAGCAAGATCTAAACGTAAAGCGTGTGCAAGACAAACATCTAAATGGCTCAAAGCAAACGAATCAAGAGACTCGATGAAGACTTGACTTACCAAGATTTTGCAAAAGAAAAACTTGAGGCTTGGAAACATAATGTAAAAGAAGTATGGAAAATAGACACTTGTGACAGAACGACAAACTTAGATAGGTTGCTCCTAAGCATCAAAACCCTAAAGAAAAACACTAAGCCAAGCAAAAAGTAAGCAAGCGAACCAAGAATGACTTTAACAACACATAGACTCAATAGAAAGAAGACTAGAAAGATTAGACTCACTTGGACTGAACTGGTAAGACAATAAGCAAGTATCTAAACCAAGTAACCTTCTGAAAGCAACCCTAAGGACTTAAACTTGAAATCAAACCCTAATGGACAGGATAAGACGAAAGTGAAAGCGTGCTAAACATTGCAACAGACAACAAACATTAGCAATGCAGGTCTGTATGACTACAACAGCAACTAGGATAAAAGTATGCAACTATGCTCAAAAGAGACTAGTGCACGAACTTCAAAAAGGGCTAGTAAGCAGCAAAGACACTTAAACAAGTACACAAGCAAGCAAACCAACTAAAAAGACTCAAGAGAGGCCAACAAGACTCAAAAGAGACATTGACGTCTCAGGGGTCAGTCAAGAATGCAAAGCAATAGGTTGGAAGTGGAAACAAACCACTAAAAATCAAACCCTAACCAAAAATTGGACACTACAACAAAATGCACTACTGTGCAGTGTAGAAACCAGTGCACACTAGGATATGTGTACTATTGTGCAGTGTAAATAGCAGCGCTCATCATGATATATGCACTACTGTTACTAGGGAAGACCAACGTACAAATGTCAAAAAGACAGAAACAGGCTTTGCAACAGCCAACGGAAATGAATCAAGCAACAAGGAACAGTAAACACAAACCTAAAAGACCTCTCAAAGAATAAAAAACTGAAAAAAGGGGCTAGAAGAAAACCAAAACTAAGTCTCCTAGAGCATAATAACTAACGGTTACTCCCCAGTGGAGTCGCCAATCTTTTGTTCAGGATTTCTACCTTATAGTGAGGAGATGGATACTACCAACTACGCGGGGTTGACAGGTAAATACATTGTTTATATTACAACTAGTTCTTACAAATTACAGAGATCGGGATATCGAAAGACATACCTTTACTTGATGGCTAGTCCTAGATTTCACTTGATCTCCCGCTTGATCTACCGCTTGATGAACCTGCAATATAAATGATACCTTCCTTAGTGTATCTTGACTATATATAAATATGATGAAAACATAAAGTAATTTAACATAAAATATCAAACCAAATAGACATACAATCCAATAGATATCTTAGTTGGGTCAGGAAGGGTATTTTGACCTTTTTATTGTCAAAGAAACATGAATCAATACAATATACCTGACGTGTCGAGATGTTTATGCAACTGAGTCCTGGGCTCCTTCTCTTCACAATGACTTGGGACTTTCCTCCAGCGTAACAACCCTTAATGCATACTTTCTAGGTTCCTTTGTCATGGATCCTCCTTGTATTTATGGGACAAGATAGGCAGTTTAGATCGAGAGGTGGTTGGATTGGGAGGTTGGGGAAGTTGCAGAATCAACTTCAACTAATCCCAAATCATCAAATTAATATATTTTTGATTTCATCTTAAGATGTGCGTGAGTTTCTCAAGGCATAGTAGTGCATAGGACGCAACGTTTGTGTTTTGCAACAAGTGCCTGCAGTTTTTCAAAGGTGTGCACTAGTTTCACTTGAGAAAAGTAGGGCATACTAGAAGAGGTGCGCTATTATTCTTCCCACATAGTAGTGCACATGTCAAAAGATCATGTAAATCAGGGAAATTCCCAGCTGAAGAGGGTAGGTTCAGTTCGTACATCATCCAGGGCAATCTAGCTCTTCAATCCATGTTGTCCTTTTGTGTGATCGATAGCATAATGTGATCACGGACGGAGAAGTGTAGATTTGACATATAATACAAAGGTTTCCATTCTGAGAAATATTGTATGAAGAATAAATTGGACATCATGAATCAATATATTGAAGAGCATAACATTAATGTTCTTGATCTCATAAGAAAGAAAGAACCAGAAAACCATGTTGCTCGCCACAGACACTATCTCAGTGCTACTCACCAAGGAAATCATTTTTATGATTTGGGTGCTCAAGTCAAATGAAATTCTTATGATTCTTATATTTTTGATTTATATGCACATTCTGATATATCTAAACCATAAATACCCATCCATTATTTGGAATAAATCCCAATCACTCCACCGGAACCACCTCTCAATCCTTGTGTTTTTTCACATATTCTTGAATTTCCTCCATAAATATATTTCCAAGCCCATTCAAATCATTACTATTATATATTTGAATCTGATGTATAATTTTATAATTTTGTTGTATGGCTCATGCATCCATCCTTCCCACCATTAGATTCAAAAAAGACTCCTCAACGCCCAAGTGCGCCAACTGACAAACCCATGGTTTCCAAAACTATGTCACTTGTTTCAGTTGCATTCTAGTATTTCATATATTTCAGTGGTTTAAATTCCATTACATTGGCCCTATTTGGACTGATATTCCACATATCTATACCTAGTATCACCTTTTTTGGTTTTAATTTCAAGGTTACACAGTCTAAAGACCCTGCAGGTTCACTCAACAAACAAGACAATTCGGTTGCACCATCTTTTCTTTTTGTGATCCTACTCGCTCATGGAGACACTTCATCGTTGATGTTTTATGCTCCATATGGTTCCTATTTTTATATTTTAGAGCCTCATATTCTCCATTGTGAAATTAGGAAGGTGATCAATCAATTTGAAAACAAGATACATGGTTACATTGTCCATTATGCAGCTGCACATGTTACTGATCCTGATGAATTCATTGATGCATTTTGGATAGGAGAGTGCATAAATATCTTATCCATATTTTATTATGTATTCATATATGATTATGTATGTGTTCAAATCAAGAAGCATTCATATGATGCTCCTCCATCAGGAGAAGCTGAGTTCAAAGGAGCTCCTACACATTTTTTTTGTCTACACTGCATTGAAAAATTGGTACATAATCAAGGCATCTACAACATATTCACCAAGTCTCTCACCAAGAATAATTACATTCAGCTCATTCAAGTGAAGAAGAAGACATTGTGAATACCTTTTTTTTTTAATTTCTATTCCAAGTCCTTTTGAGGGGGGGTTTTCTTCCCACTGGATTTTCCCTCTTTCTGTGGTTAATAAGGACAAATAAAGTTATTTTTGATGTAAAGAGTGACCTTTGGTATTTTCTACCAGGGCCCTATTTTTTATTTTCCTCACATAAGTTAGGATTAAGTGGGGATTTTGGGAGATATTTGTTTTATAGAATTTGTCCTACGTATAGTTAAACCCTCCCAGAGATTGAACTAAGTTTGCAAATGCCCAATCTATGAAAGAAATAAAACAAATGGGAGTTTATTCTCCTAGATATGACACAATGCATCAAGCATAAGAAGAAAAGGAAGCAATGCTACTTACCTCTAGTTCGTTGGTTGTCTTAGCTCCAGCTCCAAGTTTAATTTCCAAAGGTTGAACTTGTTTGAGCAAAACAAAAATCCAAAAAATTCCAAGCAATAGATGTATTGATCTAGATCTAATCTATAACACATCATGCATCAAAATGATAAGAGACAAGATATGGGAGAGTAAACCAAGTTATCATTAAGAAAGCTAGAGAATATAATTACAATTTTATATCTTGGTTTCCAAGATGATATCACCTCCTTCCAAGCTTTGCTTTGCTACCTCTACAAGACTTCCGAGATCATAATTTTCATGCCTCCAAAAGTTCCCCCCTTAGCTCATGGATGGCCTTCTTCTTATAGGATTTGCGAGGCCAGCCACTAAGAGAGAATGATGGATCTAGATGAGTAAAATATGGATCAAGGAGCTTAATCATACCAAGGAAGGAGGGTGAGATGAGATTCGAGAGGAATTCCTATCCCATGAAAATCTCCTCGAGATTCAAGATCCTAAAATCAAGGAATATGGTCGTTGAGGGATTTTCATGCCCCTAGGACTGCGCATAGCGCGAAAATGTTGTAATTTTTGTGTCCCTGCAGGGATGCGTAGCAAAAAAACTTGTATTTTTCTCCTTTCACCACTAGTAGGGCGCGAAAATATTGTCAATATGGGATTGTTGAAGTGGCATTCGACCTTTAAAAGTTGGATTTTCCTCCAAGTAGGACTAGGGAGGGGACCAACATGATGAGGATGGGTCTCAACACATCTTAGGAGGTATGAAAATCATGTTCTTCATGGTAATATGGCATGAAGGATCTCAATGGTGTACATAGTGACAATTTGAGGCAAAACAAATGCCCCCTAAAATGTGAGGTCAGAAGGAATATGATGGCCGAAACACTTTACCAAAAAAGAAGTCCGCAGAGATAGCTGAAGGGGAACCATAGAAGAGATTGCAAGGAAACATCAATAACATTTCTAATAAACCCGAGGAAGGAATACCCATGCTTGGAACAATAGACTCAAAGCATGGCTGCCGACCAATACAACGCATATCCATGATAGTAATGACTCAACAATGACTAAAGACAAATAATGGATACTAGACTACAATTGTAGATCCATGAAAATAAGATGACACAGCCACGGCCAATACAAAGTGGATCTGTGTGACAGTACATAAATGAGGTCACCAACATAATGTCTATGTGGGAACCTACTCAAAAATCACCATCGCAACTTGGATGTGAAATAAACATCAGAACCATCCAGGGTCTTCTACCCGATCCCAAAATGATACGAATCTAACCATGTGATTACAAGGTGTTGAAGTCAAAGATAGCATAAACTACTTTATTACCATCCAATGATGTGAACCATTAACAAATATGAGGGAAATAACCAATAATGACGATGATACCCAAGATATATCTAGTACAATCCAACGAATGTGAATAGGGGTTTTGAGGTCGAACATTTGAGGGATTATCCAATCAGTGGTCAATAATAGAAACTTACTATCGAATATGAGGAAACCTTCCATTGAGGCATATAGGTACCAAGGTAATACACTTGGCTTCTAATCCTAATTCATGGATAATGAGTTGAAGTCAACAGTAGTAGAATTGTCGAAGGAGGGCCATGATGAATCCCACATCATTGACACAAAACTGACATAGGAAAGTGATGTGAAGTAATGAATAAGATGAGTATCGACTGACACAAGAAGATGAAGGATGAAAATATTGCAGAAGGTTGACTTACGTTAACACTGATCCTTTAAACATATAACGACATGATACATGGCTTGATAGTAGGGATTGACAGAGGTAAAAACCAAAAGGTGATATGACACAAGTTGGGAGACTCTTTAGATGTTGCTCACATGAAAGAAGACTCATGATTGTAGTTATGACCTAGATACATATTGAATACCCAATAAGACAAGATATAGACGCATGCCATGTTCAAAGGTAATGACTCACAAGCTGCTAAATTATGTAGACTTCGCTTATTCCCCCATTTTCCCCCATCATGTTTAATGAGTACCTCTTTGTTTTTTAACGATCTTGAGGAGGATAACAGATGCTCGATATAGATCACTGTTAGATGAGTCCAACCTTGTACATTTTATGAACCCAAGGAAGGAGAGGTTTGGTTCCATAAGGATCCTTCGATGTTGAATTTTACGAGTCCAAGGAGGGAAAAATCAGTGATTTTTCATGTTTAGGGAATCTGAAATAATCTAAAGAGGAATCCAAGATATGATTTTTTTGTAAAGTTAGTTCCTAGACTGGAAAAGGTATAAAATAATTTCTGGAAGAACTCTTGTTGGCTTGGTTTTGCAACCAAGCTTGAGTGCTATGGGCACCTATCAACAAGTGATAGCAATTTCAAATATTGAAAACAAAAACAACAATTATAAATCTGAATCTAAACTAAACTAGCATGTGCATGTAACAAATAAAATTTTCTGAAAATGATTCAAGAACAAGAAATAAAAAGAATGAGAATTTTGTATTAAGATACCTCAAATGGTGAGGATTTGTATTGAGCAACTTCCAAGGTGAGTAGCTCCAAGCTCCAAAGGTCTCTTCTCCAAGATAGATACAATGGTCAAAAACTCATGAGAGATTTTGACAGCATGAGGATAGGATGATGGATGGATGGAAAGTGAGGAGCCCCTACCACCTTTTTATAGTCTTTGGTGGTGGGGAATACCATTATGGTTTTGAGGAAACCAATGGTATTGACCAACTTCCCTCGTTTTTTCTTTTTTGAATATTTTGAATATTTTTATTCCCTTTTTAATATTTTTGGGAATTCTGGACCCTTTTTGAGGGTATTTTATCCTTTTTGGGGAAAAATATTCATTTTGAGTGGAAAAAGGGGTGTATTAAGGTCTTTTGGTGACATTTTGATGGTTTTAGAGGCTCAAATGGTGAAAAAGTGGACAAATGGGTTATGTGAATAAGGAAATGAGCTAGTGAGCACTTTTTGGGTGTTAACAGATTGCCCCCTGATGTGTGAGGGCAGGAGCTCATCGTATGGCCGATAGACATCATAGTTCTTTTCTCTTTTTTCTGGGGTTTGGGGAAGAGAAGAGACCGATTGGAAACTGGATCAACGGCCCTTGGAAGCTGAAAAAACAAAAAATATTACATGGCCTCAATATGAATGAGGAATAATCTCTGATAATGGACGAGGCGGGCATACCCATGCTCGTATCAAGACATATACATGACAATTAGTCCCAAGAAGGGGGACCTAAGTAAGACATAAAAAATATGCTGGTACATCATAATGGTCCAAAGGGGACACTATTTTGGGATGTACTCATGATCATAACATGATTTATCTCAATAGCTGATACACTGGAATAAAGCGACAACCATTCTGAATAAGGTCTCAGAAGGGTTGATGAACTGCTGAAACTGAAGGTGTCCAACATTTATAGGGACTCAATGACTGTGAGTCATCTCTGAGGAGTATATGTAACTGTATACTCGAGGGAGTATAAAACTTGGGGTACACCTGAATACTGTTGCCATGCGCAACCCGGATATCTATAGAAAAATGTTAATGGTTGTTTCCATAGGTAGACTCTCAAATGTGGAAGAGTCAGGTGGTATTCAGGGTCTTCAACATCCAACTAAACGGACCAATACCCTATGCGAGTCTCAATGATGCGATCAAGGTGTTGAAGTCGAGCATGTGAGAAACAATCATTTGGAGAGGCACTAAGGACTCTTCTCGAAATGATTCGTAGGAACTCATCGTAAATGGTGATGAGTCCAAGACACAGGGACCTCTAGGTCTATCCTCTGGAATAAATTTGGTGTCGTCTATAGAGGGAGACCAGCAACTAACAAGGCAATGATGTTTCCTTGATAGGAGCGCGAGGTGTAGAACTGAAGTGTGGTAGTACTGATGGTAGGACTGACATACTTGTGGGGATGGAAAGTAACTGGGGTCATATAGTGGGTAGACTCAAACTTCCTTTGTTCAGAGCATGATGACATGGTTGACCTGGCAGCGTAGGGAACTGACTTGTAGGTGTGGGGATCATATCTTTTAAGGACTGAAGGGTATGTATTAACTGAGGGGACGAGCTGATGGGTGCTATCGAGGGATTATCAGGGTGACATACTGCAGAATACTCTGAACAAAGGTGACCAAAATGGGGAAGCTGCCATATGAGTAGACGTGATCTGTTGTGGCGCCGAGAAGCACCATTGGGTCCTTCTTCGTAGTTTTAATGAGCTCCAAGAAGGGATAAAAGTGTGCTCTGAAAATGGTACTGTCCTGTGGATTTTGTGAGCCCAGGACTGTTCGTGCTCATGAGTGCTTTCATTTTTAAGGAGTATGAAAAATGATAAGAAGACTCTGCAGTGGTTATGAGTACCATCCTGTGGGGTTTTTACGAGCCCAGGATGGTGATTGCTCGTGGTCGCTTTCATGTTTAGAGAGTCTGAAAGCGGTAAGGGGACTCCATTGGTGTTCTTTTTCGTAAGTTAGTCTCCAAGGCCCGAAAAGGCATAAAATGATGCAAATGGAGAACTCTTCTAGCCGATGTGACTAGAGTATTCCATTTTCGTAATTAGTCTACAAGGTCCGGAAAAGGGGGTAAACTTATACCAGGTAGACGCCCTTTTAGATACGTTTAGCGAGCATGAAGGAAGCAAGGTTGCTCGGCGATCTTTTCATTGTTTTAGGAGTCAGAAAAGAGCTTAATAGAAACTCCCTAAGTGCCTTTTTCGTAAAAGGGTTTGCTCGGCCCGAAAAAGAGGTAAAATTATATCGAACAAAAAGGGAGTGATGAGAGCAAGAAAAGGTCTCAAGCATCATCATGAGTGCGGAATACTGGATCCGGTGACATAAATATTATCAACAAGGGACGGAGCTCAATGTGGCACGCAAATCGAGGTGATGAGTGGCATTTTGAAAAAATGCCCGAAAATGAGGGGGGGTGAGAGGGAGAAATGATCTGAAGCATCATCACGAGAGCGAAAAACTCAATCCAACGATATCAAACTTGTCAAAAATGGACGATGGCCGATGAGGCACACAAACCGAAGCAACGAGGGGGCATGGGAAAAATGCCCGACAAATCTGGGCGTGAGAGCGAGAAATGATCTCAAGCGTCATCATGAGCGTGGAAAACTGAATCCGGCGATATAAGACTCGTAAAAAATGGAGAACGGCCGATGTGGCATGCAAAACGAGGCGATGAGGTGCGCATGGAGAAAAAATGCCCAAAAAATATGGAGGGTGAGAGCGAGAAATGATCTCAAGCGTTATCACGAGTGCGGAAAGCTGAATCCGGTGATATAAGACTTGTCAAAAATGGATGATGACCGATGAGGCACGCAAACCGAGGCAACACGGGCGTGAAAAAATGGTCAAAAAATGGACATGGTGAAAACAGAAAAAGGAAAGAACTATCATGAAGTTCTCGCTGTGTTGATTCCAATGGTACCAACGGTTTGAGGAACGGACGTCGTATGATATTGCAATGGTTGTTTGAAAAATGGTGAAATTTCTATAAATAGGGTGAGGGGCGCCCATATGACGTGTCATTGTTACGTGTGAGTTTGGGAGAGTAATCAAAGCTCTTTCTTGATTTCTGGGAGATTTGACCGTTGGTTTTCGATTCCGCGAGTTTTAGGTAACCCTATTCGCCTTAGCCTTTTCAATTATGTCTTTTTTTGGTTAGCGGCGGGCCCCCGAAGGCCATGAAATTCCATGTTGGCCTTCCAACGTGGAATATCGCGGGTTTCGAGTATGTTTCTACGATGAACATCACGGGTTCTGGGTTGACAGCCGTGATGTTCATCGCGGGTTTAGGGCTGACAGTCGCGATGTTCATCGTGGCTGTCGGGCTAGTAGTCGCGATGTTCATCACAACTGTGTGGTCAATACCCGCGATGTTCATCGCGGGTTTTTGGATGGAGGCCACAATGATCATCGCGGCTTTTGATGGAAAAGCCGCGATGGAATTTTTTGAAATTTTTTTTTCTGGTTCTAAAAAATTTCTTTGTTTTTTGGCAGGATGTTGAGGAGACCATTGGTGTCATGGCGAGTGCGAGAGATGGAGGAGGATTTGATGATTCGGATTCGGACTGATTAGGGGGTCCGGCAGGCTCTAGCTGTGAGTGGACTCCTGAAGTTCGCTCAGATTCCACTAATGCGTTCAGTAGGGCCACTACTGAACAAATTGGTGAGTTTGTGGGTTCCTGCAGAGGGTGCCTTTATTGTTGGGGGTGAGAGGTTGGAGATCACCCTTATTGATGTATATTTTCTTACCGGGTTACCTCACTTAGGGGAGGTGGGGGATCTTCTGTCGAGGATCCCGGCGGGTGTGGACATGGAGGATCTCCTGGAGACCTTCTATGTTGTTGGGGAGATTGTGTAGAACAACGCTTTGAGTCTGAGATCATTGTGGGAGTGGGAAATGTGGGTTGTTGGGGCTTGTGTTCTGCGGGTGCTGGGTGCCGCGGCGCCACATCGTTTGTCGGGGGGACAAATGATGATGGTGGATTCTGTGCTGAGGGGGACCTACTATGCATGGGGTCAGATGTTTTTGGATGGTGTCCGGAGAGATCTGGACAAGGTCAGTCGGGAGGGGGGAGAGTTCTGCTATGCCTCCTTTTTGTGTTGTTTTTCCTTTGAGCGGGGTACCGACTTTGCGGCCACGGGTACCGGTTCGAGACAGTTTGGTAAGCGAGCTGAACATGGTGCGGTGGGGGCAGATGATGCCCCGTGGTGGTGGTGGTATCCGCGAGTTCTTTTCACAGGAGATGTATGAGCAGTGGGAGCAGATCCCCCTGCTGATTGAGGACTATCCATATGTTGGTATGGATTATCGAGGAGATCCGGAGATGCCTCGAGCCCAGGGATAGGCCTGGGATTTAGATGGTATGTTTTGTGTTTTGTTCTCTACTATATCATTTTTTAGATGTGTTTGTTATGACTATAGTTAGATATCTATATGATTTTTCATTTGCGTGATTGTGCAGATGTTGGTCCTGTACCACCGGGTCGACTATGTGGCTCGTAGGGGACGGGCGATGGTGGTCATTCCACCTCCTGTGGCGGTGCCACCTCCGCATGCTCGAGGATTTGGGGCTCGCGGTCGAGGGGCTGGGCTTCGAGATGATGCTGTGGAGGGTGTCTGAGAGACACTAGATATGATTCTAGCAGGATTTCCAGAGGATGGGTGGAGGGATTTGGATCGGGACATCGTCGAGCGATGTTTCGATGCCCCTCGTGAGTGGCGCTCGATCTTACTTAGAGCAGCATTGTTGGAGGCTGAGTGGAGAGATGGGGGTTGGCATGATCCGGCAGGGCTGGCGGAGGGGAGGATTCGTTTACGAGATGATCCAACGGGGCCAGCGGAGAGGAGAGTTCGGGCTCGGCATGATCCGGCGGGGCCAGCAGAGGAGGCGCTAGAGGAGCCTGGAGACCGTGATGATTAGATGATTTTGCATCTTCCCCCAAATGCTGATGAGCATATGGGGAAGTCCCTTTTTGTACGGTTGATGTATTTTTGTATATTGGCTGCTGAGGGCACCTATGACATGTTTGACTATATTATGATGTATATATATATATGATTTGGTATATAGTCGTGTATGCACATGGATCCATTCATTGTCTTTTTGTTTGCCCATGGAGGCATGTTTGATTTTCTGTATGCCCGTGGAGGCACATGTTATGCACGTAGATGCAACATTTTTATTTTTGTATATGCCCGTGGAGGCACGTGTTATGCATGTGGATGCATTTTTGTGATATTTATATATGCCCGTGGAGGCACATGTTATACAGCATGTTCGGATGCTGAAACATAGAGGGTGAAATCTTTTGTGAAATCTGGAGGAGAAATCAACGGGGCGTTTGTGAGTGCTTTCTTTAAGTCGGTGAAATCTGTCTCTGCTTGTTGGTCCCATATGAAACAGGTATGCAGACGTAGTGGTCGTAGGAAACCGTGGACTGTTGTGGCATAGTCAGGGACAAAGCGATGGAGGAAGTTGGACCTCCCTTGTAGGCTTTGCAGTTATCTTAATGTACGTGGTGATGGTAATTATAGAATGGCTTGGAATTTTAAGGGGTCTACAGTGATGCCTTTTTCTGAGATAACGAACCCCAGCAGGCGACCTGATGTAATGCAAAAGACACACTTGAGAGGGTTCAAGTGGATGTTGTATTTTCGACAACGCAGGAAAACTTGTCGAAGTTCGTCTAAATGGTCAGATCGCTTCTTGGATCGGGCAGTGAGGTCGTCCAGATAAAATTTTATAATCTTGTGTAGATCGTGGAAGCAATAAGTCATGGCGCGTTGGAAGGTGGCTCCAGCATTCTTGAGGCCTAAAGGCATGACGCGATAGGCGAAGGTGCCCCATGGGGTGGTGAAAGCTGTCTTATATTGATCTTCTTTACGGATTTTTATTTGGTTATATCCAGAGAAACCATCCATAAAAGAAAGGACCTCATGTCCCGCACATTCATCGATTAGTTGGTCAAAGAAAGGTGTGTGGAAGTTGTCTTTGGGACAAGCGAGGTTGAGGTCTCGGAAATCAGTACAAACGCGTATGGTGCCCACTTTTTTGTTTACTAGCACTGGGTTTGAAACCCAGGTGGTGTAGGCAATAGGATATATGAATCTTGCTTTTTGGAGTTTTTCAATCTCAGCTTTAACAGCTGGGAGCTTGGATGGGTGAATGGGCCATTGTTTTTGTCGGACAGGAGGCACATTGGGCCAAGTGTCGATGTGATGTTCCACAATTTTGGGATCGAGGCCAAGCATCTTGGTGTAAGACCAGGCGAAGACATCACGAAACTCTTGGAAGAGTTTCTTATATGCTTGAGTTTCCACTTGAGTGCATGATGCACCTAGTGAGATGAGCTCAGGTTTTCCAGGTGTGGTGGAAATGTTGATTTGTATAATGGGGGAAATGTTGGACATGTTCCCTTCTTCAAAGGCATCTGGTGCTGGGATGGGGTCCTTGAACCAATCAACCTTAGTTGGTAGGAAATATTTCGATTCGACTGATAGCTGGTTTGCTGCGGTGGATGTAGACGCCTCAGGGAGGAAGTATGAGCGATGATGCATATCGTCCCAAGGGTAGTTCGGTGCAGTGAGTGTTTCTAAAATTTGCTCATCAGTGTGGAAGTAATCAGCCCATAAATCCACGGGTTTTGGTTTGTATGTGGTTGAAATCATATAGATGGTATTGATTTCTTCCGAAGAAGATGATTTCGGAGGGTAGATCTCCTCGATGAGGGGAGGAGATATCTCTAAGTCGACGTTATTCAACTCGTACAACGCTGCTCTGTAATCTGGGAGATCAGGGCAGTGGTGTGAATAATGGCCATAAATGCTGCATATTGCACAAGGGTGGTTAGTGCAGAGCATTTTGTCGCGAGGCTGAGGAGATGGCTCAAGTCTTACTACTAGGATTCCGGTGTCATCATCCAACATATTCATGTGTTCTTGGAGTGCCGGTAATTGTGGACATTGATGAATGGCATGGCCTACGTCGTCACACAACAAGCACTTAGGGGGAATGCGAATAGTTGGGGGGTTTTTAGCTACCTTAGGGGTTGCGAGTTATGAGTCCAGTGTTATAAGTTGGTGGGCCTCTGCCCCCTATGTTCCGTAACGGAGGTGGGGTGTTTCTGGATGTTGATGCCTCAGTCACTATTGGGGGTGGTCTGTTTTGCAGATGAGTGACCGGAGGGGGTGGGTGGCTGTTAGTAGGGATAGGTTGTACCGGTTGTAAAATAATAGTTGGAGTCGGCGGGGGGTTCAGGGCAGGTAAGTACCATACAGGTACCCCTAATGTTAAGCCAGGAAGGTTGAGTGTAGCCATTACTAGCGAACTGACAACTCCAGAAAATGGGAACAAGAACGGGATAGTGTGAATTGCGTTGTGCCAATGTGAGTAGGCACTGTGGGTGTTTGTGGTAGTGACAAAGGTTGCTGTGTGGTGTGCGATAGGGTGCACAAATCCGATGTTTTTGTTATCGGTGATGGTGGTGAGATCGATGGAAATGTGGAATTCATAGGTGACTCGGTGTAGATTCCAGGACCAATTGATGACACAAATGATGTTGGTGTGTTTTGAATGGTTTGTTCAATCATTGGTAGCACATTTTGAGGAGCTGCGGGGGCGTTAGGATCATAATATGTGAGTTGATCGATCTTGATAACGCGTCCTTAATGTGGGAACATCATGAGGCAAAAAACAGATGAAGCCACTGCTTTCATTTTGTACATATAACTACGTCCAAGAAGGAGGTTGTAGTCGAGCTGGGCATTGATCACTTCGATGTCGATAAGAACTAATTTGTCGCCTAGTTTTACAGGGACGTTTGCTAAGAGGCCTTGTGGTTGAGCTGAGCGTCTGTCATAAGCTCGTAATGCCATGGTGGATGGTTGTAAAGCGGGGGAGCCAAGCTTCTGCCACACAAGGGTGGACATAACGCAAGTGGAAGCTCCTTCATCGATGCACAACAAGGTTTCGAATGTTTACTGATACTTGGAAAGCTAAATTTGATGGCAATCGAGGTTCGGCTTGGTCTAAGTTGAAAGTCATCATGTGTGTGTCGTCAGGGTCTACTCCTCCGATGGCGGATAGTAGTAGTTTTCGTTGTGCAGGGCATGTTTTTAGTACCTCTAAAGCCGACATAACAGTGGGGGATTGTGCTAGGTCTCCCATGACATTATAATTGGATGTTGCGCGAGCATTAGGATTGTTGTTAATCCTTCGCAAAGGTATGCGAGGTATTTTAGGTCCTCCATCCAATGACATATTTGGTATGCGTAGTGGTTGATTTGGTGGAAGGGAGGTGGATGCGTCAGTGGGAGGAGTTTCTGGGGGTGGGCCGTACTGATTCCTACGAGTTTGGAGGTTGATGTCATTGGATGACATCATTAATAAATGGTGTGTGCCTGGATCTGCATGCTGATAATCAGTTGCGGCATAGGTGATTTGCTGCTGGGGTGCAGCAGATCCTTGTGGGGGATCCATAGGGCGAGTATTTACTACTCCTTGGTTTGGCAATGGGTTTTGTAATATCATGGGTTGTGGTTGATTAAGTGGAGCTGGCTGTCCAGCGTGGCCCTAGCATTGGGAATCGTCAGCCCAAAGTTGACATGCTTTCTCTAAATGGGGGTAGTTATGAGTGTAGTGTCCATAGACTCCACATATAGAACATAAATGGTTTGTTCTCCGGTTATTGTTTTTGGGTTGCTTGGGATGATGATCTGGATTCTGGTTGGGAGGAGCAGCGTTGTTATTATTTGGAGGATTGGGAGGTGGTGGACCTTGATTATGTTGTTGGTTGTTGCCGCGGTTACGTCCTCTTCCACGGTTTTATTGTCCACCCTGGTTGCGTTGGTTGTTTTGATGTTGCAGTTGATTGTGTTGTGTGTACACTTGCCCTTAAGAAGTGGGAGGATTTTGGGGGTGCCGCAAGTGCGGGAGTAGGTTGCGGTGGATAATAAGCTGGTGGGGCTGGAGGTGGTTCAGTTCCCTACTGGGGTTGTTGGTAACCCTGAGCTATTGGAGGTGTTGGGTTAGCTGTTGTAGCTTGCTGTGGGTAATACATTGGTTGTGCTGGGAAATGAATTGGGTTCTGAGTGGCTGGTTGGTTATAGTATGTGGGTGGTACATATGTCGATGGCGCTTTCCCATAACAATGTTTTGGACAAGAGGGTCCATGAGTGTGATGAGTCTGATTCGTTGGAGCGTACGAAGTTGTCGCTACAGAATTAGATGTAGCCCTAGAGAGGTCTGGGGAATTTATGGTGTTCACCATGCTAAAAGGTTTAATTTGCAGTGTGACTCGGCCGATAATACCATCAGCGGCATGTGATGCCCCCAGAGCGTCACCGTGTGAAGAATCGCCTCGTGGGGCGTCAAGTATGATGGTGTAGAGATAGCCTAATTGGGCATAAATTAGGTCAAATTGATGAGCTTTTAGGATAGCTTCTTCTTCTGACTAGGGTTGTTCGGAAGCGACGTCTTTTGCTATGAGGGGTAGGAGTGATTTAAGGAACCAGTCCAAAAATATACGGTCATCCAGTTTAATTTACAGAGGCTACGACGCTTGTGCCACCCATGGATGTGGTCGGTGATGTGGGTAGCTGTGTTTTGTCTGCAAGATAATAGTATTTCAACTCCTGCATCGTAGCGTACATGTAGCTGAAAAAACTGAAGGAAAGTGGAGGTGAGAGAGGTAAAAGTATGGTGGGTCCCATGTGGTTGTTCGATGTACCACTTGGCTGCAGAGCCAGTGAACGTTCGTTGCAACAGTCTTAGATGAATGGAGTCATCCACTATGGAGTTAGATGAACACCATAGGTGAAAAGACATTATGTGGTTTTGAGGGTCCTCCCCAGGTTTTCCTTCAAACTTGGGTATGTCTGAGGGGAGCTTTGTAGGCATGGGTGGCCATATAGGGTTGTGCCTGATAGGATCGTTGGTTAGCCTGGCTAAGTCTGGTAAGTTCAGACTAGCCATGTAGGGTAAAATAGCAAATGGGTGTGGCATAGTGACTGGGACATAACTATTCATGGTGGCATTATGTAGTGGTCCAGTAGCCCCTAAGGGTATGCTAGGTATTGAAGGTATGTGTCCTCCAACTGTTGTGGTTTGGTATGGGCCAGTGTTTCCAAGTGCAACATGGGTTACACTGGGGTTAGGAATAGCGCCAGGAATTCCTGGGATCTGGGTTGTGGTAATGACAGGTGGTGTGATTCCTATGTTTGGCATACCCATAATAGGAGGTAGTCCTGTGTTGGGCATACCTAAAGGTGGAGTCTCCCCCATATTAGGCATGCCTAGAGGGGTTGTTGTTACCATGGATGGCACGGTAGTAGAAGGGTTTGTGGATGTATCTCCAATAGTACTGGTAAAAAGTGGGTCGTATTGTGGTCCAGCCATGAGGTTGGTTGGTGACAATTCAGTAGGGTTTTTGGATTCAGCCTCAGAATCAGATGTGAAGTGAGGCATGTCAGAATCGGATGACTGTATGTTTGGCCGATGACGTGTCGAGTCAAGGGATAAGGCTCTACGTCGGTGATGTGGAGAGCCAAGTAGAATGAACTGAGGGGGTTCACCCTGAAGACGACGAGATCGTCTTAAATTCTCAATGGTGAGAAATATTTTTTAAAAATTTTCAGTGTAAGGTGGTGATGTAAAAAACTCGAAACCCTAATGCAACAATGAGTGCAAAAAGGGGAGTGAAAATAAAGGCTCTCAGGCCAAAAATCAACCTCAAAAAGCACTTATTATAGCAGCTGTGCTATAATAAGTGGAGGGATGCAACAAAATTGGTCAGAATACCAAAAGTCAAACAGTTTCTAGAAAAAAGAGGTGTTACTAGACCAAAGGTGGATAATGTATCATGCAAACACCTAACTAGAAGTATTGTGAGTCAACAAACGATATCCTCTGCAAGGTGATGAAATCCAAGTCAGACAATATAGAGTGTTGAATTAATGGCTAGATATCCCCCTACTGAGAGGGACACCGGATAGACAATCCTAAAGAGTGGCAACTAGGATACCCCGTTCATGACACGTTCGGTTGGGTGAATCTACAGTTTGGTTCTATCGCCGTTGTACACTAGGGGGGTGTACACCGAGAACTTCGAAAGGTATCCTTCGGTTACTGAATGGATTGCGGTATTCCACTTAGACTTCCGGAACCAGTCTGGCTACTTCAACCCTCCTAAGGGAGAGGCCTTCTCGATAAATTGGTTGATAACTGTGTAAAAATTATAAGGGATTTTGGTACCGTAGAGGACAACCACTATGTATCAAATTTAATAACTGAGGGGTATTATTGGAACACCTATCCCCTCAATTCTACCTAACTACAAAATTCTTTTAAGTGCTCCCCAAGTGGGGTTAAAAGTTTGTTGAGTTTAAGGTAAATTTTAAGGCTCAGTTTAAATTATGTGGCAGAGTGGGTGCAAGTGTGGTATTTAAACTGAAATTGATTTGCCTCGCTTGGGCGATTTTACAAATGAAAGAAAAGACGCTTCCAGTTTTGCAAAAAATAAAGGCTTTTTTGAAATGTAAATGCTTGAAAAAACTATTCAAAAATAATGGATCTTTGAAATAATTTGAAGGAAAGCAAATAACATGAATATTTCAAGAAATAAATGGATCTCTTAAAAATTACTTGGGCAAAGTATCAAGCAAATAAACAGTAAAACCTTGATCTAGATAAAATGTAGAAAAATCTCTCTTTCAATTTCTGAAAATTTTGTAAAAAGACTTTTAATGGAGCATTCTAAATAGTAACAGATTTAATATGGCTGTAAAAATGCAGGAAATTTAATACTGTAAAATATGCTAAATGGGCAGAAAATACAGCAAAAAATAATTTTCAAAAAATTGGCCGAGTTGAAAAAACTTGCATCGCGGGTTTTGGGAAAACAGCCACGATGGGCAGCGCGGGTTTCGGCCGCGCAGTTGAGATGGGCAGCGTGGGTTTCGGCCGTGAAGCCGCGATGTGCAGCGCGGGTTTTGGTCACACAGTTGCGATGTGCAGCGCGGAAAATGGCCGTGAAGCCGCGATGTGCAGCACATAAATTGGCCGCAAAGCCGCGGCGAGCCGTGCGGAAAAAATCCGCGAGGTCATGATGAGCCGCGCGACTGTCAGACAAAAAACTGTGAGGCGAAAGCCGAAAACGGACGCCGAAAAATGAACCCAAAAATGGCAATTTCAGGCTGTTAATGGCAATAAAAAGGGCCAAGATCTAGAACAACAATGGATCTGTTGTCTAGGATGGCAGATCTATGAATTAAAATGATTAAAACTAACAAAAACTAAGATCTAAGGCAAAAAGCTGAGATCTAAGAATTCGAAGCCAGCGGAGTCGCCAAAAACTGTTGGCTTGGTTCTGCAACCAAGCTTGAGTGCTATGGGCACCTATCAACAAGTGATAGCAGTTTCAAATATTGAAAGCAAAAACAACAATTATAAATCTGAATCTAAACTAAACTAGCATGTGCATGTAACAAATAAAATTTTATGAAAATGATTCAAGAACAAGAAATAAAAAGAATGAGAATTTTGTATTAAGATACCTCAAATGGTGAGGATTTGTATTGAGCAACTTCCAAGGTGAGTAGCTCCAAGCTCCAAAGGTCTCTTCTCCAAGATAGCTACAATGGTCAAAAACTCATGAGAGATTTTGACAGCATGAGGATAGGATGATGGATGGATGGAAAGTGAGGAGCCCCTACCAACTTTTTATAGTTTTTGGTGGTGGGGAATACCATTATGGTTTTGAGGAAACCAATGGTATTGACCAACATGGTTTAGGTACCTTTTTCCTCCTTTTTCCTTTTTTGAATATTTTTAATATTTTTATTCCCTTTTTAATATTTTTGGGAATTCTTGACCCTTTTTTAGGGTTTTTTATGCTTTTTGAGGAAAAATATTCATTTTGAGTGGAAAAAGGGGTGTATTAAGGTCTTTTGGTGACCTTTTGATGGCTTTAGAGGCTCAAAGGGTGAAAAAGTGGACAAATGGGTTATGTGAATAAGGAAATGAGCTTGTGAGCACTTTTTGGGTGTTAACAACTCTCTTAGTCGAAGTTTGACTAAGGTGTACCTTTTTAGTAAAGAGTCTAAGTGATCCGAAAAAGGGATAAACTACCACCGAATAGATGTCCTTTCAAATACTTTTACAAGTGTGAAAGAGACAAGTTCAATTGGAAACCTTTTCTTATTTTAAGAGTCTGGAAAGAGCCTAAAGAAAACTCTAGGGGTTCCGTTTTTATGAGTTAATCGCCCTAGTCCGAAAAAAAGGGAAAAACTAATACTAGGACGATACTTTCCTCATTTTTTTACAAGCATGAGCAAAGTAGACTAAGCTCGACACCATTTTAATTATGTTTAACAAGCACGACTCAAGTGTGAAAAGTGCTTGGAATCTCTTAGATATTTCAGATCCAGAGCACGAAAGATAGAAAGTGAGATAAAAAAAGGTCACATAAACAACTCCGCCAGTATGAACAACTTGGATGAACTTGTCAAAACTTGGTAAAAAACCCTAGAAAATAATATTAAAAGATGATATATATGAAAAAAGGATTTAAACAAAGGCCATTAATGAGAAAGTAGGTAAAAAATGACAAGTTTCATTATATAAAAAGAGAGTAAAATAGAAATTATTCATTGTTACTTGGTCATTTTCACCTCGAGGAGGATTTTACCTTGGTTGTGAGCCAAATTTCAACTGAAGATATCGGGAGATCCAGGGAACCGTTCGAGCCATCGTTTAAAGCAGGTTAGTCCTCTCACCCCGCTTTTTCATTCAATGTATTAATTTTTTAATTTCATGCTGAGTTGGGGATTTGCAAGGACCATAGGGGAAAAAACATTATGCTCCTAGAAATTTTCGTGCCCCCTCTATATCGAAGGACGCAAAAATTTAGGGAATTTCGTGCTATGGTGTATGCTAGGGGCACAGAAATTATCATTTTTTGCATTTTGTATAACAACTAGGGCATAGAAATCCGTAGAGTCAAAATTTTAAAAGCTTGCCCCCATCTCATTTGGAAAAAACTAGTTTCAAGGCTCTAATTGGAGTTTCCTTCAATGATTTTCAAGAGTTACCAAGATATAAAAGCAAGAATGATTGAGTGGAAAGAAAGAGGACATGAAGGGGAGGACATAGATTCCCTCAATGATGATAACACTTTGTACGCAATGAGAGAGTGTGGATTATTGAAATTTTTCAAGACAAGAGGGATCCAGAAACAAGGGAAGGTTTTGAATTACATAATAGAGATGTGGGATGTAGATCTATAAGATTTTCGTATAGGGGAGCACATCCTTGAGATAGAGATTAAGGATATTTATTTTTTGACTGGTCTCAACAAAAGAGGGGCATGAGTCAATTTGGTAGTAAATCGTAGTACTGAAGAGACCACAGAAGACTACATAGCCTAGTATTGCAGATAAGGATCACGCAAGAAAAGTGGAAAAGTACTTATAGCCGATGTGATAGATCTTCCTTTGGGGAAGATATTGTATAATCTTGCTCGAGTAGTCAAATGTGTAGAGGCACATCATGATACCAAGGATCATAAGACTTATGCCTTGGAATGTCTCAAACAAGGATTGTTCAACTGGTGTGAAGGGGTCCTAGTCAACATTAAGGATCAAGTCACCAAATGCCATAATGAAAGTGTGAAGCAATTTGGGTATGGGAGCATCCTAGTCATTTTATTTTTAGAGAGGGTGCCATTACTATGCCCACGGATAGAGAAACCTCACCACTCTCCATCCGAGCCACAAATGGGGATATGGAGTGATTATGCTAGGCAGCTTGGTGGACCACAAGTCTTAGCATTCATCGAGAAATTCTTTTCCTGGATGGAGGAACATATCGTGATGATTGAGGATTACCCTTATGCTGGAGTAGACTTCTAGGGAAACATTGACTTGGCATTTCCAGAAGATGATGAATGGGACGAGTCAAGTATATGACCTTCAAACATGCTTTTTGAATTTTTCAAGTTGTACGTATTTTTTGTTTGTTTTTGGTGCGTAAAATATCTAATATATATACATGTAATGTTGCAGATTGGGGACCGGTGAGGCCAATAGGATCTTCACCACTGCGACAATGAGGAGAAGAGTATCAAGAAGAGGAAGATGAGGTAGGGGGATTCCGTGATGTAGAGAGGAATATCGAGGGATTGACCATGGGTATTCCTCCTATGAGGATGCTTGAGGTTCCCTATCATCTTCAGAGGCATATGCTCCTGGTCACCGCTCTGGTATCCTCATATATGGTTTCCATCATGGTTTATGGATCAACATCAATATCGGAATCTAATTCTACTACCTTGGGCTTACGCTTGGTAGATATTCTTTGCATCTATGAGTCCCGAGGTGAACAAAAAGTTAATTTACATAAATCAAATGTAAATGTAATAATTTCAATGAAATGATAATGAGCATAGTATTCTGAAATTAAATTGCGTATGCATGATTTGCCAAGATTGTTTACAAAAAGAAGATTCATACTTCCATGACATCAAATTTGTCTGGTTTCGAATGATTTGTCGCAAGGATTCCCTAAAATCCTTCATATTCCATATTAACTACCCGTAAAGCATTCTAGTCCATTCTTTAAGTAGAGTATTTGATTGACTTGTGGTCTTAATAAAATATTTTTAATAAGGAAAAGTAAAAGATCAAACAAACTAATAATGGTGAGGATAAACCTAAAAAAAACAACTTCATTTAAATCACGTTCTTTAGGAAAGGGTTTCTAGGTTAGTGCTTCACTAGAGACATAGTCTGATTCTTCCGTAGATCATCAAATATTGTTACCGCTACTACCTAAACTGTGTACCCCGATGAGTCTTTCACAAATTCATGGATGGTTTTTTAACCTAAGTGTCCACGTATAAGTATAAGCGATTAGGTTAACCTATGACACCCAGGGTTAAATTCCCTTCCATCCCTGGAATATTTTCCCTAACTAATACTCAACAAGGAAAACTAGGGCAAGCTACGAGCATGGGAACTAGCCAGCCTATGGTCATTCGATCCTCACTTGCTCGAAAACTGTTGGCCTCGAGCTCTCTTTATTCTAAAAAATAATATATATATGGTTGGAGGCTCAGGGAATTTTTGCAACTAGGGAAAAAGAAAAGGAATAAGATACAGTTGTAAAGAAAACACTTTCATAATCTGGATAGAAAAAATGTGAGAAACCTACCTGGCAGCGTGTGAGTGGTTGAATAGAAAATCCAACGGGGTTCTCTAGCATCCGGTGAGTGTTCCGCAGAATCCGTTACAAATAATATTTGTGAAAATGGGATTAAAAAATTTATATACACCCACCCAAACGTAGTATTAAATGTGTTTCGATAATATGTGTGAAATAAGGTCCATGTACCTGTTTTGCCGTATTTCCCAGTTTACACCGATAACCTATTTGAAACTCTGTGTTAGAGCACTTTTCATTTCGGCAATGAACTGTGTCGATGAACTTTTATTTTGGTAGCGACATGTTTTAGCGTGATTTTACATTCGGCAGCAAATAGTTTTGGTGTCATTTTCAATTTTATGCCGATTATGTTTTGCAGACTAGTTCCTTTGGCATCGATATGTTTCAGATGTGCTTTTCATTTGGCGCCGATGAAATATTTTGGACGAAACCTCTTTGGCGCAAGTTTTCATTTCCTTTGATCAATTCCAAACTCGGCCATGAAGATAGTTTTCGACGCAAAAATACACTTACGCTCTGAAATGGGGGAACGCCAGAATTGCGAGAATGCGGGAAATGCAGGAATGTGTCAATGCGGGAATGTGGAAAGCGATTTTTCAAAAATAACTAATTTCATCCCTCCGCAATATGATGCAGAAATGCGAGAATGTGAGAATTGCAGGAATGCAGGAATTGCGGGAATGCGGGAAATACGTCAATGCGAGAATGTGGAAATGCGAAAAGTGATTTTAAAAAATAACCAATTTCATCCATTCACAATTTGCAATGCGATGCGGAAATGTGGAAACAATTTTAGAAAGTTAGAAATGCAGAAATGCAATCTGCAATCCACAATGAGATGCGGAAATTAAACCCCTTCTGACCATGTCAGCGCAACTTTGAATTGTTCTCCGATCGTTTCGGAGGAACATCTAATTCTGCTCTAAAAAACAATTTCTTCAACAAAACCTACGTTTCTCGGTGTTCAACACGCAATTGCTTCGACCGTTTGGTGGAAAATCAAAATTTCTCCTGATTTAGAAAAATGCCTTTTCTTTTATTTTTCAAGAAAAAATGTACGTGTAGAAAACAAGTAGATCCAAGATAAAACAAACTCTGAGTAAAAAAAAAAAAAGGAGGGGCCCTACAATTTTATAAAAAATTTGGGGATTAGGTTGCAGCTGCGACATGGGGGAAGACCCACTTCTAAGAGGAGAATAAGATAGGGTGTATTTCTTTTAATTTTTAGGTTATAAGTTATAAAACGCTTCTATATTTTCTTAATCTTCTCCAATATTATTTGGAGTTTCTACAACCCCAAACTTCATAGTTGTACAAGATAACAGGAGTTACAATATTTTTAATAGGAAATTCTTTTTATCCCACATCACAAGATTTGTTGATTTTCAATTCTTTTCAAGATGAAAGTTAGATTTCCACCCTCCATTAATTATTTTATCAATGTTGTAGTTCAAGTTGAGCTTGTGATGGATATGAATTTCAAGATATTTGTAAGAAGTCACTTCCTCCAAGTTGCTATTGTCATACACAAAATTAGTGTAAGTGGCCTTCTTGGATTTGATAATCATAACCTTTTTTTGTTGGTGTTAACTGTAAATACCCATATTAGATCATAAATACTTGAGAATTCTTAATTATTTATCAAGATCAAAGGGACACATTTCCATAAGAACAATATCATTATCATAGAGAAGAAGGGGGATGACTATTCCTTCCAAGGTCATTCCAACCCAACCTGCTTATTCTATACAACTTTCTAGCTTATCAATGAAAATGCCAAAAAGTGTAGGGGAGAGTGGGAAACCTTGCTTAAATCCAATATTACAATTCATATCTTTCAACCACCCCTCAGTGTTCTTAAACTGTTGGGCCCAAGTTGGGACAAAGTTTTGGTAACACTTTCGATAAGCAGGAAAAGCTGACTTGACCACAGCTCAGAAAAATATTTAATTTTGTCTAAGTGTTGAGGGTGCTGTGAATTTGTGCGCAGCATCCAAGTTTTGACCATGCTGCGAAGTTGTGTGCAGCATCTGAATTTTGGAAGTACCGCGAATTCCAGTGCTGCGAGGAAGCAGTGCTGCGAAGCAGTCAAGCCACGTGGAGCCAGCAAAGTGGAGTGTTGGACAAGGATCAGGTGCAGGTACCGGATGGACCAGTAGTGGTCTAATTTTGGAAAGATGCTCCAGGAGTGTCGAGCAGCGGGCACGCGCAAATCAGGAAGGCGGCCAATGCACGAGTTTGTTAAGGAAAGGACAGCTCAGGGAAAGCGATGGCTTGGCATGCCTAGTGGGCGAGACCGTTAGAGATGAACGGTTCAGTGAAAGTGACCTGTTGGCACGTGTGTGACAGGAAGGCCAATAGCGACAAAATGAAGACGTGGAAAACCGCCATGATGAAGAAGACGCTACCAGATGCCAGCAAGCCGGTTTAGGGAAACCAACATAGTTTTGAAAACCCTGAGGGTTGTTGGGTTTAGGTCTTCGACATTGTAAAGACATGACCTTCGGGCATGGTCTATTTAAGAAGACAATTTTGTATGGGATGGGGTTACTTTTTGTTGTTACATTTTTGGGTTCTGGATGTTGCACTGTAAAATCTCCTTTGAGTTGAGAAGATTGTAAAGGTTCTGCAGTTGTGTGCGCAGAGACCTATCTGAGAGGAAGGAGAGTCTGCAGCTGAGTGCGCAGACTAAGAACGGTTGTCCCCATCCCATTTCAAAGATATATATTACCAACCGTTCTTGTGGACGTAGCTTCCCATTTGGGGGATTGAACCACGTTAAATATTGTGTTGTGCGATTGTGTTTTATGAATGAATGCTTATCTGTGTTTTCTGTAAATGAATGTCTAGATGTTTCCTTGCATGCTGTTATGAGAGAACTGTTGTATGCATTTTCCATCAGAGGAGGTATGGAGATGATATGTTAAGTTCTACATGAATAGATGAATGGTGAGCATTTAGCTTATGTTTGAGCACAGTGAATCAGTTAGTTGGTTAAGTGTTAAGAGATCACTTAAGTACTTCTTTATGCACAATAGAGCAAATGCATAACAATTAGATAATATCAGTATAATATGCTCAAATCGTAACCATACCAAGTGGATGAACGAATAGTAGATGGATAATCGGTTGAGTAGTTGAATGAGTGGATGAGTGATACTCAATTCAGAACCTAAAGCATTTTCAAGGTAGTCGAGTATAAAGTTGCACTGCATAGTTCACAGTTTTAGTAGAAGCTTCGTAGTAGAAGAACTTAGTGGTGTGGACCGCAGCGTTGCCCATCGCTGCATAGTCTCACCTCACAGCACATACCCCCTGTTGTGCTGCGCAGTATGTCCGTCCAAGCAACTTATCACTTACTGTGGAAACCTGATTCCGCAGTACCCCATAGATACACCTCGGGTGAGACCTCAGCCTGCTCGCAGGTTGTTGCCGAAAGGGCCGTTGCGAAGGGGCTTTGTTGGTCAAAGGGAAACCATGAAGAACCCGGGTCTTATAGAAAACCTCTCGGTCAGTTATAGCCAACAAATGGTTCCATTGCCGCACTAGAATCCGTAATGAGTTGCAATCGTGATGTGTGACGAAGAATACCAGTTCCCAGAAGGCTCTAACAACTGGCATCCTGAAAAGATAGAAATCCAAGCTTGGTGGGACAAGACCAGAAGAGATTTTGCAAGGAAAGAGAATAGACATCCGCATCTATGTGACACACAGTGGTCAGATAGATATCTATGGAAAGATATTCACGAGATTTTCTGGGCATCATTTCCAAACGAGCTGCACGTGTGGATCTAGCGGCTCGCAGAAAAGAAAACCTGTTTTCAAGGAGGAGTTCCTACAGAGTGGACTCTTGAGCTCATAGCGCAGCTCAAAGCAATAGACATCCCGTTGACACGTGCAGTTGATTTTTGGGTCGATCATATGCTAGAAGGCTTCGTAACAGAATTTTTTGTAGACACACTCAAATCCTACAGCCAAGCAGAAGCATACTTTTTCGGAGGATTTCAAGGTAAGTTGTTGAACAATCTCAGTCTATACATTAAGATGCTCTTAGCTGAGAAAGGTGTTTTAAGAATGCAGTAATATTCTTAAGTTTGTCATGGTAAACAATATATATAGTGATTCTGACGAAGATACCCATAATCTTAGAAGTGGTAAGAGGTATAAATTTAATAAGAATCTTGGAGGCCCTGGACTCCATATTGATACTGAGATTCCTTGTGACCTTGACAACGAAGCCGCACCACCATTTACCCCTGAGAACCCACCGGCTGCAGAGACCGCACCACCTTTATCTCAAAACCCTCCCGCTACGCAGCCCACCATGCAGAATACTCAGCCCAGTACGTCTATCTCGATAAGCCAATTTGTTTTCACTACACAGATCCCTTTACAGCAGCCGCGCACTAATCTGGGCGTCCCACCACCTAATATAACAATGGAAAACACTGATATGAAGTTCCCGATATTCAAAGGAACTGGCCTAGAAGACCCTGATCAACATTGGTTTCTTTGTGAAGCTGTATGGAGTGTAAGACAAATCCAGGATGATGCCATGAAGAGAGCATAGCTCATCACCACTTTCAGGGACATAGCTTTACACTGGTTCATGAAGTACTCTAACACACAGCCGAGAACCCTTGCAAAAATTAAAGCTGCGCTTGTGGTAGAGTTTAAGAAACCCAAATCTGAATCTCAATGTATAACCGAGTTGAAAGAAATAAAGTAGAAACCGACTGAAATGGTTTGGGAGTTTGATCAGAAGTTCAAAACCCTATTAGAATAAGTGAGCTTTGTTATAGCTCCAGAAAAACATCAAGAATGGTTCATTGTTGCGCTGTTGCCCCATATTAGATGACCATTGATGCAGCAGAAGGTTACATCATAGGAAAAGGCCTTGGAGATCGCAATGAAGCTAGAGGCTTCACCGAATGGTGAGACTAGTTCTGGAATGTCTCAGATCTAGAACCAACTGACCACCCTGACACTAGAGCTGCAAAGCATGAAGAATGGAAAAGAACAAAGGTATGAACCTAGACATGAGGTCTGGTGTACAAGTTGTAAAGGAGAAGGCCATGACCTGGAGCATTTCCCTTTATTTCGCGACTATCTTAATAGTGGTGCGCCCAACCCAATGAATTAGAATCAAGCCCCATGGTGTGAAATTTGTAGAACCACGGGACATAGACCTAAAGACTGCTATCTTATATAGAAATATGTGAAAACACCTAAAAATTTATATTGCACTTTCTGTAAATCAGTTGGACATGATGAATGCAACTGCCATGCATATGAGCTCATGAATGAGAGAAAATGAGATATGGACTCAATGAGAGGCGCTGGCTTGTACTGCGTACAAGAAGATAGCCAACTGAAACAAGAGAATGCACAATATGACCAAGGAGGATATAGAGGTTGTGGTGCTGGATACCATGACAGAGGAAGAAATGCTGGCCCGATGCAGGGAAGAGGCCACGACTAGTTCATTTATTATAATTGTGGCCAGCCAGGTCACGTCTCTAGAGATTGTATTAACCCATGCACTACGTGCAATTATTGTAAATCATTTGAGCATGTTATTGAAGATTGCCCAGTACTAGAGGTTGAAATGTAGAAAAGCAGATCAGTAGACCCGAGCATCAATGTGGTCATGCACAGTGGTGCTCAAACAGGCCGCGATAGGGGAGCAGAAGCGTCCACGTCAGGGGAGGCTCACACAAAGCAGATCCCTCTTGAGACAGTATGGATAAGGAAAGCTCCAGGAAAAATACCTACTCTAGACCTACGAAAGAACAAGGAAGTCTTTATTGATGCGCGGGATACCTTCAAAGAGCCAGCAACAAAATCACAGAGAATACCATTGCGCAGTGAAACGCTGCATGTTGAAGACATGCCACCAGCCTATGACAAAACAAGCACCGCAACGGATGTCAGCGCCTCCGTTGCGCAGTTCCTACGAAGCTGCATGAAGCTACTCAAAAGTGAAAATGCTATAGTAGAGTTGTAGAAGCTCATAAACCAATATGAGCCACAGACTGGAATAGAGACTTCTGATAGCGCAGTACATCACATAAGGAAGCATAAAAGAACGGGTCGAGAAATGAGGCTTACCGCGCAAATTGGAGATTTTGAAATGGATGAAGTCATCCTTGATCTGGGATATGAAATAAATGTCTTAACTAAGCAGACATGGCAGCAGATGGGTCGGCCAAAGTTGTCATGGTCACCTATCCAGTTGAGAATGGCTAACCAAGAGAAAGTCATACCTTTTGGCCGGTTAGCTGACGTGATAGTCGACATCGATGGAGTCCAAAGTCACGCAGAATTTGAAGTTATCGAGATTGTGGATGATAGTCAGCCTTTTCCTGCACTGCTAGGAATTGACTGGGCTATTGATAACTTGGCTATCATTAATTTGAAGACAAAGAAGATGATATTTGAAGGAAAGCATCTTAGGGTCATCGCACCATTGGATCCTGCAAATGATGACAGATACAGCGAGCCGATTCAAGAGGAATCCAAGGCTCAAGAGTTGGACAGACTATACCAGCTCAGAGCGAACCAGGAAGATTACATTAATCCTACTGCAGATGGTACACTCAGCTGGAGATGTGATAGCTCCTGTGTCTTTGATTCGGAGGCAGGGCTGGAAAATTGGCAAAGCCGGATGCATGAAGTATCAGCAAGAAGGTGCGTGCAGGTTACGAAATCACTGCGCTGGATTGGGAAGGAGGTAAGTCCTATTCCCACATATGATGCTTTTGCTAATGTTTACACTTTCATCCAAGAATACACTGTAGCTATTGCAGATGAGCACAGATTACCAGCATTGGATATGGCACTGCGCGACACACCCGCCAGATGGTGGAATGCGCACAAGCAGACATTAACCACTTGGGATTAATGCAAAATTAAGATGCAGATTTGATTTGCTGAAAGGATTACCTTACCCTTTGAAACTTTTAATGGACAGACAGATCCTAGTCAACACATTGAAGTTTGTTCATAGGCATGGGCGGAAAGGCCACACACAGAATGGGTGCATCTATTTGTACATACGTTGGATGATGACATTCCAAAGAAATGCTACCTAGACCTAGAGTTGCGCAGAGAAACCACTGATTGGGATAGGCTGACTGCGAACTTCCAGAGGGACTTCAGCTTTGATGATGAGAACCCGTTGATCCATGATGCATTGCAGATAATTAAGGAACGCATATTCAGGGAAGATTGTCCTCACAGAAATATGACGTTGGAGGAATTCTTTGGGGCAGATCGCAATCCTGCACACCTATAGTCAAAATGGAAGAAACACGAAGAACACCCCATCGAGTGTTACAACCTAGTTGAAGACATCAAATATAGAAATGAACACGATGACGATGATCTGTGCAACATAAACATACCAGAATCAGAGGGTGTGCGCAATGTAGAAGGACCTCTGTTAGAAATCCCAAAAGGTGAATATTAGCACAACTGAAGAACCGAAGTTCGCAGGAATCAGAGACTGTTGGGACGATCAGACTGTTGCAGAGATCGAAGACACCTTGCATGAATATCAGGAACTGTTTCCAACTAAATTTAAAGAAATGAAAGGCATTTTGGGAGACCTATGAGTCATGAAAATACCTTTGAAGCCAGGCGCAAAGCCCGTGAAGCAGAGACCATACAGACTAAATCCGCACTACAAAGAAAGAGTACGCACAGAGATGGATAAGATGCTTGAAGCAGGAATCATTGAACCTATCAAGGAATCAGAGTGGATTAGTCCCATGGTCGTTCAAGACAAGAAAGCAAAGGGTGAGATCAGGATTTGTGTTGATCTCAGAAAACTAAATGATGCTTCCATGCACGACCCATTCCCTACTCCATTCACGGACGAAGTGCTTGATAATGTTGGAGGGAATGAGGCCTATTCTTTTGCTGATGGTTTTTCAGGGTATCATCAGATAAGGATTGATCCCGCAGACATGCATAAGACGACTTTTGCTACATAATGGGGGTCGTTCCAGTACACAGTAATTCCTTTTGTCCTGAAGAACGCACCTGCCATATTTTCCAAAATGGTCATTGCGGCATTCAAAGAGTTTATGCATAAGTTTCTCGAAGCCTATTTTGATGATTGGACTATGTTTGGTCTATTGAAGAACCATTGCGCGAACCTCAGAATTATGCTTGAGAAGTGTCGACAGCATTAGATCTCTTTAAATCTAAAGAAGTGTATTTTTTGTGTTCCTTATGGGATTCTACTTGGGCACATTGTTTGTAAGCAAGGACTGATGGTGGACCCTCCAAAGATTGCCATTATTGTGAACTTGCCAACACCAAATTCAGTCAAGATGTTGCGCTCAACCTTAGTCCATACTGGATACTACAGGAAATTTATAAAGGGTTACACGCAGATAACCGTAGTAATGGAAAAGATGCTAAAGAAAGACGCACCGTTCATTTGGAACTCAGAATGCGAACAGGGTTTTGATACACTAAAAGAAAAGATGGTGACTACACCGATTCTAGTCTTTCCAGATTGGATGAAGCCATTTCATGTCCATGTTGACACATCATGCATTTCCTTAGGAATTGTATTAGCTCATCCAGGAGAAGGAGGTATTGACCACCCTATTGCATTCTCAAGCAGGAAGCTCTCCACAGCAAAGAGGAACTATACTACCAACGAGAGGGAAGGCCTTGCGATGGTATATGCCCTACAGAAATTCAGACATTACTTGCTTGGTGCGCACTTCCTTATGTTCACTGACCATTCTACTTGGTCAATAAGCCAGTGTTAGGGGGATGCATATGCATATGTCTATTGTTGTTCCAGGAATATGACTTTGCGATTGTTGTTAAGCCAGGAAGACTGAACTTGGGACCTAATCATCTATTAAGGATTGAGTCAGGATAAGAGCCGATGAACATTGAAGACAGTATGCTTGATGTACAACTATTCGCTATACAGGTTGTTGATGATTATTATAAGGATATCATTAATTTTTTAACAACAGGGCTGGCCCGATAGGAATTATCCGTCCAGTAGAAGAAGCAGCTAGTGGTGCACGCCACAGACTTCACTATAATTGCAGGTCAGTTATACAAACTCGGGCCGGATGAAGTCCTGCTCAGGTGCGTACTAGATCATGAGAAACCATTTATTCTAGCAGACGTGAATTTAGGGATCAGGGGAGGTCACTATGCAGGAAGGGCTACCGCGCAGAAGATATTGCGCGTAGGGCTATGGTGGCCCACTATCCATAAAGATTCCAAAGAACACTGCAAGAAATATGATGTCTGTCAGAGGACGGGGAAACCTTCGTGAAGAGATGAGATGCCATTGAACCCACAGTTGACCTTGTAGGCATTTGAAAAATGGGCAATTGATTTTGTGGGTCCTATAAACCCACCAGGAAAAAGAACTGGTGTGAGGTATATTATTACTGCTACTGATTACCTCACCAGATGGGAGGAAGCAAAGCCAGTAAAGGACTGCAGCGCAGTTCATTTTCGAAGACATATTGTCAAGATTTGGTTGTTCGAAGATTTTGATGAGTGACCAAGGTACTCACTTTTTGAACAAGACCATTGAGGCACTTACAGAGGAATTCCACATTCGTCATCAGCATAGTACTCCATATCATCCACAGGAGAATGGTATTGTTGAGGCTTTCAATAAAATACTGGAGAACGCAGTGACTAAGGTTTGTGATGTAAATAGAGATGATTGGGATCTGTGCGTCTCCTCTGTGTTATGGGCATATAGGACTACATGCAAGAAATTGACAGGACATACACCTTTTCAGTTGGCTTATGGGCAGGAAGCTATAATGCTAACGAAATATATTGTCCCTATTTTAAGGATTGCTACGTTCACAGGGATGGCAGACTGCATAGCATTAGAAGAAAGGTTTCTACACCTCATTGGGTTGGAGGAAGATCGCTTCATTTTCGGCTTCCACCAGCAAGTTCAGAAAGACCGTGAGAAAGCATGGCATGATCTCCATATAAAGAGCAAGTGCTTTCAGGTAGGTGACTTAGTCCTCCTGTATGATAGAAAATTCATGAAGTTTCCTAGTAAATTTAAGATGCATTGGCTTGGTCCATATACTGTAATACATGTTACTAACACTGGTGCAGTCCAGTTAGCCAATTTAGTTGGCGATACCCTACCAAATTTGATAAACGGAAGTAGACTAAAGCTGTACCATGACATCTCTGCTTCACAGAATCCTGAATCATAAGCAGAGGGAGAAATTTCTAAGTGTCAAGTACAGTTGAAATTGGACACTAGAAATGTAAAGGAGGTTGTACATGTATGATAAGAAGAACAAGGTATGATAAAGAGGGCGATGTATGCACTGCACAGCACTGCTGAAGCTGCTCAAGAAAAAAAGAAGAAGAGAAGAAGTGAGAAAAGAAAAAGGGAGCCGCGCAGTTCAAACACCAACACTACGAAGTAATTGTGCAGGATCGCAGATGGCTTGCCACATAGCTCAGCACATCACTAAGAAAAATAGCCGTTAGGTGACCATTGCAAGCACTCGCTTCAGCAATTAACGAAAAGATAACTGTTCTGAACACGCTGAAGACGGATGGGACCGAAGGATTTGCTCAAATTCGCCAATGGACACTACATTAAATGCCCATCTAGTCGTTGGAAGGCATGGGGAGGACCTAGCTGCGCCTATAAATAACACCGCATAAGGACTCGCGGGCATTACCAGACACTTAGAATTTTCATGCGTTCGCTCTTGTGTTAGAAATCCTTAGTCATATCTCAAAAATAGTTTCCTACTCTCGCCAGTGAATGTCCAAATCACCAAACAGAGAAGAAGAGCTTATGCTTCAAGAAGCAATCCAAGTCTTTTAGCACAGGGGATTGCAGAGTTAATGAAAATCCCTGCCAAGAAGGTTGTACTCGAACCTGGTCAAGCGTCCAGAAGATCACCTCGCCATAATCCAATCATGTAGGACAAAGGGAGAGCCACAGCTGGACCACGAAGCAAGATTCCAAAGACAGGCCAGACGGCGCAAAGATCACCGATTTTTCAGAAGGAACCCTTGAAGATGACACCGGAGTATATATCACCATGGGCGTTGGATGCCCCGATCTTTAAATTAACCAAGAGTACTAGATATGAAATCCCATTGTCGCCGATTTCAAAACATGTAGAGGTTTCCAAGAACCTACTCGGAAAGATCGCAGATTGTAAGTGGGAAGACTTTGACCTCCTAGGAGTGCAAATGGAAGAGCCCCATGCACCTAAGTACCCATAGTTCTAGCCTGACCAGTATATGTGTTGGAAAAAGGATGCCAAGTAAACTTTTAACTTGGTTTCTGAAATCTGGTTGACACCCATCGTTCAGTCAGGACTGCTGAACTTATTAAGGTTGCCACATTTTGATCGATCGCCAGAAGTGAATGTGGTGGTTCGCACGCTAATGGTGTGAATCCACTAGGGATATTTGTGGCTCGACAGAAATGTCGATGTAAACATTGATTTAATCCACCGCATCACAGGGTTAAGCAAGCATGGTAAGGATCCCAAGCAATTCTTCCAGGGGAAGAATAAGGAAAAAGAGGCAGTCGAAAAGATGAAGAAAACTCATGCATTAGAGAAAGGGAAAAGAGGTTTTCCCACAGAAGAAATTGAAGACAGAGTGACAAGATTTGTCACGCAGCTGCTCGCAGGAAAAATCCTCAGGATAGCGAGGCCTCCAGAGGTGCCTGCGGGCGTAATACTACTCGGTGCCGCAATGGTTGAAGGCACCGAATTCAATTGGTGTCAGTATCTTCTTAATGAGTTCTTGGATGAACTCAATGATACCCAGGAGAATGGCGAACAGTTCCACTTTACATGGCTGATCATCCTCATCTCATTTTCCGGATGGAAGGAGCCAAAGGACTATATGGGTGTCATTACAGAAACCAATGATCCTAGAGGGTTCCATTATGCCAACCTCTGGGCAAACATCAATGCAGAGTGACAGCACGCAACAGTGGAGGTTTTCTATCAGTATTACACTTAGCTGAGCGATGTAATCACCCATATAGCCTGCATCACAAAGCAGGTAACGTCAAAGTACATTCGCGTTCTTGATTTCATGGCGGACATGCGATGTATCTTTATTTCACCCAAAGCGATAATGAAGAAGCCAAAATGGTACGGGGGTAACTACCATATGTATGAGGAGGACATTGACATCCTCATGAAGGACTGGCCGACCGACTTTCGTGTTGAAGTCATGGATGTTGAGAAAGACTCCAAAGAATACGAGCCAATCCCGCTGTCATGCCTGATTGTTGAAGAAACAGGAAAGCAGAAAGAGCTTGAGACCTCGCAGAATCCGAAGGCATGGAAGAAGATGAAGGCTACAAAGACTGAATCTGAGACAGTGCTGAATGAAGATGACTTTGAGATGATAGCAGAAAAGGTCTCAGAAAAAATGCAAGAGCTCATGGCTAACAAAGACAAAAAGGATAAGGTCATCCAGGATGACCTGCAAAAGACTAGGCTCACACTGCAAGGTCTCATGAAGAAAATGGACGATGTCCAAAAGAGCCTAACCTTGTCGCGTGACACAGCAGCTGAAGGGAGGTCGGTAGGAACCTCGCAGCAAACACTGCCGCAGCTATCAATAACGTTTCCTTCTAATACCAGGGTTGTCCATTTGGACCCATTGGCTATTTCATTACCAATGACAGAATAGATCGTCCTGGACACAAAGGGAGTCGAGCAGGTAGAACTCGACTTGGCCAAGATTCCTTTGCCTGGCTTACACTTTATGCACACACAGATCGTCAATGATATGCATGAAAGAACAGTAGAGTCCATGAAGTCTCAAGTGGAGCTGCACACAACAAACAGGAAGCTCAAGTTGTGCGCAGAAATGTAGCTACGTGATGAACAAGATCGCCGGCAACAATTGGAGACTACCATATCTACTGTTGCCCAAGATATTGAAGGTGTAGAACTCCAGGATGATCCTGTGGACATAGTTCTGAGGATTGGAGACAAGGTGAGATCTTTGAAGATGGAGATGCAGGATAGGGACATCCTCTATGAGGCCGAGCTTGAAGCCTTGAAGGAAAAATTGAATATGCATACACCATTAACTGAGCAGCAGTTAAGAGAGCAAGCAGTGAGTGCTGCCGTGCAGAGCATAACGAGTGAGATGGCCAAGTTCCAAGATCTATTGGAAAAGGTTTCAAAGGAATTCACTGCCCTTGAAGAGGATCAAGGGCTACTGCAGGTGAAGACCACGGTAAAAGAAAAGCAGACTGCGCTAGAAAAGTTGGACGTAGAGGTCAAGGATCTGCCACCCAGGGAGAGGCTGTCGAGGTATAAGGAGATATCAAGCTTGAAGAAGGAAGTCCAGGCATTAAGAGAAAAAGAGACTGAGATGGATAATCAGTCGCAGTAACTCCTGGAGGATGCCATGGGGGTGTCGCAGCAGATAGAAGACAAGTTGAAGGAACTATGCGACAACCAGGAGTAGGTACAAGGACAGATTGGAGAAGAGATAACTCCAGCACTGCTTGAGACAATAAAACAAGTTCAACAAGATACCAGAGAAGCAGTGGAATAGTTGTTCGGCACAGATAACGAGTTCGCAGCCAAATTAGTTCCACCGGTCACAGAGTAGAGCGAGACGACCGAAGCAGCAAGTGGCTCAGGGACGAGCCACATGTAAGTGTTAGGGGCATGTTGGGCCCAAGTTGGGACAAAGTTTTGGTAACACTTTCGATAAGCAAGGAAAGATGAGCTGAGTGCAGCTCAGAAAAAGATGTTATTTTGTCTAAGTGTTGAGGGTGCCACGAAGTTGTGCGCAGCATCCAAGTTTTGACCATGCTGTGAAGTTGTGCGCAGCATCCGAATTTTGGAAGTACCGCGAAGACCAGCACTATGAGGAAGCATTGCTGCGACGCAGTCAGGCCACGTGGAGATAGCAAAGAGGAGTGCTGGACAAGAATCATGTGTAGGTACCGGATGGACCAGTAGTGGTCTAATTTTGGAAAGATGCTCCAGGAGTGCCGAGCGGCGGGCACGAGCAAATCAGTAAGGAGACCAATGCACAAGTTTGTTAAGGAAAGGACAGCTCAGGGAAAGTGTAATGTCCCTTGTTAGGAATTTTATTAAAAGGGCAATTTTTCACTTTTTTCCCTAGTTAGACCTTTGACTAGTTTTGATCTCTAGGTCCCAAATTTGCCCCAAATGATCCCAAATCTTCTGAGAAGGTATATGAATGATATTAGGACATAAATATGTGTTTCAGGGATGCCTTTGGACCTTTAAAATACTTCTGCAAATCCTCTTTCAATTCTGATCAATGTAGGTAACTTTACTAGTGATTTTCCTTTGACTAGTATTGGTCTCTAGGTCTCAAATTGACTCCAAATGCCTTCAAATCTTCAAGGAAGGTGTATGAATGATATTAGAACTTGAATATGATGTTTATGGATGACATATGTCCACCAAAAGACCTCTGCAAACTCTCTTAAGATTCTGAACCAATTATGCAATTTTACTAGTAATTTGGGGTTCGAATCCCCCTAGGGTAAGTACTGAAAATGGCTTCCCCAATGCCTCCAAATCCACTCAAATTTATGAACAGAGGTATGTAATATGTTAAGTATTTTATTAAAGTCTCATATGCACCATTAATGGATTATTACAACTGTTCTCACCCTCTCCCATTCAACTGCAAAAATCCCCAATTCGACCCTTGGGGAAATGGCACTATTTCACCTCCCAATACAACTAAACTGAGTAAAAATGCTTCAAATGCTCAAGTACAGTACATGAAACTTGTAGAAGACATCCATGGTAGTATATTGATCACAAATATATCAGAGAATCATCCATTCATTCGAAATCATCATCAATACATTGGCTCACAACAAGGTAGTGGGGAAATGGCATTGTTCTTCCATTAAAAATGAGATTTATACATTTCTACTTGGAATTTCGACCTGAAACTTTTTGGAGATGAAGAACAGAGTATTTAATTCATGTTACAAAATAAATGGGGCATTAAAAGCTTCCCCAAAGAGTACAATAGCTCACCAAAAACGCCCTCCCTCAAGGATCAAGAATATGCCATCAAAACTGGAAATGGTTGAAGGAGTGAGCTGCAATAGAAGAAACCATGAGCTGCCCTGTATCTTACACCTGCAAATAAAGACTCCATTAAAGCTCCAAATGAAAGGTCTGAATGGCCTTTCCAATTACCAACTTGGATGGGAATCTTTCACCCTCGAAATTGGCTAAGGCAAGAAACTAGTCATCCACTAGCTCTTCCTCTTCACAAATGCAATTGCAAATTATACAAATGATCAAAAGTTGGTTTCATTCTTTGTTATTGACATTTATAAAGTTCTAATGGACTCCATGGGTCGAATTCCTTCCAAGAGACTCATGCCAACTCAAGTTGGGAAGAGATTCCAAAGAACGCCACTTGTACAACAATTCCTAGTCTCCCACTTCCACCAAATCACATGTGGAAGCATCTTAGCTGCCCTAACACCCTTGAGCGCCCTCTTGGAGTCTATTTTTAGCCTTGACATGTCATATATGTCATATGTCATCCTTCAGGTCTGATTTGTGTCATAGGTGTCATAGCATCTTCATCATTGTTGTCATAGAGCTAGGGAATCTAGCCCAAGTGTCTCACTAGCTCCAAATTGCCTCTTCCTCTTCCATGGGAGTTACTCTTCCTCTATATTTCGACCTTGGATGAGTCATGCCATGAATAATACATTTTGGACTCCCCCAAGTATGTTAACATTCACCTTGAATTCGAATTGGTGAGAGAATGATGCCAAATGTAGTGGGGAAATCTAGCCATATGTGGGTCCCACTTCCTCCATGTGTCTTCATGATGAAATGCCACTATTATTTTAACTTGTATATATTTATTTAGCTCCTTTATTAAATATTTATTCCATTATAATGTTCAAACATCATTTATTATCCCCATTATTCCAAATCCCAAAGCTTCCACCCCAAACCTAGGAAACTAGTAATTTTCCTCCTTGGCAATTATTTGACCTTTAGCATCGATTTGACAAACTCTAATGAATAGGGCCAATGTGATTAGGCCATTGTGACCGAATACCAAATTTGGGACATGACAAATCCTCCCTTCCCAATATTGCTTGTCCTCAAGCAATTTTAAACATGGGTGTTGAAGAACCTGCTTTCTGTATAATTCTTTGAAGTTGCCATTGAATTGCCCAACCTTGAGTATTTGAGTTTCCATGAAGATTTTAGAGAGGAACCACCATGCTTGCTGCTGCGCTACTCTGGCAAAAATCACTTTATTAAGTGGGGAAATCCATCTCCCATACTGCTTGTTTCCCCAAAAAATTTGAAACCAATGAGATAAAAATTATTCCAGGGTCCCATTGCTTGTATTGCACCCCAATAATTAAGAGTGCTCCCCAACCCACACTATTAGTTAAGAGGATTCCTGGATCCCATTTTCTTGTATGCATTCTTCCAAACATCATGAGTACAAAATATATATCATCAAAGTACATAACTACATAATGAAAATGAATATCAAGGAGGTGCTTCATCAAAGAATCATGAAAGTGTTTATACCTCCAAGCAAGTAGACCACCGTTTTCCAAGTGCATACAAGCTTCAAGTGACAAATCAAATCTGCTCCAATGACATAGGTGAGTATCCCATGTCCTATAAAGCTGCTCCAAACGGATGTGATATGCATCAAAATATTCAGCCATGTATTCTTTCATCCAAGAAGTGAATGAAGAATCTCCACTAAAATCTGAACCAAATAATGAGCAGAAAAAACAAGGAGACTTCAAATGACTCAAAGAAGTCTCACCCATACATCCCTGAATGTGATCATCATAAAGATATAACAAAGTATGTCTCTTCCAACAAAAATGTTCTCCAATCATAAATCTATTCACCCAATTGCTGGATGAAGTTCCTCCAACATCAAATGAATCAAGTGTTGAGCAAGAAAAACCATGAGTCTTCAAGTGACTCAAATGCATATCATAGGTGCATCCATGTAGATGTGCATCATCATAAAGTAACAAAGGATGCTGCTGCAAATGTGAATAAGAATGTGCTCCAACCATATCATCATAAAATGTAAATCTAGGAGTTCCATACTCCTCATGTGGCACCATAAAAAAGAACCCTTTCACCCATACTTCATTGAGACTAATGTTGCAAAACATGGAATTGTAGGATGTAGGAGAAAGAACCAAATCACCAAAATGTTCAAAAAGTACTGAAGTTTCATCATGGGAAGGATCCATATGGGTAGTATCATGCAGCTCCTTCAAAAATGTAAACTCTTTGTCATAGTTTGGTTCCAATGTAGAGGAATCATGCTCTTCTTTAAAAATTGCATAACCTTCATCAAGAGACAATTCAAATTCCTCTTCCACCACATCAAGTGTTTGGATCTCTTCAAGTTCATCTTCAAACACATCAAGAACATTCAAATTTTCACATTTCTCATGATCCACCATGTCATGAGAATCCTCCAAACAATCTACCATTTGACAATCTGAAACATAAGAGGAAAAACAAGTACCTTGCAACTTTTCAAGAAGTTGCTCATTTTGAATTGTGAGCTTATGATTATCCTCATTATTCTTCAAGTATGCATCATGTAACAATTCATTAAGCTCAAACAAATGGTTTCTATCAAAAAGCAAAGACATGAAATTACCTTTGATGTGGCACATTTCTCTTTGAATCTTCTCCATGTCTTCAAGGAAGGATGTTTCCTCCAATGAAGTAGCTCTCCAACAAGAATTTGACACCAATGCTTGAGTGTCATGGAGAATGCTGAGGGACTCTTGGATCTTCTTTTCATTCATCTTTAAGGACCCTTCAAGAAAATGAGGCTCTTGCAAATGAACCTCCTCATATTCTTCATTTTTTCTTGGACCAACTTCATGAAGCTCAAGTGGTGATTGGGAAGTTGATCTTGGTTCTTCTTCAACTGCTACAAGGTCTTCATTATCATGCTTAATGGAACTTGGGCTTGCAGCAACACTTTCAAAAGTGATCTCTATGTCACCAACATAGAGGTGTGAGCACCCATCAGTAGGTACTCCTTCATAGTTTAAGCATCCATCAGTAGATGCTCTTTGGTTCATGTCTAAGCTAGAAGGTGTCTCGAAATGATCTTCCATATTTTCAATAGAATCTTCTTCATGATCTTGTGATGTCTCTTCCTTTTGCTCATTCAAGCAAGCTGATGCATTTTGCCCCTTGGTTTCCTTAAAATCAATCATTTTTTCCACAAGTTCAATAGAAAACAATTCGAATCCTTCCTTAAGTTGCTTGGTCATATCTTCAAATATTGTTTTCATAATTTTTATATGCTCCTCACCATCATATGAGGCTCTCTTTTCATCCATAGTCATAGTTTCCTAAAAAAATTTGCTCTTCTTCTCCTACTTTTTTTTTTCTTCAACAAAAGCACTTTTGGTTTCAATAACTAATGGTGGTACCTGAATTCTTGTCCTCATGAATATTAGACCACATCAGGTGCCAAGATCATGCTCTGATACCACTGTAATGTCCCTTGTTAGGAATTTTATTAAAAGGGCAATTTTTCACTTTTTTCCCTAGTTAGACCTTTGACTAGTTTTGATCTCTAGGTCCCAAATTTGACCCAAATGATCCCAAATCTTCTGAGAAGGTATATGAATGATATTAGGACATAAATATGTGTTTCAGGGATGCCTTTGGACCTTTAAAATACTTCTGCAAATCCTCTTTCAATTCTGATCAATGTAGGTAACTTTACTAGTGATTTTCCTTTGACTAGTATTGGTCTCTAGGTCTCAAATTGACTCCAAATGCCTTCAAATATTCAAGGAAGGTGTATGAATGATATTAGAACTTGAATATGATTTTTATGGATGACATATGTCCACAAAAATACCTCTGCAAACTCTCTTAAGATTCTGAACCAATTATGCAATTTTACTAGTAATTTGGGGTTCGAATCCCCCTAGGGTAAGTACTGAAAATGGCTTCCCCAATGCCTCCAAACCCACTCAAATTTATGAACAGAGGTATGTAATATGTTAAGTATTTTATTAAAGTCTCATATGCACCATTAATGGATTATTACAACTGTTCTCACCCTCTCCCATTCAACTGCAAAAATCCCCAATTCGACCCTTGGGGAAATGGCACTATTTCACCTCCCAATACAACTAAACTGAGTAAAAATGCTTCAAATGCTCAAGTACAGTACATGAAACTTGTAGAATACATCCATGGTAGTATATTTATCACAAATATATCAGAGAATCATCCATTCATTCGAAATCATCATCAATACATTGGCTCACAACAAGGTAGTGGGGAAATGGCATTGTTCTTCCATTAAAAATGAGATTTATACATTTCTACTTGGAATTTCGACCTGAAAATTTTTGGAGATGAAGAACAGAGTATTTACTTCATATTACAAAAGAAATGGGGCATTAAAAGCTTCCCCAAAGAGTACAATAGCTCACCAAAAACGCCCTCCCTCAAGGATCAAGAATATGCCATCAAAACTGGAAATGGTTGAAGGAGTGAGCTGCAATAGAAGAAACCATGAGCTGCCCTGTATCTTACACCTGCAAATAAAGACTCCATTAAAGCTCCAAATGAAAGGTCTGAATGGCCTTTCCAATTACCAACTTGGATGGGAATCTTTCACCCTCGAAATTGGCTAAGGCAAGAAACTAGTCATCCACTAGCTCTTCCTCTTCACAAATGCAATTGCAAATTCTACAAATGATCAAAAGTTGGTTTCATTCTTTGTTATTGACATTTATAAAGTTCTAATGGCCTCCATGGGTCGAATTCCTTCCAAGAGACTCATGCCAACTCAAGTTGGGAAGAGATTCCAAAGAACGCCACTTGTACAACAATTCCTAGTCTCCCACTTCCACCAAATCACATGTGGAAGCATCTTAGCTGCCCTAACACCCTTGAGTGCCCTCTTGGAGTCTAATTTTAGCCCTGACATGTCATATATGTCATATGTCATCCTTCAGGTCTGATTTGTGTCATAGGTGTCATAGCATCTTCATCATTGTTGTCATAGAGCTAGGGAATCTAGCCCAAGTGTCTCACTAGCTCCAAATTGCCTCTTCCTCTTCCATGGGAGTTACTCTTCCTCTATATTTCGACCTTGGATGAGTCATGCCATGAATAATACATTTTGGACTCCCCCAAGTATGTTAACATTCACCTTGAATTCGAATTGGTGAGAGAATGATGCCAAATGTAGTGGGGAAATCTAGCCATATGTGGGTCCCACTTCCTCCATGTGTCTTCATGATGAAATGCCACTATTATTTTAACTTGTATATATTTATTTAGCTCCTTTATTAAATATTTATTCCATTATAATGTTCAAACATCATTTATTATCCCCATTATTCCAAATCCCAAAGCTTCCACCCCAAACCTAGGAAACTAGTAATTTTCCTCCTTGGCAATTATTTGACCTTTAGCATCGATTTGACAAACTCTAATGAATAGGGCCAATGTGATTAGGCCATTGTGACCCAATACCAAATTTGGGACATGACAGAAAGCAATGGCTTGGCATGCCTAGTGGGAGAGACCATTAGAGATGAACGGTTAAGTGAAAGTGACCTGTTGGCACACGTGCGACAGGAAGGTCGATAGCGATAGAATGAAGACGTGGAGAACCACCATGATGAAGTAGATGCTACCAGATGCCAGTAAGCTGGTTTAGGGAAACCGGAACAGTTTTGAAAACCCTAAGGGTTGTTGGGTTTAGGTTTTCGGCATTGTAAAGACATGACCTTTGGGCATGGTCTATTTAAGAATACAATTTTGTATGGGATGGGTTAAATTTTTGTTGTTACATTTTTGGGTTCTAGATGTTGCATTGTAAAATCTCCTTTGAGTTGAGAAGATTGTAAAGGTTCTGCAGCTGTGTGCGCAGAGACCTATCTAAGAGGAAGGAGAGTTTGCAGCTGTGTGCGCAGACTAAGAACAGTTGTCCCCATCCCCTTTCAAAGATATATATTACCAATCTTGCTTGTGGACGTAGCTTCCCATCTGGGGGAGTGAACCACATTAAATATTGTGTTGTGCGATTGTGTTTTATGAATGAATGCTTATCTGTGTTTTCTGTAAATGAATGTCTAGATGTTTCCTTGCATGCTGTTATGAGAGAACTGTTGTATGCATTTGCCATCAGAGGAGGTATGGAGATGATATGTTAAGTTCTGCATGAATAGATGAATGGTGAGCATTTAACTTATGTTTGAGAACAGTGAATCAGTTAGTTGGTTAAGTGTTAAGAGATCACTTAAGTACTTCTTTATGCGCAATAGAACAAATGCATAACAATTAGATAGTATCAGTAGAATATGCTCAAATCATAACCATACCAAGTGGATGAACGAATAGTAGATGGATAATCGGTTGAGTAGTTGAATGAGTGGATGAGTGATACTCAATTCAGAACCTAAAGAATTTTCAAGGTAGTCGAGTATAAAGTTGCACTGCATAGTTCGCAGTTTCAGTAGAAGCTCCGTAGTAGAAGAACTTAGTGGTGTGGACCGCAGCATTGCCCATCGCTGCGCAGTCTCACCTCGCAGCACATACCGCCTGTTGTGCTGCACAGTACGTCTGTCCAAGCAACTTATCATTTACTGGGGAAACCTGATTCCGTAGTAACCCATAGATACACCTCGGGAGAGACCTCATCCTGCTCGCAGGTTGTTGCTGAAAGGGCCGGTGCGAAGGGGTTTTGTTGGTCAAAGGGAAACCACGAAGAACCTGGGACTTATAGAAAATCTCTGGGTCATTTATAGCCAACATAAACTTGTAAATGACATTATCATATAACCTTATCATGAAATATCTCAACTCAAAAGGAACTTTTAGCTCTTGTAATCTATTCCACATTTTATTTTTAGGAACTGTATCAAAAGCTTTTCTAAAGTCCACAAAGCAACAAAAGAGATTGGATTTATTATGACAACATTCCTTCACAATGATCCTAAGTGTAATAAGGTGGTCAATGGTTGAGTGATTCCATCTTCTAAAACCCTCCTAGACTTTAGCCCATTTACCTTCAGTTTCTAGCCATATGTTGATATTCGTTTCCAAAATAATACCATATAAATTGGCTAAGAGAGGCTTAATCATAATGGTCTAATAATTAGAGGGGTTATTTTTATCACCACTTTTAAAAATAAGAGCAATGAGGCTATGAGTTTAAGGTTTAGGGAGGGATTTCTTAACCACTAGATTAAAGAGATTGCAGATGCGAGGGATGAGGATGAGCCCTCCAATTTATAATATTTATGCTTGGTATCCTTGAATGTCCTTATATTTTCCATTTGCTAGGCATTTAACCACAAAATATATGTCTTCTAATGAAAAAATTTCTTCTTTTCTAAGGAGGGTTTGAATTTTATCCATGACATCCGAGGATTTGTACAGTTTTTTAGATAGGAATTCTAGTCCTTCAAAACAATCCTATTTTTTTTTCAGAACTTAGAATTTGCCTCCAGAATTTCTCAGGTGATCCATCTTAGAAAAGTCTAAAATATTTTCCTGCCTTTTATTTTTGTAGTACATTTTTTAATTTTAATTAAGGATTTGTACCTATTTATCTTTTCAACTTTTAGGGACTCGTCAATAGTTTCCTTAATTTCTCTTCTCACATTTCTACACTCTTTATCATACCAAGGGTTGATTCTTCTATTTTCCTTTTTACCCGAAACTTTGACAAAAAACTTGTTAATGGAAGATGACATGACTTTAGTGAAATTATGATAGAGTTATTCAATATTGTCCTTACTTGATAGAGGGAACAAATCATTTTTTAAATCATTTAGAAAATATCATCTTTATCTCTATTAAAGATCAAGTTCTTTTGGATTTGAGAATCTTCTTGTATGGAATCGCTACACATGACAAAACTAAGAGTTACAATTAAAGGTCTATGATTTGATTTAAGATCATGGTCGTTTAATATGTCAAAATTTATCATTTCATTGTATAAAGGGATATCAGATATAACATAATCTATCACACTACTTCCAAGTCCATGAATACAAGCCATCCGACTACAATTTGGACACTTCATTAGACCATGGAAAATTATTAAATCTTGAGCACTTTAGAGTTTGCCCAACTTGGAACCGAACACATTTTCACCTAGATCTTCAGAACTTCTTTTGTACCTTCTAGCTAGAGCACGGTCTGCATCTAACCAAAGAGGATTAGGGTTGGAATAGTTTCTTAAGAGAATATCTCAATTACTTGAATTTTGAGCATTAAAACTACCCATTAAGAGGATATTGCCTACATTCCTTAAACTTCAAATATAATTCTCTAAGCCATTGTAGGGGCAATTTTGATCTAAATTGATTTTCTTATAAAAGTTAGAATTAATAGGGGAAAAGTATCATATTTATATATAGTTTTTTTTAGCATTAATGTCTATAATATGCATCCAAATATATTGGTTGAAAGGGTATTTCTTATAAATCCAAATATGGGGGGAGATGTTCTTCCAAATGTATCAAGCTATACCTCCAATGCCTCTATGATAGGATTCCTTGTTCCATATTGATCATAGGACAAATACTTCTATGTGAGGGACCTTATATTCTTCATGCTCCGAAGTTTCAACAAGCAATATAATATCAATTTCACTTGGGATCCAAATTAACTTGGGGCCTTTGTTCCATGGAAAACCTCGAAAATTCCAAGAGAGGATCTGAAGTGTGACAAATTGGTATTTATTAGTCTTGTTTTGGTCTCTATCATGAATGACAACTTTTCTATTTCTAATTAATGCCCATTTTCCTTCTTTCCTAGCTTCTTTTACCTTTTGAACATCCTTTCTTAATTCAACTTGATCTTTTGGAATGAGAACTTCATTTATAAATATTATGGATCCTTTTAGACCCAATATTTTCTTGAGTACGCCATATTATGGTCAGTGGAGTTAACATTAACCCAGATTAGTCTATATTTATTCTCAATTAGTTTTCCCAACCTCTTTGCTTATGTGAAATAGGTAGTTTCAATTTGTAACTTATTATGTAGCTCTGCCTTGACTACAAGTAGTATATCCTCTTCTTCCTCTTTATTCAAACCGAAAACAAGAGTCTTTTGCTACGCTCATGGTCTAATTCTATCAACTTATTCATTTCCTCTTAAATCATGTGTTTGATATCTAAATTACGTTCTAGACTATTTAGGGTCCGAATTGTGTTGGCGGGCAACAACCTTCTCCCATTTTATTTTGTTTAGTCAATAAAAATGGGGATCAACTTTTGTCTTTAATAACTTATTGAGAAAATTATTAAAGAGTGCCTTCAGAATCTTCGATTATGAAGGTACTCTCAATTTGAGGACATCAATTACTCAGAACTCAAAAAAAAAAAATCATTGTAAACATTTTATGATTGTGGAGGTATCATTGATAATCTTTTTAGCAGCTGTTAAATACATTTATTATATAATCAATTTTTATTTGCATATATTAACTCTTTCCTCTTAAATCATGTGTTTGATATCTAAATTATGTTCTAGACTATTTAGGGTCCGAATTGTGTTGGCGGGCAACAACCTTCTCCCATTTTATTTTGTTTAGTCAATAAAAATGGGGATCAACTTTTGTCTTTAATAACTTATTGAAAAAATTATTTAAGAGTGCCTTCAGAATCTTTGATTATGAAGGTACTCTCAATTTGAGGACATCAATTACTCAGGAGAAAAAAAAATAAAAAATCATTGTAAACATTTTATGATTGTGGAGGTATCATTGATAATCTTTTTAGCAGTTGTTAAATACATTTATTATATAATCAATTTTTATTTGCATATATTAACTCTTAATTATATATCATTTGATAAAAAAAAAAAATCATTGTAAACATTTTATGATTGTGGATGTATCATTGATAATCTTTTTATCAGCTATTAAATACATTTATTATATAATCAATTTTTATTTGCATATATTAACTCTTAATTATATATCATTTGATCATGGTTTAGTTTCAATTAATAGACGGCCTGTTAATCTCAGTTTGCAACTAAGTCAAAATTTTGCTTCCTTGGTTTTAACTTCATTTTTAAACATGATCTCCTCATCAATTACATCAAGGCTTCAATTGTTTGATTTCCATACTAGGCTAAGTATAAATGATTAAATTCATTTTATTCTATGTAGTGTTTGGGTCAATAGTGTTAATTCATTTTATATCTAAAACATTAATCTTGAATATTATTCCTTCATGATTATTTGAATCTTCATTCAAATTTTACCCTGACTATAATGGCATTCATGCGAATCAAAACTACCAAGGTGACATTTGTTCTCTACCTTAGCTTGGATAAAAACACGAAATTATTTTATCATTTGATAGCTGTTGGCTAATATACTTACATGATTATCGTGCCATTTCATGATATCAGTAAGATCTCAAATATCACCTCTATTTATCACTCTTGTACGAAACCATAATCTCAATGCTTGTATCATTACATGTCTCATTTGATCAAACCCTGAGATGAATTGGGAAATGTTTTGGATGCACGAGTTACCGAATTTAGGGTTTTTACAAAGGCATGATTTTTCCTCATTTGTAGTCTCCATTAGTGATCATCCTTACCTTGATTGTCTGCTTAGTATAGACACCATGGCCCCCCTATGTAGATTTGATCCGAATGGAAGTAAGTTATTAGACATTGAACCAGAGGCTACGCAGTTAATTGATAAAATTGGATGGGGAGAATTCTTCAGAATTTTTGATGGGCATAACATGGAAGTTACTTGCCAATTTTCCTTATCCCTTAAGGATAATGTTTCCTCGATTGGAAATCTACGTTTAGCCATGTCTGAATATTTCATAGCAGAAGCTATGAAGTTGCCACAGAAGGGGGGATGATGGTTTAAGTAGAAAGATATTAATAGGGAAAAATGGAAACATTTCTTGCTTCCTTTTCCTAAGGGGTTTGATGATAAGCATGGATATCTAGTAAAGTACCTCAAAACCCAATGGAGGACGCTTATACAGATGATCATAAGATACATCACTTGCAATGGAAGGTATTCCTTTGTACATTTTTATCACCTTAGGCTTCTTATGGCCTTTAAGGGTTCGAAAATAAATTTGCCTTACTTCCTGTTTAATAGTTTGCAAAAGATGGATTTCGTGGTTCAAAATACAACAGGAGATCAGGTCCGAAGCTTATTCCACCATGGTTTATTAAAAATCATGATACAATGCCAGTTGTCTTTGATTGGTAAAAATTGGGATAAGTTTTTAATTGAAAATAATTTCGGGAAAACTCAATTTTGGCCTTCTATTATCCCTTAAACTCGACCCAAAAGAAGACAATATTTAGTAAATGAACCCTCTGCATTGAGTTCTGGTGCAAATCTTAAAGAAGTGGAGGTTAGTAATCATGTTCCAGCAAAGGATTCAGGAGATAAGTTGATAAGGGATGAGCTTATTCCTGAAATTCTTGTCATGCAGCCGGTGCAAATTCATAATCTACCTACAGAGAAACTAGATGAGTTAGCATTTGTATTATGCAATCAGAGTAAACTCGAACCAAATAAGTCGAATTCTCTAAGAACATGACAATTTACCCATAGTATGGCCACGGTTTCAATTCCGGTTATGATACAACGGCAAAAGGAATCGCTTTTGATATAAATAGAGAGTGACAATGATGTTTTCTCCCCAATTTGTGAAATTTTTCATGATGATGAGGAGAAAAATACGGAAATGAATAATTCTGCGTTGTCTTCTACGAACGAATTTACAAATAGATCCTCTCCTGGTAGATATAAGCAGAAACCCTCATTCGCCAGTGACGCCTCGCCTGTTAGAAGCAAGGAACAACTTCAACAAACCCTTAAACAGATACTTGGAGATAAAATCTCTCATTTAAGAACATAGTTGGAGTCTCAGTCTAATACTCTCATTAAGGACGAAGAGATTACGTCTCTTAAAGAAGAACTATTGCAATGGGTAAATCGATGGCATGATCTGAAAATTAAAAAGGATAAGTACAAAGATATGAAGAAATCCTTGGCCTCTGGAAATGAGATATTACTTAAGCAAAGAAAACAACATAAGATTGAAATTATAAAATTACAAGCTAAGTTAGTTGCAGCTCGATGAACAACAAAGTTATAAATCACTACCTAACCTTGTTCCTCTTGTTTCGGTTTATTTTGACAGGTTGTTCACTTCACTATAGGTAAGTGACTTAGTTTGCACATCTACATAATTGAATATTCTGTAGAAGTGCATAGAATTCTTTTGTTTGTTGTTGTTTCATTGATTAAATGTGATTTTTAATGTATTGTTAATTGGTTATTGCAGGTGCCTATTTTTAGATGAGTTTTGATGTTGATGCTATTGGATGCATGCGTATATTACTACCAGGTGTTAAAACAATTATGTATTGCGATGATATGGATGCCAGGTGCCTTCTTTTGAAGGAATTTTGATCAATGAAACGATAATGAGAATCGTTTGTCTTTACTATCTAACAACTGTTAAAAAACCGAATGATCATTTTTAGGAAAGAGATGCATAGTATTAGGAGGGTAGTTAAGTAGTTTATTTATATAAGTCATGAGAATGACTTGGAAAATGGATTCGAGCATGTAGAAGAATAAACTGTGTAATTTTGGGAGTCAAGACAATCAATCGTGCCAAAAGGTCCTTATGAGATTTTCTCTCTGTAGTTCCATTAAGCACTCTTCATAAAATTGGTATCTCTTTGGAACCTGCATTTTTTGATATCTATATATATACTCCTCATATTTTTTCGGTTATTACTATCACTTGAATTTGTATTGTGTTATAATTATGTGTATGTTTATTGTATTGCTCAGAACACAAAGATAGTCTAATATTTGATTTTGATATTGTGTATGTCAGTTTTATTTTATTTTTATTAATTAAATCTAATTACAGAGTATCCTATTAAATTACTTATTGATGCATCTGTGTTACTATCAGGTACTCAATTAAGTGATTTACAAATTTAAATTTCAAATGTTAAAATATTAACCTGTTAATGGTTCTATGATATTTTCCATTCTAGAATGATGCATGATTTTCTGTTTATTATTCTTAGATGTGAATGTTATGTCTGAAACAAAGTTATTTATGATATTGACTTAGTGGATTGTTCTCATGGTCATGCCATTTATCTTATGTTATTTACATTCTCATAGAACATTAGCATAATGATCAATTTGCTCTTGGCCAAGATAGGATTCATTAGATTAGAATTAATTTTCAGATCATAGTTTAGTCTTTCTGTTATTTTGACAATTGTTAATTAAGTTAGTTTATTTTTCAATCTTTGATAAAAAAATTTGAAAACCTAAATCGAGACTCTCCTTAAGAGAGCAAAACATAGATTAGTATAATTGGTATATTAATAGTTAATTTTAACTTAGTAATTTTAATTAGGATTTAGTTTAGCTTTTGAATTTGTTAATTAGTTTAGGACATACTTTATCTAAGTTTAAGTAGCAAGACTCTCCTTAAGAGTGTGAAACTTAGATGGTAGTAGGACCATAACTTGCGAGAATTAGCTACACCAAACACACTGGGGGCTGCATTAAGAGCCTTATGTGGGTTAGTTCTCCTTAATTGGCCATAGACAAAAAATCCAGTTAACAGATTGTTATTTACTTTTTCTTTTAGATCTTTATTCGTGTCCTTCATCTTAATATTTTCTAAAGTATCAACATATCCTTGTTGGGTTGATTTTGCTTCTTGGCTTTGATTTTCCATTACTTGTAATCTAATTTCCATTGACTCGATCTTATTCTCCAATTTTTTATATCTTATTGTCTATTTTTTTTAATCTTGCCTTACAAGGATGATTTTTTTGTCAAGCATGGATTATAACTCTATTTGAAGTTTCGCTTCTCTTTCTTCCTTATGTTTCTCTAATGATTCTATATAATCATAAAGGATATGCAAGGTAACTCTGTTAGGTCTCCCTTTGACAATATTTGGTAACTGCAATGAATTGTTCATACTTGTGAAAAAATATATGAGCAATAAATATGGACTAGTAGAAAGAGAAAGGAACTTGTGCACCTAATTTAACTTTGTCTGGAGAATGATTAGAACTTCTTTATGACAACATAGATTTAATATACTTGCAGATCTTAGAAATATATTGCGAGCTTCAATATACCTTTAGAGCTTATAAATATACCATGAGCTTCAATATACCTGTGGAAACCCTTCAAGATTAGTAGGCATGGAGTTCCCTATTGTTCTGCCTCTGCAGTTTTCAGTGTTCCAGCAGATCGTTGGTCATTGGGAGAGGAGGGTGAAAAGGCTAAGTGTGGGGCTCTATGATTATGGTTGGCCATGACCAGGCCCCTTGTTATTACTATTGGACTTGTACTATGGCTTAGTGGCATTGTTGATTTCCCTTTATGGGGATTTTTAGCCCTGGGGTTGGTGTACGGGGATTCCAGGGGTACTCCATTAGGTCACATGACCACCATTCTTATATATCTTGAGGGGGACTATGCTTCATCTAGGGAGGTCATCCTTAAGTCCACCAACCCTCTCATGCCCCACTTGGACATTCTTTGCAACTGATTTTTTCCCCTCTGGCCAAATCGACCCCTTGATGTCTTCACAATTCATTAAGTCTCAAACTAAGGCAGGGGGGATGTTGAGGGACTTTATTCATCATTTTAGGATTAGTAGGGGCATAATGTCCTCCTTAGGCTCACTGCTACAGTCACATAGACGCCTTAACTTGCTTATTTTAGTATTTTTTATTATTTTATGATGGTTTTAGGGCTTAGTCCCCAACATGTGGGTGACATACCCTACTTTTCTCTTATTTTGGAATATTTAATATTATATTCTTTTAATTTTAAATTGACATGTAGGCTTGATAAAAAAATTAAAATCTTGTGCTAAAATTGATATAAATATCCACTCATTTGTCATGTGTAAAGCACAAGACTTGGGATCAAATGATTATTCTTATTTTTCTCTTACTTTATGAGCTCTCTTGGTGATGTGTACTTCTCTTGGATGTCTTCTCTTGCTTGGAAAGGTGATTGATGATATACATGATTAGCTATTGAACTAAATCCTTAATTCGGTCAAGTTGTCTTCTTTATATATTGTTTGACTCCATACAAGGCTATTAGGAACCCATGTCAACCCTTCTATTTACTTTGCTAGTATATTGTTGTTGGACGCATATGCTTTGTAAGTCATCCCGTAGTATTTGTTGATCCATAGTTTGTCTTATTGTTGTTGGACGCATATGCTTTGTAAGTCATCCCGTAGTAATTGTTGATCCATAGTTTTTATTGACCCATGGTTTGTATTGACACATGGTATTGACCCATGGTATTGGCGCCTAGACTTAGTATATAAGTTTGTGTTGAGACCAATGATGGTACTGTGAAGTTATTTGTATTGAGCTTGCTCAAAGGAGGTTTCCCCCTCGAAGTGGCCTACGATCAATAAAAGCGATTATGAGTTCTATTATTTTTGCTATCTCGCATATTCTCATTAATTAATTATTGCAGGTTCTTCACATTTGGTATCAGAGCACTTTCTTGGGCTCGTTGGGTGGAATTTCTGCCAAGATTTTTTTTCCCATCTGTTGCAAGTTCAGATCTAAGAATAATCCCTATCCGCTTAACTGTGGGAAGTACTTGGGCATAAGCCCTAAAAATCATTGTGAGGAGTACCACATGAACCCTGAAGTAGCTGGCCCATTGAGAGGACCTGCCAACAAAAAGGGCAACGACCCCTACCTGATTGACTAGTTCCCACCCGTGAGGTAAACTAAGAGCTATCATTTGTGGAAAAGCAGTTATCAGTTTTACCTGAGCCGTGGAGTGAGGGGTACTGCCCCAATATGCAAGCCGTCAGACAACATTGGTAGCCGACTAAAACCTCTGAACTGTTAGGAAGTCGAACATACCTGGGGTCCATATCTATTTTCAGCTGAATTGTTGCTAGTCACTTCCGTGCCATTTCAGATCCATTCCAAGCCGTTCTAGATCCAGCCGTTTTCGATCCATTCAACACCATTTCAGATCCAGTTGTTGCTAATCCCTTCCGTGCCTTTTCTGATCCAATTGTTATGATCCCTTCTGCACCATTGCAGATCCATTTTTGAAAAAAATTTATAAAATTCTATTTTTTCACCATATCTCCCTTGTTTCAATTCCGTTTCCCTTGAAACTTCCCGGACACCCCTGCAATCCCATTCTGCATATTTCATTCATGAGGACCCTATCCCAAATTCTACTTCCCAAAGCTAGAAATCTCACATTTGTCTATCTTTAGGGTTTGCCATAACTTCTTCAATTTTCCCGTACTTGCCTCCAAATTTTGCCACCGTGTTCATTCCCTATTTCTGCTTCTTTGTCCCTCTTTGAAAATTTTTCTCATTCTTTCACCTTGCTTCTGAAATCCCCATTTTTTGCTTCCCTGTCCATCAGAAAGTGTCCAAAACCTGGTCAAACCCCAATTACCCATCTGAGTTTTTCCCAAATCCAAATTTCCCTTTACTAAATAAGCTTTTGTTTGTGTCACGTACCCACACATCTAACCAAGGCAAGGAAGGGAACATGATGCCAATCTTTGGGGCTTTTACATAAAAGTCAGCCCATTCGTTAGATTCATACAATTAAAAAACCAATGGGTGCAAATGTAAATTCAACAAACATTCACAACGGAAATAAAGAAATCATCCACACACATAACATATGCATTCAGTATATAAAACAGTCATCAATTTAAAACATTGCAGAAGTAATGCATGGATAGAAAAACACTTATCTTTATTGTGCAATTGTCCCAAACAACTAACTATGTCATTGCAATGTTCCACCCAACTGTAGGCTCTTCGATGGCATATAATCAGTTCGTCCGAAGGCCACCCCCGAGCTGGGCATGATTCTTACAAGGAAAAGGGGACATCCTTACTCATACACAGCCAAATAATCATTCCTCCAAGCCAAGCCAGCCCACAGCTGGGTTTATCAGGCTAAGTCTGAACCTTGGATGCTTGCACTCAAGCTCAAGCCAAAACAATGGGTTGGGAGAGGAAAATTCGACCACAAGGAGGAAAATTATTTCTTCTGCAGATTCATAAACATTCAGCAGCCAAAATGGTCTCAATGGAACCCCCAATTCCATTCCCTTTCTTCCCCACTGGTATACAATACAAAAACTCCCTTCTCCCAGCTGAGAATGAAAGAAAGCACAGATAAACATGGCTGAAAAACGCCCAGGTAGCTCCAAACTTGCGAGGGAAGAAGACTAGTTGATGGATATTGGCTTGGGGAGCAATTCATGGCTCTTTTCTTGCCCAAGAAGCAAAAAAAGATTCTCCATGTAGGGTGTCTTGCCCATACCCGAATTTGGACAGCCATACCTCCCATTCCCCAAGGCATTAACTACCTCAACCAACTCTTGGGAGAAATGAATGATTGGGTACAAAAGTCAACATGGGTAGTTGAGGGTTTGATGGGTTCTCTCATTGACACTTGGCTTGACTTGATTGGCTCCAAGGGTTTGAATGTTTTCCCTCCCAATTCCTTGTAAAATCATGCCCCCGTCTCTTTGTTGCATTGCATAGCTAGTTGTGAGTATTTTATTAAAATACCTATTTACATGATATTCACAATTCCATCGTGCCTGGCTAGCATGCGAACCATATGCATCAATAAATCGATGGCGGGGCCTTGGCCTTGAGCTCCTCACCATGATTTTATAACAATATTACATTATTTACATTTTAATGCGATAGGGTCAAGGTGGGGATGTGACAGTTTGTGTTTTTCTATCCATTCCCCCCCCCCGAAAAAAAAACAAAAAAAAAATCCTGGTTATGGTTGTCACCCACGCAGGAGAAAAAACCATGGAGGAAGCACTTGCAACCATCCAAACCAAACTCCAAGATTTGGATGAAAAAATTCTCAGTCTCCATCTTCAGCATTCAGCCATGAACAATAACCTATAGCAAGAATCATAATCTATAGCCAATGGGTTCTCTTCTTCGAACAATTTTCGTGGTCCGAAGCTTGAATTTACTTGCTTCAATGGTACTAATTTGACTGGATGGATCTATTGTGCAGAACAGTATTTCAGTCTGCATAATACTTTTGATGTCCAAAAAGTTCCACTTGCATCCTTCCATTTGGAACATGAAGCCCTTCAATGGTACCATTGGTACATCAAGGCTGATGACGAGCCAAAATGGATAGATTTTTCCCAACTCCTTTTGCAATGATTTGGTCCTAGTGCTTTTGATGACTTCACTGGAGCAATCACTAAACTTCCTCAAATTGGCACCGTGAGAGAGTATCAGACAGAAGTTGAGAAACTAGCCAATCACACAGAAGGATTGTCTGATGAATTCTACAGGAGTTGTTTTACCAGTGGTCTTAAGGATGAAATCTGTTTAGAGGTTAAAATGTTCTATCCAAACACAATGATGGAAGTCCTAGGGTTGGCTAAGTTGGTAGAAGACGAGATGGCAGCCCAACAACGCTCCAAACCCACTTTTGTTCCCTTCTGAAATATGGGTTTTCAATGACCTCCCATCCCGCGAGCTCCTCGACCAACTCCTATCAAGCATTTGTCTGAAACAGAGATGCAGACATGCAGAGAAAAAGGGCTTTGTTATAATTGTGATGAGAAATTCACTCGGGGACATAGATGTGTTCAACAACAACTCTATCTCTTGGATATGGATTCTCTGCCTGCCTCTAAAATTGGTGAAGAAGCTCCAGATACAATTGATGATCAGGTCGACATTCAGGAGTCGACTATTGACCGTCCATCTTAGGATGAACAACCATAGATATCTCTTCATGTTTTATCCAGCGTCACCACCCCCCAAACAATGCGGGTCAGGGGTTACTTCAAGAAGCTTCCTCTTACAATATTCATTGATTCTGGTAGCACTCATAACTTCATTGACCCTCAGATCGCCAAATAGTATGATTGTTTTGTCCATCGTTTTTCCAACTTTGAAGTCATGGTTTCCAATGGGGGCACCTTACCTTGCAAGGGGAAGTGTCACAATGTGTGTATCTCTCTGGAATATTATAGCCTGCGCTCTGACATAATTGCCTTGTGCCTAGGAGGATGTGATGTGGTTTTGGGCGTTCAATGGTTATGCACACTTGTCCCCATCTTATGGGATTTTGCTGAACTTTGGATGTAGTTTTCAGTCAATGGGAAAAAACACAAATTTACGGGCTTACAACAAGGGTCTCTCCTCATCATCAGTTCACATCACCTGGAAAAGATCCTTAAGAAGAATTCACATGGTGTCATCGCTCAACTTCATTCCATTCAGATGCACCCATCAACGGTCTCCCATACTTCCTTGGATAGATATGCAGGTGTCTTTGCTGAACCAGTGGGATTTTCGCCTTCAAGAGACCTTTCCGGTAACAATTTAGCCCCATCTACATCTCAGCAGGAAATGATGGATATTTTTCATGCAGTACATAAGTGGCAGCCATACCTATTAGAAAATTATTTCTGCATCACAATTGATCTCTAGAGTCTGGAAAATTTCCTGGCACAATGGGTCTCCTCCCCAGCACACCTGAAATGGGTTATACAACTAATGGGTTATGCCTATGCAATCACTTATAAGAAGGGTAAGGACAATATGGTGGTAGATGCTCCACACATTTGATGACCCAGTTTCTCTTATAGCTATTTCTCTGCTTATTCCAAATTGGTTGCAAGATGTTCAACAGGGCTATCTCTTCTATGAACTCCATGCTTCTTCATCAGCAGGGCACTCTGGGTTCCTCAAAATGTATGACCGGGAACAATGTAACTTCTTTTGGCAGGGACTGAAAATGAAAATTCAACAAATGTTGGCTAACTGTGATACTTTCCAGGTCAACAAGGGTGAAATGACACTCCTTTCAGGACTGCTCGAACCCTTGCCCATCCCTACACAGATTTGGATAACTGTTTCTATGGATTTCCTAGAAGCGCTCCAGTGGTACAATACCACATCTAAAAGGACACATATGAAGTAGTCTATGGACATGCACCGCTAGTTCTTCTTCCATACACCCTCAGCAGCTCCCCAGTTCAGGAACTTGACTCGGTTCTTCGAAACCACGATCAGATTCTTCTCATTTTGCAAGACAATCTTCACATGGAAATAATTCGACTGAAACAACAAGCTGATTAGCACCATTCCGAGCACATTTTTCACGTAGATGATATGGTTCTTCTTCGTCTACAACCTTCCAAGCAACCCTCCCTGAAACTCAAAAGGCGTCAGTGGCCCAGAATGCAACCCGAGGATGCTACATGGGAACCACTCCTTCAGATTCTGCATCAATTTCCACATCTAAAGCTTTGAGGACAAAGCTTTTTATGAGGGAGAGGGGATGCTAGGAACCCATGTCAATCCTTCTATTTACTTTGTTAGTGTATTGTTGTTGGACGCATATGCTTTGTAAGTCGTCCTGTAGTATTTTTTGATCCATAGTTTGTCTTATTGTTCTTGGATGCATATGCTTTGTAAGTCGTCCCGTAGTAATTGTTGATCCATAGTTTGTATTGGCCTATGGTTTGTATTGACACATGGTATTGGCGCCTAGACTTAGTATATAAGTTTGTGTTGAGACCGATGAAGGTACCATGAAGTTATTTGTATTGAGCTTGCTCAAAGGAGGTTTCCCCCTTGAAGTGGCCTGCTATCAATAAAAGTGATTCTGAGTTCTGTTATTTATGCTATCTCGCATATTCTCAGTAATTAATTGTTGCAAGTTCTTCGCAAAGGCACTGATCTAGTTACAAGGTCGTGGAAAGGTATTTGCATGTGTGATGTTTGTAGGTATAATTAAGGGCTCTCCCTCGGGTTTAGGAGTTACCTGAATAAGTTAAGAGGATGGGCTATGGTGACATTTGGACCTAGACCTCTTCCACATGCTTACCAATCACTAACATTTAGACTATATCGTGTTGCTTATGTATGATAGCTAGTTTGAGTGGTAACATTTTTGGCGCCATTGCCAGGGATGATGATCAGGGGCCACTATCACGGATACAATGGAAGCACTAGCATATTCAGGTGCATATTGAATTTCCCAAGCGACCAATCTTGAACTAGGAGAGAGAGTTGACCGAGTATTGTAGCAATTTGGGAGCTCAAAACTCGTAGATGTTTGAATAAGATTTGTGGACTCATTTAAACCTCAGATACTACAAAACCCCTTCTCATACAAATCTCAGATCTGTGGACTCGCTCAAATCTTAGAAACTGCAAAACCCTTCTCATAAAAACCGTGGAAACAGTTTCTCCGCATATATTATCACAAAATTCACTAACAAACTAGTTTACATCATTACTAATATTCTACTATTTATTAACGTTGTAAAATACATATTAATATAAAAACAAAAATGCTAATTTATCATTAAAACATTTTAATTATTTATAAACATGGATAAATTTATATATATTATTAAAATTATTTACACACACACATATCCATTATTTATACAATAACTATCATTTTAAGACAATATAAAAACTAACCTACTAACTTTCCTTAAATATAACAACGTGCATATCCCTTAATTTCCTTATAATATATCTATTATAAAAACTAATATACTAAATTTCCTTATTATTATTTATAAATATGAATTAATTTATATATATTATTAAAATCATCTAACAAAAAATATATATTTCCATTAATTATACAATAATTATCCTTCTAAGAAATTAAAAAACTAACATACTAATATTCTTCAAATATAACAAAGTGCACATCCCTTAATTTCCTTATATCTATTCTAAAAACTAATACACTAAGTTTCCCTAAATATATCAAACAACATATTCCTTAATTATAAGATAACTAACCTTTTAAGACAATGTAGAAACTAACATACTAACTTTTATTAAATATAGTAAAGTACACATCTATAATAAACTAATACACTAAGTTTCCCTAAATATATTAAACAACATATTCCTTAATTATAGAATAACTAACCTTTTAAGACAATGTAGAAACTAACATACTAACTTTTATTAAATATAGTAAAGTACACATCTATAATAAACCAATACACTAAGTTTCCCTAAATATATTAAACAACATATTCCTTAATTATAGAATAACTAAGCTTTTAAGACAATGTAGAAACTAACATACTAACTTTTATTAAATATAGTAAAGTACACATCCCTTAATTTCCTTAAATATAGAGAACAACATATCCGTTACTATATTTTTTTAAATAAATCCAATGTACTTTTTGTTATTATTATTTAAGTATTTAAGAAAAACACTTTATACATCAAATATTTATTGTTTTAAAAAATTATTATTTAAAAATAACACGTTCCATTAATAAATACATTTTCAATGATCATACTTCTATCATTATAACTGTTATTATTATTAACTTGATATTAAAACTAAAATCTTTTATTTATTAAAATATTGTTGTCTTCCTTCTTCAAACCATTGAACATTTTCTTTCAACGATTCAATGGAAGTATCTTTACACAGCTTTTGCTCAACCCACGGTCCCACACGACATATTGAGTGTCGTATACAATATTTTATTATTTGTGCTTTTATTATCCACGAATTTTAAAAAATAGCTTGACTGCATTGTAAAAATCGAAGAGAGCCGTAAATTTAAGTCGCCGACATAAAATTACTTTAGAGTGTCTCTTATTATAAAAATATTTTGTTCAATTGAAACTATCAATCTTTATTTTTGCTCGTGATATAAAATTACTTTTTTGCTCGTGATATATTTACTAATTACTTCCTTATTCTACAATTCTGATGGTGTGATTAGGAAAAGACCCTTGACCAACATGATCACTTAGGTAGTAGGTTTGTAAGATATTGTTTATCCAAATATATTATTAACCTATATGTAAATTACACACCTTTTTTAAGATATTAATATAATAACTGTTTTCCAAAACAATAATATATATATATATTTTTTGGAAAATTATCTTCTTCATAAATTATTTAAATTAATTGGAGGGTTTTTGCTTGATCGATTCTGATGGAATGGAGACTGTTTACTGCATGAAGGGCTGGTAGGGTGAGATAGTGACTAGCTATATTTGGCAGCAAGCTCTTGGAGTCCAGTTGGCCCCGATGGAGCCAACTTAGTACCAACCAAGTCAAAAAAGTGGGAAGTAAATCTTGCTTGTTGTCAATTTGGTTTGTTGCTACGCTCACTCTCTGCTATTTTGGGGGGGTGGTTTTAGTCTCCTGCTCGCGGCTTGTGGCAGACACCCAACTATTTTCTCTAAGCAGGCGATTTGAGGGGTTTTGCAGTTGGTTTCTATTATTATCCATAACTACCCTTCCATTGTTGGTGGTGCTTGGACTTGGTTAACGGTTTTTCTGGCTGCTGTGGTGCCTACACTTCTAGTAGGCTTCGGTGGTACGGGCAGGTTAAGTGACTGACATTTGCCGGTTTTCAGGTGATTTGATATGACGGGCGTTTCCGGGAGTATTGATGGTCTACCCATTAGTGCTGTAGAGGGTTCTGGAAAAGCGGAAGGGTTTTTGCCACACAAGGGTGTGGGCAGTCTGGAGAAAGGATAATGAGTACTGTTCACAGCTGTGGTCGAGCAGGTTTCGGGGTTTGAAGGCTCGCAAACGTAGGCAGGGTAAGCCATTAAAGGTTAGGGAGGGTTTAGATCATTTCTCCATACCCGTGGAAACAAATCTGGACCATATTAAGATGCTTAATTCCCGGGCCATTGTCAGGCGTTTGGAGTTCACAAGTGGTGACCAGCTGGAAATGCTGGACTGGGTTCGAAAAAACTGGGTTCCGCTCTGTGGTGACATGCCACGGGTTATGATGCTGTTGAATAGGTGGGTTCTGATCATCTTCACTAAACCTGAGCATGTTGGCCTGGTACTTAGACGTTTCTGGTGCTTCAAAGAGGGGTCTTTTTGCCTCAAAAAGTGGCAACTTTCTTTTGATCCCTTGCGGGAGAAACAACAATTTCGCCATCTTTGGCTTTTGATCCCGGGCTTACCGATAGAGCTATGGACGGAAAATATCCTTATTGGGTTAGCCAATACTGTGGGGAGGTTTGTTCGCCTGGATAATAGCTCTCTATTTGGGTTTGATAGGCGGGCGGCGAAAGTGATGGTTGAGTTCAACATGGCTTTAGGGCTACCAGCGGAAGTGGAACTTCATTGGGGAGAGCGGGTATGGCGGCAGCGGCTCGACTATTTTCGGATGCCCTTTCGGTGTCATTTGTGTTCGTAGACGGGGCACATTCGTATTCATTGTCCGGTGAATAGATCTCCCATTCCTGCAAAGCGGTCGCCGACACATCCTGGGGCTACTGATCATCAACTAGCTTGTCCGAATTCCAGTGTGCCAGAAGTGCCGGTATCTCCGGGTAAGTTTATCCCTGCGCTTGGTTCCCCTATCCCTTATATATCGGAAGATGAGCTTGATTGTATTGAGGCTACTGAACTTTTGGTGTCTGCGCGGAAATCGGTGGGGGATTCCAAACTACCTCCTAGTAAGGGTGGGGTTACGGGAGTTTCTAGGGTTGACGGTGGTCATTTGGGGGAGAACCCGGGGGATTTAAGGGACACCAGCGCCTCTCACCCTGATATTGATTCAAACCTACCGTCCTATGATTCTGTTTGTGATCTGTTTCCTGCCTCTGCTGAGTCGTCGGGTTTGAAGGAAGGGTTATGTGAGCCGTCTGGTCTGGTTGGTGGGGCATTGGGGAGGGTAGGGTCACATGAAGGGGCGGCTACTATTGTTGCTGTGGACTCTGGATATTGTCATTCAGATGCTTGTGACATGCTTACTCCTTTGCCTATTTATTCTAAGAACCCCTCTGCAAACCCTATGGTGCAATCATGTCTTTCGTCCCGGTTTCAAAATGTTACGCTCATAAAACCTCGGAGAGGTGGTAGGAAGGGTTTGGGGGAGGTAGACTCCTCTTCTAAGATGGATGTATCTGTCACAGATCGTATCCTCTCTGATCTGGACACTGAAGTGGTCATTCCTGAGCCCGGGGACATTAAAGGGGTATCTGGATTTGTTCCTTTGGAGGATTCTAATGTGGATACTGACACTGGGGACCTTAGAGTTAATCCCTGTTCTTTGGGTGGGTCTTAATGTCAATCTGCTCACTTAATATTCGAGGATTGGGAGCAACTGTGCGAGCCAGGGTCCTCTCTAATCTCATCACTACTGCTCCTCCTACTATTGTTCTATTGCAGGAAACGATGTGCACTGATCATGTGGCGATTTCTAGGGTCGCTAGTATCGTACCTAGCTGGGAAATCGCGGCCATGAGCTCGGAAGGAATGTCGGGGGGTTTATTAGCTACTTGGGATCCTCGGTTCTTCTCCTTTGTTGTGTTCAAGACTCGGTGGGGTCTGTTACTGAAAGGGACTTGTAAAATGATTGATTTGCAGATTAACATACTCAATTGCTATGCTCCTTACAAGGATAGAGAGGGTTTTTGGCTGGGTTTACAGACCTCTGGGTTACTGTTGATGGAGAATATTATGGTGGTGGGGGATTTAAATTTTACCAGATTTGCTAATGAAATTTGGGGGGTTAAGGCGAAATTGGATCCACTTTCTAATTTCTTCAATGAGTTTCTTGTTAATAACAAGTTAATTGATGTTGTCACAGGTGCCTATACCCCCACCTGGACTAATGGAAGATGCGGTTCGGATGGGATTCATAAACGGTTAGATAAGTTCTTGGTACATGAATCATTATTGGAAACTGTTGGTAGATATAGAAGCTGGGTTGGGAGGAATAAAATTTCGGACCATTGGCCTGTATTCCTTCAATTTGAGGATTGTGCTCATTTACAGAATTTTCCATATAAGTTTGATTGTTCTTGGCTTAAATTGGACGATTTTGTTCAATTTGCAATGGAGGAATGGCGGAATATTGAGGATGATTATGAACTTAACCCAGTGGATAATTTCTGCAGGAAATTGCAACATTTTAAGCAGGCTGTCTCTTGCTGGATCCATTCTAAAAAACAGAAGGACAGGCAGAAACTATTGTGGGTTGAAGGCCAGCTACAGGAACTTTATAGTAGAAGTTGCTGTGGGTCTTTGGAAGATGGGAGCTACAACATTATTAAGGAACTTGAAAAGGAAAAGACCGAGATTTTTCTTAGAGAAGAGATGGAGTGGCGAATGAAGAGCAGAGCTCTTTGGGTTCAGTTTGGGGACAGTAATACTCAGTTCTTCCATTCTTTTGCAGCGGCCCGTAGAAATAGTAATACTATCTGGCAGATTACTAATGGATCGGGGGCTATTATCTCCGGTCAACATGAGATCCAGAAACTTGCCCTGGAGCATTTTCGCAATATTTATTCTGTTGATCCTTCATGTGATCTGGAGTCCTAGCTACAGGTGATTCAGTACTTTCCTAGGTTCTTTGATGATACTTCGGCTGTGGAGTTATGTCGAGAAGTGACATTGGATGAGGTGGAAAGTACACTGAAACTCTTCGCTAAGGAGAAGAGTCCAGGCCCGGATGGCTGGACGGTGGAATTGTTTTTACAGTTTTTTGATTTAATGGGGGATGAACTTGTCAGATTGGTGGAGTACACAAGGCTGGAGGGCTATATGTCTGGTGCATTAAATTCTACTTTCTTAACTTTAATCCCCAAGGTGAATGATCCGAAGCAATTTGGTGACTTCAGACCAATTGCGCTTTGTAACCTGGTTTACAAGATTGTCTCAAAGATCATCGCAGGAAGGTTAAAGCCGGTGCTCTCAAGACATATCTCTAAGGAGCAATTTGGCTTCTTACAGGACAGACAAATACACGATGCTGTGGGGATTACGCAGGAGATTCTTCATTCTGCTAAATATAAGAAGAAAAAAGCTATCTTTCTCATAATTGATTTAGAAAAAGCTTATGATAGAGTTAACTGGGATTTTCTTAGATTAATTCTGATACAAATTGGTGTCCCGTCATTGGCAATTAAATGGATTATGGAGTGTGTGGACACTGCTAATATAGCAGTTCTGGTGAATGGGGCTCCTACCTCTTTTTTCAGCTGTTCTAGGGGCATTCGTCAGGGTTGCTCACTTTCTCCTCTACTTTTCCTGTTGGTTATTGAAGGCCTTAGTAGAATGATCTCACAAGCTAAACAGGAGGGAAAAATTATTGGTATCAAAATTGCTAAAGATTTCTATATTACACATGTATTGTTCGTTGATGATGTTCTACTTGCTGGTTTGGATACTGTTTCGGAATGGAGACATTTCCAGAAGATTATTTCTTTGTTTTGTAAGGCTTCTGGGATGGCTGTTAGTATTAGAAAATCTTGCTTTTATGGGAACCTGATTTCGGAGGACAGAATGCTGGAGATTCATAATCTAATGCCCTATAATTTCTGTTGTATCAATGATGGTTTTAGGTATCTGGGGTTTACCCTTAAGCCTAATGGATATTTAATCAAGGATTGGGATTGGCTCATCAAGAAATTTGAGAATCGTATTTCCAATTAGACATATCGACTGTTGTCGATTGGGGGGAAGTTAACATTGGTGAAATCTGTCCTGATGGGAACTCCGGTGTACTGGCTCTCTCTTTTGCCCATTCCATGCTCTGTTATTAACTCACTGCGCAGATTGATGTTCAACTTTTTATGGTCCGGAGGCTTATATAAGCATAGTCTGGTGATGGTGGGGTGGGAGAGGATTTCTCTGCCATTGGATGCTGGTGGTTGGGGCATCCGGGACCTGTCGGTTTTTAGTGCAGCCTTGAGATTAAAAAGCCTGTGGCGTGCTATTTTTGGCAGCACATTATGGTCGAGACTGATACATCAAAAATATATAAAATTAGAGGTCTCACATTGGCTTAGAACTCCTGCAAAGAAGGTTAGAGGCGTGTCCCCCATGTGGAACGGATTCTTGAAGGTCTATAAATGGCTCGCATTGGAACTTTGTTGGAGAGTCGGTTGTGGGCAAGAGATTGCAATTGGAGTGGATCCAATTGTGGGGATGAAAGATTCTTACTGTTTATCTCCAAATCTGGTACAGCAACTGCGCGCTGGTGGTTATGTTACGTTGAATTCCAATGGAAATACTTTTCCAGGTCACTGGCTGTCTGAAGTCAACCTTCAGTTAAGTCCTGACTATACTGATGAATGGAGGGATTACATTCACAATCTGAATATTAATGGTATTCGGCTCAACGAAGGTGCTGACACTGTTGTATGGTGTGGGAATGAATCTACTGGGTCCGTTACTGTGAGCTCAGCATACAACTATCTGATTAAAGGAAGGTGCATATACCCGAAGCAGTGGTGGTGCGTTAAACTTTGGCAGTGGCATTTACCACTCAAAATGAAATGCTTCTTTTGGCTGGCACTACAGGATAGACTGAAGTCCTGGGAGAATCTTCAATCTATGGGATGGGTTGGTCCCAGTATGTGTTTCCTTTGTCATTGTAATATGGAATCTACTAAGCATCTTTTTCTGGAGTGCCCCTTTACCTTGGCTCTTTGGGAACATTTATATCATTATTTTGACATAAAAGTTAGATGGGCTGGAGAATATATTGCTAATTCTCTGAATCATTGGCGATCAGACTGTAAGGAACACCAGACTTTGCCTATCTATATCTGCTGGGTGATATGGAGGACCAGAAATAAGGCTATTTTTGAAGATATTCAACCTCGGTTGCAGCAGGTGTTTGAGACTGTTATCAGCTACTATTCGAATTTACAGGCGGTGGGAAAGACTCGGGGTCTTAGAAACATTGGACAGTTGAACTTCACATTCACGCGTCCCATATTGTTCTTTGATGGTGCATCTGATTCAGGTGAATGTGGGGCTGGGGGTATCATTTATCTTAATAGTGATCACTATTTTGCCTTGCAGATGAAATGTGGTAAAGGCTCCAATACGAAGGCTGAGATTCTGGCATTATGGTGTGTGGCTAAGGTGGCAAATTGTTTTGGGTTAGTGAATGTACTTATATTTGGTGATTCTCGGGTCACTATTAAGTGGGCTTTGGGGGAATATCAACTGAATGTTTTACAATTGACTTATTGGTGTGACCGTGTTAAGAAGGAACTTTTGAAGCTGGGACAGTTTACTTTGGAGCATATTTATCGGGAACATAATGTTCATGCGGACCTACTCTCCAAATCGGCATTGGATGCTGCTGAGGACTACATTGTGTGGGAGGAATACTTGGAGAACCAGTGTGTAGACTCTGGCAGCTTTTACTACTTAGATTGATCTGCTGTTTTTTGTTTATAAGTTATAGTTTTTCTATCTTTGATAAATCTGTATACAGCTATATGCTGGGCCAAGGACCTTTTGGTCTGTTTTTGGTTTTGGATGTATAAGTTATTTCCTATTACATACTCTCTTGAGGGAGGATGATCCTTTGATACTGATTTACGAATATCATGTACTATTTGATTCAAGGTTGAATATCAATAGTATGCTTTTTTCTCGGGAAAAAAAATTATTTAAATTAATTCTCATTTTAATGTATTATATTTTTATAAATCATTTAAATTAATTCTCCGTATTATATTTTTTCTATTAATGTACTAAGTATTTTTTTTAGAATTTTGTATCAACTATTATATTATAATATTTTAATTAATTTTTAATAAATATTAACCTATAAATTAATTAATTTAAATGTTTAAGAATTAATTTTTAATCGACAATTACACTAAATTGGTGTAATTTTCATTTAATATATACATATAAACTAACAATATTATTTAATATAAACATATAAACTAACAATATTATTTAATATAAACATATAAACTAACAATACTATTTAAATAAATTCCGAGTTAGCAACTTGTGCCATTCAAATAAATAAAATATTTTGAAGTACCAACTTTCGGATATTCCGAGTTAGCAACTTGTGCCATTCAAATAAATAAAATATTTTGAAGTACCAACTTTCGGATAGCGATGTAGATCATAAAGATAATTTATTGTATTGTAAGTTCAAACGGTAGAATTGACAATTTCTTTTCAAAAGGAAAAAATCATATATTGATTGTAATGAACAAAATACATACATTCCTGGTTGCAAGAATTGACAATTTGTGGCATGGTAATTATTCAGAATGAAAGTTTGTTTAATTTGATGAAAATTAGAAACTAAATACAGCCAACTTTTGGTATGGTTGCTCCGAATGAATTTCATCGAAAGGTAATTTGGTCAGGGAAGTAGTTCAAATTTGAATTTGTAAAGAGAATGTTCTATCGTCCTGAATTAGGTATAAAGAGTTTGGTCTATGTAAGAAAATATATTACAAGGGGTTGGATAAAACCACTCTGGAATGTTTGGTGGGCTGTTTACTCTTGACCTATGCCATATTCAATTACTCTGAGCGCCTTGCAGAGCTTTCATGAATAGTTCAAGGCATTGAGTAGGTGGACTGAACGTATTCAAAGGAGTTTATTGATAGCTTTTGCTTGATAGACTTGAATACTTAATTACTCCACGGAGCTTCAGTTCATGAATTAGGTCAACAGCTGCCTATATTCAATAGGGATCTACATGGCCAATGTCGATTTCTATATGTCAATTAGATCGTGGTGTCCATTCCAAACCAGTCCAAGCTATTTGTTTGATTAGTTTCATGATTAGTTGCTCGGCCGGATCACTTTTTGCGTGTTGTGCAGTGATTGAGTGTTGCAGAGCTTAAAATACAGTTTGGGCAGATGAACTGCCAGGAATCTCATATCTTAATCCATTCTAGAATAAATGATCAATAATTGGTGTGATCGTGCTTAAGGGGATTAGAATTTGATAGTTTGTAGTTTTTGCCCAGATTAGATTATAAATATGAAATGAAGGACATTGTGCGTTAATCACTTGATCTGTTTTGCCTGAAGTTTTAGGTGTGTTCAGAGGTTTGCTTTGAATATGGAAGTGCTGTATTGATTCATTATATTCATAAGATCCCATCCTTCTGTGCTACTTCAATCCAGCTTAGGCCAAGGTTTTCTTAAGTTTCATCTGCCCATTTATAGGTGCATGAAGTCTGTTTGGGTGCATGAAATTGATTTTGACATTGGGTTTTTGAATCATTTCGTTTTGAAAGTAAGTATTTTGTTTTGTTTTTGGTTATTTCGTGAATTCAAATATGGTGAAGGAAGAGACACTTCTTTCAACAGAGATAGTGGCGAGGGGAGTAGAGAGATCTGGTCCCAATGCAGGATTGCATACATTCTCTGTCAGAGTTTGTAGGAAATTGCCTGATTTCTTACATTCTGTGAATCTGAGGCATGTGAAGTTGGGATACCATTACCTGATCACCAATGCTCTCTATTTATTAGCCATCCCCGTTCTGTTGCTAATATTCAGCGTAGAAGTAAAAACCCTAAGAAAGTACGATTTATGGATAATATGGGAACAGCCCACGCTTGATTTAACTAGAATTCTATCCATATCCGGGCTGATAGGTTTCGTTCTTCTTGTTTACTTCGTTTCCAGCCTGAGGCCCATATATTTGGTAGATTTTGCATGTTATAAACCCTCTGAGGAATTTGGAGTAACCAAAGAGTATTTCATGGCACACTCTGAGAAAACAGGCCTCTTCGATGATGGGAGCTTGAGGTTTCAGAAGAAAATACTAGAGAAATCTGGTCTTGGAGATCGGACATACTTTCCAGGAGCCATTTTGGCTTTCCCGCCTCGTCTGACCATGAAAGAAGCTCGTGCAGAAGCAGAGATGGTGATGTTCGGAGCCCTGGATGAGGTCTTTGAGAAATGTAAAATCAGGCCAAAGGATATTAGTATCTTGGTAGTGAATTGCAGCTTGTTTAATCCAACTCCATCTCTTTCTGCCATGATTGTCAACCATTACAAAATGAGAGAAGACATTCTGAGCTTCAACCTCGGAGGAATGGGTTGCAGTGCAGGGATCATAGCACTGGATCTTGCCAAAGACATGCTGAAAGTCCATGGGAGTTCATATGCACTAGTTGTGAGCACTGAAAATATTACATTGAATTGGTACCATGGCAGCAACAGATCAATGCTCATACCCAATTGCTTGTTTCGCATGGGAGGTGCAGCTGTTCTTCTATCCAACAAGAGAAAAGACCGAAAAATAGCAAAATACGAGCTCTCACACATGGTTAGAACTCATAAAGGATCAGATGACAGAAGCTACAAATGCGTTTTTCAAGAGGAAGATGGTGATAAAAAGAAGGGCCTTATCCTATCCAAAGAACTCATGGAAGTTGCAGGCCATGCGCTTAAAGCAAATATAACAACTCTGGGTCCCCTTGTTCTTCCCTTATCAGAACAAATTCTTTTCCTGGCTTCAATATTTTGTCGCAAAGTTCTTAGGATGAACATGAAATCCTACATCCCTGACTTCAAATTGGCAGCTCAGCACTTCTGTATGCATGCAGGAGGGCGAGCTGTCCTAGATGCACTGCAGAAGAATTTATCTCTAAGTGAGCACAACATGGAGCCTTCTCGGATGACTCTTCACAGGTTTGGGAATACATCCAGCAGTACACTCTGGTATGAGCTTGCATACCTTGAAGCCAAGGGGAGAATCAAGAAAGGTGACATAGTTTGGCAGGTAGCATTCGGCTCCGGATTCAAGTGCAACAGCGCGATTTGGAAGGCTCTGAGGACTATTCAAAAGCCCACTAGAAATCCATGGTTGGATTGTATTGAGAGCTACCCAGTAGAAATTCCAGAGTTTGAGAAGATTGGGAATTGAAATGTAAGATAGTACAGACCATTGCGCAAACTGGTTTATGACTTAGTCCACCAGTCTTTGGTTGGTTGTGTATTTCCAGTAATAAATCTTTGCTAAAATTATGTAGTACAAATTTGAATAGCATCTCGGCCAAATGAACGGATTTGAAATATAGCTATTGCGGCCTCGTTCAATGAATAACTTTTGTGGTTTGTGGAGGACCGTAGGCAATTATGTCATATTTGTACTTTGCTTATTCATAATAAGAAGTTCAAGGTTTTTATTTTTAAATGAGTAATATTTAAATTATATGCTTGCATTGTAAATAAGTAGGTTGCACAGGTTGAGTAAATCGAGATGGTATCAAGGAAGGTTAAAAACTAAAAAATAATAATAAAAATGATAAAATAATGGGAATATATTGGTTTGATGTGCACTTCAAAAATACATGCATCATGTGAGCTCATAAAATAAAAAAATTAAAATAAATATAGATTTATTTTAAAACTGATTTATCAAGCATCAATAAGGATAAAATAATTTCTTGATGTGTAAATTTTTTTCTTAAAATATAGAGTTTAAGATAAAAAATTTACACCTCAAGATAGTAGATCCCTCTTGGTGCTTCTAAATCTAGGTTTAAGATGGGTTTATGCTAGCCTATTCACAAAACTCATTTGACTCTCGATAAATTTGTAAAACATCTATCCTTTATTTATATTAAAGAGCTAAAATTTCATTATAAAGAGAATTTTAATATTTTAATATAAAAATTGTCTTAATTTCATTTTTATCTCTGTTTAATAAATTCAAAGTTGAGATGGTATTAACTTGTTTATAACATACTTGAGATGTATCTCTTTTAATCAATAATGTCATTATCGTGAAGTTAACACTTGTAAAACGCTTATGTAGGTGTAGCCAATAAACAAGAATCAATATTCAAAGTTGAGATGGTATTAACTTGTTTGTAACACACTTGAGATGTATCTCTTTTAATCAATAATGTCATTATCGTGAAGTTAACACTTGTAAAACGCTTATATAGGTGTAGCCAATAAACAAGAATCAATAGGACGAAAGTGTCATATATGAAATGGTAAAAATGTGAAGTTCAAGAGATGCATGAAAATTTTGATAAATAGAAATACCAAGTTTTGTAGCATATTAAATTCACACTTACATATGCCTAACCACCAGTAGGTGTTTTTGTGTAATTTAAGAGTGTGTCACTGTGACATCTTTATGCATGACGTGCTCAATGATGCTAAGATACCTCTCAACTAATGCTTCTAATGTCATGGACACTTTCTTGTAGTTCCACTCATCTCATCCCAGAGGTGGGACTTCACTAGGATGTTTAACACTTAAGTGGGGTGCTTGCATACCTTCTTACCTTTTGTCTCATTTTGATCCTTAAGACACCTACCTAGTGCAATTCTTAAATTCATGGGTATGGTTGGAGCACAAACCACCAATTAGGTCCATGATTAATTAAGTTACCTTATTTTAGATCAATGCTAGCACAAATCTATTTGGACTTGCCATTTATGTGGTCAAAGGATTTTTTCACCACATTAGTTCTTCTTGATCTCTCAACAAAAAGTGTACCAAATGTTCCTTGGAGTTGCCACATTTGCAATTCATGTAGGGAATAACATAGGGTCATTTTGGGCTAAAAATATACAACAAAGTCCGATCAAACTTGTACCATGAGGTCAACAAGGGTGGTATCACTATTTGTACAACTTGGTCCCTCCAATATCTAACAGATTGTATGCCTAAGAGTGTTCCCTTGCATATTGATGCCCTTCAATTCCTTTTTGTAAGCTCTATCTCTAAAACTCTTGGATTCTTTTATCTTGGGATTAGCAATTGATTTCCTTTGTTAGGTTCCTACCCTAACTCCCTTAAATACATAGATAGTTTGCTATGTATTGAGTCCATGCTTATTAAATGAGGCCCACAAAGAAGAGATATAACATGAAAGCAATATTTGTAAGAAGACCTACTAGAAGGTTCCACCTACTAGAAAGTTCCTTCACTAATAATCTCTCTAGAAGGTTCCGCCTGCTAGCAAATTACTTTAGAAACTATATACATAGTAGAAGCAATGCGATAAGATTTTTTGTGATGTATATTGTAATTGGAGCTTTGCTCATGTGGATGTTTACCTCTCAAAGGGGCAAGTGAACATGGCTTTCATAAAAAAGGTATTTCTATTGTGGTATTTGGTTATCTACAATTTCCTAATGTTGTGGTAATTATGTCATTTCATCTAAAATCTTGCTATATTCTACTATTTTTGTTATGAATGTCCTATTTTTCTATTACGGTACAATAACATATGGTATTAGAGCAATTGCTTGAGCTGAAAATTTTAGAGTTTTTTAAAGTAGAGATGTATTTCAATTTATATAAATAACACAATGATTTGTTGTTTAGTGCGTAACTCTACGGTTGGAGAAGACTACACGTAGGAAATACAAGAGGTTTCACCTAGTTGGACACCCTTGTAGCCCTTGTTAGTACCCCTTCAAATAGTACCACATCAAACAACACTTGTTATCAAATTTCACTTCTACATACGCTCAGGTATATCGAAAGTCCCTTAAGTGACCTAAAACCATCTTTAGATAATTCTATTGAGGGTGAAAACATGAAGTTAGGAAGCAATTTTGGCTTGTTTTTGACAAACAAAACTGCAAAATTTTATGTTTTTCAACTTCGACCTCTTCAAACCCATATCTCCCTTAGGAATTGCAACTTGAAGTAAACACAAAGGTTTTACAGAATTGAATTAGCTTTCTACTCATATTTTTTTTAATTTTTTTTATGGAAATAACGTGGGACAAATGTGTTGTCAACCAATGGCATATACTTGAAAATTTTAGGTATGGATAATGAGTGACCTATGCTGACAACGGTTTTTTGATAGATGGTTATTCATTTTAGGGAAAACAATTGTAGGCTCATTATCTACACACACTACACTTGATCCTGGACTATATTTTGAGTTTTTTAAGACTTGGTAATTGTTTTTTATTATTTATCGAAACAATGTATGTTCAGAAAATGGTGCATTATCGACACATGTTTTTGTCTTCACATTTTCTTTCAAATGTGACTCTTATTGGAAAAACTAAAAGTACCCTTTTGAAGAGGACGAGCCAATTATGATCTCTATGAAATTTCAAATTTTTTGGTGTTGCCTTTGTTATGATATTGAATTTTCATTTCGGGCGATTTTCAGAGTAATAAAATTCTTAAGGGATAAGGTTTAGAAAAAATTTATTAATAAACATTAATTCAAATCGAAATGAAACAATTATTATATCATTGGAAACTAGATTCAGAGATGAATCCATTTCTACCAAGTCCGACAAATAATACTTGGTATTTGCAGGGGTTCGGGCTTGCTGAAGTTGCAGGTTCCAGAAAGATGCCTGATATTTTCGCAAGTTTTGTTGACCATAAACTCTCGGCCGAAAAATACCTTCCAAACTCTCGGCTGAGAGTTTAGTTCAAACTCTCGTCCGAGATTATTTTTGAAAATACAGCGCAGCGATTGCTTCAAACTCTCGGCCTAGAGTTTTTTTAAACTCTCTGCCTAGAGTTTGAATGTAATGTCCCTCCCATCCTACCAAGGCTATGGAGAGAACACTAACAATAATATTGGACATCTAGCCCATACTTAGTAAACAAACATTCACATAAAATTAAGATGGACATATGCAATGCATAAATATTTGAAAAAACACAACAGAATTAAATTCTATTACACATCCATCATTCATTCAAGATATTCATGTCATTCATCAATTAAAACAATACAAAATTAGCACATGAGAGTACTTATCTTAAACAAGAAGTCCTTGAGCAACCAACTATGCATATGCAACGTTCCACCCAACCAGATGCCAGTTGTGCTTATCAACCTCTTGATACAACTGCCACCCCCGAGCTGGGCATGATTTCTACAAGGAACCAGGGAACAATAGACTCACACATAGCCAAGCATACACCAAGATGAGCCAAGCCAATCTACAATTGGTTTTATCAGGCTGCTAGGAAATGGAAAGGAAGAATTGCTAAGCTAGTGAGCTCAAGCACAGAGCCAGGGATACCTCTACAAGATCTATCTAGCTTGGCACCCACAATGCCTACACATCCCACTCAAGGAAGTATTCCCTTCACCAATGCACAGTCCCTCAGGCCATACCTTCCAATCTAGAGTGTCTAAGGTGTGCATAGAAGAGTAGCCAACCCTCTTGATCTTCTTGAGAAGTTATTTTCCCCCACTAGGTTTATCAAGCCAATTCTGTCCACTACCACTCCAAATCTCTTGTTCACAGGTTCAAACCAAAACAAGGATGCACATAACAACAGAACCACAATTGCTGGGCATGATAAAAACGTTTTTACAGTGAGATGCCCAAAGCTGGGGTTTCTACCAGCCCAGAAAAACGTGGGAAGACCCAAAAACGAAATGGCAATTGGGGATTCAACCCTGGAGAGCAAAAACCGTTTTCAGAAAAACGCCCATGGGTATTTTGGGGAAAAAACGCCCCCCCTCACAGTCCCAAATCGTGGCCCTCCTCTCCTAGCTGCTGTACAATGCAAAAACGAGCTCCCAAGCATGGAAAATGTAGGGAAAATGGTGAAAAATGTGATGGGGAAAGCCCAGGTAGCTCAGACTATGTGAGAGGGCAGAGGCCAGAATGGCTTTGGGCACCATTTCGTGGGTGTTTTCTTGCCCAAGGAGACAAAATACGATTTTCCAGGTGGATGGTTTGTACATACACGAAATTGGCTACCATGCCTCTCCATTCCCAAGGCATTAACTGCCTCAACCAACTCTTGGAAGAATTTAATGATTGGGTGCATAACCCAAAATGGGTAGTTGGGATTTATGGGTTTTCTCAATGAAATGGATTAACACCATGGGCTCAAGGGTTTGAATAATTTCCCTCCCTATTCCTTGTGAAATCATGGCCCCATCTCTTTGTTGCATTGCATAGCTAGTTGTGGGTATTTCATTAAAATTCGTATTTACATGATGTATTAATTTACATTGTGCATGCTCAGCACAAGAACCATACACATTTATTTTAATTGCCGATACATAAAACGATAAATCAATGGCGGGGCCTTGGCCTTGAGCTCCTCACCATGATTAAATAACAATATTTACATCATTTACAATCTTAATGCAATAGGGTCAAGATGGGGACATTACATTGAACTCTCAAAACTCTCAACCTAGATTTTTTTACCCTTGACCACCCTACTACAATAGTGGCATCAAGAACAACACTCGAGAATATTACTCTCAAGTACCTAGGCAGTCGAGTAGTAAGACTAAGGGCATGATCAATCCTTCTTAGTTAATGCCCATAGAGATTGGGTTGAGTACTACTATTGGAATTTACAAGTATATCATATAGTTATAACACCTGGAAGTCCATTTTCCTTACAAACCTAGAATCCCTATCCTTTATGACCCACTTCATGACACTCTTCCCTTGATCATATTCAAGATACCCAAATATCTAATATCCTTCCTAGAAGGAAGGGGCTTACTTATCCAATCCCAATGGGACTCATTCCACTTTGCTCATCCATGATCCAATGAGTACTCAAATGTGGTACATAATTCATAAATTTGATCTCACCAAATTCGATGGGTCAAACCCAACACGAGGGGTCATTCAAATGGAAAAGTACTTTTCCTTGCATGGAATCATATATAATACGATGAAACTTCAAGTAGGTGTCTTATATTTGGATCTTGAGTATTAGCAATGGTGCCAACGAAATATGAAAACCTACAAGGGTTATATTGCTTGGACACAATTCATTTTAGATCTCTATGAACTCCAGAATAGACACTTACTATATGGGACCTATCTAACCAAGCTCAAACAATCTATCACAATTAAATATTTCATCTCCTCTTTTGAATAGATGACCATTGACACCAAAGGAATATCTGGTACTTTTTACAAGGAATGTTTCACAAGTGGTTTGAAAGAAGTGACACTGTCATGTTCCCATCCATCATTGCAATCATAGGAGGGGGTATTTTCAAATTTCAAGATTATAAATTTCGTCCCATGGGCCATAATACAAATTCATAAATAAGAAATGGATGAGAAAATTCATGAATGCAAAACACAATGGAATTAAAACTCTATCCACACTTACATCATGCATAAAGAATCATATTGATCATATGAAGAAAATAAAATAGTTTCACATTCATATACAAAGAGAATATTTATCAAGTAAATAAAGATGATCCAAGAAACTAGCCATGTAAGAGCAATTTTCTACCCAAGTATAGGTATTAAATATAGATACCACCCCAATCCAGGCTAAGAGGCCACCAGGGAGAAGGAAACACCTATAGGCCTCTCTCTCTCATTGCACAACCCATTTTCTCTCATTCTCAGCCAAAATTCCCACCTATGACCATTGACAGGGATCTCACTCAACCACCCCAACCATGGAAGTATTTTCTAGTGCCACACACAAAAAAATCGAGGTATTTCCCTCCACTTCTCCATAGTTCTCTTTGGAAATCCTCCCCTTACAATTCTTACCAATGTGTGTAGAAAGAGTCCAACTTATTGTATGTTGTTGGAGAACCTCCTATAACCTTAATCCATGGCTTCTCAAGCATTCAAAAGTAGAAAAACACAATGGTTAACATTGTTGGTCTCCTATTTTGGCTGCCCAATACAACATTTTCTAGCCTAAATCTTATGAAATCACATAATAGTTAGTTTTATTAATGTTGATTTGTGCATGGTCGTGCTTTTGTGGAGACCAACGTTGATAAGGTTTGGTAAGTGATTTTTAATTATTTATTTCTTACTTTACCTTGTTTTATGTATAAAATTGGGCTTTTTAATCCTCCGTTTAAATGCTTGGTCAACTAATGGTCGTTGTTTCTTTTGTGCAGTGGTCTCGGCGCTCCAGGGAAGATTTACGCTGACTGCACCTGCGATTTGGGGATTCTGTCCTGTGTTTGAGGAGCTGCTGCTTTCCTGCTTTAGTATTATGTGGATTTCAGGGGATTTGAGCTCCCATCTTTGGCTCAGATATGCCGAGATAGCTGCAGGGTTGTTAGATATATCGATCCTTGTTTCAAGGACGATTTCACTTTGTATTTTCATTATAAAATGATTCTTGAAACCCTAAGTAGGAGGATACTTAGAGAAGATTGTAATACTTTATTTCATCAATATAATCAGCGTTTATCTCCTTTAAGTTTTGACTTAAGACTGGAAGGCGTTGAGGGTAGGGCCCCCTTCAACACCAATCCTTGGTATTTTGGTATTGTGCATTTTACAGTAGTAGAGTAACGTTTTCTTCTTTTGACAGTGTTTTCTGGAATAGTAATGGTTTTGCTTATCCGTGAGTGAAAATAGAATGTATGCCTGCAGGTCATTAGTTAATTTCATTTGTATTTTGATCTAGCGCAGAGAATAGATTTTGGAGTGATTTGTATTTAAAATCTCCTTTTGTTTTTAGTGTGAGTGATTATTAATGGTTACGGCAATGATGAAATGTGTGATAATTTGGATTGGATTTATCATAGAATTGATTTAATGAGATTGAGGAATGGTGTGTATTTAAGTTCCCTTTCGATTTCCAGTGTGAATCGTGGTATTGGAAAACTGGTAATGAACTTGATTTTAGTTGCTGAAGAATCGATTTGCTGAAGAGAATAGATTGAACCCTCTATTTCCTTTTGCTATAGCGTTAGAGTAATTGGTGAATAGCGCCATTCTTCCAATTGTTGAGCTCGCAGAGCTATAGGGTATTCTTGCCTGGTAGAACGTAGATTTTTAAAAGAATTGCAGTAGCAGAAGGTTTGAATATTTCAATTCACAGGGCATCTAGGGCTTGTTAAATAGGCTTTCCAGTGAATGATTAAATAGGAGCTGAAATTGTGATGTGTGATATTGAATGAGTTTGGAAAGGAACCCTAGTTTATAATACTGCTTCCTCGAATTAACATTAGTTTCACAGTCTGCATATACAGACCAGAACCAGTGAATGTTTCTTACACAGTTCTAATATCTATTGATGAACATTATCTGAATAACTTTGGCGTTCTCTGGTGTGTATTTGTATGCACAAATCATAAACAGAGTATATGGGGTTAACAATAACCAGCCAAGCTTTCTTTTGATAGGCTGTGTATTGACAATTCAAAGTCAAGAGGTCATAGGTTTTACTTCATCTCTAGAAGTGTTTGTGTGGATTTAAGTATTAGACTTGGTAGAATTAATAACTGGAGTTTAAATATAAAACAAGGTTGACTAAGCATGTGCATTTGACAGGTAAATTCTTCCCTTAGCAGGCTGATTGTTTTGAAAGTAAACCTTAGTTACTATAGCTTAAGATTGTTGTAGAGACTGTCAATTACTTTAAGAGATTGCTGTAGTTCAAGGGTTTGTTTAATTTATCAGCAGGTTGTTCTTTTGAAGCATTGCTGTAGGTAGGATTTCTTTGAAAGATTAGGGCTGTTTCAAAGAATTACTGTAGCCTGTAGATTGCTATAGGCTATGCTGAGTTTGATAGTCAGTAAATTGATTCCCTTTTGTTTTAGAACAAATCTATGAGTCCTTAGCATAGATCATCCAGGATAGCAATAGTTTCATCCATTTCATTGCTTTGTTTGAAGTAGACTAGCATTTATGTCAGCACGAGCATTAAAACTGCCTTGCCTGCACATATAGTGTAGCAGCTCAAAGTTTACGATTCTCCGGTTGATAATTAAATTGAGGTGAATTAAGTAACATTAATTTTAACCAACAAACATTTCTTATATTTCCCAACCTCTATGTTCACCTACATCCATCTTCTTTCCTCTAATGTCTACAATTTCCCTTCATAATTCAAATTTATGGTGGTTTCACATTCTGGTATGGTAATGGCAATGTAATGAACAACAAGAGAAAGACTATATGTACTATAGCGTGTGTTTTCACACACATTCATTCCAAAAATTACTTACTAAGGGTTGTGCAAACCTTACCAGAGATTCGAAGGAAAAAACAAAAAATAGGAAAGCAAAAGTAATTAGCATACATGTAAAATTAACTACAATAACTCTAAACTAACATATTTTTGTGCATTCTTCATCAAAGAACATGCAAGCAACATCATGATATAAAGAAAAAAGAATGCCTTTTTATATTAAATGTGTATACAGGGAGTATAATCACATCGAAATAGTAGTGTAAAGGGCCCTGCAATTTACTGAGGGGGGTTCCTTTGGTCTCTTAGTAGTCCCGGAATTCTCTGGCCACATGTCACAAGAGTGATCTCTGACAAGTGAAATAGAAGCAGGATAAGGCCAACTCCAAGTTAGGAAGAATTTTGGCAAAATGATAGCTTGAGAAAATGAGTGGTGAATTGTGTATGATGGGGGGACCTTGAGGGTTCATTTATAGGAACGAGATCAAGATCGAAACAAACCACATATGAGCCACATAAGAACAACAATAGATTCTAATTTTTATATGTTTTGGGTTTTGGGGTAATGCAATCGGGCTATGGGTCTTATGTTGTATGTAATGTCGTAATGGGTCATTCTACAGATGATATGTTGAGGTTAGTCGAGTGGCTACAAAGACTTGCAGAAGCTCTCGAATATTTCAATATTCGACAGAGGAAGCTGGTTCAGTGGACTTGAAGGGACCTGATAGAGTTGAGTTGACTAGATTCACCGCTAACTACAGCTTTCAATTTCTGGGTAGAAAATACTCGCATTTGTTATATTATAGAGTTTGTAGTAGAAAACAATCAATTGGTATCCAAAGATGAAGAAGAGCTCAAAGGGGAGCAAAGGGAAGATTACTAAAATAAATTATACTATGGATTAGACCTGGATGGTTGAGTTTGGGTTTCTGCCATAGAAATAGATTAGGATGGAGGACTAAAACCCTCATGCCACGAGGGAATGGTGAAGGTGATGTTGCTATGTTGTGGAATGTAGAAACCACATGCAATGGAGTGGGGATCTAGTAATGAATCCATGTTTGAGCAAGCAACAAGAAGATCGACAATATGTGAACAGTGGTGGAAAACAAAAATGAGAAAGGAAAAGAAGAGAAGAGTGAAACTAGAAGGAGAGTTGTGGAATGGATAAAGGAATGAGGAAAGGGAAATTGAACTACACTAGATGAAGTGAAGAAAGGAATATGTTGGTTTATGGCTGAGAGGAAGAGGCGTAGAGGTACAAGATAACCGAGTAAGAGGAAGCTGGGTAGAAGGTACAAGTAAGAATAGGGACTGCGAGATTCAGTTAGCAAGTAACGAATTGTTGAATCATCACTCAAGACATCCGTGGATGAGGTTGTAGAACAATCATATCTATCAAGACCTGCAGAAGACAATAGTACCACATAAAGTGAACCCCCCATTGTCATGGAAGGGGATACTAGAAGTAAACAACAATAACACATATTCTACCAACCCCCAAGAACCCTCGCATAATTTGGTAACACAATTCCAATACCTTGGTTTATAGTTTCCCTGGAACACTCAAATGAGCAGTAGTATGAATAGTTTGCATAATAGTTCACTAGCAGGTGGAAGTACTAATAGTTCTCAGTAGGCTAACAATAACATTGTAACTCAACTGAGACCTCAAGTATTTGTGTTGGTAGGATCTGCCACTATCCCAATGGCTAGAATACAAGCAATACCTCCTATTAAATGTCCAAAATTTTGGGGGAGAGGAGGATAAGTTGATGCAGAACAACAATGGTTCCTTTGTGAAGCTATATGGATCTCCATAGGGAGTCCGACGACATCTAATCTAATTGAATTTCAAACCATGTTACACGAGAGGGATTTACAATGGTATATGAAGTTAATTGAGAAATGAGATCTAAATGTACCCACCTTGACTCTAGAAGATATAAAAAAATTGTTCTTATATTATTTTTCACAACCCAAGTCGGAGCAGCAAGGCATCACAGAACTAAGGGAAATTTGATAGGTTCAAGGGGAATCTACTTGGGATTATGCACAACAATTCAGGAATGTATTAGATAAAATCTCATTCCCTGTACATGAAACTCACCACAAGGAATGGTTTATCCAAGGGTCACTACCGCTAGCAAGAATACATGTTGGAGGAGCCTAGTCGACTGATCGACTAGGTCCTCCAACCGACCATAGTCAAGTTGGTCCATTCAATCAGTTAGTTGACTGAACTATCAGTTATAACTGAATAACTACTTGTAAATTATACATATAGGATGGTGATCCACGAATCTAAGAGAGATCGTTTTGTACAGTACTTTACCTTTGTTAATACAAAGACTTGTTATTGTTGTCCACTTACTCTATTATCTTGTATATTGTATATTGTATATTGTATGCTATGTGATATTTTATATATGTTTACTATACTATTGGAAATCCATGCGAACCCTCAAACTACACCATTGGTTCCATTTCTGATAGTACATAATAATGCTAAAATAATGGGCATGCCCAGATGATAAGTGAATGAGATATTCGAGAGTTGTGGGACAAGAAAATAATGAATTACATCTAGAATTATGCAAGGCAGAACAAGTTAACAATCGCATAGGAAAGGGAGAAGTTCTTCACTGAGTCCCATGAAATATTTATAGAGGCCATTCCCCACGAAATAAATAAATTCCTTGATGTTGTTCATGACCAAATTAGACGACCAAAATGAAAGAATTCTAATGCACATGAACTACAGCAGAGGAAGAACAAATCTATGTGAGTGGGTCGAAAAGATATGCGAATATTTATGTGAATTTCACAAGATTTAGAAAAAAGATCTTCTATTGATGAAGTCCGACGTAAATTCTACACTAACCTTCATGAAGGATTCCTCTGCTCTATACCCGACCTGCTATATAAATTTTTAATTGAAAATGGAGCTGGTCACATAGTCGAACCACGACCTCCGTTGGCGGAGCCTATGCCATAAAATTGGAATGAGAATAAAAAAGAGTGGAAGCGCTTCTATAATGAATGCCAGTGGGAATATTTATTAAAAAAATGAAGTCTATTTTTGAACCCACCTCCGTCGAACAGTAAGAGTCGGTTCGAAAATGGTGGGGGGGGTCTCCGACCATGTGTTATAAATGAAATAATAATTCTAGTCGATAAGTGAAGAAAATAATGAAGGCTTGCAAAAATTTGAGTCCGCTCTGAGGAACCAAGTGCCTAGTCTCCCATAAAAAAATGACATACATATAGAAATTAGAAAGAGAAAAGAGGTACACGCGATGAGAGAATTTGAGGGATATTGGTAGTCCATTACATGGAAACATAAGTATACATAAATCGGATGAGATGGTCGAGCAACCAAAATACCTTCCTGGGTCGAGGGAAATTCGACTAGATGAGAAAGAAGGTGAGGTTCTGATACCAGTAGAATGGTCACATGCAATGGTTCTCATGACCCCACAATCATTACACATTTCAATTCCTAACACATCGATTCCCGTCGAGTACGTACCAATGATAATGACGACTAGGCTGACCATCAAACAAATAGTCAAGAGAAACATGGGACTAAGACCAAGAGATAACAACATATGGAATCGACTAGATCAATGTGGATTAATTGCAGATAGGTTGATGATTCAGTGCCCAGAACATGGAAACTGGATTTCCGTCACACCTGAATTCAGAAGACATGAATTTAACTTATTTTAATTCATAACATATGGAGATACCCCCCCTACCAACAACATTATTGATTGAAGTTACCAAGCTGTTGGAAATACGACTTAGTGACGAAGAGTCCATAGAAGAAGTCAGCAATAAACATAATATAGTAAGTCAATAAATCAGTCAGTCTGCTTTAGTAAGTACTAAAATTCCGAAACCCATCAATATGGCTTACTATGTTCCAATAAATACTCCTATTTTTGCAAGGGATGGTGATGCCAAGAAACATTGGTTTGTATGCAAAGTCCTTTGGCAAGCTAACCTAATTGATGATGAGAACCAACATATTGCATAGTTTGCAGGAGGACTCAGGAACCGAGCACTCACATTGTACATGAACTTTCTTGAAGAGGGTCCAAAGACAAAGAAACAAATAAAATATAACTTTCTAGAATTTTTCAAAGCCGATGATACCAAGCATCCGGACGGACATAAATATAAACAAATGAAGAAAAGAATAGGATAAATTCTACAAGAATATGACAGAATATTTAAATATCTTCTCAGTCAGATACCATCTAAAATGGACCAAGCGCTAGTAATACAATTCTTAGTCGGAGGACTTCAACAAAGAATCAAGACGCCATTGCTAATGCATGAATACAAAATGTATGACGACGTCTTGAATAAATATTTAAGAGGCTATTTAAATATAGATTATTCGAATGGACCTGTTGAAAAATGACTTAAAGAAAATATTGAAACAATGGAAAAATCACAACATCACCTTACAATGAGGAATAACGATCTATGGTGTACCACATGCTCGAGGGAAGGTGTTAACACCCAAAAAGTGCTCACTACCTCATCTACCCCATTACATGACTCATTTGTCCATTTTCCTACCATATTTCCCTTGAAAACCCCGAAAATCCCACTAAAAAGCCTCCAAAAGGCCTAAAATGCCTCCAAAAGGCCACAAAACCATAAAAAAAGCCTCAAAAAGGCTAAAAAACCCCTTTTCCTCCAAAAATATCCAAAATTCCTCTAAAATAGCAAAAACCCTCTAAAGAGGGAATAAAAAAATATAAAATAATGAGGAAAAATGAGGAAAAAACCCTATACAGCTGACCTAAACCATTTGGTTCCCAAAACCATGGGCCAGCACTCCACCACCAAAAAACTATAAATAGGTGATGGAGACCCCTCATTTCATATCCACAATCAAGAATACCCTTACTCTGCCAAAATATCTCTTGAAACCCTAGCTCACCTTTGAGATACTTTCACCATTGAGAGCCCCTTTTGGCCCATTTCCACCATTGGAGAAAGAGAAGGTGCAAAGTTGGAGTTTGGAGCAACCCTCTTGGATCATTGCAAGAACTTCACCAACCTTCACATTGGAGGTAAAGCTTTAATACAAAAAACTATTTACATTATCTCTTGTCTTTTTATGTTTCATGCACTAGCTTAGTATAATTGTCATTTTAATATCTTGTCTTTTAATTACTGTTTATTGAAATGCTACTAAGGAGTCCCTTCTCCTTAGTAGGTGCTCATTTGCACAAGCTAGGGTGAAAACCCTAGCTACAGTTTTGGCGACTCCCTTAGGTTTGAATTTCTGGTTACAATTTTTCAATATTTTTTCTATTCGGCTGTCCCTTTCAGCCGCCGTAAACCACATCTTTTCCCCCTACAGTCGCGTTCCGACCGCGTCTTTCAGGCACTTACCTGCGACTCGACCGCGGCTCTCAGACTGTTTCCGGCGACTTGCCGGCCGTTTTCAGTCTGTTACCTGCGATCCGACCGCGGCTATTAGCCTGTTTGAGACGGTACGACTGTGGCTATTAACCCTTTTTCTGTGTCCCGTCTGCGGCTTTCGGCCAGTTTCCCGCAACCCGCCGGCGTCTTTCGACGTTTTTCCTGCGTCCCACCTGCGGCTTTCGGCCATTTTCCCGCGACCCGCCAGCGCCTTTCGGCGTTTTTCCTGCGTCCCGCCTAAGGCTTTCGGCCATTTTCCCGCGACCCGCCTGTGACTTTCGACGTTTTTTCCTGCGTCCCGACTGTGTTTTTCAGCCTAAAACCCGCAACCCGACTGCGACTGTTCAACTGTTTTTCGCGGTCCGACCACTCAGATTTTCCAAAAACCCGCGGTCTGTTTTCTGCATTTTTCTCTGTTTTGAACCCAGCACTTTGCTGCACTATTTTCTGCACCAGCACAGCCATCTGTCCTACCTGCAGCCACCCTTCCTTACAACCTTTTTCTACAGTTTTTATTTCTGTTTCATTTACAGAATCATTTTTACATTTTCAGCATTTTAAATTGGAAAAAGAAAATTGTGCATTTCAAAGGTTAATTTCTGTCCTATTATTGCTAGTTAGAAAGTTGCCCTCCCTAGTGGCACTTTTTACTTGGGTTCATCATCATCTCACAAGCACACATTCTGTCACCTAATTCAAGTGAGCCTTAAAAAGTACTTAACACAACCAACATTCTAACCCCACTTGGGGAACACACAAGAATTTTTGTAGTTAGGTAGGATCGGGGGGATAGGCATCCAAATAACACCCCTCGGTTACTTACACTTGAGACATAGCTGTTGTCCATTAGGGAACCAAAATCCCCTAGTATTTTTTGGCACGGTCACAACCAGTTTATCAGAGGGCCTCTCCCCTAGGAGGGTTGAAGTCGCCAGACTGGTTCCGGAGGCCTGAGTGGAATACCACACTCCATTCAGTAACCGAAGGGCTACCTTTCGCAGTTCTCGGAGTATCCCTGTATAGGGGTACTGCGGTAAAAGGACCAAACGGCAGATTCACCTTTCTGGACGTGTCATGAACGGGGTATCTTAGTTTCCTTTCTTCTAGGATTGACTACCCGGTGTCCCTCCCAGTAGGGGGATATCTTTAGCCACTTGGCTCTCCTATCCATATTGTCTGACTTGGATTTCATCACCTTGCAGAGGATATGTCTAGTTGAGTCAGAATACTATTTAGCTAGGTGTTTGCATGCTCCCTTACCTCCTTTTGGTCTAGTGAGTCCACCATTTTTATTTTTTAGGAAACCTGCTGCTTGCTGGTATTCTGACCATTTCTGTTGTTACTCCACTTATTGTAGCACAGTTGTTACAGTAGGTGTTTTGAGTTGGTTGTTGGCCTGAGTGCCATATTTGTTGAGCTCTCCTTCTGCACACTCGATTGCATTAGGGTTTTTGAGCTATTTTTTACTCAGCACAACCCCCAGATATTTGACACCATCTGTCACCATTGAGTCCCCGAGACATTCTCGGTGCCTCAGGGGCGAGCCCCCACAGCACGGTTCACTTGACACCACCCGTCATAGACTTAGATCATCATCACTTGATACCACTCATCATAGATCTCGAGCTTTGTCACTTGACTCCACTCGTCAACGGCATAGGACTCCGTCACCAGATATTGATGCCCCTTACTTTACCTCTGATTCTGAGACAGAGTCTGAGAACCCCATTCACACTGCCCCTACTAGCCCCATGGCTGGCGTGACTTCCACTCCTTTCGTTGTAGGGACCATTGGTGGCACATCCACCACTACACCAGTTACCACACCTGCTTTGGGTATGCCCTCGATGGCGGCCACGTCCACCATTCAGGTCACCGTACCCATTCCCGTAGCTGGCATACCTATCACCACTCCACCAGTGACTCACGCTACCCTTGGTGGTGCAGGACCATCCTATACCACCTTCGTTCCCCCCCTAGGGGGAAACATCCCGAACCCTACCCCTCCACTTGGGGGCATTGGCCCCAACTTGGTCACACCCGCTAGTATGTCACATCCTTCTACCAGTTTTCCATTCATGGCTAGCCTCAAACTTCCTGACCTAGCCAGACTGACTAATGACCCTATCAGACATGACCCTACATGGCCTCACATGCCCACCAAACTCCCCTCTGACATCCCTAAGTTTGAGGGCAAGGCAGGTGAGGACCCCGAGAACCACATTATGTCCTTCCATCTATGGTGTTCCTCCAACTCCATAGTGGATGACTCTGTTCGCCTCTGTCTATTACAGCACACCTTCACTGGCTCTGCAGCTAAGTGGTATATCGAGCAACCCCATGGGACCCATGCCACCTTTACCTCCCTTGCCTTGACCTTCCTGCAGTTCTTTCAGTTACCTGTCCGCTATGACGCGGGAGTTGAGATCTTACTGTCTTGCAGACAGAACACGGCTACCCACATCACTGACCACATTCATGAGTGGCGTAGACGCCGTAGCCTCTGCAAAATCAAATTAGACGACCGTATCTTCTTAGATTGGTTCCTAAAATCCCTCCTGCCTGTCATTGCCAAGGATGTGGCATCCGAACGACCCCAGTCTGAGGAAGAGGCCATCCTCAAAGCCCAGCAATTTGACCTCATATACGCCCAGTCGGGTTACCTCTATACCATTATACCTGACGCCCCTCATGGGGAGTCCTCCCAGCACAATGCGCTGGGGGCATCCCACGCCGCAGACGACATCATTGGCCGTATCACCTCGCATCCCCAACCCTTTTCCATAGCACACCCTAGCCATGGCCCCGACCTTTCGCGGGCTACATCACAGTCCGGAGCTACCAATTCGTATGCTCCCATGGCACATCACCATCATTCTCACGGACCCTCTTTTCCCCCTCAGTGCTTGGCCATGCGTCCCCCGCCTATGCCCCCCCGGTCGAACCTCAGCCGTATTACCATCCATAGGCTGCACCAGCTCCTGTGACCTCTCAATCCCAAGCTGCTTATTACCCGCCACAGGCAGCCCCTCCAGCAAACCCACAACCCGCTCCGCAGGCATATCAGCAACCCCCACAAGGGTCAGCACCTGCGTATCCTCCACCTACATATTATCCACCGCAGCCTGCTCCCGTACCTGCACAACCCTAGAACCCACCTGCTACCCAAGGGCAAGTATACGCCCAACAAAATCAGCAGCAAAACCAGAACAACCAGCGCCAACAGGGCCAACAAAACCGTGGCAAGGGCCGTAACCGTGGGAACAACCCTCCTCCAGACCAAGGTGGTCAACCTCCAAATCCCCCAGACAACAATAATGCGGAACCTGCCAACCAAAACCCTGATCGGCCACCCAAGCAGGCCAAAAACCCTAACTTGCGAACAAACCATCCTTGTTCTATTTGCGGGGTCTATGGCCACTACACACACGCTTGCCCACATTTGGAGCGAGCTCGGCAAATCTGGGTCGATGATGCCCATCGCCAAGGGCATGCAGCTCCTCAAGCGCAGCCCAACCCCCAGCCCCCCCAGCAGCAACCTTTGGTGCTGCAAAACCCCTTACAAACCCAAGGCGTAGTGAATGCTCATCCGTTGGCTCCCCCTCAAGTCAACGCGCCACCACAACAACAACAGATCACATACGCCGCTCCTGATCAACGCATGTTCGACTCAGGTACCCACCACTTGTTGATGATGTCATCCGCTGATGTCAACCTCCAAACTCGTCGGAACCAATATGGCTCCACCTCGGAAGCCCCTCCCTCCGACAAAACCGCCAACACTCATCCCACCGATCAGATGTTACGTATACCTCCAGCTCCCCTAGATGGCGCTGCCAAAGCACCTCGTTTCCCACTTCGTTGAATCAATAATAACCCCAATGCTTGTGCTGCGTCAAATTACAACATCGTTGATGACCTAGCCCAGTCTCCCGCAGCCATGTCTGCGTTCGAAGTCTTGAAAAACTATCCTTCACAGCGCAATACTTTGCTCTCCGCCATTGGTGCTATTGACCCAAATGATTCACAACTGATGGAATTCGATTTGGACCACTTCGAACCACGCTTGCCTTCCACTTTAGCATTCTGAGTTTCTGTTTCCATTCGGAATTTTGTCATCCACCGGTGCATTATCGATGAAGGTGCCTCTACATGTGTTATGTCCACCTTCATCTGGCAGAAGTTGGGATCCCCTACTCTCCAGCAGTCCACCACTGTGTTACGATCCTACGACGGCCGTTCATCTCAACCCCAAGGCTTATTGGCTAACTTCCCCATCCAGCTGGCGGGTAAAATCGTTCTCATCGACATCGAGGTCATCAATGCACAACTCGATTATAACCTATTACTTGGCCGCAGCTATATGTATGCCATGAAGGCGGTTACCTCCTCCATTTTTCGTACCATGATGTTCCCCCATGACGAACGCGTGGTCAAGGTCGACCAACTTACCTACTACGATCCAAATGCCCTCGCTGCACCTGAAAATGTTCTCCCCATGGTTGAACAACCTGTTAGTGGTGCCGCTACTTTGTTTGTTTCCTCCTTGGGACCTGGAGTTTACTCAGATCTCCGATGACATCCACTTTCCAATCCATTCCTCCCCTGTCATCTGCACCTGACGTATCTGACCTATGTACCCTTTCCCACGATACACAAAAACCTAACAATCAACCGCCCTTGTTTCCTAAACCACCATTGGTACCTAGCCACATTGGTGTTACACCTATCCACACAATCCCCTTCCTAGTCCCTCCCTCGGGAGTAGTGAGCGCCCCGGTCATGGCTACCCTTAGCCTCCCTGGGTTAACCTTGGGATTACCCGTGTGGTATCTTTCACCTCCCGTTCCCCCGCCGACACCAAATGTCATCCTACAACCGGTGCAACCCATGGCTACTACTAGTCAACCACCTCCCGGTGTTAATACCCCTTCGTCCTCTACGAATCCCACCCCTCTTATCAAGCACACTGGGGGCAGAGGCCCACAACCATACACTGCTGTACCTCCGCCCAAAACGGTTAAACCAACCCCCGTGTTTCGTGCTCCTCCGAAATGCTCATTATGTGATGAGTTAGGCCATGCGACTCACCAATGTCCACAGTTGCCGGCATTACAAGAACACATGCAGATGCTTGACGATGACCCCAATATCCCGGTTGTCAAACTAGATCCAACCCCTAAGCCTCGTGATAAATCATTACGCACTAACCACCCTTGTGCCATATGCGGTGTTTATGGCCATTATTCACATCACAGTCCTGATCTCCCCGATTACAGGGAAGCCCTCTACGAGATGAATAATGTGGATCTCGAGACATCACCTCCCACCATTGAGGAGATTCACCCCCCGATATCACCCCCATCCGGCGAGATCAATACCATTTATATGACCTCTTCAACTACCATTCCCTCGTCAACCGATTTGACAGCCCACACTTTCCGTACTGATGAGGAGATCCTAGAGGCTCTGACTGCCCCGGATTATCCCTGGGACGACATGCACCATCGTTCGTATTTCCTCCCAGAAGAATCTTCCTCTAAAACAGCTACCCAATTCACGGTTGAATCCAAAGATTTCCTTCCCACCAAATTCGACTGGCTCAAGGATCCTATTCCTGCTCCTGATGCCTTTGAGGAAGGTAACATGGCCAATATCTCACCTGTCATCCACATTAATATCTCTAACCCACCTAGTTCTCTTGAAATCATTACCTTAGGAGCCTCCTGCAGTGAGTCTGAGATTGAGGAGTACAAAAAACTCTTCCAAGAATTCCGTGATGTCTTTGCCTGGTCCTATACTGAGATGCCCGGTCTCGACCCCGCCATTATAGAGCACCACATTGACACATGGCCTGATGTACCCCCCGTTCGTCAGAAACAGCGTCCCATTCATCCTTCCAAGCTACCCGCTGTCAAAGCCATGGTCGAGAAACTTCGCAAAGCAGGATTCATTTATCCTATTGCTTATACCACCTGGGTCTCAAACCCCGTTCCAGTTAACAAAAAACAAGGCACCATTAGAGCATGCACTGACTTCCACGATTTAAACCGAGCTTGTCCCAAGGACAACTTCCCCACGCCATTTATTGACCAACTCATCGATGCGTGTGCGGGGCATGAAGTCCTCTCGTTCATGGACGGTTTTTCCGGATACAACCAGATTCAGATCCGTAAGGAGGATCAGTACAAGACCACCTTTACCACCCCATGGGGCACCTTTTCCTACCGTGTCATGCCTTTCGGCCTCAAAAATGATGGTGCCACCTTCCAGCGGGCCATGACCTATTGTTTTCACGACTTGGTCCATATCCTTCTAGTCTATCTTGATGACCTTACAGCTCGTTCCCAGAAACGATCAGACCACCTTAAAGACCTCCGGCAAGTTTTCCTGCGTTGTCGCAAATATAAAATCTGCTTGAACCCACACAAGTGTGTCTTTTGCATTCCGGCAGGCCGATTGTTAGGTTTCATTGTTTCCTAGAAAGGAATTGTTGTTGATCCCCTGAAGTTTCAAGCCATTTTAGACCTTCCCTCCCCTCGCACGCTTCGGCAACTCTAGAGTCTGCAGGGGTGGTCCAATTTCTTCGACGCTTCATTCCTGATTACGCCACTAAAGTTCATGGATTTTTACGCCTGCTTCGTACCCACGTACCCTTTGTTTGGGATGAGCAAGTAGAAGCTGCGTTCGAAGCCCTCAAGCAAGCTCTCACACAAGCCCCTTTGATTTCCCCTCCGGATTTTTCTCAGGACTTCATCCTTTACGTCTCGGCATCCGAACATGCCGTGTCTGGAGTCTTGGTTCAAGAAGATGTTTCTCACCAAGAGCATGTCATTTATTACGTTAGCCAGACCTTGTCTGGCCCACCCCTATGTTACCCATATGAAGAAAGGTTAGCCCTAGCTGTCGTCTTTTCCGTCCAAAAATTGCGACACTACATTTTGCTCAGTCATACCACAGTCGTCGCTGACTCCAACCCTATGGTCTATCTCTTAACCCGGCGACTATTGCAGGGTCATGTTGCTAAATGGGTCATCATCCTCCAAGAATATGACCTCACTTTCAGAACCCCTAAGAGCACTAAAGCCCTAGCGCTTGCCTAGCTCATCACCGATCTCCCATCCCTTTTACCATCCCCCCAAATCTCCAACGAGTTACCCGACAACCACTTGTTCACCATCTCGTCTGATGACCCATGGTACAGTGACATTTTGTTATACCTTCGCACACAAAAGTTTAGATCCAACGTTACTCGAGTAGGACGCCGTCGTATCCGCCACCAGGCCTCTCGATATCTCCTCTTAGGCGATGTCCTTTACCGGCGAGGGGTCGACACGATTCTTCGTCATTTCCTTACACACGAGGAAGCTGAACATGTCCTCAATGACTGTCATAGCCGCGCCTGCAGCGGCCATTTCTCTGGGATGGCCACCGTCCAAAAGGTCGTCCGTGTCGGATACTTCTGGCCCACACTTTTCACCGACTGCATCACTGCGGTCAAGCATTGCCATAATTGCCAACTCTTTGCCCCAAAGGCACGGACACCACCTGCTCCGTTACATCCAGTCATCACCGTTGGTCCATTTTGTAAGTGGGCCATCGACTTCATGGAGTGTCGACCCCCATCGGCCAACGGCCATAAATACATCATTGTCGCCGTCGATTACTTCACCAAATGGGCTGAAGCCATGCCTACCTTCAATTGTACCGCTGACACCGCTGCCCGTTTTTTTTTTAACCACGTTATCACTAGATTCGGGGTTCCCAAACAGTTGGTCTCAGACCATGGTTCACACTTCGAAGATTCCGTTTGGCGCGAGTTATCCACCCTCCTCAAATTCAAACATCAGTTCTCCTCTACTTACTACCCCCAAGGGAACGACCAAGTAGAGGCCATTAAAAAAATTCTCAAAACCATCCTTCAACGCACCGTTGACCGGCATAAGTCCAATTGGCACCACATGTTGTTCCCCGCCTTATGGGCTTACCGTACCTCTACCAAGACCGCCACTGGTTTTACCCCGTTTCATTTAGTTCACGGTGTAGAGTCTGTCCTCCCCATCGAGTGTCAGATACCTACCTTACACATCGCCGTCGAGCTTCTCCCCGACACCTCCCCACTTGAGCAACGTCTGCTATCCCTCAAACAAGATGATGAAGACCGTTGTGCCACTCTCCAGACCATTGAAGCCGCCAAGAACCGCTCCAAGGCTGGTTACGACAAACATGTACACCCTCGAACTTTCCATGAAGGGGACCTTGTCCTCGCCTATGACCAAGCCCACGACAAAAATGGCAAAGGAAAGTTTGATCCATGTGGAAAGGCCCTTACATCGTGCAGACCTGCCTTGGCAAGGGGGCATACATTTTAACTGACTCAGAAGGTCACCCTTTGCGCAACCCCCGTAATGGGTTGTATCTTAAGCGTTTCTATCCCTAGAATAACCCGCGGCCCCATTGGTCCGCATTGTATAGTTTGCTTTCTTTTTGTTTTTCACCTTTTTTACCGCGATCTTACATTCATCATTTTTGCATGATCATAGATGGACCCTCTTCCACCTCATTACATTGGCTTCGCTGATGGAGCAAGCCGCTGGTCTCCAAACTTGGCTTCTGCAGCATGGGTCTTATATTCCCCTTCACACGACTTGATTCACCTTGATGGAATATGTATAGGCATTGCTACCAATAACCAGGCGGAGTATGATGCTGTGACCAGTCTCCTGACTGCTGCCCTCCAGATGGGCATATGTCACCTCCATGTGTTTCTTGACTCCCAGCTACTTGTCTCCCAGCTCAACAACTGCTACTAGGTGCGTGATCCCTGCCTCTTTCGAAAATTCCTGCGCACAAAAAAAATCAGCTGACAGTTTGAATCCATAACATTCACCCATGTCCCAAGAGCTCAAAATAGTGTCACAGATCAAATGGCCAACAACATCCTAGATTGGCACATCAATCACACCATGTAAAACCTCCATCATACATAACATCTCATAAAAAAAAAAAACCAAAAAAACATGCAGGTATGAGTTTGACGGAATACCTGTATCTCCCGGATCTGAAATCGACTGGTCGGATCGTCCAGAAACACCAACTAAGCTCTGGTCAACTCTGATCACTAGTCAAAGTCAAATAGTACAAATGACACTTGTCATATTGGACCCACTCACTATTTATAGTCCGTTGACTTTTGCTTGTTTTGGCCATTCTGAACCCATACGGAGTCCATTTTTCGAACCGTTTCCACCACTGGAATCAGCAAGACGAGACCGTCATGATGGTCAACTCGTTGTGTTATTTTTTCCACGTCATTTTTTGCACATTTTTTAGACGCCACTAGTCGCCTCGGTTTGCATGCCACTTCGGCTGCTCTCCGTTTTTCGCATATTTTATATCATCGGATTCATTTTTCCGAGCTGGTGCTGATGCTTGAGATCATTTCTCGCTCTCACCCCCAGATTGTTCGGGTATTTTTTCCAAAACGCCCCCCGTCGCCACATCGGCCGTTATCCATTTTTGACACTCTTTATATCGCCGGATTCATTTTTCCGAGCTCGTGATGATGCTTGAGATCATTTCTCGCTCTCACTTGGTACAATTTCAACATTGTGTCCTAACACCTTGCTGCCTCGGTTTGCTCACCACATCGGCCGCCATCGGATTGTTCCACATTTTTACATGAGCCATTCACTCCTGTCATACTACAAATATTTCGTTATTTTTCCACCATTCATTACCCCGCAAGGAGGCCCACCAGTGTTTCCCCCCACCCTCGTTCTTGGTCATCATAAATGTCCCTTGATGGAGCACTTCCTCCTTGCCTGGCCATTCCTTTTGTTCGGTATAATTTTATCCCTTTTTCGGGCCGGACAAGTCGTTTACGAAAAAGGCACTTAGGGAGTTTCTGTTAAGCTCTTCTCTGACTCCTAAAACAATGAAAAGATCGCTGAGCAATCTTGCTTCCTTTCATGCTTGTTAAAGTACCTGAAAGGGAGTCTATCTGGTATAAGTTTACCCCTTTTCCGGACCTGGTAGACTAATTACAAAAAAGGAATACTCTAGTCACACCGGCTAGAAGAGTTCTTCATTGCATCCTTTTATGCTTCTTTGGGCCTTGGAGACTAACACACGAAACATCAACCCCCTGGAGTCTTCTTATCGCTTTCAAACTCTCTAAAATTGAAAGCAACCACGAGCATGAACTGTCTTGGGCTCGTACAAATGCACACGACAGTACCATTCCATTATTTCAGAGTCTTCTTATCGCTTTCAGACTCCTTAAAATTAAAAGCAATCACGAGCATGAACTGTCCTGGGCTCGTATAAATCCACACGACAGTACCATTTTACACTCACTTCTTCTAGTTCCTTAACCCATGAAGAACTCATCCCATGCCTCCTGGCACTATGATCCATCATCTCGACAGCACCCCCAATCAGGTCGCCTTTGTTCAGAGTAGTCTGCAGTCTCCTGCCATGTTACACCAGCTTGAGTCTCCCTCATCCTAGTCACTATCCTTGATCCATTACAGCTATGATCCCTTTCCCATTAGTCAGTTTCATATGCTTCCCGATCATCCCCGCCATCATACTCTGAACAAAGGAAGTTTGAGTCCACCCACTCTTCTTGCCCAGTTATCCCCCCCAGTTTGTCAGTCCTACCATCAGTACTCTCACACTTCGGTTCTCTACCACGCGCTCCTATCAAGGAAACATCATTGCCTTGCTAGTTGCAGGTCTCCCTCTGTCGACGACAGCCCCTCTATTCCAGAGGATAGACCCAGAGGTCCTTGCGCCTTGGACCCATCACCATCTATGGTGAGTGCCTACGGATCATTTTGAGAGGAGTCATCATTGCCTCTCCGAATGGTTGTTTCTCACATGCTCGACGTCAGCACCTTGATCCCATCGTTGAGAATCGCGCAGGGTTTATATTCCTTCCATATTTGGTCGAAGACCCCGGATCTCCCCCGACTCTAGCACATTGGTGAGTCACTTCGGAACGCCCAGTTATATGTTCCTGTGGATGTCCGGGTTGCATTGGCGATTGTATTCGGAAGCCATCCAGTTATATGCTTCCTTGAGTACCCAGTTCAGTCCCAGTTCCATCCCAGTTCAGTGTACCATTGAGAGTATGACCCCTTGTCACTCTGATCTAGCAGCTCATCAGTTCCTTTGGCACCACACTCAGTAGCACGGTTGTCATTCCAGTGTATCAGTACTTCAGCTCAGACATGGTCAGCCCAGCAGTATGTCCCAGATTTGTGTCCCCTCTGGACCCTTATGATGTACACAGTGGTTCTCTATGTATCCTACAGGTCCCCCTTTTTCGGGCCTTACAGTTATTTTTATGTATCTTGATACAAGCATGGGTATGCCCGCCTCGTCCATATATTGAGATTCTTCCTCATTCAGTATTTGAGGTCATGTATATGTCAGGTCCCCCTCTTTTGGACCACATTGTTATTATTGTTTTATATCTTGATACGAGCATGGGAATGCCCGCCTTGTCCATATGATCAGATTATTCCTCATCCATTATTGAGGTTATGTACTTTTAGTTTTTGCAGTTGTTCGGGATCGTTGTTCCGGGCTCCAGTTTGTTTCTTCTCTTCTCCACACCCCAGGAAAACCATACACGACTTATGATGTCTGTCGGCCATACGATGAGCTCCTGCCCTCACACATTAGGGGGTAATCTGTTAACACCCAAAAAGTGCTCACTACCTCATCTACCCCATTACATGACTCATTTGTCCATTTTCCTGCCATATTTCCCTTAAAAACCCTGAAAATCCCACTAAAAAGCCTCCAAAAGGCCTAAAATGCCTCCAAAAGGCCACAAAACCATCAAAAAAGCCTCAAAAAGGCTAAAAAATCCCCTTTCCTCCAAAAATATCCAAAATTCCTCTAAAATAGCAAAAACCCTCTAAAGAGGGAATAAAAAAATATAAAATAATGAGGAAAAAGGAGGAAAAAACCCTATACAGCTGACCTAAACCATTTGGTTCCCAAAACCATGGGCCAGCACTCCACCACCAAAAAACTATAAATAGGTGATGGAGACCCCTCATTTCATATCCACAATCAAGAATACCCTTACTCTGCCAAAATCTCTCTTGAAACCCTAGCTCACCCTTGAGCTACTTTCACCATTGAGAGCCCCTTTTGGCCCATTTCCACCATTGGAGAAAGAGAAGGTGCACAGCTGGAGTTTGGAGCAACCCTCTTGGATCATTGCAAGAACTTCACCAACCTTCACATTGGAGGTAAAGCTTTAATACAAAAAACTATTTACATTATCTCTTGTCTTTTTATGTTTCATGCACTAGCTTAGTATAATTGTCATTTTAATATCTTGTCTTTTAATTACTGTTTATTGAACTGCTACTAAGGAGTCCCTTCTCCTTAGTAGGTGCTCATTTGCACAAGCTAGGGTGAAAACCCTAGCTACAGAAGGCCATACTAGAGATACCTGCCCTTACGATGAACGAATAAGGTACTATAACGACCACAATGCATACTAGAGGGAAATGAAACAACTAGAAGAAAATCCAAGAATATTCCTAGAAGAATGAAAGCCAAAAAAATTCCACACAATAAAAACAAGCTATTTTTGCGATATTTGTGAGTTATTTGAGCCTCACTCGACTATAGATACCCCTACAATGATGACAATGTAAAACCAAAATGGTGTGAAATCTTCAATACGACACAATATTCAACTGCAGAATGTATAAAGCACTTAAAGAAAAAAGAAAACTACCATACAATATACCATATGTAGACGGTTGAATAGAAAGGTCAATATAGTCGCAATAATGACCACCGCAATAATGGAAACAATCAATGAGGAGGATAAAATGGTCATGGAAGACAAAACAACTGGGGACAACGACCACCAGGCTGAGAAAAACCATGCTGCTTTTTTTTCTACAGTGAAGAACACCTGAGCCCCGACTGTCCATGGAAGGATAGGACATATCTAAAATTTTATACAAAATGTGGCATTGGGGAGCACAATCTAGAAGAGTACCTCATCATGCTAGAAACACTTAATAATAAAAAGAGTCCTAACATATTTTCTTATGTTCCTAAAAATGCACTATTGAATACTAAGAATTTACAAGTAATTACTAGACAAGGCACAAGAATTGAAGGAGATAATCCTTAGGTCACAAGGATACAAAGAAAACAGGATGACTACCCTAATCCATTGAAGCATAAAGAAATATTTAAGAATGCTATAGAAATATTTACACAAATTGCTTCTAAAGAAAACAATGCATAAAACATGAATAAAACACTTAATGAGTTATTACAACTCTTAACAAAAGAAGAAGTTGTTGCGTGATTAATTGATCTAATGTACCTTATAAAAAATAATCCAAAGAATGGGAGAATCACCAAAAATATATGTGATCTAGAAATAAAAAGGATAAAGTTGATATTGACCCTCTCATCGACCTGGAAGTTGAAGGATTCCGCATTTCACAAGTCATCCTCAACTTTGGGTCGCAAGACAACATACTGATGAGATCGACATGGGAAAGCATGGTTGATCATGACTAGTAGAGTCGAGCATCTATCTTAAACTTTCCGACCAAGGGATAAAGTAAACCCATTGGTGCATGGAAAGTGTTAAAACTAGAATTTTGGGAATTAGAACATACATTGATTTTGAAATTATCGACCCAAGTGAAGGATCTAAATACTTCCCATTGTCGGAATCTATTTAATACTGAGAGGGGGGGTGAATCAGTATTATAAAAGTTATGAAAATTTTTAACCTCTTTAACAGATTAATCTGAACTTAATATGATATTCAATTATGCATCCATCATAAATAAAACATTTATCCACATATTAACCAAAACACAGAACAAACATAATTTTTATGTGGAAACCCAAATAGGATAAAACTATGGGATGCTCTTTCATAATTAAAAGATTACATTCAAGGAAGCACCGACTTCCTATCTTTTCCAGCACCAACTAGAAGGAGGAACGGACCCTTGGTTTTACAGGCACGGACTGGAAGGAAGCACCAACTCCTTGAGTTCTCTAGCATCAACTGTGTTCGGGTACACAGGGTACTACCAAAGGACCGAACACCAAGAGCAACCACTTCACACAAACAGATCACAGATCAACACACCGATGTTTTGACGTGGTTTAAACCCTCTTGAGGGAAACACTCCACGGTCCCGACCAAATAGCTTCTACGGGACAATTTATTATGCAAAGAAAGAAATTTACAAATGAGCTTCTCATAATTGATCAACTAAACAATGACCCTCCATGCTCTTTAAATAGAGATCATGGACCAATCGAGTGTTAAGCCACAGATCAAGGTTAGGTTTGATCTAAGAGAAGTTGAGCCGTCAGATCACTCTATGTCGGGAACATATCGTGACCGTCGGATTAAGTATTTACAAATGCATACTAATGCATACTAATGCATACTAAAGAAACACACTATCCCTAACGGATATATTACACAAGTTGATCTTAACTAACTCCTAAGTGTCTAAATATCCTAAAATCCCCCCTTAAGAACAACTTGGGATAGGATTGAAGGATTTACAAAAGTGACACTATTAGGAGAAGGAAGGAGGCATTAGAGCCTATCCCCCCTTAATGACAAGTTCCTGAACTCCTAACATAGATCGAAGTTTAGAAAACTTCGCTTCTGTAAGAGACTTGGTGAAGATGTCTGCAACTTGATCATCTGTAGGGAAAAAGAGCACTTCAAGAACACGATCATGAACAAGATTTTTGATGAAGTGCATATGTAGCTCAATGTGTTTGCTGCGTTGATGTAGAACTGGATCTTTGGCAAGCTTGATGGCACTTTGATTGTCGCACCAAAGTGGAGTAGGTTGCTGCTGCTCGAATCCAAACTCTGAAAGGATCTGTTGAAGCCATAAAGCTTCCTGACTGGCTTTAACTGCTGCTCGATATTCTGCCTCTGCTGAAGAAAGAGCAAGAGCTTGTTGTTTCTTACAAGCCCAAGTAATAGGTCCAGATCCCAGACTGAAAACATAACCTGCAGTAGACTTTCGATCATTAGCATCCCTGGCCCAATCTGAATCAGTGAAACCAACCAATAAAGGTTTCCCCCCTGTACTGTAATGAATCCCAAACTGAACTGTACCTCGAATATATCGAAGTATTCTTTTAGCTGCTTTCCAGTGACTTTCATGAGGTGTCTGCATATAACGGGCAACACGACCAACAGCAAAGGAAAGGTCAGGACGGAAATGAGTCAAGTATAAGAGACTACCAACAAGCTAACGATACAAGGTGGCATCGACTTCAGGTGAAGTACAAGTGGCAGAAAGTTTGAATCCAGACTGGAAGGGAGAAGGGGCTGGTGTACAAACTTCCATGTGAAAGCGACGAAGAAGGTCACAAGCATACTTAGACTGAGAAAGAAAGATTCCTTCTTTGGTTTGCAGGACTTGGAGACCAAGAAAATAATGCAAATGTCCTAAGTCTGACATTTCAAAATTTTGTTTAAGACTGGATTTCACATGGGTTATAAGCTTAGGGTCACTACTAGTAAGAATAAGGTCATCAACATATAGAACAAGTATGATGAGATGGTTTCCTACTTTCTTGGTATAGACATTGGGGTCAGAATGGCATCTAGAAAAACCAGTGTCAAGGAGAAAGTTATCCATTTTGGCATTCCAAGCTCTAGGAGCTTGCTTAAGGCCATATAAGGATTTCTTAAGGCGGCAGACAAGGCTAGAGTTATCTTGAACATATCCAGGGGGTTGTTCCATGTAAATTTCCTCCTGTAAATCACCATGTAAGATGGCATACTTGACATCCATTTGATAGACTTCCCAGTTATGTAAGGCTGCAAGGGAAAGAACAAGGTGGATGGAGTTCATTTTTGCGACGGGAGCAAAGGTTTCATTGTAGTCAATCCCTTCAACTTGGGAAAAACCTTTGGCAACTAACCTTGCCTTAATTCTTTCAACACTTCCATCTGATGCATACTTAGTTCTGTAGACCCATTTACATCTGACAAGTTTTCTTCCTTTTGGAAGAGGTACAAGATCCCAAGTATCGTTCGCCATTAAGGAACGATATTCTTCATCCATGGCTACATCCTAATATGGATTCCCTGAAGCTTCTGCAAAATTTTTTGGATCATGATTCTCGGAAACTTGATCCAAAAGAGAAGAGGCTCGCTGAAACTGAGAACGTGTTCGACGTTGATCTCTAGGATCGCCGGCAAGATCACTAGCTGCTTCACATGTTGAACGGACCCATCGAGGAAGCACTTGTGCTGGTGCAACTGGAGGAACATGAGCAGGCGGAGGTGGATTTTCATCCTCACTGTTAGTATCAGAAACTGGAGTTGGAAACCTGTCAAGGAAGTTGGAAGAAGAAGAAGAAGAAGGCACAAACGCCGAATCAGGCTCGCAGGCCACAGATGGCACAATCGCCGAGTTAGGCTCACAGGCCAAGAGATTTTCATCAAATTTAACATCTCTTCTAATGATGATATCATGAGAATGTGGTTGAAGAAGTCTATAACCTTTTACATCTTCAGAATATCCAACAAATATGCACTTTTCACTTTTAGGCTACAATGCTTTCCATTTTTCATCCGGAATGTGAGCCCATGCTTCACTACCAAACACACGGAAGTGACTTACATCAGGTTTAGTTTTAATCCATGCTTCTTCCAGTGTTAAACCTTGTAATGCTTTAGTGGGAGTGCGATTTACTATGTAATTTGCACAATTAATGGCTTCAGCCCAAAATTGAAGACTTAGTCCCTTAGATTGGATCATACAATTAGCCATTTCTTTTAAAGTGCGGTTCTTCCGCTCAGCTACACCATTTTGTTGTGGTGTATATGGAACAGTGTGCTGTTGTTGGATGCCTTGTTCAGTGCAGAAAGTAGTGAACTTTTTGTTAACATATTCTCCTCCATTGTCAGATCTTAACTTAATAATTTGATGACCAGATTGTTTTTCAACAAGGGCCTTGTAGGCCAAGAACATGTTAAATACTTCGCTCTTAAGTTTTAGGAAATAAACCCAAGTGCGTCTGGTGTAATCATCAATGAAAGTTAAGAAATATTTGAAACCAGAAAAGGAAGCAGATGGAAGAGGACCACACAAGTCACTATGCACAAGCTCCAAGGGAATCGAGGTGTGCCAAGAGGCACGTTTGTCAAAACTGTCCCGATGATGTTTTCCGAGTACACAACCGGAACAAACACCATCTCTGCAAGATACCATCGGAAGACCTGTCACCATATTTTCTTTACATAGTTGTTGCAATGAGCGATAATTTAAGTGACCAAATCGCTCATGCCAAAGTTTGCTCAAATTATCACTATGAGCAACAAAAACTTAAGGGAAAGGTGATGACCCAAAGTTGTTAAACTTGTACAACCTGGTAATATCATCAACAATTCCGGTAGCTAGGACCTGTTGAGGATCTTTAAAATCCTTGATTACAACTTGGTGAGGTGTAAAGGTCACAGTTTTACCTTCACCAGAATGAGTGATCTGATAGACTGATAACAAATTGCAGGAAATTCTTGGAACACATAGTACATCACTAAAATGACCATTATCTATTGGAATTGTTCCAGCTCCTACAACACTTAGAGATCTATCATCACCAACAAATATTTGTTTGGTGTTACATTCATGCATAGTAGAAAAGAGGGCTTGATCCTTAGCCATATGATAAGATGCTCCAGAATCAATGAGCCATTCATTTGAAGTAGAAGAAGAAGATGCATTATAAGAATAACCAGAAACACAAAGTGCATGTCCATGAGAGGCAAATTCTGAAGACGAATCTAGGCTGATGTGGTGCTTCTTCATTGCTGCTTCCAAGGTTGCCATCTTCTTGAAACACTTAGATTCATCATGATTATCTTTCCCGCAATAGTTGCAATGACGCTCAGTCTTCTTGCTTTTTGGCTTGGATCCTTTGTCATTTTTTAAAGAAGGAGATGACTGAGAGGGTTTTGGACCCTTGTTTGACTTATTATTGCGAAAATTTTGTTTCTTGGGAGGCTTGGACTTTTCTTTCTGTTGGGACAATAAGGCTTTCCTAGATGTATTTGCATTGTTGATTATTCCAAGATGAATGAGTTTATCTTGTTCTCTAATCAAGGAATCACAAAAGGATTCAAGACTAGGCTCTTGATAGCTAGCTGCATTCAAGGATGCTTTCATGGAGTAAAATGTAGATACAAAAACAGAATATGCAAGTCCAAGTTTGGAAAGAATATGATAAATGCACTGTTTGTCTTCCCTCTCAATCTTACATTCTGCACATAAGAGTTTAAGAGTTTTGTACTTAGATAAATAATCTTAAATGCATGAAAAGTCACTTGGAATTAAAGAAATCAAATAATTTTCGAGTTGGTGACCTCGAATTTCATTGTGTTTACCAAACAAAGATTCCAACTTGTCCCAAGCAGCATTAGGTTCATCAATTCCAGATATGTGGAATCGCAAATCAGTAGAGATTGACATCCCAATCAATCCTCGAGTTTCATCACATCTATTTGCCCATTTTATTTTCTTATCATCATCAGTGGGTTCTTTTTCTTTCCCTAAGGTAATTCTGAAAAGTCCCCTACTTCGTAGAACATCCTCCATATGAGATTTCCATGAGAAATAGTTGGAACTGTTAAGTAGAATATCACAAGGGGCGGCCATATTTGTAAATTAATGGATGTAAAAGCAGAAACCAATAGTCTGGATGTGAAGAGCTCGAAAAAATAGGCGATTTAAAAAAAAATGGCACTGAAAACTGACTCTGTATGATAAAGTTATGCTTGAACAAAGAAACTGTTGAAGATGTCCCAATAATGACGTGGCAGCTAGAGAATGTCCAGCAAAAAAAAAGAACCCCCCTCTTCCCAAGATGAACCTTTTGACAATCACTTTACAAGAAAGTTGCTTTAAGTGAACCATTTTTGTAAAATAAGTGATTTCACTTTTACAATGATATTACTTTTAAATAGTGCAACAATAAAAAAAACTTAAGTGACTCACTTGTATTTTTATTTTTTATTATGTAAGTGAGATGCACTTTTACAATAAAGTAACTTGAAAATAGAAATTGCATGCACTTTTTCTTTTAAAAGTAACTTCCTAAGACTTGAACTCAAGACCTATTAAGGAATAAAACAACTTTGAACCAAGTGAGCTAGATTAAAAGGTATGTAAAATATGGGAATGAGAAAGGGGTTTTTATTTTTATTTTTTATTTTGTTAACTCTTCTTGCTCGGTTTGTGTGTTTCCCCTATTTCCAGCAAAACACACCACAAATCGAAACAAAAAAAACTTTTCCACACTTGTGGAGTTAGATCTTGTTAGCTTGCCCGGAAAGTTTACGTTTTCTCTTTGTTTCTGATTTGCCGAGATCGCGCAAGGTGCACGGCAAAGAGCATACGCAGCCGAGAAAAACCCTTTCCCTTTCTGTTTCTAATTTGCCGAGATTGCTCAAGGTGCACGACAAAGAGCATACGCAGATGGGAAAGAAACAATCCGAACCCAAAAAAATCTAATAGTAAAAAATGATAAAATATGAGTTTTTTTCTTTTAAAACAAAAAATAAAAAAAATGCGTCACTGTAACATTATACCTTCAGATCTAATGAAATATGCGTTTTTGGAGCAACCGGGAACCGTTTTCGATCAAATGAAAACTATTTCCTAATGGAAACAAAGCTCCGAACGCAATGGAACACCTCCCATAGCCCAGAAATGCACAGAAATACCAGAACTAGAAACCCTTTCGAGTTTCGGCAACAACAATTCAAGATCTAGATCATAACCAGAAGCAGCACTTCATAAAAGCTCTTATACCATGTTTGGGTACACAAGGTACTACCAAAGGACCGAACACCAAGAGAAACCACTTCACACAAACAGATCACAGATCAACACACCGATGTTTTGACGTGGTTTAAACCCTCTTCAGGGAAACACTCCACGGCCCCGGCCAAATAGCTTCCACGGGACAATTTATTATGCAAAGAAAGAAAGTTACAAATGAGCTTCTCATAATCGATCAACTAAACAATGTCCCTCCATGCTCTTTAAATAGAGATCATGGACCAATTGGGTGTTAAGCCATGGATCAAGGTTATGTTTGATCTAAGAGAAGTTGAGCCGTCAGATCACTCTATGTCGGGAACATATCGTGACCGTCGGATTAAGTATTTACCAATGCATACTAATGCATACTAAAGAAACACATTATACCTAACGGATATATTACATAATTTGATCTTAACTAACTCCTAAGTGTCTAAATATCCTAACAAACTGGAAGAAGGCTATGCCCCCTGCTCCTTGCCTCGTTCTACTGCCCAAATATATAAGAATAATATGTTACTATGTTGACCTTTGATCCATGCACACATCTGATATACTGTTGTTCTTTATGTTGTGCGCACCTTCTGTATGCTATATTATTGTTGTCACCGTGCTGCATACATTACTTAACTCAACACTTCACTTCAAATGACATCGCACTTCATATACTGTGTGCAAATTCTATATGCTATAATATTGTTGTCACTGTGCTACATACATCACTTTACTTCATCCTCAACACTTAAATTCAATTGACATCACACTTCATATACTGTGTTCTGCTTCATCAATTTATGTATTATGCACCAATATTCAATATTCCATTATGCTATTGCGCATATGCAATCTCAACTGATACTGCACATCAACTGATAGCTTGTTGTTTTGACTTTGCGCATTATTATTAGATGGAATTGCACACCTTCTTACATGTGTTTTTTCTATTTAGGTGCTTCAGTCTTCAAACAACATGCGACCTTCTGTGCATTATATGATTCATCCTTTTGGTTTAATACACTTGTCTCAGATAATCCTCATCATGATGCGCATCCTTGATTCTGCTGCAACTCTATATTTGTGCATATGATTGACTTCCTTACTTCACACACATCAACTTAGTCTTTGTGAGTTAGTGAAACTTTGCGCATCACAAGATATACTTCAAATATGTCTCTGTTCTTTTGACTTAGAACATTTGTGATTATATGCGAGCTATCTGCAATATTGTCATTCGGTCCTCATGCACTTGCGCATACTCTGCATTTTTCCATTATGTCTTCGCGAAATCGTCATAGATTCATAGCATCACTCTGTGCACCATAAGCTATTCCATTTCTCTTCTTGTGCAAACTTGGATCTTTGTTAGATCATGCTATTCTTGTACCACAAGCCCTTGATTCCCTCAATATTATAAATCTGTATCTTCTAGCTTTCCACTTACAATATCTTCATCCTCGCTATAAAGCTTACTTTAAATCTCCAAATTGATTCTTATTTATAAATTTCCTACGCGGATTGTATGTCCACAAGTTGGTTGTGGCATTCCTTCTTCTTTGCTTCATGGTTCATGCTTCTACCACATGTCATGTTCTGCACCGTTGATGTGTCATCTCTTGTGGGTCTTGTGCATACATTGTCCTTGAATTAGTGGTACTTTTACCCTTGCGGTGAGGTCTTGTGTCCTTGATGTATCATTTCCTGTGGAATTTTATCATATGATATCTTCAACTGCTACACCCTTCTTGGTACTTGTGTGCATTTAAACAACTGATAGCATCTTCCGATAGGTGAGTTTTGTGTGCTTCTAGGATCTACATAAATGGTCGACCATGCCTTTTTCCAAGATGCTTGCACACTCTCAAACCTTATCTAATCAATGCTTTGGATAGCTTGCGCACTTCCGAGCCTATGTTCAATCAACTATTTGACTTGCTTGTGCATTCCTGAAGCTTGTCCAAGCAAATATTTTGCTTGCTTGCGCATTCTTGAACCTTTTTCCACCAAATTATTTGACTTGCTTGTGCACTCGAACCATTGTCCAATCAACACTTTTACTTGTTTATGCACTCCCGAGCCTTTGTCCAGTCAACACTTTAGCTTGTACCTTGAAGGACTATGACTAGGTGGACTTTGAAACCCACGCCTTGTATACCAAAAGTACTGGATGTATTTCTTATGTACTTCTTTAAATTGGATATGCTTGATGTGCCTCTGGATATACTTCTTCAGACTTGATGCAATTTTGGATATACTTCTTCATTCTAGCATCCATATTCTTATTCACAGTATCTTTCTTTATCTCGCTTGAGCATATACTTCTTCAAAGTATCTTTTATATACTTCTTCAAATTGGCACAAGAATACTGATTTTACTTTGACAACAGTTGACATCAATGACACAAACTGAATCATTTGCAATCAATGACAACCAAAGTTCAACAATATCCCCCTTTGGCATTGATGTCAACACGTTATGAAGCTGTGCATAATTTTCTACTGAAGTTACACACTTCATTTTTTCTTGTCGCAATACTATCCCTATGTGTACTCCCCCCGTGTTTTTTTCCAGTTTGGACCTTTGACATCTGCACATTCTACTACTAATCTTTTTTCTTCTTTATGTTACTTCTACGCAGACCACATGCTTCATGATCATTCTTACGAAACTGCTGCATGCTTCATGAATAGATTCATTCGTTTAATTATCAGATTCATGTTCTTTCTCATCAAATTTCATGCTCTTTCTCATCAACTTCATGCTCTTTCTCATCATCTTCATGCTCTTGCTTCTTAGCTTCATGCTTTTTCTCCCCCTTTGACATTAATGGAAAATAGGTGAAATTACTGTGAAATTATTGGTTATCCTTTCTTTTTTTTGTGTTGGCCTTCATTCATATGCTTACAAGGATAACTCCCCCTATATTCATGCTTCATTCTTACACTGAAGTTTATGCACTGATATTCTGCAATCTGTACATTGTTTTCATAGCTGTCTCTGATATGCTCCCCATATACATTTTCTATCTTCCTTTTGTATCTTGATCTTTTGTTCCTGTCATAACAGTTAATAATACTTCATCATTCCTTGCACATATATTCATACAATATTTCTGTCGTGCCAACTGTACAGTTCTCCATACTATTTTTCCTGTTGATTTCCTTTTGCATTTGACTGTTCCATTCGTCACAATTACTGCGTTGTCACCAAACCTCATTTCCTTTAATGAATTCACATCCCTTTCCATGAAAACCAAATATTAGGCACGTTTTTCCATTTTTTAGCCAACTCGACAATAAAAAAATATTACCCATCGTTCGTGTGACACCTTTTGCTGTGTCTTGATCATAGTTGAACTTTTGGGAAAATTCATGTCGATAATGAATTGGATTTCCTCCTTTTTTACTTTTTCCCATATTCATTAACTCCAACATTTATTTTTGGAAAATACATCACCTTCTTTATATTGTGCGGTCTTGAATGAACATCTCTTCAACTTAATTCCACGTGCGCGAAAAACTGTCATTCAATTCTATAAGAGCTCTGCCAAATGCCTGCTTCATCACCTTTTTCTCTACTGCCATTTTTCTCTTCATTGCATTGCCTCCTAATTTCTCATTTTTCATGGCTATGGCTTCCTTCCACAAGAGGATGAATGATTCCCTTGACAATGTGCGTCTTGGTGTCCAATCCCATCAATTTTGGTTCACTCATTTAAGAGTCGACATGGGAATTTGGCAGGGCCGAATGGAGGAATTAGAGTTTAATTACTAGTATGCCCCATTGTAGGTGAACCCGATCCATGGTGAAATATTGACTAGTCTGAGCAACTGAGTCAACATCCTCGAGCAACAACAACAACAAATTCTGGATGAACTGTCTTCAATTCGGGCTGAGCAATTTTCCAAACAAGAGTCATCCTCAACTCTCCAGCTTTATCCCCTGTAGCTAGCTTCTGAATGAAACAAGCTGGTTCCGATTGATTTAGATCTTTGTCTCTCACATCAAGCAGATGCAGAGCTGTACCTTGAATTGCGGCTTTGATTTACTCCATGATTCACATTTTTTCCTGATACAACTCACCTTTTGGTCTCGACATGAAGTCTCTTTTGATGTTCAATTTTTTAGAAGACTCATGTATTTTGTTATCACACAAATTTTGAATGTAATACAAATTACACTTCTGTATGTGTGTGTGTGTGTGTTTTGTTGATGTATATGTAACTTCGGAATGTATTTCATATATATATTTATTGTACTCTTATAAGAGATGTGTTATTCCTCTATAAGGAAGCATCGTTATTTGTATTGACAAGTATCGCAAGTAGATTAACTTGCCGATGGGTTATTAGACTACCTGATGTGGGTGTCGGCCCGATATATATGTAACTGGGGTTATTAGGCTGAGTTAGACAAGTCGGCCCCATAAGTAATTAGGCAGGTCAGGACAAGTATAAATAGAGAGTCGGGATTCTCTATTTTGATCATCTCAGAACTCACTCTTCTCTCACTCAGAAAGTGGCACACATTGGAGGAGGAGGATCAGCTACATAGTAGGAGACTATCTATTATATTTGGTTGTACTTTGGTTGAGCCACTGCTCTATCTATCTTTGAGGAAGTTGTGGGGTTTTTCACCTTAGGGTTTTCCCCACGGAAAAATCTGTGTGTCCATTGTCTCATGATTTTGATTCTTGCGATGCTTGGCATGCTTGATATGATTGTTATGCATTGATATACTATACATGTTATTCTCTCAGTAAAGATCCTATAGCATATTGAATTAATGCTAAAAAATCTAACATGGTATCAGAGCTAACCTGAGAAGAAGACACTGTGCAGTTGCGGAAGCTAGGGCTTCTTGTTTTTGGGTTTCTCTCCACATATTTTGGAAAAGTAATATAATAGATTGACTCTCCTCAGCAAGGTGAATCTATCTGTCCAATCATAACTCAATTCTGAGCACTTTCAGTTTTGGCCCTAAAAATTAGGGTTTCCTCAAAAATAGGAATTTATGAAATCTGAAGACACAGCTGGAAGCTCCTTGAAAAATTAGAAGTTTGGAGCTTTGGTTCAAGATTTTTGGTTGCGTAGATCTCTGGGAAACTCAAACCCTAATCCGACACCAGATCTAGTTTTCAGCAATCAAGTGGTAAGACTCAAATCTTTGCTATTTCCATTCGAAGTACTCTTTAAGATGTCTCACCACACCAAGCTTGAGGACAAGCTTGAAGGAGTTGATTACTTCCGAGCATGGAAGTATAGGATTGGGTTAATCCTTGAAGAGAATGAGTTGGATACTTATATAAGTGAAGAGGTCCCTGTCCCAGAGGGAGAAGAGGCTAAGGCTCTTCACAAGAGGAATTTGGTTAAGGAAAAGAGGATCATTGCTGATTCTATTAAAGATCATCTCATCCCTCATGTGTCATCCCTAAAGACACCAAAAGAGATGTTTGATTCCTTGACCAAACTATTTTAAGGCAAGAACATAAATCAGAAGATGACCCTAAGGAATCAATTGAAGAATATCAAGATCTAGAATGCAGAGACTATGCAGTCATATTTCTCAAGGGTCTCCTAGATAAAAGAACAACTTGAAGCTGTGGGTGAAGATATAGAAAATGGAGAAGTGGTGATGACCACTCTTAATGGCCTCCCTAGGTCATGGGATTCCTTCATCCAAGGAATTTGTGCTAGAAAGAAACTTATCTCTTTTGCTAGACTGTGGGAAGAATGTTCACAGGAAGAAGCTTGAATTGTAGCCAGAGAAGAGAAGATGGGGAGTGAAGACCAAGCACTCACAGCTCACTCCAAAATACATGGTGACAAGAAAGCTCACCATCATGGCAAGAAAGGAAAATATTAGAATCAAAGAGGTAGTCCCAGACATCGAAGGGACATGACCCATGTCTGTTGCTATACATGTGATGATATGGGAAACTATGCCAGAGATTGCCCTAAGAATAAGAAAGAGGGTACTCACAAGAAGAAGAACTTCAAAATAAGACATCATGCTCATGCTGCAGAGGATGATGAACCTCCCAGGAAGAGGGCTAGAGAAGATAGTGAAGATTCTTCAAGTGATGAAGAATATGTTTTGATTTCTGCTCTCACCGGAACCATTAGTCATGGAAGTAATGATTGGCTCATAGATAGTGGGGCTTCCAAACATATGACAGGATTCAAAGAATCCTTTGTGAATCTATCTGAACATGATTCACCCCACAAGGTGAAGCTTGGAGATGACTACCAGTATCCCATAAAAGGGAGTGGTGAAGCCTCATATCCACTAGACTCTGGAAATTCTATGAAGATGAAAGATGTACTCTATGTTCCAGGTCTCAAGAAGAATCTACTCTCAATATCTGCATTGGATGCAAAAGGCATGAGGGTTACATTTATAGATGGCCAAGTCCTAATGTGGCCTAAGGGTAAGACTATAGATGATGCAGTTGTGATTGGAGAGAAAGAGAGAGGATTGTACAAATTGAAGGGCCATCCAGAACAAGCCATGGTCCATGATTCTGTAGAGCCAAGTGAACTCTAGCATAGAAGGCTTGCACACATGCATTACAGTGCATTACCAATTGAAAGCAAAGCGGTAGAAGGTCTTCCTGAAATCCAGACAAAGCATGAAGGCATTTGCAAAGGTTGTGCAAAGGGAAAGAATACAAAGAAGACATTTCCAAGCAGTGAAAGAAAGGAAAAAGGAATCTTGGAGATTATCAACTCTGATGTATGCGGTCCCATGTCATCCAGTTCTCTAAGTGGGTATGTATACTATGTCTCCTTTATTGATGATTTCTCTAGGAAGACTTGGATCTACTTCTTGAAGAACAAAGATGAAGTGTTTAACAATTTCAAGGAATTCAAAGCCTTGATAGAAAACCAAACTGCCTTGAAGATCAAGATCTTTAGATCTGATAATGGCGGAGAATTTACTTTAGGAGACTTCAAGAAGTTATGCAGTGATTCAGGGATTGAGAGGGAGTTGACTAATCCTTATAGTCCACAGCATAATGGGGTTGCTGAGAGAAAGAATAGAACAATCATGGAAGCAGCAAGGGAAATGCTTCATGACCAAGATACCATCGGAAGACCTGTCACCATATTTTCTTTACATAGTTGTTGCAATGAGCGATAATTTAAGTGACCAAATCGCTCATGCCAAAGTTTTCTCAAGTTATCATTATGAGCAACAAAAACTGAAGGGAAAGGTGATGACCCAAAGTTGTTAAACTTGTACAACCTGGTAATATCATCAACAATTCCGATAGCTAGGACCTGTTGAGGATCTTTAAAATCCTTGATTACAACTTGGTGAGGTGTAAAGGTCACAGTTTTACCTTCACCAGAATGAGTGATCTGATAGACTGATAACAAATTGCAGGAAATTCTTGGAACACATAGTACATCACTAAAATGACCATTATCTACTGGAACTATTCCAGCTCCTACAACACTTAGAGATCTATCATCACCAACAAATATTTGTTTGGTGTTACATTCATGCATAGTAGAAAAGATGGCTTGATCCTTAGCCATATGATAAGATGCTCCAGAATCAATGAGCCATTCATTTGAAGTAGAAGAAGAAGATGCATTATAAAAATAACCAGAAGCACAAAGTGCATGTCCATGAGAGGCAGATTCTGAAGGCGAATCTAGGCTGATGTGGTGCTTCTTCATTGCTGCTTCCAAGGTTGCCATCTTCTTGAAACACTTAGATTCATCATGGTTATCTTTCCCGCAATAGTTACAATGACGCTCAGTCTTCTTTCTTTTTGGCTTGGATCATTTGTCATTTTTTAAAGAAGGAGCTGAATAATAAGTCAAACAAGGGTTTTGGACCCCTGTTTGACTTATTATTGCGAAAATTTTGTTTCTTGGGAGTCTTGTACTTTTCTTTCTGTTGGGACAATAAGGCTTTCCTAGATGTATCTGCATTGTTGATTATTCCAAGATGAATGAGTTTATCTTGTTCTCTAATCAAGGAATCACAAAAGGATTCAAGACTAGGGTCTTGATAGCTAGCTGCATTCAAGGATGCTTTCATGGAGTAAAATGTAGATACAAAAACAGAATATGCAGGTCCAAGTTTGGAAAGAATATGATAAATGCACTCTTTGTCTTCCCTCTCAATCTTACATTCTGCACATAATAGTTTAAGAGTTTTGTACTTAGATAAATAATCTTGAATGCATGAAAAGTCACTTGGATTTAAGGAAATCAACTCATTTTCGAGTTGGTGACCTCGAATTTCATTGTAGTTACCAAACACAGATTCCAACTTGTCCCAAGCAGCATTAGGTTCATCAATTCCAGATATGTGGAATCGCAAATCAGTAGAGATTGACATCCCAATCAATCCACGAGCTTCATCACATCTATTTGCCCATTTTATTTTCTTATCATCATCAGTGGGTTTTTTTTCTTTCCCTGAGGTAATTCTGAAAAGACCCCTACTTCGTAGAACATCCTCCATATGAGATTTCCATGAGAAATAGTTGGAACTGTTAAGTAGAATATCATAAGGGGCGGCCATATTTGTAAATTAATGGCTGTAAAAGCAGAGACCAATAGTCTGGATGTGAAGAGCTCGAAAAAATAGGCGGTTTAAAAAAAATGGCACTGAAAACTGACTCTGTATGATAAAGTTATGCTTGAACAAAGAAACTGTTGAAGATGTCCCCAATAGTGACGTGGCAACTAGAGAATGTCCAGCAAAAAAAAAGAACCCCTCTCTTCCCAAGATGAACCTTTTGACAATCACTTTACAAGAAAGTTGCTTTAAGTGAACCACTTTTGTAAAATAAGTGATTTCACTTTTACAATGATATTACTTTTAAATAGTGCAACAATAAAAAAAACTTAAGTGACTCACTTGTATTTTTATTTTTTATTATGTAAGTGAGATGCACTTTTACAATAAAGTAACTTGAAAATAGAAATTGCATGCACTTTTTCTTTTAAAAGTAACTTCCTAATACTTGAACTCAAGACCTATTAAGGAATAAAACAACTTTGAACCAAGTGAGCTAGATTAAAAGGTATGTAAAATATGGGAATGAGGAAGGGTTTTTTTTTTTCTTTTTTTTTACTCTTCTTGCTTGGTTTGCATGCTTCCCCTATTTCCTGCAAAATAAACCACAAATCGAAACAAAAAAAATTTTCCACACTTGTGGAGTTAGATCTTGTTAGCTTTCCCGGAAAGTCTACGTTTTCTCTCTATTTCTGATTTGCCGAGATCACGCAAGGTGCACGGCAAAGAGCATACGCAGCCGAGACAAACTCTTTCCCTTTTTGTTTCTGATTTGCCGAGATCGCTCAAGGTGCACGGAAAAGAGCATACGCAGATGGGCAAGCAACAATCCGAACCCAAAAAAAATCTAATAGTAAAAAATGATAAAATATGAGGATTTTTTTTCTTTTAAAACAGAAAATGAAAAAAATACGTCACTGTAACATTATACCTTCAGATCTGATGAAATATGCGTTTCTGGAGCAACCGAGAACCTTTTTCGATCAAACGAAAACTATTTCCCAATGGAAACGACGCTCCGGACGCAATGGAACACCTCCCATAGCCCAAAAATGCACAGAAATACCAGAACTAGAAACCCTTTCGAGTTTCAGCAACAACAGTTCAAGGTCTAGATCATAACCGGAAGCAGCACTTCATAAAAGCTCTGATACCATGTTCGGGTACATAGGGTACTACCAAAGGACCGAACACCAAGAGAAACCATTTCACACAAACAAATCACAGATCAACACACCGATGTTTTGACGTGGTTTAAACCCTCTTGAGGGAAACACTCCACGGCCCCGGCCAAATAGCTTCTACGGGACAATTTATTATGCAAAGAAAGAAAGTTACAAATGAGCTTCTCATAATCGATTAACTAAACAATGAACCTCCATGCTCTTTAAATAGAGATCATGGACCAATTGGGTGTTAAGCCACGGATCAAGGTTAGGTTTGATCTAAGAGAAGTTGAGCCGTCGGATCACTCTATGTTGGGAACATATCGTGACCGTCAGATTAAGTATTTACAAATGCATATTAATGCATACTAAAGAAACACACTATCCCTAACAGATATATTACATAAGTTGATCTTAACTAACTCCTAAGTGTCTAAATATCCTAACAAACTAGAAGGAGGCTATGCCCCCTGCTCCTTGCCTCGTTCTACTGCCCAAATATATAAGAATAATATGTTACTATGTTGACCTTTGATCCATGCACACATCTGATATACTGTTGTTCTTTATGCTGTGTGCACCTTCTGTATGCTATATTATTGTTGTCACCGTGCTGCATACATTACTTCACTCAACACTTCACTTCAAATGACATCGCACTTCATATACTGTGTGCAAATTCTGTATGCTATAATATTGTTGTCACTGTGCTGCATACATCACTTTACTTCATCCTCAACACTTAACTTCAATTGACATCACACTTGATATACTGTGTTTTGCTTCATCAATTTATGTATTATACACCAATATTCAATATTCCATTATGCTATTGCGCATATGCAATCTCAACTGATACTGCACATCAACTGATAACTTGTTGTTCTGACTTTGCGCATTATTATTAGATGGAATTGCACACCTTCTTACATGTGTTTTTTCTATTTAGGTGCTTCAGTCTTCAGACAACATGCGACCTTCTGTGCATTATATGATTCATCCTTTTGGTTTAATACACTTGTCTCAGATCATCCTCATCATGATGCGCATCCTTGATTCTGCTGCAACTCTATATTTGTGCATATGATTGACTTCCTTACTTCACACACATCAACTTAGTCTTTGTGAGTTAGTGAAACTTTGCGCATCACAAGATATACTTCAAATATGTCTCTGTTCTTTTGACTTAGAACATTTGTGATTATATGCAAGCTATTTGCAATATTGTCATTCAGTCCTCATGCACTTGCACATACTCTGCATTTTTCCATTATGTCTTCGCGAAATCGTCACGGATTCACAGCATCACTCTGTGCACCATAAGCTATTCCATTTCTCTTCTTGTGCACACTTGGATCTTTGTTAGATCATTCTATTCTTGTACCACAAGCCCTTGATGCCCTCAATATTATAAATCTGTATCTTCTAGCTTTCCACTTACAATATCTTCATCCTCGATATAAAGCTTACTTTAAATCTCCAAATTGATTCTTATTTATAAATTTCCTACACGGATTGTATGTCCACAAGTTGGTTGTGGCATTCCTTCTTCTTTGCTTCATGGTTCATGTTTCTACCACATGTCATGTTCTGCACCGTTGATGTGTCATCTCTTGTGGGTTTTGTGCATACATTGTCCTTGAATTAGTGGTACTTTTACCCTTGCGGTGTGGTCTTGTGTCCTTGATGTACCATTTCCTGTGCAATTTTCTCATATGATATCTTCAACTGCTACACCCTTCTTGGTACTTGTGTGCATTTCAACAACTGATAGCATCTTCCGATAGGTGAGTTTTGCGTGCTTCTAGGATCTACATAAATGGTCGACCATGCCTTTTTCCAAGATGCTTGCACACTCTCGAACCTTATCTAATCAATGCTTTGGATAGCTTGCGCACTTCCGAGCCTATGTTCAATCAACTATTTGACTTGCTTGTGCATTCCTGAAGCTTGTCCAAGCAAATATTTTGCTTGCTTGCGCATTCCTGAACCTTTTTCCACCAAATTATTTGACTTGCTTGTGCACTCGAACCATTGTCCAATCAACACTTTTACTTTTTTATGCACTCCCGAGCCTTTGTCCAGTCAACACTTTAGCTTGTACCTTGAAGGACTATGACTAGGTGTACTTTGAAACCCAGGCCTTGTACACCAAAAGTACTGGATGTATTTCTTATGTACTTCTTTAAATTGGATATGCTTGATGTGCCTCTGGATATACTTCTTCAGACTTGATGCAATTTTGGATATAATTCTTCATTCTAGCATCCATATTCTTATTCACGGTATCTTTCTTTATCTAGCTTGAGCATATACTTCTTCAAAGTATCTTTTATATACTTCTTCAAATTGGCACAAGAATACTGATTTTACTTTGACAACAGTTGACATCAATGACACAAACTGAATCATTTGCAATCAATGACAACCAAAGTTCAACAATATCCCCCTTTGGCATTGATGTCAACACGTTATGAAGCTGTGCATAATTTTCTACTGAAGTTACACACTTCATTTTTTCTTGTCGCAATACTATCCCTATGTGTACTCCCCCCGTGTTTCTTTCCAGTTTGGACCTTTGACATCTGCACATTCTACTACTAATGTTTTTTCTGCTTTATGTTACTTCTACGCAGACCACATGCTTCATGATCATTCTTACGAAACTGCTGCATGCTTCATGAATAGATTCATTCCTTTAATTATCAGATTCATGTTCTTTCTCATCAAATTTCATGCTCTTTCTCATCAACTTCATGCTCTTTCTCATCATCTTCATTCTCTTGCTTCTTAGCTTCATGCTTTTTCTCCCCCTTTGACATTAATGGAAAATAGGTGAAATTACTGTGAAATTATTGGTTATCCTTTCTTTTTTTTGTGTTGGCCTTCATTCATATGCTTACAAGGATAACTCCCCCTATCTTCATGCTTCATTCTTACACTGAATTTTATGCACTGATATTCTGCAATCTGTACATTGTTTTCATAGCTGTCTTTGATATGCTCCCCATATACATTTTCTATCTTCCTTTTGTATCTTGATCTTTTGTTCCTGTCATAACAGTTAATAATACTTCATCATTCCTTGCACATATATTCATACAATATTTCTGTCGTGCCAACTGTACAGTTCTCCATACTATTTTTCCTGTTGATTTCCTTTTGCATTTGACTGTTCCATTCATCACAATTACTGCGTTGTCACCAAACCTCATTTCCTTTAATGAATTCACATCCCTTTCCATGAAAACCAAATATTAGGCACGTTTTTCCATTTTTTAGCCAACTCGACAATAAAAAAATATTACCCATCGTTCGTGTGACACCTTTTGATGTGTCTTGATCGTATTTGAACTTTTGGGAAAATTCATGTCGGTAATGAATTGGATTTCCTCCTTTTTTACTTTTTCCCATATTCGTTAACTCCAACATTTATTTTTGGAAAATCCATCACCTTCTTTATATTGTGCGGTCTTGAATGAACATCTCTTCAACTTAATTCCACGTGCGCGAAAAACTGTCGTTCAATTCTATAAGAGCTCTGCCAAATGCCTGCTTCATCACCTTTTTCTCTACTGCCATTTTTCTCTTCATTGCATTGCCCCCTAATTTCTCATTTTTCATGGCTATGAATTCCTTCCATAAGAGGATCAATGATTCCCTTGACAATGTGCATATTGGTGTGCAATCCCATCAATTTAGGTTCACTCATTTAAGAGTTGACATGGGAATTTGGCAGGGCCGAATGGAGGAATTAGAGTTTAATTACTAGTATGCCCCATTGCAGGTGAACCCGATCCATGGTGAAATATTGACTAGTCTGAGAAACCGAGTGAACATCCTCGAGCAACAACAACAACAAATTCTGGACGAACTGTCTTCAATTCGGGCTGAGCAATTTTCCAAACAAGAGTCATCCTCAACTCTCCAGCTTTATCCCCTGTAGCCAGCTTCTGAATGAAACAAGCTGGTTCCGATTGATTTAGAGCTTTGTCTCTCACATCAAGCAGATGCAGAGCTGTACCTTGAATTGTGTCTTTGATTTAATCCATGATTCACATTTTTTCCTGATACAACTCACCTTTTGGTCTCGACATGAAGTCTCTTTTGATGTTCAATTTTTTAGAAGACTCATGTATTTTGTTATCACACAAATTTTGAATGTAATACAAATTACACTTCTGTATGTGTGTGTGTGTGTGTTTTGTTGATGTATATGTAACTTCGGAATGTATTTCATATATATATTTATTGTACCCTTATAAGAGATGTGTTATTCCTCTATAAGGAAGCGTCGTCATTTGTATTGACAAGTATCGCAAGTAGATTAACTTGCCGATGGGTTATTAGAATACCTGATGTGGGTGTTGGCCTGATATATATGTAACTGGGGTTATTAGGCTAAGTTAGACAAGTCGGCCCCATAAGTAATTAGGAAGGTCAGGACAAGTATAAATAGAGAGTCAGGATTCTCTATTTTGATCATCTCAGAACTCACTCTTCTCTCACTCAGAAAGTGGCGCACATTGGAGTAGGAGGATCAGCTGCATAGTAGGAGACTATCTATTGTATTTGGTTGTACTTTGGTTGAGCCATTGCTCTATCTATCTCTGAGGAAGTTGTGGGGTTTTTCACCTTAGGGTTTTCCCCACGGAAAAATCTGTGTGTCCATTGTCTCATGATTTTGATTCTTGTGATGCTTGGCATGCTTGATATGATTTTTATGCATTGATATACTATACATGTTATTCTCTCAGTAAAGATCCTATAGCATATTGAATTAATGCTAAAAAATCTAACATGGTATCAGAGCTAACCTGAGAAGAAGACACTGTGCAGTTGCGGAAGCTAGGGCTTCTTGTTTTTGGGTTTCTCTCCACAGATTTTGGAAAAGTAATATAATAGATTGACTCTCCTCAGCAAGGTGAATCTATCTGTTCAATCAGAACTCAATTCTGAGCACTTTCAGTTTTGGCTCTAAAAATTAGGGTTTCCTCCAAAATAGGAATTTCTGAAATCTGAAGACACAGCTGGAAGCTCCTTGGAAAATCAGAAGTTTGGAGCTTTGGTTCAATATTTTTGGTTGTGTAGATCTCCGGGAAACTCAAACCCTAATCCGGCACCAGATCTAGTTTTCAGCAATCAAGTGGTAAGACTCAAATCTTTGCTATTTCCATTTGAAGTACTCTTTAAGATGTCTCACCACACCAAGCTTGAGGACAAGCTTGAAGGAGTTGATAACTTCCGAGCATGGAAGTATAGGATTGGGTTAATCCTTGAAGAGAATGAGTTAGATACTTATATAAGTGAAGAGGTCCCTGTCCCAGAGGGAGAAGAGGCTAAGGCTCTTCACAAGAGGAATTTGGTTAAGGAAAAGAGGATCATTGCTGATTCTATTAAAGATCATCTCATCCCTCATGTTTCATCCCTAAAGACACCAAAAGAGATGTTTGATTCCTTGACCAAACTATTTTAAGGCAAGAACATAAATCGGAAGATGACCCTGAGGAATCAATTGAAGAATATCAAGATCCAGAATGCAGAGACTATGCAGTCATATTTCTCAAGGGTCTCCTAGATAAAAGAACAACTTGAAGTTGTGGGTGAAGATATAGAAAATGGAGAAGTGGTGATGACCACTCTTAATGGCCTCCCTAGGTCATGGGATTCCTTCATCCAAGGAAGTTGTGCTAGAAAGAAACTTATCTCTTTTGCTAGACTGTGGGAAGAATGCTAACAGGAAGAAGCTCGCATTGTAGCCAGAGAAGAGAAGATGGGGAGTGAAGACCAAGCACTCACAGCTCACTCCAAAATACATGGTGACAAGAAAGCTCACCATCATGGCAAGAAAGGAAAATATCAGAATCAAAGAGGTAGTCCCAGACATCGAAGGGACATGACCCATGTCCGTTGCTATACATGTGATGATATGGGAAACTATGCCAGAGATTTCCCTAAGAATAAGAAAGAGGGTACTCACAAGAAGAAGAAATTCAAAATAAGACATCATGCTCATGCTGCAGAGGATGATGAACCTCCCAGGAAGAGGGCTAGAGAAGATAGTGAAGATTCTTTAAGTGATGAAGAATATGTTTTGATTTCTGCTCTCACCGGAACCATTACTCATGGACGTAATGATTGGCTCATAGATAGTGGGGCTTCCAAACATATGACAGGATTCAAAGAATCCTTTGTGAATCTATCTGAACATGATTCACCCCACAAGGTGAAGCTTGGAGATGACTACCAGTATCCCATAAAAGGGAGTGGTGAAGCCTCATATCAACTAGACTCTAGAAAGTCTATGAAGATGAAAGATGTACTCTATGTTCCAGGTTTCAAGAAGAATCTACTCTCAATATCTGCATTGGATGCAAAAGGAATGAGGGTTGCATTTATAGATGGCCAAGTCCTAATGTGGCCTAAGGGTAAGACTATAGATGATGCAGTTGTGATTGGAGAGCAAGAGAGAGGATTGTACAAATTGAAGGGCCATCCAGAACAAGCCATGGTCCACGATTCTGTAGAGCCAAGTGAGCTCTAGCATAGAAGGCTTGCACACATGCATTACAGGGCATTACCAATTGAAAGCAAAGCGGTAGAAGGTATTCCTGAACTCCAGACAAAGCATGAAGGCATTTGCAAAGGTTGTGCAAAGGGAAAGAATACAAAGAAGACATTTCCAAGTAGTGAAAGCAAGGCAAAAGGAATCTTGGAGATTATCCACTCTGATGTATGCGGTCCCATGTCATCCAGTTCTCTAAGTGGGTATGTATACTATGTCTCCTTTATTGATGATTTCTCTAGGAAGACTTGGATCTACTTCTTGAAGAACAAAGATGAAGTGTTTAACAATTTCAAGGAATTCAAAGCCTTGATAGAAAAACAAACTATCTTGAAGATCAAGATCTTTAGATCTAATAATGGCGGAGAATTTACTTTAGGAGACTTCAAGAAGTTATGCAGTGATTCAGGGATTAAGAGGGAGTTGACTACTCCTTATAGTCCACATCAAAATGGGGTTGCTGAGTGAAAGAATAGAACAATCATGGAAGCAGCAAGGGAAATGCTTCATGACCAAGACTTACCTATGCACTTATGGGCTGAAGCAGCAAGGACAACTGTATATGTGCAGAATAGAACACCCCATAAGATACTTAACAACAAAACAACAGAAGAAGTGTTCACTAGTAAGAAACCAGAAGTGAGCCATCTCAGAATATTTGGTTGTCCAGTATACACTCACATCCCAAAAGAGAAAAGGTCAAAGTTGGATCGTTCAGGAAAGAAGGGTATATTCGTGGGTTACAGTGAAAGCTCGAAGGCTTATCGAATCTACTTCCCTGGATTCAAGAAGATTGACATGAGCAGAGATGTAACATTTGATGAAAGTTCAACTTATCACAAATTGAGAAAGACACATGTTGAAGACAATGAAGAACCCAGAATATCCAGAACACAAGACACCACAATGAATGAAGCAGTTCCTGAAGAAGATCGAGAAATGGAAGATCCATAAGAACCTGTGGATACACCTCGTGAGAAGAATCCTCACAAGAGGAAACCTCCATGGGCTAGAGAGCTCATCCAAGATGCAGAGAGATTTGGCATTCTAGAAGAAGAACACAAAGAAAGAAAAAGGACAAGGTCACATACTAGTTATGTTGCTTTACTCTGTGACATCATGGATAAAGAACCTTCCAGTTATGAAGAAGCTGTAGAAAAGAAAGAATGGAAGGATGCTATGATCGAAGAATACCAATATATTATGAAGAATGATGTTTGGGATGTGGTCCCAAGACTAGATGGGAAGTCTGTGGTAACTTCCAAGTGGATCTATAAGGTCAAGCATGCTGCAGATGGTAGCATCGAGAAATACAAAGCTAGGTTTGTAGCTCGTGGCTTCTCCCAGAAAGAAGGAATTGATTATGAAGAGACTTTCGCTCCTGTGGCCAGATACACTTCCATTAGATCAGTACTTGCTCTGGCTGCAGTAATGAAATGGAAGGTACACCAGATGGATGTCAAGACTGCTTTCTTGAATGGTGTAGTTGAAGAGGAAGTGTATGTGGAGCAGCCACTCGGGTTTGAGACACATGATAGAGGAACACATGTGTGAAAACTGAAGAAAGCCCTGTATGGTTTGAAATAGGCATCCAGGACCTAGTATGGCAGGATAGATGGCTTCCTATCCAGTTTGGGCTTTAGCAAGAGTAAAGCGGATTCCAACCTTTACTACAAGGTTGAGGAGGGCAATCCAGTGATTCTACTATTGTATGTGGATGACCTATTTCTGATAGGTGAGGATAGACTGATTGCCGACACAAAGAGGAAGCTAGCTGCCGAATTCGAGATGAAGGACTTGGGTATGATGCACTATTTTCTTGGTATGGAGGTGTGGCAGAGTGCAGATGGGATCTTCCTTGGACAAGGGAAGTATGCAGTAAAGATCTTGAAGACCTTTGGGATGATGGACTGCAAGGCCATGGCCACACCTATGGCATCGAACCTGAAGCTTTTGTGTGATGCTTCTTTTGAGCCGGTTTATGCTACGATGTATCGTCATATGATTGGGTCCTTGATGTACTTGACGAATACAAGGCCAGACATTTGCTTTGCGGTGAACACCTTGAGCCAGTATTTGACAGATCCGAGACATGTTCACCTAATAGCTGCAAAGCATGTTCTAAGGTACCTGAAGGGTACAGTGGATTACGGGTTCAAGTATGAGGCGAATCAAAAGTTTAACTTGGAGGGTTATGTTGATTCGGATTGGGCAGGTAGTGCCATTGATCGGAAGAGCACTTCGGGGTGCTGCTTCAGTCTAGGATCAGGTGCGATCTCTTGGTTTAGCAGGAAGTAGTCTTGTGTGGCACTGAGTACAGCTGAAGCAGAGTATGTTGCAACTTGTTCAGCTAGTTGTAAGGCAGTATGGCTTAGGAAGCTACTGTCTGATTTCTTTGATCTCCAGTTGAGTGCTACCTGTATATATTGCAACAACCAGAGCTGTGTGAAGTTTTCAGAGAACCCAGTGTTCCATGACAGGTTGAAGCACATTGAGATCAAGTTCCACTATATCAGGGATATGGTGCAGATGGGAGCTGTGAAGCTCCTGTATGTTGCGACAGACGAGCAGATAGCCGATGTGTTGACCAAGCCGCTTGCCAGAGTGAATTTTGAATACTTCAGAGGGAGACTTGGTGTACTTCAGATCGAGATGCCTTCCAGAGGGAAGTGATGAAGTCTGGAGACATAGATGCACACTGGGCCATTCTTGCATGGTGGCAGGTTACTCCTCCCATGGCAGGATGTAAGGGCCGGTCCATTCTTGCATGGTGGCAGGTTAGTCCTCCCATGGAAGGATGTAAGGGCTGAGCCATTCTTACATGGTGGTAGGTTGGTCCTCCCATGGTAAGATGTAAGTGCCGGGCCATTCTCACATGGTGGCAGGTTAGTCCTCCAATGGTGAGATGTAAGTGCTGGGCCATTCTCACATAGTGGTAGGTTGGTCCTCCTATGGTGAGATATAAGTGTTGGATCCTTTCCGACATGGTGGTAGGTTGGTCCTCCCATGGTCGTTGATGTAAGTGTTGTGCCATTCCGACATGGTGGTAGGTTGGTCCTCCCATGGTCGTTGATGTAAGTGCTGTGCCATTCCGACATGGTGGTAGGTTTGTCCTCCCATGGTTGTTGATGTAAGTGCTGTGCCATTCCGACATGGTGGTAGGTTGGTCCTCCCATGGTCGTTGATGTAAGTGCTGTTAGCCTTTCCCAGATGGTAGTAGGTTGGTCCTCCCATGCTGGTGAGTGTAAGTGCTGTGTGTGTGCATCTGGGTTGTGCTCTGTGGACTTGGTCGTGATCTGAAGACATTGATGTGACAGTTTGGTACACAGGTTTTGCAGAGGCATATAATCAGTCCTGAGATGCTCTTGCAGGTTTTGCCAAGGCAGTGTAATCAATCTTGAGAGATCTTGCAGGTTTTGCAGAGGCAGTGTAATCAGTCCTGAGGTGTACCTACTTGATGGCTTGCTTGCAGATGATGATGATGATCAGGTTGATCATGTGATGATATACATCAGTTGGATGTATGGTGAAGTATCATTTTGATACTCTGTGGTCATGGACAGGTTGTGCAGTGGCATGTAAAGGATCTTGAGAGATTCGAGAGGTTGAGCTATGTGCTTGTAAAAGGCCTGGGATGCTCTTGTGAGGTTTTGCAGACGCACGTGATGAGTCCTGAGGATTTCACAGTATGACCAGTGATGATGAAGACCTACAGGTGGTGGGCCTACATCCAGTATGAAAAAGGACTGGATCTGTAGAACTTCCTATGACGAGTAGATTCAGAGATTGGATGAGATAGCAGCAGCTGATTCGATGACGATGATCCAGAGAAGAAGACTTGTGCCCGATGATCTGTGTTGAGAAATACCTTCCTAGTTAAGAGGGAGTGTTGATGTATATGTAACTTCGGATTGTATTTCATATATATATTTATTGTACCCTTATAAGAGATGTGTTATTCCTCTATAAGGAAGTGTCATCATTTGTATTGACAAGTGTCGCAAGTAGATTAACTTGCCGATGGGTTATTAAACTACCTGATGTGGGTGTCGGCCCAATATATATGTAACTGGGGTTATTAGGATGAGTTAGACAAGTCGGCCCCATAATTAATTAGGCAGGTCAGGACAAGTATAAATAGAGAGTCGGGATTCTCTATTTTGATCATCTCAGAACTCACTCTTCTCTCACTCAGAAAGTGGCGCACATTGGAGGAGGAGGATCAGCTGCATAGTAGGAGACTATCTATTGTATTTGGTTGTACTTTGGTTGAGCCATTTCTCTATCTATCTCTGAGGAAGTTGTGGGGTTTTTCACCTTAGGGTTTTCCCCACGGAAAAATCTGTGTTCATTGTCTCATGATTTTGATTCTTGTGATGCTTGGCATGCTTGATATGATTGTTATGCATTGATATACTGTACATGTTATTCTCTCAGTAAAGATCCTATAGCATATTGAATTAATGCTAACAAATCTAACATGTTTATCTGCAAAAACTCATGTTTACTTCTCAATAGTGTTTGTTTGTACTTTTTCTTCATTCTGTCACATGCAAGTGCTTTTGTGCGACAACATAACTTGAAAATAACTCAGCAACTAATGCACATATATTTGTTCATCAATAATACTGAAGATCCTTTTTTGCAAAAAATCAACTCAATACATATAATTTTTGCAATACTAATATTTATGCGACAAACACCTTCAAACTATAACCTTCACTAACATAATCCTTGAATTCCTAAGATGCATGATGTTGAATTCAAGCATCTCACTCAATCTCTTTGGAGATCAATAACAGGGGAATAAATTGCTTGTTGCTTTGGATGAACTTGGATCGTTAGATTCTTTAGTTCATTTTTGAAGAGATTTCCTTCCCCAAGTTTTCATGTGGACATTTCTATTTTGATTCTGCACTTGACTGCTTTCCCTATTGCTCCTTGTGTTGTGATTGCTTATGCGCAACATATTTTCATCAGGACAGTTTACTGTTCTTCGAAAATACATAGTCTTGTGTCCAAATCCATCATCACATGCATATCATCTCATAGTCTGGCAATACTTTACAATATGACCAATGTGATTGCACCTTGCACACTTCATTCTGTTGATCCTTCTTTAGTTAGTATAATGAAAAGAGTTGTAATAATTGAAGGAATTGCCATACCTAAAATACTTCACTTGATTTAGACAATGTTCACTGTCGCATACCTTTCTAGATGTTCTTTCATAACCAAGAGATGACTTGTCTTCAGGTGATCTCTGATCATTCAGGATTTTGTTCAGAATTGATGCGCTCCCTTTGAACTTGTTCTTCACTTCATTTTCAAGACTAGTCTTGTTACTTCCTGGATGTGCGCAATTTGGAATGTCACATATGATGGGATATTGGACTTATTTCTTCCCCTTTATCTCAATCAAATTTTCTTGTAAGCGAGATATCTCTCTATCCTTTAGTTTGATTTGACTTGATAGAATTTTGCTTTTCTATGCTAATTCTTCCAAAGAAGCCTTCAATGCAATTTTCTCTTCTTCAAGCACTTTGACCTTGCCGACTGCGCAATTCAGTTCTTTTTCAGAGTTCATCACCTTTTCACAAACCTGTTTATCAAGAGACTCTTGAAACTCTTTAGTTTTCTTGTCCTTTTATTCATAACTTGACAGTTGGTTCTGCAAGAGCCTATTCTTCTTTCTTGACTTCTTCAATTCATATAATGTACTAACTAGTTCACCTTCCCAATCAACTTTTGTTGCTTCTTCTTCTTCGGATTGACTGTCAGTTTTAATATATGCAACAGGATTTGAAAGTATATTGAAGGAACCACTAAAAAAGTACTTATCTAGTTATCCTTAGGGAAATTTTTAGGGGATAAATTTCACCAATTGGTTAGTTTTAAGGCATTTTTTCAAAAAATAAATTCACTATTTGATCAATTTTACTCTCTAATATAGTTTATATTTACATAAAATATGTTTTTTTATTGTAATATTCGCCAAAATTTACAAATTTTAGTAGTAAATTGTCTGTTTCATATTAAACATTCGCCTACCTATCTATATATATGTTTTTTTCAACCCAAAATAATATCCTAGAATATTATACTTAGTTATACTATTAGAATCCTTAAAAAACACCCTGGTTATCCTGGTTTTCTTTGTGCAACTGGTGTACTCTTATTGATTGACAGACAATTCTTCTTTTCATCATTTCTTTCTTCTTCCACAAATACCATAAATAATACCTCTTTTGGATTCTTGTCGCAATCACTTTCTTCAGACACATTGTTGTCTTCCTTGATATACAAACACTTCCTCTTCTTTGGAACCTTCCTTCTAGTATCTAGTCTGATTTGAGTTCGCGCCGGTATTCGTTCATGAGAATTGACTTCTTCCTCATTATTTCTATCTCCATCTTTGTTACACCAAAAGCTCATCACCATGATTCAGGTTTCATTCCCATGGCTTAATCCCTGAAGTACCTTGGCCTCGATGTCAGAAGAGAGGTTGATTTCCCTTCCATTTTACCTTTTCTAGTAACCCTGATGCACTCTACTTTCCAGCAAGGGGCATCAGACCTAAGGTGACACAATCTTCATCTTAGCAGGATGCATCACTGGCGCAGGTTGTCCTTGCAAATCATGTGGTGATCTAGCTCTGGCGCAATTTGTCCTTCTACAAAGTGCGTCAGAGTTGGTTAAAATGGATAAAAGGGAGCTTTGACCAACTTCTCGAAGCTTAGTGATGTGGAGGCTCATCCGTAAGATGTGGTGAGGTTTCCTTCGGTTCCCTAACCTATTGGGATGATCCCTTAGATCTATCCCCTAGATCTTCAACCTACTTATCCATCCAACCCTATAAATACAACCCCTCTCTCCATTGAGAAAAGGATGAAGGATTATGCACCCTCATGCTGGTGGAATTCAGTCATAATATTGTTCTTCATTTTTAGGAGGCTAGGAAGCTTTGCATCCCTTAAGGCAAGATCACACATGTTGGCGTCACGACGTTAAGGATTTGGTTGTGACATTTCTTCCCTATGTACTTCTGTTCATTACATTAATACAAGTCCTTTCCATAAGTGTTGATGTGTTGATAATACTTAGGATTTTACTTTGAAATTCAGTTCACACCAATATCTGATCAAGAAATTACACACTCTCACAAAATATCTTGCACAACTAGTCAAGAATAGAGGAAATTACTCACAAATAGATACAAACTGTATTACTCTCGTGAATAATAATACATTAGAAAAACATTTCCAATTAAATGGTTGTCAATATATAAATTTACATCATAGATTTGAATGGATTAAGATTCCATTTGAATCCTCACAAAAGCAGACTTACTAAATTGATGCAAAACCCCCCTAGGTGGAAAGTGTGTTCTCCAAGTCACACCAAAGGCTCACGAATTTCTGATTTAGTGATCAGATAGTGATGTGTGATGAAAAAACATGCTAAATCCCAAAAATGGAAGGAATAAACATCAAGGAGTGAAAGTGGTCCAAAAAACACTTTCCCTAGTCAACTAGCTTTTCACCCTTCACCCAAAAGCAGTAAAAAGGAGTAAAAAGCAGTAAAAAGTAGGAATGCACCTTTCTCACCAGAATCTTATCCAGAATCAGTATAAATGAACCCAAGTGACTTAGGAAACTTGTGGTCCACACCAGGAAGCCTTGTCTCTAATGTATTAATTGACATAGGAGTGGGTTTTAAATATTCCAAAACCCCCCCATAAGTCTGACTTTATGTGCTAAAAATCAGAAAATAAAAATACTAAGGGCCCAGTAACAAGACATGGTCACCCTGTACAATACTACCTGGTCCACAAAACAAGGAAAGAAGGAAAACCCCATGGGAAAAACCTTCCCTAAAAATGGACATCATCAAAATTGAAATATTGTTGATCAATCCTTCACTCCACCACATGTTCAACCATCCCAAGAAGTGATCTTAGATAGCTGAAAGCATTCTCAGTAAAATATTTGGTGAAGATGTCTGCAGTTTGCTCACCTGTTGGGCAATACTGCAAATCAATGATCTGGTCATGCACTAAAATCCTGATGTAGTGCATATGGATCTCAATATGCTTGGTCCTTTGTCTCTGTACTCGATCACTTGAGACTCTTATAGCACTCTGATTGTCACAAAATATGACAATAGGAGTACTAAAGGCAATCTCAAACTCTGAAAGAATACCCTGCAACCACACGCACTAAGTAGAAGCATTCACTGCTCCTCTGTACTCGACCTCTGCTGAAGATAGTGAAATTGCACTATGTTTCTTGCTAGACCAGCAAACAGGACCACCTCCAAGCATGAATACAAATCCATATGTGGATTTTCTGCCAAGGCTATCACCAACCCAATCTGAATCAATAAAGCCAAAAAGATCTAGGCTGGAATCTATAGCATAGTGAATCCCACTAGTCTTGGTTCCTTGCACATAATGCAAGATTATTTTTGCAGCCCTCCAATGGAGCTCATGTGGCTTATCCATGTATCTTGATGCCACACTCATAGCATAAGCAAGATCAGGTCAAGTGTGAGTCAAGTATAGAAAGCTACCAACAAGCTGCCTATACAAGGTGATTTCAACCAAAGGTGTAGATTCTGCTTCTTCAAGTCTAACTCCTGAAAGGAAAGGATTCTTTGAAGGCTTGCAATCATCCATATTGAAATTATTTAACAGGTCAGATGCATATTTGGACTGAGATACCTTAGTCCCATTCCCTGTTTGTGAAATCTCAAGCCCCAAAAACTGCTTAAGAATTCCCAAATCACTCATGGAAAATGCTTGATGCAAAGCAGTCTTTAATGAATCTATTTGATCAGTAGAGCTACCCGTGATTAGTAAATAATCAACATACAACACTATAATCATTATTGAACCATCAATCATCTTCACGTAACATTAGGATTAGATTTTCATCTAACATAAGATTGTGACAAGAGAAAGTTGTCCATTTTGGCATACCAAGCCCTGGGGGCTTTCTTAAGCCCATATAAGGACTTCCTCAACCTACACATAGTTAGGATCAGATGTATAACCTTATGACTGCTGCATATAAATCTACTCCTTAATATTCCCAGGGAGGAATGCACTCTTGACATCCATGTGGTGCACTTCCCAGTGCTTGCATGCAGAAATTGCCAGAACTAGTCTTATCGAATCCTTTTGTGCAATTGGTGCAAAATTCTCATTGCAGTCAAGGCCTTGGAATTGGGAGAAGCCATTTTCCACCAGCCTATCCTTATATTTCACTTCTGTATAATAAGCTACAAAGTTGGTTTTGTAGATCCACTTACACCTTACCAATTTTCTGCCTAGGGGGAGCTTGACTAGTTCCGATGTTTCATTCTTCTGCAAAGACTGAAACTCCTCATCCATGGAAGCTTTCCATCTTGGGTCATGTGAGGATTCATGATATGTATGAGGATCAGAATCTACCATCATATAAAATCTCTCATACAAGTAAGGATCATTCACATTGAGAGCAGTATCAAATTGTGATCTAGTCCTCCTAGTGTCCTGAGGATTTCCCACTAGTTCACCAGCTACTTGCAAATTCTTAGCAGCCCATTTAGGCCTTGTTGGTGAATTAGTTTCTGCAATAAAATGGTCCTCATCATCAAAAATATCAGAATCAAAAAATTCAAGAGAAACATCACTTACTTCTTCAGGTGGTGGTGAAGATGGTTCTCCAATTTCAACATTTTGAGAGGGCTCTTCTTCGAATTGAACACTTCTTTCAATGAAGGATTTTTGAGTGGTCATGTTCAGAAACTTATAGCCTTTGGATTCCTATGAATATCCAACAAAAAGACAAGGTTGTCTTTGGGGATGCATATCCCTCCTCTTCTCCAATGGAATTCTAGCCCAAGCCTTGGAGCCAAAAATCATGAAATGAGAAATATCAGGTTTGTTCCCAGTTCAAGCCTCAAAAGGAGTGATTCCTTTGAGAGCTTTGTGTGGCAGTCTGTTCTGAAAATACATGGCACAATTTATTACCTCATCCCAAAGTCTTGGAGACAAATACTTTTCCTCAAGCATACATGTGGCCATCTCATTAAGAGACCCGTTTTTCCTCTCAGCAACCCCATTTTGTTGAGGTGTACACATAGGGAACTGTGTGTTGCATCTGAATGCCTAAAGAGGCAAAAAATTGCTGAAACTATGATTTGATGTACTCCCCACCATTATCAGATCTGATAATCTTGATATGTTTACTAGATTGGTTCTCAACTGAGGCCTTGTAAAGCTTGAACATACCAAAAACTTTAGACTTTAACTTGATGAAATAAATCCAACAATACTTGGAAAAGTCATCTATGAAGGTGAGGATGTACTTAGAATGGTTCAAGGAATCATGGGGGAATGGACTTGATATATTAGTGTGAATAAGATCCAAGGGTGCATAGGTTCGCTCAGTTTTGGATCTCCCATACTTATGCTCAGGTTGTTTACCTAGGATGCAGGATTGACAAACACCTTTGGAAAATCTGTTATTGGGCAACCCTATGACCATTTATTTCTCATGAAGTTGGGAAAGGTATTTATAGTTCAGATGGCGAAATATTTCATGCCATAATTTGCTTGACTCATTGGCATGGGTTAAAAGAGAATAAGGTGAGGGGAATGGAACAAAATGAGAAAACTTGTAGATTCTAGAGCTATGGTCAGCAGTGCTTAATGCAAAAATTCGGCCTGTTGACATTTCACATATCTCAACATCATTTGGGGTAAAGGTCACCTTTTTAGGTGAACCTGTGTGGGTCAACTGATATACTGACAATAGGTTTGCAGCAAGTCCAGGAACATACAAGACATTATTGAATGAACCAAATTCGAGATCTATGCTTCCTTTACCTTTGCTTGAAGTTTCAAAATGATCACCAAATACAATATTTGGACCACAGGAAGAGTAAAGTGAAGTAAAAAACTCACTTGTAGACACCATGTGCCTTGAAGGTCCATAATCAATAATGAGTGAGGTAGGCTTGGATGTGCTTTCCATCATTGCATGTACTCTCTCCTTATCATTAGAATTTTTTCCTACATCCTTCCTCCTTGCGCTCTCAGGAAGAGGAATGTTGGCTTTCTCTAGGAGTAGAGCCATTTGATCAATGGTTTTCTTCATGCAGGAGCTTTCATGATGAAAGCTCCTGAAATCCCCTGCTACAATAAGTACACTTTTCCTTCTCATTCTTCTTATTTGGATTCTTCTTTGAGTGGTAGGAGTCTTCAGAAACTTTATGCTTGTCTTTCTTTTCACCAGTGGGATTTTGAAATTGCCCTTCTTCTTCCCTTTCGAACTCTTTGAATATCCAACATTTAGACAGTGGTATTTTGATGCATTTTTAATGGCTCCCATCAAGACCATCTTGTCTTTTTCTTGTGTATGTGACTCCATGAATTTTGAGAGATTTGGACTCTTCCAGTTTCGAACTGCCTTCCTTGTGGCATGGAAAGTCAAAGCAAACATTGAGTAATCTGGGCCAAGCTTGGAGAGAATGGACAAGATTAGTTGCTCATTATTTTTATCAATTCCACATTGCTTCAATTGTAGAACAAGTGACTTGAATTTATAGAATAAATCCTGAAGGTTATCGAAATTTTGTGAACTCAATGAAACTAGCTCATTATCCATTTGGTGGCCTCTTAATTCATATATCTTGCGAAACAATTCTTGAAGATTTAGCCAAAATTCATTGGGAGAGGTAAGACCATCAATATGGAATAGAAGATCCTTGGATTTAGTGAGACATAGCAAACCATAGGATTCATCTCTTTGATTATTCCACTTTGATTTCTCAATTGCTGATGTTGGCTTAGTCTCAGTTGCCATAGTCACCCTGTAGAGGCCTTTTCTCCTCAACATGATCTCCATATGCACTTTCCAGTCAAAATAATTGAATGGAGTGAGGATGATCTGATGTGAATGATCCATGAGAGCTCCAAAATAAGTTTTAGACTGATTTGGGTGCGTTCCTGGATGCTCAGTTGCGCCTTGTGGATGATGGAATGAGTCTTGTTGATGAATTAATGTACCCTCCTTGAGACTCGTTGGATCCTACAAGACAATAGAAGGAGAAATGAATAGCTTGATAGCTATGATACCATGTGAAATTCAGTTCACATCAAGATATGTTCAAGAAATTACACACTCTCACAAAAGATCGCACACAACTAGTTAAGAACATAAGAAATTACTCACAAATAGATACAAACTGTATTACTCTCATGAATAATAATAAATTAAAAAAAATTTGGAAATTAAATGGATTTCAATATATAACTTTACATCAGATATTCAAATGGCTAAAGATTCCATTTGAATCCTCACAAAAATAGACTTTCTAAATTGATGCAAAACCCCCCTAGGTGGCAAGTGTGTTCTCCAAGTCACACCAAAGTCTCACGAATTTCTGATTTAGTGATCAGATAGTGATGTGTGATGAAAAAAAATTCTAAATCCCAAAAATGGAAGGAAGAAACATTAAGGAGTGAAAGTGGTCCAAAAAACACTTTCCCTAGTCAACTAGCTTTTCACCTTTCACCCAAAAGTAGTAAAAAGCAGTAAAAAGAAGGAATGTGCCTTTCTCTCCAGAATATTATGCAGAATCAGTAGAAATGCGCCCAAGTGAGTTAGGAAAATTTTGGTCCACACCAGGAAGGCTTGTGGTCCCCCCAAAGATGCCTTGTGGTGCACACAATGACTCATATGCCAACTATTTAGTCTAATACATAGTAATTAATCATAAAATGATTAATTAATGTCTCTAATGTATTAATTGACATAGGAGTGGGTTTTAAATATTCCAACATTTACGCCTTAACTGTTAATATAGATCAATTCATGTTTATATGCTTTTACTGCGTGTATGTTTCCACTTGCTTGATATGGTTTTGTAGATGAAGATATGAAGACTTTAGAGCTTGGTGCAACAAGGAGGAAGGAACTACAGATGTGAGGTAAGCCACATCTTGACCCGTCTTGTTTTTCTATTGATCTAGGAAAGTGACTGGTATTGTGTATTTATTTTGTTCTAGATCTGCTTGGACTAGGAAGATTTGATTGAGTCTGCTCATGTATATGGTTTGCAAACAATCTTCCCTGTATGGACACTTAGAAGCAAAGTGTCCTATTCCTCCACATTTGAAACATTTGAAAGGAAACTTATTTTTGTACTTACATCAAACTCTTTTCAGCTTCCTTATAAATTTTGACTCCTCTTCATTTGACTCATTGTAAGAGTCCTTGCCATGCTCATGCTTATCCTTTCTAGTGGCTTTAAAGGAAACTTTTTTTCTGATGGGATTCTCTTTCTTAGTTCTCATCTCATATGATGTCAAGATCCCTTGAAGCTTGTCATTCTTCAAGTCTGGAAGATTAGTTCTATATTCTAACACAGATACCTTTGCATCAAATCTTGAATAAATATTTCTCAGTATCTTTTGTACTAATGATTCTTCTTCTAGAGTCACTCCAAGAATTTTGATAGCATTAACTATCTCATAAAATCACAAAAAGTAAGAGGCAATGTTCTCTTCATATTTTATTTTCAAGGATTCATATAAACCAAAGTAATTCTGCAACTTTTCCTTCTTTACCTTTTCCTCACCTTCATGGATACCTTTGAGCTTATCCCATACTTCCTTGGCTGAGGAGCAATGCATGACCTTAATAAATTCAGTGTCCATTAACCCACATAGTAGTGTGTTTCTAGACTTTGCATTGCACTCATATGGTCTCTTCTCCATTGGGTCAACTGGTGGTGCTGCTGGAAAATTGTAACTGTCCATAATGGACTGCCAGACTTCTTCTCCAAGATGTTGTAAATACACTTCCAAACTGAACTTCTAGAAGGTGTATTTGGTGGCATAGAATCTTGTTGCTCTGTTGGTGGAGAGACCTTCCTGCTTGTCCATAACTGCGCATGGATCTATCTTCCAGATGTTAGGATGTTACTGAAGGCACCCGCTCTGATACCAATTGTTGGAATCTATTTAATACAGAGAGGGGGGGTGAATCAATATTAGTGTAGTTATGAATAGTTTTAACTTCTTTAACAGATTAATCTGAACTTAATATTGATCCCCAATTATGCATCCATCATAAATAAAACATTCATCCACATATGCACCAAAACATAGAACACATAACACACATAATTTTTACGTGGAATCCCAAACAATAGAAAACCATGGAATACTCTTTTATAATGAAAATATTACATTTGAGGAAGCACCAAATTACTTTGTTTTCCAGCACCAACTGGATGGAGGAACCGACCCCCTTTTATTATAGGAACCCACCTGAAGGAAGCACCAACTCCGTGAGTTCTCCAGAAGCAACTGGAAGGAGGTTATGAACCCCTACTCCTTACCTCGTCATGTTGCCTATATATATAAGAATAATATGTTACTCTACTGAAACTATGATCCACACACACTTTTGATATACTGTTGTTCTTTATGCTGTGCGCACCTTCTGTATGTTGTAATATTGTTTTCATTGTGTTGCATACATTACTTCACTCAATACTTCACTTCAACTGATATCACACTTCATATACTATGTGAAACTTTTGTATGATGTAATATTGTTGTCATTGTGTTGCATACATCACTTTACTTCATCCTTAACACTTTACTTCAATTGACATCACACTTCATATACTATGTGTTGCTTCATCAATTCCTGTAGTATGCACCAAGATTAAATATTCCATTCTACTACTGCACATCTGCAATCTCAATTGATATTGCACTTCAAATGATAACTTACTGTTCTGACTTTGTGCATTATTATCAGATGCAACTACACACCTTCTTAGATGTGTCCATTCTATTTAGGAGCTTCAGTCTCTAGACAATCTGCGACCTTCTGTGCATTATATGATTTGTCATTTCGGTTTAACACTCTTTTCTCATATCATCCTCATCATGATGCACACCCTTGATTCTGGTGCAACTCTATCTTTGTGCATCTGATGGACTTCCTTACTACACACATATCAACTTAGTTTTTTTGCGTCAGTGAAACTTCGCGCATCAAAAGATATACTTCAAATCTATCTCTGCACCTTTGACTTAGAACATCTGTGACTATCTGCTTGCTATTTGCAATACTATCATTTGGTCCTCAGGAACTTGCACATACTTTGCATTCTTCCTTTTTTTCTTTGCGCAATCAACACAGATTCACAGCTTCATTCTGCGCACCATAAACTATTCCATTTCTATGCTTGTGTGCACTTGAATCTCTATTAGATCATGTTGTTTTGGTTCCACGATCCCTTGATGTCCCAAATATTATAAATATGTATCTTCCATCTTTCCACTTACAAGCTCTTCATCCTCGCTACAAATATTACTTCAAATCTTCAACTTACTTCTTATTTATACATGTCTTGCATAGATTGTATGTCCACAAGTTGGTTGTGGCATTCCTTCTTTTCTTCACAGTTCATGCTTCTGCCACATCTCATGTTTTGCATCATTGATGTGTAATCTCTTATGGGTCTTGGACATACATGGCCCTTGGGTTAGTAGGTACTTTTACCCTTGCGGTGTGGTCTTGGTTCCTTCATGTACCATTGCCTATCGAATTTTTGCATATGATATCTTCAACTGCTACACCCTTCTTGGTACTTGTGTGCATTTTAACAACTAATAACATCTTTCGATAGGTTATTTTTGTGCACTTCCGAGATCTGCATAACTGATCGAACTTGTATTTTTCCAAGCTTCTTGAACACTCCCAAACCTTGTCCAATCGACGCTTTGGATATCTTGCGCACTTCCGAGCCTATGTTCAATAAACTATTTGACATGCTTAAGCATTCTTGAACCTTGTCCAATCCACTGTTTTGCTTGCTTGTGCATTCCTGAACCTTTGTCCACCAAAATTTTTGACTTGATTTTGCACTCGAACCATTGTCCAATCAACAGTTTGACTTGCTTGCACTCTCTCGTGCCTTTGTCCAATCAAAACTTTATCTTGTAACTTGAAGGACTATGACTGGGTGGACTTTGAAACCTGCACCTTGTATACCACATGTAATAGATGTATTTCTTATGTACTTCTTTAAATTGGATATGCTTGATGTGCCATTGGATATACTTCTTCAAACTAGATACATTTCTAGATATACTTCTTCATATTGGCATCCATATTCTTCTTCACAATATCTTTCTTCATATTGCTTGTGCATATACTTCTTAAAAGTATCTTTTATATACTTCTTCAAACTGGAACATGAATATTGATTCCACTTTGACATCAGTTGATATCAACAACACAAATTGAATCAGTTGACATAAATGTCAACCAAAGTTCAACAACCATACTTACTTGGTCGACCATGGGAATGCAAAATGAAATATTCCACTTCCCTTGAAAATGATAGAATTAACCTCAAAGGAGAAGGAAAGAAAGTAATTGTGCCTATTAATCCATCCCAAGGAAAACCTTGGGCTGAGCCCGACAAGAATGACACTGATATCTAATGACTATACCAAATAGTCCAAAATAATGAAGATTCCGTCGAACCAAATGACCATGGATAAATTCAATTTGGATCTTGTATATCCATCATATACAATTATGATTCACAACTTTATGATTGGCAAATGGAAAATTATGAAGCACAAGCCCGTGAATGCTAGTCAGTTAAGGTTATTCCTAGAAAGAGAGTGTTACACCCAAAATCTACTCATCATCAGATTCAGTGTATACATCCCTAAAGTCACCTAGACTAAGTATTTTCATCTGGGAGGATTTGCACTCATTTCTGCAATCTTTTGAGAGGTCCTCGCAGGTTGCATACTAGCAACATGCGACGTCGCATCTTGCTCTACTGCAGGGTGCGACGAGGTCTATTAATGGGGAAAAATAGCTTATTCGAGATCGTTCTTGAAACTTTCTAATTTAGGGGCTTATCCCTGACCTCTAGGGGAGCTGATACTCGACTCCTAACTCTTTGGGAGGATCCCCTATCTCTCTCCTACCATCTCTCAACCTATCCTATCCATACCCTATCCACTTAGTCCTATATAAGTGAAACTGACTCCCATCCCAAAGGGAGGAAGCCTATGGTATCTACATGTTGGTGAAATCTCTCTTAGAACATCTCCATTCACCTATTGGAGAACTCATACTTCCTTGGAACAACATGGCAATTGGCTTGGTCGAAGAAGGGCTACTACGTTAAGTCTTGGTTGTAGTTCTATATCTCTATCATGTACTCCTCTATTTACAGTAATGCAAATGATTTCCACCAATATTGTTCATGTGTGTAATGATATTGAGTAGTTTACCTGCTTAACTGTTTACTTAGATCGCTTATTGTATAGATGTCTTTTACTGGTTTCTCTTGCTTCTTTGTCTTGACAGGTCTTGCAGCTTGGATCTGACGACCGTGGGACGTAGATCAACATTCGGGAGAAAGGATTACATAGTAAAAAGGTAAGACATCTAGTACTTGGTCCTTAAGTAGATCTAGGAAATGCACTTGTAGTCTGTTCTATTTGTTCTAGACTCACATTGAACTAGGGAGATCCGGCTCGCGTCTGCTCGAGTGGATTTTTCGATAAAAAATATGGGGACCATAATGGGGAGTAGTGTTTGTCTTGTTTAGTGGTCATTAATCTGAGAGTCATTTTCAGTTGATTACATGACATAAGCCTCTTTTATCATTTTTTGCCATTTGCTTCTTAGGATTGATTTCACTATTAGATCTTCACGTTCAAGATTCTGATTTGCTTCCTCTGAGTTTATACAACTCATTTCCAAGCCTGTTTATGGTTCATTGTTGAGAGAGTTGATTCATTTTTTAATCTAGAGCTCTCCTGTCGCACCTGGGCAGTAGAAATAGAGCGACACTGTGTCATTCTGAGTCTCTATTCTTCACCTGTTAGTCACCTGTCGCATCCTTTACATTGGTATACTGCGACATCGTCGCACCTCCCGTGAAGGTAAACTACGACGTCGCACTGTGTGTAAGGACAGAGTGCGCCGATCTGTCAAAATTTGGCATATAGGCATCCCTTCCCTCATTTGACAGTTTGAACCTTGGTTTGGTGTATGAACTCCCTCTGTGCTGCAAGATCCAGCCAGAGACCCCATTTATGATTTGTGTGTTGAGAGTTTGGTTTCATTTGGATTGACTTTGGGATCCGTCTTGGACAAGTTTGAGACAGGTAGTGGTGGATACTCTAGTCTCCTCCACCTTCATCCGTTCACTCTTGCATTCCCTTCCTTCCATCCCTGATCTGATCATTGCATTGGATCAACCTCCAGACCTCATTTACATTTGTTTTGAGCTTTGCTTGCTGCTGCTTGATTTTGAGTTAAGTGTGTCTTTCAGCTTGGTTGAGTGCTTGTCTTTTCTTGAGTTTTCTGAATATATGAGTGCTACAAGTAGTGTTTTCTTTTCAGTCATTTAGATCTGAAAGCAGAGTTGTTATCAAGTTTATTCCTTGATGCATCCATCGAAAAGTTTAAAAGTGCTTCTTTCCCATTGTTTCTCAAAAAATTATTGAAGAAAGATTGTTGTGCATTGGAAAATTCTCGTTAATGTTTTGGAAAAGTTGAATGAATGTATGATCTATTGTGTTTTTCTGGAATTATGGATCGCTCATCTTCTTGAAAGGCTCAAAGCACGCTTCGATTTTTTGCAAAATCAATTCCATGCTAAGGAAAGATAGACGCATTTTTAATTCTTGTTGCTTTTAGATCATTGAAATTGAAATTGAAAAGCTTGCATATTTTATTTCAGAATCCTCTCTTTTCATCACTTAGTGTCATTTTACTTTGAAAAGAAGAAGAAAAAAAAATTGTTTTGATTTGGTTTAGTTGTGTTGTGTACTTTGTGTTTCGCTGAAAAGGAAAAAGAATACTTTCATTGTCAAATTTGTTTGAATTGGGAATTGTGTTGCATTGAGTTTGTTTTGGCAATACCATTGGAAAAAAATCTTTCTCCTTCCCATAGCTAGAATTCATTGAAAGAAAAGAATATTTCCTGCATGTAGCTAGGAATTGCATTATGCTTCCGATTATGTATTCACCTCATGCATTCACCTAACCGTCCAAGATAAAATTAATGGTAGAACTAGGTAAAATTTTTAGCAACTTGTGTGTAAGTTGGAGACGTGTTCCGGCGTCGTTAAGCATGGAAGCTGTCATTATTTGCCAGCACCATATCCCAAAGGTATTGTAGTCTTCCACGTACATCAGTATATCGAGCTCCTTCATGTACCCACCAAGTACCATAATCCATACTTGGCGTATATCGAAGGGTGTATCACGTACTCGACACGTATATCGGAAGGTCTCTTGCCAAATGGTTGTGAATTTGATAGCACCACTACGGATTTGATCTCCCACGTACCTTGCATATATTGGGAGACACCATTAGGATTCATCAAACCAACCGAGTTAACCATTTGGCCATCTTGGCAAAGAAATACACCGAGAACAACACTCGGGGAGATTAGCATGCACATACTGTCCAGGTAATCGGGTATGCAGGAAAGGGTATGGTCCCAATCCTCCTTGTTGCATCATATTGTTGGCCCCTGCAGTATATCACGGTTTGCGATGCCTTGATAATCCCGTGAGGCTCCAGAATTTTGAATCCACTCTATCACATAAGTTTGCTTGTTGCCTTAGTTTGAGTAGGTTTTTCTGGACTGCTTTTCTTTTAGCATACCCTTAGGAGAAGCGCTGTTTCGGCCTTTCTGGCCGATTTTCCTGATACTCTAGCGGATTTTCCCTAGAGAAGGTCCCTTAGGATCTTAAACTTATCACCCAAATATCCCCTTAATTTGGAGGTTATTTCGAGAGTAAGAATGGATCAGCATAACGCGGTCGTAGTTATTGAAGTGGAGAACCAAACTTTGAATGTTGGCAGACTTTTGTTTCCACCATATTCACCTGCCTCTCATACCCTGTAGGATGAAGAAGCACACACCCCCACTTCACAAAACCTTTCTCCCATCATCCTGGGAGAACCTGGATCGTTGGAATGGATAAACCGACCCTAGGACGACCCTACAACAGCCGTTGGTCCTTCATCAGCTTATTGGACATCTTCTACAGACCACCCAGTGGCTCATTTTTCCATCTCATCCTCACCCAGTGAGACTACTTCGAAGGACACTTTAGCCTACTTTCGTGGCCAATTGGCTCACTTTCGTTCCATGGCTAAAGAGTGTCGGCAGTCAAGTCTCCAACGACGGGTTCAAGACCCATCGTTACCCCCTTACCAACTGTTAACACCTAAAAAGTGCTCACTAGCTCATTTCCCTATTCACATGACCCATTTGTCCACTTTTTCACCATCTGAGCCTCTGAAACCAACAAAAGGTCACCAAAAGACCTTGGTACACCCCTTTTTCCATTAAAAAAGATTATTTTTCCAAGAAAATCATAAAAAACCCTCAAAAAGGGTCCAAATTCCCAAAAATATTAAAAAGGGAATTAAAATATTATTTTTATTCAAAAAAGGAAAAAGGAGGGAAAATTACCTAAACCATGTTGGTCAATACCATTGGTTTCCACAAAACCACAAATGGTATTCCTCACCACCAAAACCTATAAAAAGGTGGTAGGGGCTCCTCATTTCAGATCCTTCCATTATCTCATCCTTATGCTGCTGAAATCTCCCCTGAGCACTTTTAGCCATTGAAGCAACCTTGGAGAAAGAGACCTATTGGAGTTTGGAGCTACTCATCTTGGGAGTTGCTCAACATCAACCTTCACCATTGGAGGTAATATCGCAAGCACTTGCTTGCCCCCCCACTTTTCAATACAAAAATTATTTCTTATGTTTCTTGTTCTTGATTTTTGAAATATTTACATTATTTGCTTAGGTTCTTGTTTAGATCCATGAAAAGTATTGTTTATTTAGTTTATTGTTTTTATTTCTATTGAAACTGCTACTACAAGTTAGTAGGTGCCCATAGCACTAAGCTTGGTTGCAAAACCGAGCCAACAGTTTTTGGCGACTCCGCTTTGGTTTGAACTTTAGATCTCTAGCTTTGCCATTAAATCTTAGTTTTTATGAGTTTTTAACCATTAGATCCATAGATCTGCCATCTTAGACAGCAGATCCATTGCTGTTCTGAGATTTGGCCCCAAAAAACAGCCCTAAATTTTAAATTTTCGAATTCGTTTCTCGTTTTCCGTGCACGGCTTCCGCCTCGCGGCTTTTTGCCAGACAGTCGCGCGGTCCATCGCGACTTTTCTGCATTTTTCCGCGCGGTCCATCGCGACCTTTTTCCAGACAGTCGCGCGGTCCATCGCGACTTTTCTGTGTTTTTCCGCGCTGCACACCGCGGCTTCGCGGCCTTTTACCGCGCTGTCCATCGCGACTGTGCGCCCAAAACCTGCGCGGTCCATCGCGACTGTGCGCCCAAAACCTGCGCGGTCCATCGCGACTGTGCGTCCAAAACCCGCGCGGTCCATCGCGACTGTTCGGCCAAAACCCGCGCGGCCCATCGCGGCTGTTCGTCCAAAACCCGCGCGGCTGAATTTTTTCATTCGGCCATCCCGATTTTGAAAAATATTTTTTACTGTACTTTCTGCCCATAGCATATTTTTTACAGTATAAAATCCTGCATATTTTCCAGATTTAGAAAAAAAAATTTTACTATTTAAAGTGCATACATATATCTTTTTAAAAATTTTCAAGAAAGTGAAAGAAAGATTCATTTTGCATTCTTTATCTAGATTCAAATTTTTTCTTGTTTACTTCTTTAGAATCTTGCCCTTAGCAAATTTTATTGAAACGAAGAAATCCATTTATTTCCTTTAGAAGTTTATTATTTGCTTTCATAAATCCAAAAAATCCATTATTTTTTGAGTTATTTTTGAAAAAGCAAATTAATTTCTTTTTAGTGAAAAAAGTCTTAAATATTTGCTCGTTATTTTTCGAAAAGTCCTTTATTTTTTGAAAAATTTCCCTTAAAGCATTTAATTTTTTCAAGTTCAGTTTACACACCTCACGTGCACTCACACGATCACTTAATTGAACTAGACTTAAAACTTACCCTAATTTGAACACACTCTTAACCCCACTTGGGGAACACAAAAAGAATTCTTGTAGCTAGGTAGTATTGGGGGGATAGGTGTTCCAATAACACCCCTCAGTTCATACATCTGAGACATAGAAGTTGTCCAATTAGGGAGCTAAAATCTCTTAGTACTTTTTGGCGCGGTCACAACCGGTTTGTGGGAAGGCCTCTCCCCTAGGAGGGTTGAAGTCGCGAGGATGGTTCCGGAAGCCTGAGTGGGATACCGAAACCCATTCAGTAACCGAAGGGCTACCATTCGCAGTTCTCGGGATATCCCTGTATTGGGATATTGCGATCAAAGGACCAAACGGCAGATTTACCTTTTCTCGACGCGTCATGAACGGAGTATCCTAGTAGCCTGTCTTTTTAGGATTGATTACCCGGTGTCCCTCCCGGTAGGGGGATATCTAGCCGTTGTCTCTACATTCATATTGTCTGACTTGGATTTCATCACCTTGCAGGGGATATCGTCTGTTTGAGTCACAATACTTTTAGATTAGGTGTTTGCATGATCTTTACCACCTTTTGAGTCTAGTTACACCTATTTTTTCTAGGAGCCGCTTGCATGTTGGTATTCTGACCGGTTGTTGCATTCCTCCACTTATTGTAGCACAGCTGCTAGAATAAGTGCATTTTTTGAGGATTGATTTTTTGGCCTGTGAGCCTTCTTTTTTCACTCCCCTTTTTGCACCCTTGGTTGCATTAGGGTTTTGAGTCTTTTACATACATATATCACCACCTGATACTTAAAACAAATTTTTACGTAAAAAACATATTCTCACCATTGAGAATTCTAGACGTTCTCGTCGTCTACAGGGCGAACTCCCAGAGTTTAGTCCACTTGGCTCTCCACGTCACGGACGCAGAGCATTATCCCTTGATTCGACACATCGTCGATCATCTAGACGGTCATCCGATTCTGACATACCCCACTTCACCTTTGATTTGGAGGTAGAATCCGAAAACCCCACAGAGTTACCACCTACCACAATTATGTCTGGAACACCAGAAGATCCACAATTTACATTAACCATAGGTCAGACATCCGCAGACCTTTCTGCAGGGATACCATCCATGACAACACCCACCCCCTTGGGTATGCCCAATATGGGTAACACTCCACATTTAGGAATGCCTAGCACAGGACCACAACCTGTCATGGGCATGCCCAACATGGGGGTCATACCCCCTTCGGTTTCCACAAACCCTATCCCAGGAATCCCTAGTACGATTCCTAACCCAAGTGTCACTCCTGTGGCACTTGGGAATGCTATCCCAGGAATCCCTAGTGCGATTCCTAACCCAAGTGTAACCCACGTTGCACTCAATAGTAATATACCAGGAATCCCTAGTGCGATTCCTAACCCAAGTGTAACCCAAGTTGCACTTGGGAGTACTAACCCATATCAGGCCACACCTGTTGGAGGGCACATACCCGCCATACCTAGCATACCTATAGGAGCTACTGGACCCCTACACCATACCACAATGGCTAGGCAAATCCCGGTTCCGGTCACCACATCCGCTAGTCTACCATACATGGCAAGTCTCAACTTGCCAGATTTAGCTAGGCTTACGAATGACCCCATTAGGCACGATCCTGCTTGGCCCCATATGCCCACTAAGCTTCCCTCTGACATCCCTAAGTTTGAGGGAAAGGCCGGAGAAGACCCCCAGAACCACATCATGTCCTTCCATTTATGGTGTTCCTCCAACTCCATAGTGGACGACTCAGTCCGCCTCCGTTTATTACAGCGCACCTTCACTGGCTCTGCAGCGAAATGGTATATCGAGCAACCCCATGGGACGCATTCCACGTTTACCTCCCTTGCCTCGACCTTCCTGCAGTTCTTTCAGCTACCAGTCCGCTATGATGCGGGCGTCGAAATACTACTGTCTTGCAGACAGAACACGGCCACGCACATCACTGACCATATCCATGATTGGCGTCGGCGCCGAAGCCTATGCAAGATCAAATTAGACGACCGAATCTTTTTAGACTGGTTCCTTAAATCCCTCCTTCCCCTCATTGCGAAGGATGTAGCTTCTGAAAGACCCCAGTCTGAAGAGGAGGCCATCCTTAAGGCCCAACAGTTTGACCTTATCTATGCCCAGTCAGGATACCTATACACCATCATACCTGACGCCCCACGAGGCGACTCTGCACGCGGTGACACACCGGGGGCATCACATGCCGCTGATGGCATTATTGGCCAAATTACACCGCAAGCAAAACCTTTCAGTATGGTGAGCACCATGCCCGCCCCAGACCTTTCTAGGGATACATCCAGTTCCGGAGCGACAACTTCTTATGCTCCAATAAACCAGACCCATCATGTTCATGGACCCTCTTGTCCACAACATTGTTATGGCCAAGCACCATCAGCATATGTACCTCCTACATACTATGCTCAACCTACGGTACAAAACCCCATGCAGTTTCCACAACAGCCCATGCATTACCCACAACCAATTGCACCGGCTAACCTCACACCTCCACCAGCGCAGGGGTACCAACAACCCCAACAGGCAACTGGACCACCTCCAGCTCCACCTGCATACTATCCACCGCAACCTGCTCCCGCACCTGCGGCTCCTCAGAATCCCCCCAATGCTCAAGGGCATGTGTACGCACAACAACAGCAGCCCCAATATCAAAATAACCAACGCAACCAGGGTGGACAACCCAACCGCGGAAGAGGACGCAACCGTGGAAACAATCAAAACCGCAACCAAGCTCCACAGCCTACCCAGCCCCCGCAAAACAATAACGCGGCGCCCGCTCATCAGAATCCTGATCGGCCACCTAAGCAACCTAAAAATGCTAATTTACGGACAAACCATCCTTGTTCCATTTGCGGTGTCTATGGCCACTATACCCACGCTTGCCCACATCTCGAGCGAGCTCGACAACTATGGACAAATGACGCCCATCGTCAAGGGCAGGCGGCTCCTCAGCCACCACCCAACCCCCCACCACCTCCACAACAACCTCTGGTTCTCCAAAACCCCTTTCCAACACAAGGAGTGGTAAACACCCAGCCGTTAGCCCCCCAACAGGGCACCGTGCAACCACAACAAATAACTTACACATCTCCTGATCAACCCATGTTTGATTCAGGTACCCACCACTTATTGATGATGTCCACCGCAGACGTCAATGTCCAAACCCGTCGAAATCAATACGGACCGACTTCTGAAGCCCCCCCCGCCGAAAAGGATACTACTGCTAATCCCACTGATCAGACATTGCGTATACCTCAGGTTCCACTTGATGGCGCTTCTAAAGCACCTCGCTTCCCCCTTCGCCGAATCAACAACAACCCCAATGCACGAGCTGCGTCCAATTACAACATCGTAGATGACTTAGCTCAATCTCCCGCAGCCATGTCTGCGTTAGAAGTCTTAAAAACCTGTCCTTCTCAGCGCAAGACTTTACTTTCCGCCATTGGGGCTATTGACCCAAATGATTCGAACTTGATGACCTTTGACTTAGACCAATCTGAACCACGGCTGCCTTCTACCATAGCAGTCCAAGTTTCCGTTTCTATTCGGAATCTTGTCATCCATCGATGTATCATCGACGAGGGTGCCTCCACATGCGTCATGTCCACTTTTGTTTGGCAAAAGTTGGGCTCCCCTGCTCTCCAGCAATCCACCACTGCATTGCGGGCCTACGACGGCCGGTCAGCTCAACCTCACGGTTTATTGCCCAAGGTACCCGTCCAATTAGGTGGGAAGACTGTGCTCATCGACATAGAGGTCATTAACGCCCAACTAGACTATAACCTTTTACTTGGCCGCAGTTACATGTATGCCATGAAAGCGGTCGCCTCCTCCGTCTTCCGCACCATGATGTTCCCCCATGAGGGCCGCGTGGTCAAAATTGACCAACTCACCTACTATGACCCCAACGCCCCTGCAGCACCGGAGAATGTTCTCCCCATGATTGAACAACCCGCTTCTAGTGCTGTTACCTCCTTTGTGTCTTCTGTAACACCCGGACTGTATTCGGATACACCAATGACCTCTACATTCCAGGCCATTCCACCACCGTCACCGGAGACCCAAGTCGCAAACCTCTGTACTGTTTCGCAGAATACGCAAACACCCGGCGGTCAACCACCATTGATCCCCAGTCACATTGGTGTTACACCCATCCACACCATCCCCTTCCTATTTCCTCCTTCGGGTGTAGTAAGCGCCCCGGTTATGGCTACCCTTAGCCTACCCGGGCTAACATTGGGATTACCCGTGTGGTATATTCCGCCTCCCGTTCGATTACCGACACCAGACGTCATCCTCCAACCGGTACAACCTATTGTTACCACAAATCAACCTCCCCCTGGCGTCGCGATCCCTTCATCGGCAGCGACACCTCCTCCTAACCTCCATATTCCTTCGTCGTCAATGAAACCTCCTCCGGGTCTCACGATTGCGTCGACGTCAAAGGATCCCCCTCTCCTTGCTAAGCCCACTGGGGGCAGAGGTCCACAACCCTACACTGCCATACCACCTCCTAAGGCAGCCAAACCCCCACCGGTGTTTCGAGCTCCCCCCAAATGTTCATTATGCGATGAAATTGGCCATCCAACTCATCAATGCCCACATTTACCGGCACTCCAAGAACATATGAATATGTTGGACGATGACATAGGAATCCCAGTAGTCAGATTAGAGCCACCTCTACAGCCTCGCGACAAATCACTGCGCACTAACCATCCTTGTGCTATATGCAGCGTCTACGGCCACTACTCACACCATTGCCCTGATCTACCAGACTATAGAGCAGCGCTGTACGAGTTAAACAATGCCGATTTAGAGATATCTCCTCCCCTCATCGAGGAGATTCACCCTCCACCATCATCCTCGTCAGAAGAAGTCAATACGATATATATGATTTCGACAACCTTCAAACCAGAACCCCTAGATTTATGGTCTGACTACTTCAATACTGACGAGCAGATTTTGGAAACACTCACTGCACCTGACTACCCTTGGGATGATATGCATCATCGCTCGTACTTCCTCCCGGAAGCATCTACCTCCACCGCATCCAACCAGCTATCAGTCGAGTCGAAAGACTTCATACCTGCTAAGGTCGATTGGTTAAAGGACCCCATCCCAGCACCGGATGCCTTTGAAGAAGGGAACATGTCCACCCAAGAACCTTTTCGGAGGGAGACCTTGTCCTCGCTTACGATCAAGCTCATGATAAAACTGGAAAAGGGAAGTTCGTGTCTATGTGGCAAGGCCCCTACATCATACACACCTGCCTCGGGCAGGGGGCATACATTCTGACCGATTCAGAAGGCAACACCTTACGCAACCCACGCAACGGGTTGTACCTTAAAAGATTTTACCCATAAAAAATCTCATGGACACCATCATCCATTTTTTAGTATAGGCATACGTTTTTCGTTCACAAAAAATTTTCAAAAAACCTAAATATTTGTTTTCCCTGCATGACCACAGATGGAGCCTCTTCCACTCTGCCATATCGGTTTTGCTGATGGTGCAAGCCGTTGGTCTCCCAATCTCGCCTCCGCAGCTTGGGTAATATACTCCCCTTCACATGAGTTAATTCACATCGATGGAGTATGTTTAGGCGCCGCCACCAATAATCAAGCTGAATACGATGCCGTGACCGGTCTCCTGGCCGCTGCTCTCCAGATGAGCATACGTCACCTCAACGTTTTCTTGGACTCACAGCTCCTAGTTTCCCAGCTCAACAATGATTACCAGGTACGCGATGCCTGTCTGTTCAGAAAATTCCTGCGCACTAAACAAATGGTTAGACAGTTTGAATCCATTACATTCACACATGTCCCAAGACACCTCAATAGTGTAGCAGATAATATGGCCAACAGTGTCCTCGACTGGCACACCAATCACATCATGTCATATCCATAAACAAACATGCACCCAGGTGCAAAACATGTGCCTCCACGGGCATATACAAAAAACCAATATTGCATCCACGTGCATAACATGTGCCTCCACGGGCATAAAAACAAACAAACCAAAATATTGCATCCATGTGCATAGCATGTGCCTCCACGGGCATATATAAATCTACAAACACACTGCATCCACGTGCATAACATGTGCCTCCATGGGCATATACAAAAGACAAAGTGCATCCACGTGCATACACATCAAAATATCCAAAATATATCCACATATATAAACGAACCAAATAGTCTACATGTCATAAGTGCCCTCAGCACTCGATATACACAAAATACATATGACATACAAAAATGCTTCCCCATATGCTCATGAGCATTTGGGGGCAAGTACAATGACGTCTAATCATCAGGATCCTCCGGATCCTCAGGATCCTCCTCCGGCTCCTCCTCCGACTCCACCTCCGCTGGCCCAGCCGGGTCACGACGACCCCGAACTCGCCGCTCGGCTGGCCCTGCTGGGTCGTCCCTCAGACGTATCCTCCCCGGTGCCGGCTCTGCCGGAGCATCTCCTCCACCACCCCCGTGTCTCGCAGCAAGCACCGCTGCCCTCAACAACAGTGACTGCCACTCGGGCGGTGCACCGAGACATCCCTGCAAAATGTCCCGATCAAGGTCCCTCCAGCCATCCTCCGGAAGTCTAGCTACGATCCGGGCCAAAGTCCGTCGAACACCATCTATAGCATCGTCCTGAGGGCCAACCCCTCGCCCACGGGCTCCAAATCCTCCACCACGAGGAGGACGTACAGGTACTGGAGGACGCGCAACCACTATCGCCCGCCCCTGCCGAGCCACATAGTCAGGTGGTGGTACCGGACCAATATCTGCACAAAGCAAGTAGAACCATCAGATTCTATACAACAGACATCATCATGATTAATCATAATACATATGGTATAAAACATCACATAAGACACAATACATACCGTCTAAGCTCCAGGCCTGTCCTGGGGCACGTGGCATCTCCGGGTCTCCCCGGTAGTCCATACCGGCGTATGGATAGTCCTCGATCACCAGTGGCATCTGCTCCCACTGCTGGAAAAAATCCTCTGTAAAGAAGCCACGGATACCACCGCCAGCACGAGGCATCATCTGCCCCCACCTCATCATACGAGGCTCGCTAGGTAGACCAGCACGAACCGGTACGTGCGGCCGTAGGGTCGGCACCCGCTCAAAGAAAAAACAACATAAAAAGGAGGCGTAACAGAACTCACCTCCCTCTCTCACAGCCTTGTCCAGATCTCTCCGGACACCGGCCAAGAACATCTGAGCCCAAGCATAGTAAGTACCCCGTAGAACGGAGTCCACCATCACCGTCTGCCCCCCAGACATACGATGTGGTGCAGCAGCACCCAAAACCCTCAGAACGCAGGCACCAACGGCCCGCATATCCCACTCACGTAGGAACTTCAGACTGATAGAGCTGTTTACCAAAACAGCGTCATCCCCACAAAAGGTCTGCAAGAGGTCCTCCATATCCATGCCTGGAGGCAACCTCGGAGAGATATCACCCACCTCACCCAAGCGAGGCAACCCGGTCAAAAAATATACATCAGTGAGAGTAATCTCCAACCTCTCACCACCAATAATAAAGGCACCCTCTGCCGGCACCCACCACTGAACAAGCTTGTTCAGGAGTCTCCTCACTGAACGAATATAAGGTATCTGAGCGAACTTCAAGAGTCCGCTCATGGCTAAGGTCTGTCTCACCCCCCCATCATCCTCGATCCTCGCCACAATCTCGGCATCAATATCTCTCTCCCGCCATACGGACTGAGCCCTCCGCAACATCCTGCCAAGAAAACACAGAAAATTTTAGCCCCAGCATAAAAAAAATTTTAAAAAAAAATCTCATCGCGGCTTTTCCACAAAAAGCCGCGATGACCATCGCGGCTTTTCCACAAAAGCCGCGATGACCATCGCGGGTTCCATGAAAAAACCCGCGATGAACATCGCGAGTTTCGTCCAGACAGTCGCGATGAACATCGCGACTGTCACCCATGAACACGCGATGAACATCGCGGGTTCCGACCTCACAGTCGCGATGAACATCGCGACTGTGAGTCTAAAACCCGCGCGGTTCATCGCGGGTTCCGCCCCGAAACCCGCGCGGTTCCACGTTGGAGAGTCAACGTGGAGTTTCGCGGCTTTCGGGGGCCCACCGCCAACTAAAAAAGACATAATTGACTAGGTTAAGACGAATAGAGTTACCTGCAACTCGCTAAATCGAAAACCAACGGTCAAATCTCCCGGAAATCGAGAAATAGCTCTGACTGCTCTATCAAACTCGCACGTGACAATGACAAGTCATATTGGGCCCCACGCCCTATTTATAGAAATTCCACAAATTTCAAACCACCATTGCGGTGTCATACGAAGTCCATTTCTCAAACCGTTGGTACCGTTGGGATCAGCACAGCGAGAACTTCATAGAGGTTCCTTCCGTTTCCCGTTTTTCCCGGGGTCCATTTTTGACCATTTTTTAGCCCCTCTCGTGGCCTCGGTTTGCGTGCCACATCGGCCGTTCTCCGTTTTCGATGTATCTTATGTCGCCGGATCCAGTTTTCCGCACAGATGACGATGCTTGAGACCTTTTCTCGTCCTCGTCAATCCATTTTTGTTCGGTATGATTTTACCCCTTTTTCGGGCCGAGCAAACCCTTTTACGAAAAAGGCACTTAGGGAGTTTCTGTTAAGCTCTTTTCTGACTCCTAAAACAATGAAAAGATCGCCGAGCAATCTTGCTTCCTTTCATGCTCGATAAACGTATCTGAAAGGGCGTCTACCTGGTATAAGTTTACCCCTTTTCCGGACCTTGTAGACTAATTACGAAAAAGGTATACTCTAGTCACATCGGCTAGAAGAGTTCTCCATTCGCATCATTTTATACTTTTTCGGGCCTCGGAGACTAAACTTACGAAAAAGAAACACCAACAGAGTCCACCTACTGTTTTCTGACTCTCTAAACATGAAAGCAACCATGAGCATGCGCCGTCCTGGGCTCACAAAATCCACAGGACCGTACCATTTCAGAGCACACTTTTATCCCTTCTTGAAGCTCATTAAAACTATGAAGAAGGAAGAAGGGTGCCTCTTGGCGCCACGACAGATCATATCTACTCGCATAGCAGCTTCCCCTTTTGGTCGCCTTTGTTCAGAGTATTCTGCAGTATGTCACCCTGAAACTCCCTCGACAGCTACCATCAGCTTGTCCCCCCCCCCAGAGTCAATATATACCATTCAGTCAAAGCTATGATCCCTGCACCTACAAGTCAGTTCCCTACGCTGCCAGGTCAACCATGTCATCATGCTCTGAACAAAGGAAGTTTGAGTCTACCCATTTTTTGACCCAGCTATTTTCCATCCCCACAAGTATGTCAGTCCTACCAGCAGTACTACATCACTTCAGTTTACACCTCGCGCTCCTAGCAAGGAAACATCATTGCCTTGTTAGTTGCTGGTCTCCCTCTGTCGACGACAACCACATTTATTCCAGAGGATAGACCTAGAGGCCCCTGTGTCTTGGACTCATTACCATTTATGATGAGTGCCTACGAATCATTTCGAGAGGAATCATTACTGCCTCTCCAAATGGTTGTTTCTCACATGCTCGACTTCAACACCTTGATCGCATCGTTGAGACTCGCACAGGGTATTGGTCCGTTCACTTATTAGTCGAAGACCCCGGATACCTCCTGACTCCTCCACATTTGAGAGTCTTCCTATGGATAATATCAGTTACACTTTTCCTATAGTTATCCGGGCTGCGCATGGCGACAATATTCAGATTTACACCTGTTTCATACTCCCTTGAGTATACAGTTACATTTATTCCCATATTTGACTCATAGTCTTTGAGTCCCTACAGATGTTGGACACCTTCAGTTTCAGCAGTTCCACAGTTGATCCGGTGTATCAGTTATTGAGATCATTCTTATTGAGATCATTCTTATTGAGATCATTCATGATCCTGAGTATATCCCACCATCATGTCCCCTCTGGACCATTATGATGTACCAGTATATTTCTTCACGTATTAGATCCCCCTTCTTGGGACTAATTGTTTTGTATATGCCTTGATACGAGCATGGGAATGCCCGCCTCGTCCTTTATCAGAGATTATACCTCATTCATATTGAGGCCATGTAATATTTTTTGTTTTTGCAGCTTCCAAGGGCCGTGGCTCCAGTCTCCAAACGGTCTCTTCTCTCCCCTAAAACCCAGAAAAAGGACAAAAGAACTATGATGTCTATCGGCCATACGATGAGCTCCTGCCCTCACACATCAGGGGGCAATCTGTTAACACCTAAAAAGTGCTCACTAGCTCATTTCCCTATTCACATGACCCATTTGTCCACTTTTTCACCATCTGAGCCTCTGAAACCAACAAAAGGTCACCAAAAGACCTTGGTACACCCCTTTTTCCATTAAAAAAGATTATTTTTCCAAGAAAATCATAAAAAACCCTCAAAAAGGGTCCAAATTCCCAAAAATATTAAAAAGGGAATTAAAATATTATTTTTATTCAAAAAAGGAAAAAGGAGGGAAAATTACCTAAACCATGTTGGTCAATACCATTGGTTTCCACAAAACCACAAATGGTATTCCTCACCACCAAAACCTATAAAAAGGTGGTAGGGGCTCCTCATTTCACATCCTTCCATTATCTCATCCTTATGCTGCTGAAATCTCCCATGAGCACTTTTAGCCATTGAAGCAACCTTGGAGAAAGAGACCTATTGGAGTTTGGAGCTACTCATCTTGGGAGTTGCTCAACATCAACCTTCACCATTGGAGGTAATATCGCAAGCACTTGCTTGCCCCCCCACTTTTCAATACAAAAATTATTTCTTATGTTTCTTGTTCTTGATTTTTGAAATATTTACATTATTTGCTTAGATTCTTGTTTAGATCCATGAAAAGTATTGTTTATTTAGTTTATTGTTTTTATTTCTATTGAAACTGCTACTACTAGTTAGTAGGTGCCCATAGCACTAAGCTTGGTTGCAAAACCGAGCCAACACCAACCCATCCCAGTTCATCCGATATCTTTTGGATCACCTGAAATACCCCACCACGTGACCACTAATGAGACTGGTCAACCCTCGCAAGAGTCCAGTCCTGCACCTCAAGTGAACCAACCGGTGGAAGGACAATAGTCCAACACACCTGTCACTACAGCAGTTACTTTACTAGTTCCTCCCCCACCTCAGAATTCAAGGGGAGGGTATTCCATTCCCACGGATGATCTTATTGGTAATGTTATTACCACAGTAGCTAGTCAACAACCTACGTTGGTTCAACCTTTGACTAGTGGTCAACCTGTTGTGGCTGGGGGGAAACCCCCGTTTCCTAACCAGAATGTAGGCGGTGGAATCCCCAATGGACCTTCCGTTGGACCTTCCCAACCTGCTAGACCATCCACCACGGGATTATCTCATGTTGGAGGGCCATCAAATGTAACTCAACCCTCATGGAGTCAAGCGTATCCAGGTTCTGTTAACCCTGTGCCGGGCCAACCTAATCCTAGAAACGCACCATACAGGATACCTTATCCCGGGAATCCATACACTCTATGGGGGAAACAACCTGTGTTGCAGCACAAACTCCAATCGACTATCCCTCAAGTACCACCACCCCCGATCGGTCCTCCCCCACCTCATGCTGGAGGTGGCAGGCCCCCACCTAACCCTGGTGGAGGCCCACCTCATTTTACCTACATACCTCACCCCTCCGACGGTGGCGGGAATGGTCCACCACCCCCTCCCAGCGTAGGCGGTGGGGGACCACCCTATCATGGTGGAGGTGGACATTTCCCTTCGGGTGGCGGTGGTGGTCCACCACCCCCTCCAGGCGGAGGCGGTGGAGGACCTAATCACTATGGTGGTGGCGGTGGTGGTGGAGACCCTCATCCTTCTGGCGGCGGAGGTGGTGGGGGTCCCCATCCTTTTGGCGGTGGAAGTGGTCCACCACCCCCTCCAGGGGGAGGTGGTGGTGGGCCACCTTATTATAATTATGGACCCCCACCTCCTCCCGGTGGTGGCGGCAAAAATCCACCCCCTTCTGGAGGTGGAGGTGGGCCCCCACCTTATTGGAATGGACCACCTTATGGTGGCAGACCTCTTTATGCCGGGCGGCACACCCCCCTACGGTCAGTTTCATCCTGGTACACCTTACGGTCAATCTGGTCCTTACACGCCTTATCCGTATTATCAATACGCACAAACTTACCCACAACTTCCCTTCCTGGCTACTTTGGACGTGCCTGACCTATCCCGTTTAACCAACGATCCTATTTACCATGGATCTAACTGGCCACCGATTCCGGTGAAACTTTCGTCTGATATCCCCAAGTTTGACGGAAAACTGGGTGAAGACCCTAAAAACCACGTGATGACATACCACTTATGGTGTTCATCTAATTCCTTAATGGATGATTCAATTCATCTTATATTGTTTCAAAGGACTCTCACCGGTTCGGCTGCCAAGTGGTACATTGAATTGCCACCGCACTCTTTTCCTGATTTTGGTTCTCTTGCCATGAACTTTTTGACACATTTCCAGCTGCCAATATGATATGAGACTGGTACCGATCTTTTAACCTCGCTCCGTCAGAATACCACCACTCACATTTTGTATCATATCCACGAGTGGCGAAGGAGACGACGTCTCATTAAAGCTCCCATTCCAGATCAGCTCCTTGCAGACTGGTTCACAAAATCCCTCATCCCTACCATAGAAAGAGACATTGCTATGCGAGGTGCTATCACTGAAGAACAAGCCATCGTGAGTGCCCATGTGCTAGACTTAGTCTACACTCAATCCAACACTTTGTTTGATATTCTACCTAATGCACCCCGTGACGTTAATGACCCCGCGAAACCACATAAGGGACTCCAAACTGATGGAATCATTGGTTCCCTTAACACCTAGCCTGCTGCTAGCACTATTGGATCATCCAACCCGGCTCCGGTTCGCCACAACACCACCAAGTCCACCGCTCCTACTGTAACTGAAGAGGTGAATTCTGTCCAATCGGCTTCATCTCAGAAGTTTAACGGCAAGAAGAAGAACAAGGGGAAACCCAAAAATTATTCCGCCCAGCAGGAACAAAAGAGCACTCCTGACGATACCAAGCAGAAATGGAAACTAAAGTATCCTTGTTTACTGTGTGGAGATGACCATTTCTCAAAAGAGTGTCCCCATAGAGATGAAGTACAAAATTTTCTTAGGGGTAAACCAACTCCCTCTGTCCTCAACGATCCGTTTCCTACTCAGAACTAGCATATGATTGCTCAAACCCCCCCAGCGCAGGGGGAACCATCCAATACCGTGCATGTTCTCATGTTGCGTAACGAGGTGATCAATTTGAATACTCGCTCACGATCTTACGAACCAGTCCCTTCGAAGGAATCCACTAGAAGTAATGGTAAAAAATATTCCGACTCCTTAACTGATGTCACTATACCATCGACTTCTCTCACCATAGAGAAGCCCTCCTTAGACTCGATATTGCGACCGCCCAAGAGTACGATTCGAAAATATATTTTCAATCCTAATGCTCAAGTGGCACAAAATTACAATATCGTAGAGGACTTGGCACAAGCTCCTTGCGCCATGTCTACCCTGGAAATTTTGCAGAATTGTCCTAATCAACGCAAAACTCTCCTTGTAGCCATCGGTGCAGTTGACCCAGATTCCTCGAACACCATCATGTTCTGACTTGACAACTTTAAGTCTAGGTTCTCGCACCAACTTGCATTCCATGTTTTTGTGAACATTGCTGGGAAGATTATCCATTGTACCCTTTTGGACGAAGGATCCTCCACTTCTGTCATGTCCATCTCCTGTTGGAGAGCCATCGGCTCCCCCGAATTGAATCGTTCTCCTACCATGTTGAAAGCATTCAACGGGCGTGGCTTTCAACCTCATGGGCTCTTACAAGCTCTTGCAGTTGAGTTGGGCGGAAAGACCGTAACCATTAACGTGGAAGTGGTATCGGCCCCGTTAGATTATAATCTCTTGCTTGGTCCCAATTGGTTTTATACCATGCAGGCGATAGCCTCTTCATTCTTCCATATAGTACAATTCCCCCACCAAGGACGAATTGTTACTATTGACCAATTAGGATTTTGTACACCGGACGCCACTACTCACCTTGGTGACCATGTTCCTTCCATTGGACAGACGTCAAAACAGTATGAGAGTGTAGGGGTTGGCCTTTTGAAAGATTCATCTTTCATGGGTGTTTTTCCAGCCCTGGACCCCCCTAATCATGTTTCTACAGTGAACATGATCTCCACAGAGATTTTATCTCACTCTAACGATGCTTGGCTTGTACCGGATGAAGCCACAACACACCTGCTTAGAGATATAATTCCTTTTTCACCCGCTGAACGCATTTACGAGGCTACCAATCGGCATCGGAGGACCATTTAACTATGGCCTCCCCATCCTGTTCTCTATGACGGACGTCATCTCTACCTGATCTCTTAATTCAGACTTTTCATTCAGACGAGTCCATCATGGAAGTAATGAATATTGATGACAGTCCGTGGGATGATCTCCACCATAGGTCATCTTTTCTTCCTCCTTTGGAGTACATAGAGAACAACATCCATACCCTCTTTTCACCAGATATCTACCCATCCCCTCATTCCCCCATCCTTACATGTCTTACGGACACAGAGGGCAACTTGGCCAACATTGAGCCAACCACCCTGGTAGACATCTCAGTGAAAACAGGTATAGTGGAACACATTCGCATAGGCCAGAAGTGTTCCCCTGAAGAAATCGTTGTTAGCATGGCCTTGTTCAAGCAATTTCAGAACATATTTGCTTAGTCGTATGAGGAGATGCCTGGGATAGACCCCACAATTGTTTCTCATGAAATAAAAACCTATCCTGACATCAAACCTGTGCGCCAAAAGTTGCGACCGGTACACCTCCGAAAGACTGCAGCAATTAAGGCATAAATTGAAAAGCTCTTAAAGGATGGTTTTATTTATCCTGTCCCATTGACGGATTGGGTCTCAAATTTCGTTCCTGTGAACAAAAATCAGGGCACCATTTGTGTCTGTGTCGATTATCGGGACCTTAATCGGGCTTGTCCAAAAGACAACTACCCGACCCCCTTCATCGACCAGATCATCAACAACTGTGCTGGAAGCGTCATCTTCTTATTCATGGAGGTCTTTTCTGGTTACAACCAAATTGAGATCAACCCAGCCGATCAACATAAGACGACTTTCATCTGCCCATGGGGTATATTTGCATACCGCAAACTCCCATTTGGCCTTAAAAATGCTGGCGCCATGTTTCAGCGGGCTATGTCGTATGCCTTCCACGATATTAAGGACTTTGTGGAACCTTACTTGGATGATCTCCCTACTCATTCAAAGTAGTGTGAGTTCCACATTGATCATCTAACGACCATTTTCCTCAGATGCAAACAATAAAATATCCGTTTGAATCCTCATAAGTGTATCTTTTGCGTCGAGTCCGGACGCCTCTTAGGATTTATCATTTCGAAGGATGGGATCTGCATTGGTCCCTTAAAGGTGGAGGCCATCATCAACCTACCACCCCCGAATGATGTTACGAAACTTCAAAGTCTCCAAGGGAAGGCGACTTATTTAAGACGTTTTGTAGTCTGCAGGAACAACTATAGTTTTGATCGTTTGCCATTATATTTGGGGCTATTTGACACTTTATCTAGTGTACAGGAGTCGTAAAGTGGTCTTTTGTGCCATTTCTCACATCACCAACAGTAACTACAGGTATGAACACCCCTTTGAACGTTTTGTCATTATTATTTTTGGTTAGTCGTAATTATTGCATGAGGGCGAGTTTACTCTCCATTTGTTCTTGTACTCATGAAACCATGAGAGCAAGTACCAAGTTATGGTTTATCGCTTTTCTGGGATTGTTAAACTTCCACGGAAAAGGACACCCCTCGGAGTCTACCGTTAAGCTCTTTTCAGGCTCTTGAAAAACGAAAAGATTGCCAAGCGAACTTGTCACATTCACACTTGTTAAAGTATTTTGTGAAGAACCTACAATAATTAATTAATGCAAATACACGAGATATCAGAAATAATAGAACTCAGAATCACTTTTATATTGATCACGGGCCACTTCGAGGGGGCAACCTCCTTTGAGCAAGCTCAATACAATTAACTTCACGGTGCCTTCAATGACCTCAACACACACTTATATACTAAGTTTATGCCCAATACTATGAGTCAAAACCATGGGACATATAATACTACGGGATGACTTACAAAGCATATGCGTCCAACAACAATATACTAGCATAGTAAAGAGAAGGGTTGACACGGGTTCCTAACATCCCCTCTCCCTTAGAAAAAGCTTTGTCCTCAAAGCTTTGGTTGGAGAAATTGTTGCAGAATCTGAAGGAGTGGTTCCCCGGTAGCATCCTCGGGTTGCATTTCGGGCCACTGACGCCTTTGGAGTGTCAGGGAGGATTGCTTGGAAGGATGTAGATGAAGAAGAACCCTGTCAGCTGCGTGAAAAATGTGCTCAGAACGGTGTTGATCGACTTGTTGTTTTAGGCGAATTCTGGCCATGTGAAGACTGTCCTGCAGAATGAGAAGAATCTGATTGCGGTTTCGAAGAACCGAGTCAATTTCCTGAATTGGGGAGCTGCTAAGGGTGTATGGAAGAATAACTAGCGGTGTCTATCCATAGATTGCTTCATATGGTGTCCTTTGAGATGTGGTATTGTACCACTAGAGTTCTGCTAGGAAATCCATAGAAATAGTTGGCCAAAGCTGTGTAGGGATGGGCAAGGGTTTGAGCAATCCCGAAAGGAGTTTTGTTTCACCCTTGTTGACCTGGAAAGTATCACAGTCAACCACCCTCCGTTGAATTGTCATTTTCAGTCCCTGCCAAAAGAAGTTACATTGTTCCCAGTCATATATTTTGAAGAACCCAGAGTGCCCTGCTGATGAAGAAGCATGGAGTTCATAGAAGAGATAGCCCTGTTGAACATATTGCAACCAATTTGGAACAAGCAGAGAAAGAGCTGTAAGAGAAACTGGGTCATCAATTGTGCGAGAAGGAGAATCTGCCACCATATTGTCCTTACCCTTCTTGTAAGTGATCGCATAGGGATAACCCATGAGTTGGATGACCCATTTCAGGTGTGTTGGGGAGGAGACCCATTGTTCCAGAAAATTTTCCAGACTCTGGAGATCAATCTTGATGCAGAAATAATTCCCTAATAGGTATGGCTGCCACTTCTGTACTGCATGCAAAATAGCCATAATTTCCTGCTGAGAGGTAGATGCGAATAAATTCTTACCGAAAATGTCTCTTGAAGGTGGCAAGCTCATTGGTTCAGCAAAGACACCTGCATATCTATCCAAGGAAGTAGTGGAGACCATTGATGGGTGCATCTGAATGGAATGGAGCTGAGCGATGACACCATGTGAATTCTTCTTAAGTATTTTTTCCAAGCGATGTGAACTGATGAGGCAGAGAGACCTTGGTTGTAATCCCATTAATTTGTGTTGTGCCCCATTGACTGAAAATTGCATCCAAAGTTCAGCAAAATGCCATAAGATGGGGCCAAGTGTGTGTAACCATTGAACGCCCAAAACCACATCGCATCCACCTAAGGACAAGGCAAACATGTCAGAGTGCAGGTTATAATCTTCCATAGAGATACAAACATTGTGACACTTCCCCTTTCAAGGTAAGTTGCCCCCATTGGAAACCATGACTTCAAAGTAGGAGCAAGGATGGACAAAACAATCATCCTGTTTGGCAATCCGAGGGTCAATGAAGTTATGAGTGCTACCAGAATCAATGAGTATGGTAAGAGGGAACTTTTTGAAGTATCCCCTGACCTGAATTGTTTGTGGGGTTGTGACACCGGTTATAGCATGGAGAGAGATCGCGGTTGGGTCGTCCAGAGATGGGGTGTTAACACGCGGGTGCTGAATGTCGACCTGATCATCTACTGTATCTGGAGCTTCTTCACCAAGTTCAAAGGCAGGCATAGAATCCACATCCAAGAGATAGAGCTTTTGTTGAACACATCTATGTCCCCGAGTGAATTTCTCATCACAATTATAACAAAGCCCTTTTTCTCGGCGTGCCTGCATCTTGGTTTCAGAAAAATTCTTGATAGGAGTTGGTCGAGGAGCTGGTGGGATGGGAGGTCATTGAGAACCCATATTTCGGAAGGGAACAAAAGTGGGTTTGGAGCGTTGTTAGGCTGCAAGCTTGTCTTTTTCCAACTTAGCCAACCCTAGGACTTCCATCATTGTGTTGGGACAGAACATTTTAACCTCTGACCGGATTTCATCCTTAAGACCACTAATAAAACAACTCCTGTAAAATTCATCAGACAATCCTTCTGTGTGATTGGCGAGTTTCTCAAATTCTGTCTGATACTCTCTCACTATGTGAGTTTGGTGAAGTTTAGTGAGTGCTCCTGTGAAGTCATCAAAAGCACTAGGACCAAATCGTGGCAAAAGGAGTTGGCCAAAATCTGTCCAGTTTGGCTCAGGATGAGCTTTGATGTACCAACGGTACCATTGAAGGGCTTCCTGTTGCAAATGAAAGGATGCAAGTGGAAATTTCTTGACATCAAAAGTATTATGCAGACTGAAATATTGTTCTGCACGGTATATCCATCCAGTTGGATCAGTACCATTGAAGCGAGGAAAATCAAGCTTCAGCCCATGAAAATTGTTGGAAGAAGAGAACCCGGTGGCTGCAAAAGATTCTGGCTGTCGGTTATTATTCATGGCTGAATGCTGAAGATGGAGGCTGAGAAATTTTTCATCCAGATCTTGGAGTTTGGTTTGGATGGCTGCAAGTGCTTCCTCCATGGTTTTTGCTCCTGCGTGGGTGACAACCAAAACCAAGAGTTTTTTTTTTTTGGAAATGGATAGAAAAACACAAACAAAAGCTTATTTAGTAAAGGAAGATTTGGATTTGGGAAAAACTTGGATGGGTAATTGGGGTTTGACTAGGTTTTGAACACTTTCTGATGGATAGGGAAGCTAAAAATGGGGATTTCAGAACCGGGATGAAAGAATGAGAAAATTTGGTAGAGAGGGACAAAGAAGCAGAATTAGGAAAGGAACACGGTGGAAAAAGTTGAAGGCGTTTGGGTGAAAATTGAAGGAGTTATGGCAAACCTTAAAAATATACAAATGTGGGATTTCTGGTCTTGGGAAGTGGAATTTGGGATAGGGTCTTCAGGAATGAAATATGCAGAATGGGATTGCAGGGATGTCAGTGAAGTTTCAGGGAAAACAGAGTTGAAACAAGGGATTGGCAACAACATCGTGGAATGGATCTGCAATGGCGCGGAAGAGATCGAAAACGGCTGGATCTAAAATGGCGAATGGATCTGGAACGAATTTCAGAATAGATCTGAAATGGTTGGATCTGGAGTGGAAGTGATCGGCAACAATTCAGCTAAAAATAGATATGGACCCCAGGTATTTGCGGCTTCCTATCGGCTCAGGTCAAAATGATAACCACTTTGCCACAAACGACAGCTCTTGGTTTACCTCACGGGTGGGAACTAGTCAATCAGGTAGGGGTCGTTGCCCTTTTCGCTGGAAGGTCCTCTCAATGGGTTAGCTACTTTGGGGTTCCTGTGGTACTCCTCACAATGAGTTTTAGGGATTATTCCCAAGTACTTCCCACATTTAAGTGGATAGGAGTTATCCCCAGATCCGAACTTGCAACAGCGTGAAAAAAAAATTTGGCAGAAATTCCACCCAATGAGCCCAAGAAAGTGCTCTGATACCAGATGTGAAGAACCTGCAATAATTAATTAATGAAAATACACGAGATATCAGAAATAATAGAACTCAGAATCACTTTTATATTGATCATGGGCCACTTCGAGGGGGCAACCTCCTTTGAGCAAGCTCAATACAATTAACTTCACAGTGCCTTCAATGACCTCAACACGCACTTATATACTAAGTCTATGCCCAATACTATGAGTCAAAACCATGGGACATATAATACTAAGGGACGACTTACAAAGCATATGCGTCCAATACTATGGGTCAATACTATGGGCTAACATAAACTATGGATCAACAAATACTATAGGACGACTTACAAAGCATATGCGTCCAACAACAATATACTAACATAGTAAAGAGAAGGGTTGACACAGGTTCCTAACATATTTGAATGGTCGTCTTCCCGGGGATAGTTTACCCCTTTTTCAGACCAGGAGGCACTAATTACGAACAAGGAATACGCCAGCCAATCATGACTGGAAGAGTCCTCTCCCGCATTGTTTTATCCTTTTTCGGGCGATGAGGCTAACTTTACGAAAAAAGGACCATTGGAGTCTTCTTTAGTTCTTTTCAGACTCTCTAAACATGAAATGACGACCGAGTTTACCTTCTATGGACTTGTTAAATTTTCACATTGAAGGGCCCATCATGGGACGAACCCCTCCTATCCCAGGTTCAAAAAATATTTGGGATTGGACTCATCTATGATATGAGCTATACCGATCATCTAGTTACCCTCATCAAGCTCGTAAAAAACACATGAGGCACTCATCGTTCATGATGTGGAAAAAGGAAAGTGTTTGTGTTACATACCTTAATGGTAGTATATAGTCGTTCTTGAACATGGCACTCATCTACATTCGCATACAATACTTGGGTCATCTGTTTGTCTATGAGTCCCCGCTTACTTTCTGAGTCCTGTTACTCCTCTGAGTCATTCAGAGAAAGCTTCCATCATCAGTTGCATTAAAACTTTGCGTCATTCTCATTGTGTCAATATTGCCAAGTCATGCCATGCCCATGTTCAAGAACACGTCTATCATCTATCATCTACAGTCAGTACACACGTCATCATGCCGTTGTTCCTTTGAGTCAGTCTTACATGTTACTGTACCATCCGATCCACTCTACACATATTTTGTCGTGTTTTGTGTCGATTGATGGGGGATTCATCATGGCCCTCCTTTGACGGATTCATCCTTGTCGACTTCAACACATCATCCGAGGATTGAATATAGAAACCAACCAAGTACCTTGGCCCTGCATGCCTCACTGGCAGGTTACCTTGCTTTCATCATGAGTTTACATCATTGACTCTTGATTGAAATATTTCATCTTGTATTCGACTTCAAATCATTTATTCACGCTTGATGATATGTATTGTGATACCTTGGGAATCATTGACGTCAATGGTGATCTCCCTCGGACTTGTTAACGGTTTACATCAATGTCCGGTAATCAAGTGGTTTCTACCATGTTTGACGTCAAGACATTTGTAATCACATGGATAGATTCGTATCATTGCGGGTTCAGCTTGAAGACCCTAGGGAGTCATGTTTTACCCAGGTTGCAATGGAGTTTGTATTGAGTCATATTACACGGATCCACTTTTGTATTGGTCGTGGCTGTGTTATCATCTCATCATGGATCTACGCTTGTGTCTAGTAGCCATGACTGTGTTCAGTCGGTCATTACTACCATGGATCTACAATGTATTGGTCGGTAGCCATGTTGTACTTCATATGAGATTGTCCGTTCATAGTCAGTTGTACTGCAGCAGTGTCCTTCATCCGTCGAGCCTATTGCCATTATTTCTTTCAAAGCACTTCACCTGTACATCCTTAATAGCTTCATGCTTTGGGGGGCATTTTGGTACACCCAAAATCTACTCATCATCAGATTCAGTGTATACATCCCTGAAGTCACCTGGACTAAGTATTTTCATCTGGGAGGATTTGCACTCATTTCTGCAATCTTTTGAGAGGTCGTCACAGGTTGCATACTAGAAACATGCGACGTCGCAGCTTGTTCTACTGCAGGGTGCGACGAGGTCTGTTAATGGGAAAAAATAGCTTATTCGAGATCCTTCTCAAAACTTGCTCATTTAGGGGCTTATCCCTGACCTCTAGGGGAGATGATACTCGACTCCTAACTCTTTGGGAGGATCCTCTATCTCTCTCCTACCATCTCTCAACCTATCCTATCCATACCCTATCCACTTAGTCCTATATAAGTGAAGCTCACTCCCATCCCAAAGGGAGGAAGCCTATGGTATCTACATGCTGGTGAAATCTCTCTTGGAAGAACATGGCAATTGGCTTGGTCGGAGAAGGGCTACTACGTTAAGTATTGGTTGTAGTTCTATATCTCTATCATGTACTCCTCTATTTACAATAATGCAAATGCTTTCCACCAATATTGTTCATGTGTGTAATGATATTGAGTAGTTTACCTACTTAATTGTTTACTTAGATCGCTTATTATATAGATGTCTTTTACTGGTTTCTCTTGTTTCTTTGTCTTGACAGGTCTTGCAGCTTGGATCTGACGACCGTGGGACGTAGATCAACATTCGGGAGAAATGATTACGTAGTAAAAAGGTAATACATCTAGTACTTGGTCCTTAAGTAGATCTAGGAAATGCACTTGTAGTCTGTTCTATTTGTTCTAGACTCACATTGAGCTAGGGAGATCTGGCTCACGTCCACTCGAGTGGATTGTTCGATAACAGAGAGTTCAACAATATTTTTCTATATCCATCATTCCAATTTTTTTTGATAAAAAAGTAAGAGAATACCCGATGCTAATCCCAACAAATAAACAACCGACAAGTATTCCACCGCTTCAATATAAAGAACAAGAATGCCCGACTATACATGCCAACGAAGTTTCTAAAAACGTCAGTTAGCAAGGCCATCTTCAAAGTATGGTTGAAACCTTTACCGAACAGGTAGCACAATGGTGGGATACACATCAGCCTTGCCTCCATGCATGGACCATGACATCGACATACTTTGCAAAATTTTCAAAGGAAATAAACTCACAAAAAAAGTAGAAATACCAAAATTTGTAAAAGGCAAAGACCTAGCTAGGAACATTAATAATACATGTGAAAAGGAATGGAAAAAACTAGGATATATGGATGAAAGAATATATCCTCACATATTCCCGAGTACACTTTAAGACTTACCAAACAAATGATATAAGATAGAAGAGGCCAAAGGAGAAACCTTTAGTTGGCAAGAATTGAAATAAATTTTTATAAGATATTTTTCTTTTACTCCAGAAGAAGAATGCAACAAAGAAGCAATCAAAAAAATTAAATGTTGTATACAACCAATGAGCAATCTCACACCAACTACAACGAATTGACCTCAGTAAAAATCCAATAATATCACGACTAGACCATTCCATCACTTGACTAGACTAGACTAGAAAATGACAAAACTATAGGAAAATGCTTCAGGTGGAAAAGAGATCATCCTTGCATAGTAAAAATTGTAAAGTCTCTAATGAAAGTCACCATAGAAGAAAAGGCTGAACAAGAAAGACTTATTGAAAAGGAATTCCCTATTTCCTTTATAAAATTCAAAGAAGGATATCAACCAATCAATGAAACAAGAGCGCCAGAGTGGATGGATGCACAAATTAAAACCAAAGAAGTTAGCATTTCAAATGATGACCGACCAAAAATGGAAAAAATAAGAGACTACATGTCTGAATAGCAAACAACAAAAATAACTAATTTGTTAAAAGAATACTAGGACGTCCTCATGATATATTATAAATATTTAAAGGGCCTAGTACAAGAAATGGGTAAAATGAAAATTGACATAAAACTAGATGCCATACCTATCAAGAAATGACCGTATAATTTGGCACATACGTATAAAGATATAGTAAAGAAAGAAATAGAAAATATGCTAGATGCTGGAATTATATATCCACTAGACCAATTAGAATGGGCCAGTCCCATGGTTGTTCAACCAAAGAAGCATGACCCAACAAAATTACGTATTTTTTTTTACTTTAGAGGATTAAACAAAGTGACATTAACCGACCCTTTTCCTACACCCTTTGCCAATGAAATCATCAATGAAGTTGAAGGTAATGAATGCCATTCCTTCGCCGACATATTTTCTGGATATAACCAAGTTCCTATTGCCAAAAAATATCAACATAAAACAACATTTGTTTGTGAGTTTGGATCATTTGCTTATAAAGTTATCTCATTCGGTCTAAAGAATGCACCTACAGTATTTCCAAGAGTAGTTGTAAAAGCGTGTCAGGAATATTTATACAAAACTATGGTTGTCTACTTCGACGATTGGACACTATATTCATTACTAAGGGACCATGTTCAATGGCTCCATCTCATGCTAGAACAATGTAGACAAATACAAATATCCTTGAACATTAAAAAGTGCATATTTGCAACACCAAATGGAATCCTTTTAGGACATGTTGTTTGCAAGGAAGGAATTAAAGTTGATTACACCAAAATTAAATTTATTCTCGACTTAAAGCCACTAGTAAATCCAAAATAGGTCAGAATAAGTCTTGTCCATATAGGCTACTATAGAAAATTTATTAGACTGAATGAAAATCAATACTTTGCATGGACACACGAATGTGTAGCATCATTTGAACAACTCAAAAGAAAGTTAGTTGAATCCCCAATATTATGCTTTCCAAACTAGTTGATCAAATTTCATGTCCACATCGACACATCTAGTATCGTAGTCAGTGCAATACTTACTCAACCTGCAGATGATAGAATGGACTATCCTAACTCACATGCTAGTAGGAAACTAAATAAGGAAGAAATAAATTATTCAACAACATGATAAGAAGCTCCATGCATGATTTTTGCATTATAGAAGTACTGACATTACTTATTGGCTAACCCTTTTATATTTTACACTAATCATCAAGCACTCAAGTATTTAGTAAATAAAACTCTCCACCATGGTTGGATATGAAGATGACTACTTTTATTTCTAGAATTTGAATTTGAAATAGTTGTCTGACACAGAAAAACTAATATCATCCCTGACCATTTGTCAAGAGTAGAAACATGAGAAGATCCTGTTGGGATCGATGATGAACTACCTGACGCACATTTATTCATAGTTGAAGCTATACCGACATAATTGGAAGATATAGAAGAGTATCTGGAGGAAGGTCAAGCTCCAGAAGGCACGCCAGAAAAGAAAAATAAAATACTTGCAATGAAGGTCGCACCATACACTCTAATAAACAGATTCCTATATAATTTAGGACCAGATGAAGTACTTCGATTATGTGTCTTAGAACATGAGCGACAAGCTATCATCAATGAACCACATAGTGGACCTGCTGGAGGACACTACATCAAGATGACACAACTACAAGGAAAATTTTACAATCTAGACTATGGTGGTCGTCGCTACATAGATATTATGGAAGGTAGGTGAGAAAGTGAAACATATGTCAAAGAACCGGTCTATAATTACCAAGTAATAAAATGTCTTTAATATCCGTTAATCCAAGCTTAACATTTGAAATATGGGCTATCAATTTCGTTGGAACCTTCCCAATTCCTGGTCGTTGGAATAGAGAACGATATTTTATTATAGTGGTTGAATATGTCACCAAATGGGCAGAAGCCAAACTTGTTGAAACATGTTCCAGTGAGGTAGCTTCCAAATTTATATATGAAAATATCATCACAAGATTCATATGTCCTCTTACTCTTATCAGTGATAGAGGAACACATTTTATCAACAAGACTATTTTGATATTACTAAACGAATTTATGATCGATCATCATAAGAGTTCAACATATCAACCATAATCAAATGGAGCCATTGACGAATTCAATAAAAATCTAACCAATGGATTAACAAAACTTTGCAATTTTGATAAGGATGACTGGGACAACATGTAGATTTTTCTGGGTTTTACTGCTTGCTAGTTTATGTTATCTTTTCAGTGTTTTTCATTTGCAGCCAGTTTTGCATAGGCTGCAAACTACTTATGAAAAATACAGTAACAATTAAACACACAGTAAACTACCTCTTAACAGCAGAAAACAAATATTAACACATGCATACCATAAAAGAGACATTCATATTTTTCGGCAACTATGCCCTGGAAAAACCCCCACGGGGAAAACCAGTAAGAGAGAGAGAGAGATTTTATTTCTTTAGTAAGTCAAAGTACATAAATTTTACAGCAGAAATTTTACTTATCTCCACCATGAAAATTTCACTCAGTCAACAATCTTGAAATCTATGCCAATCTGGAATCTCGATTTCTGTGCAAAAGAGTGCCTCAATTTCTGTGCAGAAGTACACAGTCCGTACCTTACTGTCCTCGAAAACTGTGCAGGAAATCTCGATTTTTGTGCCACCAAACTGCCAGGAAAACCGTGTCAACAGTCCTCGGTATCTGTGCCAAATTTTTTGCCTTGATAACTGTGCAATATATCTTAGGATTTGTTCCTAGAAGTCACCTTGGTCTGCATGCAGCTTCCTGGGAAACTGTGCCCAGAAATAACCTCAAAATTTGTGCAGAGTTTTACCTTGAAAACCGTGCCAATAGATTGCTAAACTAAGCTCCTCGATTTTTGTGTTGTACGGCCTGCAATAAATGCAGCTATATGGTACCTTGAAAACTGTGCTTCACTTCTACTTCCTCGGGATGCGTGCCACTGAAAAAATCACCCAGCTATGAATCCGTACTGTTCATTAATGCTTGATTGCTGCCTTGAAATGCGTGCCAATCCCGAGATGCTCTCTCTTCCTCTCTCAGCTCTTCTCTCTTCTCAAAATGTGAAAAGTGAATGGGTTTGCCTCCCTCAACCCTTTTTGTCTAAACCCTAATTGGGAATCTAATCCAACGGTGGAGAAAGATCCAATCCAATGGCTAAGATTCAATGCGAGTAAAAATCACATTTATTTAAATCACTTAAATAAATTTCACTCACCCACTTAAATTTATCAAAAAGTGACTTTAACTTTATAAAGTCTCATTAAGTAGCTTTTAATGTGAGGGTCACCTTTTTCCCCCTTCTAAGTGACTTAGGCAAAAAGTCACTTGGGGAACACTTCCCTAGGTACAAAAACTAACACAATAAGATACATACTATCTTATGGTCTTATCGAAAAATTATAAACAATCGACAGAAAAAACACCCTTTAAACTTGTCTATATACAGGAAGCATTCATCCTGCTACATTTGACACAAAAGGCAGTAGTGATTTCTGACATACTTCATTTAGATGTTGTCAGAGAAAAAGAGAATAGAAATTTCAATCTAACAAAATTAGAAGAAAAAAGACAAATAGCCATTCACCACAAAGAAGTACAAAAACAACAACATAAAGCTTGGCATGATCGTAGTATAAAGATGAAAGATATCTCAGTCAATGACCTAGCATTATTATATGATAGTCGAATAAAAGGAAAACCGAAAAAGTTGCATACAACCTAGCTTGGTCCATGTTGTAGAAAAAATTGCACAAGGGTGCACCCCTCCACTTGGTAAGGGGATAATACTTGGAGGTGTGATATTTTAGGATTAGGATCACTCAGTTGTAATAGACCTCATTAAAAATGACTCAAGAAGTGCAGAAAGAAGAAGAAGAAATGGAGATTCAATAATCACTCATACACAAGAAATGACAAAAACTGTTGTATCATACATCTGCTGTGAACTGGCACTCTGAAAAATGAATAATAACTGAATACAATCAAATGAATTCGAATGCTTCCTAAGTTCATTCAAATTCTCCTGAATGTGTGGCTTGGATGACATTGGATACATCATCCAATCAATAATAGTGGTCACAAGTGGTTAAACATCAGTCAAATGAGTCTAACTGAGTCTAACTGTTGCATGTGGCACAAATGAAGGGAAGGAGACTCCAATGTGGGTGCATGAGGATATGTCAGTAGTCAGTATAGATGATCTAGTATCTCTGGAGGTCTATCTAAGTGGTTCAGTAAGTTAAACTAGTAATCAATCCACAAAACAAGGAACAGATCCACTAATCATGGAAATAAATGAAGAATCTCTTAAATAGGTGGAAGAGAGCGCACTTGTACTCCAGTGATGAAAACAAGGGTGCATCTGTGGCTAGGAGGGATAGAACTAAGGAGAAACAGGCTCCTGGGGCTGAAAAAATGAGGACTAGGTGCTGGGATACTACCATACTGATGACTGGATGCATGCATTTACATGCAGATGCATGCATGATGTTTGGATGCATGTAGAATGCATGCAGGATTGCAAAATACAAATATGATGGTGAGAATATTCCAAAAACCCCCGCAAGCCAAAATATGAGGAGCAACTGAAATGGTAGGGCCTTGGTAACTGAGACCAAAGGTCACCCCGTACAACAATCTAAATAAATAAAGTGAGGAAAGAGGGAAAACCCAGTGGGAATAAATCCCCCCCTCAAGATAGACTGTAGTAGGATGATCAATCATGTACATCACTCACCCTAAGAAGAGATCTAAGGTAAGTGTACTTCATCACTGAGAATGTCTTAGTTAAGATATCTGCAATTTGCTCTTCCGTCGGAAGGTAGAGCGGTGAGATGGTCCGATCATGCACCAATCCTCGAATATAATGCATGTGTATCTCAATGTGTTTGATTCCCTGTCTCAGAACCATATTTGTAGAAATCCTGATAACACTCTTATTGTCACAAAAGATGATTGGTGGGGTACTGAATCAAATCCCAAACTCTGACAAGATGCCCCACAACCAGATGCACTATGTGGCTACATTGATTGCACCTCTATACTCGGCCTCTGCTGAAGAAAGAGATAAATCAATCTTCTTTTTTCTCAACCAACAGATAGGTTCAGATCCAATCATGAAAACAAAACTAGATGTTGACTTTCGATCTGAGTTTTCGCCAGCCCAATCTAAGTCAGTATAGCAAACAAGGTTCAGAGGAGACCCAACTGCATAGTGAAGACCATAGGTCTTTGTCCCTTGCAAGTAATGCAAGATCCTCTTTGCTGCCTTCCAATGAAGCTCATGAGGCTCCTATATGTATCTGGATACAACACTAACTACATAGGAAAGATAAGGTCGAGTGCATGTAAGAAACAATAGACTCCCAATCAAGTGTCGATACAGTGTCCTATCCACCAAAGGTGTCGAAGAACCATCCTCAAGGATGATCCCTGAAAGAAAAGGAAATGCTGCTAGTTGCATTAGCTCATATGGAACCTGTCAAGAAGATCTAAAACATACTTGGGCTGTGCAACTTTGATTCTTGAATCACTCTAAGTGACTTCAATACCAAGAAACTGTCCCAATAATCCAAGATCTGACATGGAGAAGGAGTTATGCAAAGCTGTTTTTATATATCTGATTCCTGAAGTGTTGCTCCTAGTAATCAATAGATCATCAACATATAGAACAATCAGAAGTAGAGAGTCACCTTCATGTCTCATATAGACATTGGAATCAGATTTGCATGTCATGAAATTTTGTGACAGAAGGAAGGAGTCCATTTTTACATACCAAGCTTGGGGAGATTGCTTGAGTCCATACAAGGACTTACTCAATATGCATACCATTGAAGAGTCTCAACATAACCCTCAGGTTGCTTCATGTAGATATTCTCCTCTATATCTCCATGAAGGAAAGCATTCTTGACATCCATGTGATGCGCTTCCCAGTGCTTGATGCAGCAAGAGAAAGAACAAGACGGATGGAATCCATCTTAGAAACAAGAGCGAATATCATTGAGTAGTCAATCCCATGGACTTGGGAGTAACCCTTTGCAACTAGTCGAGACTTGTATTTGCTAGTGATCCCATCAGAGTCCATCTTAGCTCTATAAACCCACTTGCATTGAACAAGATTCCTCCTAGGAGGGAGAGAAACAAGCTCCCAAGTTTCATTTCTTTGAAGAGACTCATACTTTTCACCCATATCTGCTACCCAAATTGGATCTTGGTAGGCTTCAAAGAATGTCTTTGGATATTATCCAATCATAAGAAAGCATCTCTCGACTAGAAATGGATCCGTGTGAGAGAGTAGATTAGATCTGGTTGTTCTTGAAGATGATGGATCTCCAACAAGATCATTGGTGGATGTAGCAGTAGTGGTGGCCCATTTTGAAATAGGAGTTTGAACCTTAGGTGCTAGATCTTCAGGTTCTTGTTGGATATTTTCCATTCAAGCAACCTTTGCAGGTGCTTGGGAAAACTTGATCTTGGGCAGCCCTTCAACCATCTTTTTAGTATGCATGTCTTGCAAGTATTGATAGTTGATATCCCCAAATATTTCATGCCATAGCCTACTCTCTTCATTTGCATGAGTGTGAAGATCAGACTGTTTAGAGAGAGGTAGAAAATGGGAGAACTCATAGAGTTCCGAATTATGATTTGCAACACCTTTTGCAATGGTAGAACCTGATACCATGTATTGAATTTCGACCTCATTTGGAGAGAAGATCACCCTCTTGGGCTCTCCAGTATGGGTCATCTGGTATACTGAAAGTAGATTAGAAGTGAGAGTGGGGACATACAGCACATCGGAGAAGTACCCATGATCAAGTTTGATTCTTCCAATCCCCTCAGAGGAGACCTCACAATCATTCCCCAACATAATGGATAGTCCAACAGTAGCTTTGAACCCAGTGAAGAGATCCTTGGAGGAAGACATGTGTCTTGATGCTCCAAAATCTATGATGAAGGAGGATTGAGTTGATGCACCTACCATGAGGGCATGACATCTCTCTTTGTTCTCAAATCCAGATGGTTCACTCTCTTTCTTTCTAGCACATGCAAGTATTGGAAGATTATTTTTTTCAAGAAGTGAAGCCATGAGATATATGTTTTTCTTAATACATGAGCTCTCAGGGTGATATTCTCAGTTACAGTATGTGCACTTAGATTTTCCCTTTTGAGATGTCTTGTCTTTCTTAGGATTCAAGACTCCATCTGACTGGTTTGGAGCCTCCTTCTTCTTTTGGTCATTCAACTTTCTATCCGATTTTTTTTTTTCCTTTACCATTCGCTCTTCTTGACTTAGTAGCTGCAAGAGATGAATCCAATTTGGTTTTTATTACTCCCATGTTCACTAAATTATCATCCTCAAGTGTGAGAGATTGGATGAAGTCTTCAAGCGAAGTGAATTTCCACCTTGGAATGGAAAACTTTGCTGACTGGAAGGTCGAAAAAAACATTGAATAATCAGGGCCTAGGTTCAACAGGATGGCAAGGATGAATTTTTTTTCTTCCTTCTCAATCCCATACCTCTTCAACTGTGAAATCAAGTTCTTAAATTGGTTGAGAAACTCAGTGATAGTTTCGAAACTTCTCGGGCTCAAGGAGATGAGCTCATTTTCTAATTTATGACCCTTCATATCATCCTTGTGGCCAATAAGAGATTCGAGCTTGTCCCAAACCTCCTTTGGAGTCTTCAGATCGATAACATGAAAGTGTAGGTCTTCAGAAATGCTAAGTAGCATCAGCCATACTGCTTCATCAAGCTTGTCTAAGTACTTGGATTTCTCTACTGCACCAGTGGGATCAACTGCAGATCCATTTACCACTCTAGAAAGGCTCTTTGACTTCAAGAAGATGTCCATCTTTTCCTTCCATTTGAAGTAGTTGAATGAATTCAACTTGAGATCCATGATACTGAATAATTCGAAGTTGAAGAGAGGATAGTCCTACAAAACAAATGAGAATTATGAAATGGAGATCTGCTACAATTCAAATTGAACACTGCCTTAGGACATTGAGCACATGTGACTGAGTCCTTCACACCTATCTAGACCTCACTGGATTTCTCCACTGAATTCAAGGAAATAGCACTAGGATTTTTTGTGGAAACCCATAGGCTTCTGGTGCTCAATGAAAGACAATTGCTCAAGGAATTGTTGCGATTGCTGCTGCTGCAATTCGAATAGATGTTATCAGCTCTGATACCATATGATATTTTAGGATTAGGATCACTCAGCTGTAGCAGAACTCACTAAAACTCACTCAAGAAGTGCAGAAAGAAGAAGAATAAATGGAGATTCAATAATCACTCATACACAAGAAATGAAAAAAACTGTTGTATCATACATCAGCTGTGAGATGGCACTCTGAAAAGTGAATAATAGATGAATACAATCAAATGAATTCGAATGCCTCCTAAATTCATTCAAATTCTCCTCAATGTGTGGCTTGGATGACATTGGAGACATCATTGAATCAGTAATAGTGGTCACAAGTGGTCAAACATCAGTCAAATGAGTCTAACTGGTGCATGTGGCACAAATGTAGAGAAGGAGACTCCAATGTGGGTGCATGGGCAGCTATGAGTAGTCAGTATAGCTGATCTAGTCTCTCTGGAGGTCTATCTAAGTGGTTCAGTCAGTTAAACTAGTAATCAATCCCCAAAACAAAGAATAGATCCACTAATCATGGAACTAACTGAAGAATCTCCTAAATAGGTGGAAGAGGGCGCACTTGTACTCCAGTGATGAAAACATGGGCGCATATGTGGCTAGGAGGGATAGAACTGAGTAGAATTAGGCTCTCGGGGCTGAAAAAATGAGGACTAGGTGTTGGGAGACTACCATATTGATGACTGGATGCATGCAAGCATGCAAAATACAAAAATGATGGTGAGAATATTCCAAAAGTAGGTTTCAGCAAGGCCTCAGTATTTGGATCCCCTTGGGGTGTGTATGTGTCCTACAAATGATCCTACAAGTGGTTGTTAGTGGAATTTAAGTAAAAGAAAGAAAACTAAATAAAAGATAACAAAGGAAATGGGGGAAGAATGCAAACTCAAACAACCAAATGTATGCAAAACCACTTTGTATTGTCCAATGGTCAAACATGTACAACACCTAGGAGGTGTAGGATTCAAGGGAATCCAACAATATCCCTTAGGGATGTCCTTCTTGTACAAACTATATGCTAAGTGGGTGAGAGAACAATGGACATAAACTCTTACCCCTTGGAGGAAGGTGGAAAGGGAGCTTTGGAATGCTTACAAAGGTAGGAAGAGGTGAGATATGAGGAAGATATAACACAAATCCAAAAAAAAAATGGTCTTTTTTCTCTCTACAATATGCAAGTCAATGGATTCCTTTTATAGGCCAAGAGGTGGCAAAAAAAAACTAGATCCAAATGTGAACCCATGCACTCCATGAACTAGTTACAAGGTACGCCAAGGGGGCTATTTAATGCCACCACGTGTGTGAGGATCCCAATTTGGATTGTTGGAGGTGATGGGGCTTTGAAGAGCCTTCATTGCGCCATGGAAATTAGGTGGTCCTGCTATTTTGAAACTCATGTGTATGTTGAAGGAAATGCTGTGTGAGTATCGCGCAGGAATTGAATTGATAACATGCGCTATAATGCAGGTTAATAATGTTTCATTCGTGTGACCTATTTTTCTGTTTGTTTTTGGGCATTTTTGGATTCATGTTTCCTTTTGGATTTGTTGAGGATGCATTTAGTGAACTACATTCTTTATGTTGATGATGCATTACTGCAAGAATCACCAAAATGTTGCATATGTGTGAGATTTAGGCTTTAATAGATGCCCCCTAATGTATGAGGTTCAGAAGGTACTATAGAGCTGATAATGCATCATCGTTTATTGTGTTTCTCTCATGTTGTGCAATAGACAAAGCATATGTGGAAGAGAGGGTCCTAACATGGGGGAAGAGTGTTGGTAACAATAGGTTAATCTATAATAAATAATGATGTTTCATTCAAACGAGGTGGGTATACCCATGCTCGTGAAATTTTTTCAATATGATTAAAATAAGAGAATACCACGGGGTAAACTCAAAGATGCTTCTGGGACATGGATGAAGGCGGATTCGATCCAACTGAGATTCAAATAAACCAGGAACTGCTGCTGAGTGCTGAAAAAGAAGAACTGATGACAATCATGGTAAGCCCACGGGGGTGGGGAACCAGAATGGTGGTGAAATTGCTTGAGGGGAAACTTCATTGTTCTATATGGACTACTATCATGGTTTGCAAATGTGAACACTACTACCTTCAAAAGTACGTTTCCCCCTGATGCGATAGATATGTTGACGTCGAGCATAGGGGAACCACTAAATTAGGGAGTACTAATGAATATCCCTACTAATTTTGAGGTGATCGCTTATAGTGATTGAAAGGGACCCCAAGGTACAACTACAACTCTTAGAATATAGTGATTTGATGCCAACAAGATATGAAGTACATGATAAGATGAGGGTCTTATCCTGAGAACCAAGATCATTTTGTAACCAACTATTGGACGGAAATACTTGACAAAAGAATGGTTGATAAGCATGGGGCTCATAACTTCCTTTGATCGATATAAAAATGGGGAGTGTTGATGGAAAAATTCCTTTTGGAAAGGTATAGAGTGAAATAGAGGGAGACAAATTGAAAATGAAGGGGCGTTAATGGAGACACAATACTGAGAGTAAGAGTTTCTGAAAAAACATATAATGATGGGAATATGGAGATTGACATACATTGATCAAAGGTGACCATGGGTTGCTTCCAAAAGAATCAGGAGTTCCCATGATTTTATGTGGATTGGGGAACTTGCTTGTACATAAAAGATAATGGGCAGGGTCCCCACAGTTTTGTGTGTGTTGGGGGACCAATTTGATGATGGGTAGAGTCCCCACGGTTTTGAGTGGGTTAGGGGATGATTTCCATGATGATGTTGGGGTTGTTTTTCAAATGCGAAGAAAGGTTCACCATGAATCAATGCCATGCATATTATTTCTGCGGGAAGAACTGAATAGAATTGGTTACTTTTGAGGGCGGGGGCCCCATTGGTGTCTTTGCATGAGTGATGATACGAGGAATATTGGTGATGGTGGTCTGCTCATGGAGGTATGAGTGGTAAATGGTGAATATTGATTGTAATATATGATGAGGAATCAGATGGCATCAACTACTGAAGGTGGGGGAGTAAATGCGCAACTTTAAAATGATGAACTAGGGGTGATCTTTTCAAGATGTATCAGATTCCTTGGACTTATTGGGGTTCGACATCATGGGTTTCAATATGTTACAAGGATTGAAATGGTGTGAATACCCATGGGGGGACATACTATTCACAATGATGATGTTGATGGTACATTGTAACAAACCTAAAATATATAGATATTAAATAATAATAATAGTAATAATAGTAATTAACAATAATTATCCAAGGGACATAACCCTTGTGAACAACCATTAGAGGTGCCCTTTGGAATTGTATTTATACGAGGCCTCTCATTACATTTTAATCATCTTATCAATTTATAAATATCTTATTTACCATCGAAATGTGGGACTCGGATTATTTGTGGGCATTTTAGAGTATTTACTGCGGTTAAGAAGCTTTTACGCTTCAGTGGTGTGAGAGCCTCGTTGGCTGATCCGGCCTTTGGCCATATTTCTCAGACTTTGTCTCATTTTCTGGCTTGTAGCCATCATTTGGGTTTCCCTAAAATCTAGGACATTGTCCAAAAATCAAGTAAAAACTAAAATAAAGGAAGAAGTAAAAAAGAAAATAAAAAGAAAATAAAAAGGAAGTAAAAAAAAGAAAAAAAAAGAAAGAAGACCCCATAAAAAAGGGGAAACACAACATAGGTTTTATTTAACCAACCCTTGGTTTTATAAAACCACTCATGCCCGTGGTTTTATAAAACTAGCCCAACCCTTGGTTTTATAAAGAAACTAATTCACACCTTAATTAAGTTATTTTGGATATTAAATAATAACTCATACCTTAATTAGGTTGAGTTTAGTCTTTAATTCTCTTTACTAAATAACATAAAAGCTAAAATTCAAGTGAGAATTGAACTTGGGTGGGGAGGGTAGCAATCATTCTTCCCAACCACCTAATCTACACACAATCCACAAAGAAATTAATCTAAAGCAAAAGGTTAACCAACGTGGAGATCCAAGTGCCTTTTGAGCACAACTTTCTCTATGTGAGCCTGCATTGTATGTAGAGAAAGGAAAAGAGTATTGTGTCTAGTTAGAGACGAAGGTGGCAATATGTATAGTAATAATATTAATATAGTATTATAATTAATATTATTCCATAATTGTAAAATATTACAATTATTTGAGAAATATATAATATTAATAATAATAATTATTATTAGGGAAGAGAAAAATTATTGTAGAAGAAATTAAAGATCGGTTATCATCAAAGAACAATATCAAGTTATAAGAAGACCCTCATTGTCAAAAAAAGTCAAAGGAACATTAGTCAAATAAATCGACAACCACCTATCATCCATCATTGAAGAAGTCAAAGGAATACTTGTCAAGGAAGTCAAAGAACCTCTATCATCGAAAAATTCGAAGACTATCTATCGCCAGGGAAATCAAAGTCAAAAGAACAAGTCAAAAAAGAAATCAAGTCAAGAAAACCAAGTTATCGTCCAAAGCCAGGAATTATGGCGAAGTCAAAATCAGAAATGAAGTCACAGTTATAAGCAACATTGGACAAGTTAGAGCAATATAAGGCGATCAATAAATGTATACAAGTTGAGGTTGAGAGGCAGAAGTTGTTGAAAGAGTGGAGAGACAATGAGAATGATCGCTTATGGAAGAAAAATCGACAGCTAGAACTAACCATAAGAGATAACAAGAAAATGTTATCTGATCACGATAAATAAATCTCATGTTTGAAAATTCACAATCAAAACCTAGAAGGCCAGATCAGAAACTAAAAAAATGATGTCAAATCACCATATGGGAGCGATAATGACTTAGAAGAAAAAATTAAGCATCTAAACAAGCTCATCATGGACAAAGATGTCGAATTGGCGTAAGCCCGGAGAAAATTAGAAAATCAAGAATCCAAGTTATGTCAATATCGACAACAGAAGGAAAAAATACAGCAACAGTATGACGACGTTAGAAAGACACATAAACTGGAGATTACAACTACCAAGGGCACGTTATCAAATAACAACGAAGAAATACACCAGTTAAGAAACCATAGCAAAACATTAATTGGAAAAATTAGGAAGTTGAAAAGTATCGAAAAGACAGAACAATCAAATGAATATATCGAAGGGAAACTACTGGATAAAGAGGAAGAAAAACAGTGTCTAATAAATCTTAATCAAGAACTAAAGAAAAAATTGAGAAGTTCAAAGAGGACAAAAATTCGCAAGACGAAAGGTTCAAGAAGATTCAGAGTAATGACAATCTACTAGAGAACAAAGTAGCGCAAATACAAAAGGAAGCATCTAGGCTTTTCAAAAAAAAAATTCAAGTTGAGGAAGAAGAAATAAATTCAAATTCATTCTTCGTCACAGTTCAAAAAGAATTCAAACTAGCAGAAAAACAAATAACAAGAACCCCTTATCGACACCCCAATTATGAAACATCATTTTAACCAACGACAAGGTCAAAATGAACACACACCAAGGAATTACGATGCTAGACAAGCAAGAACATCAAATTAACATAATAAGCAACAAACGAAAAGACCCATCGCACAAAGTGATCAAATAGCTCCGATAAAAAATAGATCTCGGATGGACCACATCAGAAATGATGTGACGGTTCTTCTATGGAATTCATAACTCATATCACCTCATTTCCTCAAGTGTTGCAAATACTAAAAGAAAGGATCTAGATATGACAGCTCAAACAAAAAATCAGATATAACCCCTGTCTTCAGCAAAGCTTTGAGGACAAAGCTTCCCTTAAGGGGAAGGCAATGTAATAAACCTAAAATATATAGATATTAAATAATAATATTAATAATAGTAATTAACAATAATTATCCAAGGGATATAACCCTTGTGAACAACCATTAGAGGTGCCCTTTGGAATTGTATTTATACGGGGCCTCTCATTACATTGTAATCATCTTATCATCTTATCAATTTATAAATATCTTATTTACCATCAAAATGTGGGACTCGGATTATTTGTGGGCATTTTAGAATATTTACTGCGGTTAAGAAGCTTTTACGCTTCATACATCAAGACAGGGAATGAGGGCCCTATGGTTTTCAATCAGAATATTGGTAAGTGCAATGTGAGTAGAGGGAAAACATTTCCTATATGCCAATTTCGTAGTGATACCTTTGATAGAAGCCCGACACCATTGCTGATGGATGGAGTCTTGTTCTTATAATGGAAAAACAAAGGGGATCCTGCATGTCTTGGTCATGATCCTGCACATATGGTGCACATACCCAAGTGTAGTAAAGAATGTGACAAAGGTGTTGACAATGTAGAAATATAGAACCAAAACATGTTGCACCTTTGGGGTGCCTGTGCAAAAGAGTGCCCATATGAAAATTTAAAAATAGGGAATGGTTGGTTCCATGTTGAAGATCTCTAGGCATTTATTGTGCTGGTGTGAACGGTTTGTGAAACAGATTTATGGTCTTTCAGAAGTTAAACACTATCCCACATAACTGAAAATCATAGAAGAAAACTCTCTACCAACTCTTTCTTGTGGATTCCAAATTCATAAAAAATATGAAATAAACCCAAAAAAATCCTTCACACGTCAATCCTATTTCTTTATTAAAATGAAACATTATCCAACATAGTTAATGCAGTGAGATGCTATATCTCCTGTAAACCTTCATATTGTTGATGCCATTTCAAGAAGACTCAAAATAAAAGAAATCATTCTCTGCAAAAGTGTAAAAGATAGACTGTATAAATGGCTAATGTGTTAGATCCAAACTATAACCAAGTTCTAATTGAGAAGAATTAAATGGTTTTTTAAGAGCCATATTATTCCCAATATGAATCAACACTCTATTAATTCAATGATTAATTCCTGATTTTTAATCCTCTGCAAAAACAAGCGGTTACATGAATAATTCAAAATGCTAGAAATAATGATTCCAATGGGAAATGCCAAACCACACCAATCAAAATATATTCACACGATTAAATTATAAAACACACACCACAAAAACGAGGTCTTGTTTGTGAGATGAAATGGGACGTTCCTCCACTCAGAAACACACCTAATTACCTACAGGAAAATCAGAAGTACACCAATCAAAGATGCATCAAAACCAGCCTTTAATTCATTAGCAGGAAATATCGATACACTGACTGTCTAAGTATAAGTTCTCTGATATACCTAATTACAATACTCCTTTCCATCAGACGTACGAAGTTTGATTTATGCATAAAATCAGTTGATTAATGGAAGAAACCGAATCCCCTCGCTCAAGAAAGCGAATTTCCCAATTTTAGCAAAAAACCTAAAATTATGTCTTTTACGTGATTTTGGGTAGATTCGGGTCCCCCCCCATCTATATATCCTAAAGCATTATGAATTTGGGAAAACAACCCACGTATTACTCATTTTTTTGTACAGTGAATAAAACCCATGTTTTAGTTTTTCTAGATTCCTCTTAATCACCTCGAAAATCGTGCAACAAGTTGGTTGTTTGAAAACTGTTACAAATTTAAACCATTCATTGACCAAATGCTTGAAGGTTCACATGTGCGATCTGGGTATAATATATGGGACATGTGACCATATGAATACATCCATTCATCATGTCCATGTGTATGTTTCTCCATTGGACACGTGGAGGTGTGAGGAACATTGATAATGCAAAGGATCACATTGCTGTAGCATCAGGACAGTTGTTGTAGGATCAAGACAATTGCTGTAGGATCATGGCTATTGTTGCAGGACTAGGATGCCTGTAACTTCATAAACTAAAACAACTTAATTTTCATTAAATACAAAATAAATGAAAATAATTATGAGTTTAGGAAGGAATTTATACCTTTGGGTCAATGTACCATTTCATAAGAAAACATAGGGAATTAAGCTACCAAAGATGATATAATGAGGTTTTTCCAGAAAAAGAAGGAATAATAGAAGTCCATAGATACACAAAAAATGGTCAATGCAGAGACTCTACATCTCCCTCACGCCCAAGGATTTGCATGTCCTCATGCAAATGAAAATACCTGTCAGCTACAACAATTTTGACACTTCAAAACTCCCCGATTCCTATCAACTAATAGAAAAAAAAATTATGCATGTGAGGTTGTATGTTGAACTTCCATGGATGGTAACTTTATCATGGATTCTTCCATTTGAAATTTAACTTGTTTAGTCTCCTCACAACTTGAATCCTATGTTATTTAGCATATTGAAGGCACCTATTTGATGCCTTTAATGTCCCTTGCATTATATATCAGTTGAATTCACACATGTGATCATATTTTTATTTATACTTGCTATCCCAAGAAATATTATCCTCCAAATTCTTGCAAATAATCACTAAAAAGTTCCATTGAGTTGCTTCCATTTTATCCAAATTCCAACGAATGCTTCAAAGATAGCCTTGGATTTATAAGCTTGTTTTCACAAGCCTCATATAGTTTGATTACAAGATCAGTTTGAGAATAATATAGTTCCATCCAAACTATATCTGAAGCATGGAAGAAATCTACATGCATCACTCTCTTCAAGCTTCCCATCTTTATGTAACAGATCAACATAATCTTTCAGATAAACTTTAAGCTAAAAGACTCGGATTCTCAAAGCTGATTTATTGTTGGTAACTCAAGGAAATTTTATTTGGCCTTCAAAACAAAATGAAATAACCAACAACAGAGATTTACCTTTCTTTTGGTGAGGTGCTTCTCCATAATTCAAATTCCACAAGTCCATGTGATCATGTAATACCATTGTAACTATGAAACATGTTTTTTTTTAGTTGCCACCACTCTACTAAGGATTGATATCTTTGAATGAGAAACCATTACACAAAACTGATGTGTGAAGAACCTACAACAATTAATTAATGAAAATACACGAGATAGCGGAAATAACAGAACTGAGAATCGCTTTTATTGATCGCAGGCCACTTCGAGGGGGAAACCTCCTTTGAGAAAGTGCAATACAAATAAATTCACGGTACCTTCATTGGTCTTAACAGAAACTTATATACACTAAGTCTAGGTGCCAATACCATGGGTCAATACCATGTGTCAATACAAACCATGGGCCAATACAAACTATGGATCAACAATTACTACGGGATGACTTACAAATCATATGCGTCCAACAACAATAAGACAAACTATGGATCAACAAATACTATGGGACGAATTACAAATCATATGCGTCCAACAACAATATACTAACAAACTAAATAAAAGGGTTGACATGGGATCCTAACATCCCCTCTCCCTTATAAAAAGCTTTGTCCTCAACGCTTTAGATGTGAAAATTGATGCAGAATCTGAAGGAGTGGTTCCCTTGTAGCATCCTTGGGTTGCATTCCGGGCCACTGACACCTTGTGAGTTTCAGGGAGGGTTTCTTGGAAGGATGTAGATGAACAAGAACCATATCAGCTACATGAAAAGTGCGCTCAGAACGGTGCTGATCGGCTTGTTGTTTAAGTCGAATTATTGCCATGTGAAGATTGTCTTGCAGAATGAGAAGAATCTGATCGCGGTTTCGAAGAAATGAGTCAATTGCTTGAATTGGGGAGCTACTAAGGGTGTATGGAAGAAGAATTGGTGGTGCCTGTCCATAGACTACTTCATATGGTGTCCTTTTAGATGTGGTATTGTACCACTGGAGCGCTTCTAGGAAATCCATAGAAATAATTGTCCAAATCTATGTAGGGATGGGAAAGGGTTCGAGCAGTCCCAAAAGGAGTGTCGTTTCACCCTTGTTGACTTGGAAAGTATCACAATCATCCACCATCTGTTGAATTGTCATTTTCAGTTCCTGCCAAAAGAAGTTACATTGTTCTCGGTCATACATTTTGAGGAACCCAGAGTGCCCTGCTGATGAATAAGCATGGATTTCATAGAAGAGATAGCCCTATTGAATAGATTGCAACCAATTTGGAACAAGCAGAGAAATAGCTGTAAGAGAAACTGGGTCATCAAATGTGCGAGAAGGAGAATCTGCCACCATATTTTCCTTACCCTTCTTGTAAGTGATCACATAGGCATAACCCATGAGTTGGATAACCCATTGCAGGTGTGCTGGGGAGGAGACCCATTGCTCCAGGAAATTTTCCAGACTCTGGAGCTCAGTCTTGATGCAGAAATAATTCCCTAATAGGTATGGCTGCCACTTCTGTATTGGATGCAAAATAGCCATCATTTCCTGCTGAGATGTAGATGCGACTAAATTCTTACCGGAAAGGTCTCTTAAAGGAGACAAGCCCACTGGTTCAGCAAAGACACCTGCATATCTATCCAAGGAAGTATGGGAGGCCGTTGATGGGTGCATATGAATGGAATGGAGTTGAGCGATGACACCATGTGAATTATTCTTAAGGATCTTTTCCAGGCGGTGAACTGATGATGCATAGAGACCCTTGTTGTAAACCCTTAAATTTGTGTTGTTTCCCGTTGACTGAAAACTGCATCCAAAGTTCAGCAAAATCCCATAATATGGGGCCAATTGTGCGTAACCATTGAACTCCCAAAACTACATCACATGTCACCTACCCAAATTCTGAAAATATTATTATTATTGGCAAAATACTTTATGTTAATTTTTAATTACAGAGTTTTGTAATTATGACCAAGTTTGGTCAAGGATGAATGTAATTACTGAATTATTATTATTTAATAAATTAAAGTAGGAGACAAACACCCAAGGAAACTGTTAAATGAGTGTTCACTGACCCACTAGGAGGAATGGAAGCTGTTAGAAGGAATGGGACAGATGGCAGCAATTGCACTTCACCACTAGCTGTTGGTTATGGGACAACTACCCCTTAAAATATAGCATTATCCCCCAGGTGGTGGGATTGAGCAGGTAGCTCATTTAATGACTAGTTAACAACTGAAAGGCCTAGGCAGCCTACATAAGGAAAATTCAAATTGAGCAGGCAACTCTTACACAATATTTTCTGCATAAATATACCTCATGTGCATCAGGTGATCACTGAGAGATTTGAATAGTGAGGCTATGTGAGAGTGCAATTGTAAGTCTGCAAATTATTCTGAGAAGGAGAACCAGAGGTTTTGGTGCAGGTCCCTTTGACTGCTAAGTCTTTAAGACTGGATAACTATTGCTACTGCAAGTTGAGGTCCTAAGCTTCTAAGTTTCTTCCTCCTGGTGGTTCAGTGAACAAGCGCGGGGGTCCTAAGGCAAGTACTTGGCTGTCTTCAGGAATTGGTTGGGTGGAACAGGCTCCTTGGGTTGTTTGTTTCCCTACAGATTAACCACGTTTTGATGTTTCCTATTTTGTTTACAGTTTAATAATTCTGTTTAGTGAAATCATCAAAACTCTGTTTTGTAAATGTAATTATTTCTGATCTTTTTTTAAGTCTGAATGATAAAGCTTGGTTAAAAATCTGATTAGATAATCATCTCTATATTTTTTCACACGTTGTTATTTGCATCGTACTCTAGTATAGAGAAGAAAATTAAATGATAGATGAGAGATAGGAAGATTGCCATTGATTGGACAAATAAATTACAGTAGGTGCTTTGTTTACAATTCCGTCCTGTATCTAATCATAGTATGAATTTACTGTATAGCATTCACAGTAATAGAGAATTCTTTTGTTATTTCATAAAAGAAAAACCTAGTCTATTTTCTGTACATTCATATTTTTTTCTCTTATCTCTATTCATTTAAAATAGAAAGTAAATACGATCAAATTAAACATTTTATGATTTCCAAGTAATAGCATTTTCAAGATTTAACAACTGCATAAACTAGTTAGTGTATAGATTTCTTGGCATTATACATACTTCACTTCTGCACAGATTTATAGTTTTCATTTCAACTACATTTATCTTAGATAGAAATATTATACATTTCCATACTATACATTTAATGATTTTCTAGCATTTCAAATTTCACGAAATATAGTAGTTGCAAATTTATTTCCATACAATTTTTGTTATGAGCAAACACTCTTCACTTTTCTCATATTTGTCATAGATTGTTTTCAATACAACTTTATTTTTCAATAATTAGTTTTGTATCAATCTAATAAAAATATTCATATCTTATTTTACATATATTTTAGTTTCCAATCTTGAATATCTCAAAATAGTATCAAACCCTATTTTATTTTCAAAACCTAGAATTTAATACACAGTCCTTCATTGTTCTGCTCAAGCCTTTCATGGCGAATCTTAAAAATTTCTTTCTCAAACCCTAGATAGATCCCTCATACAATGAGATTCGTTTCTAAGTTCATCTCAAAACCCTACTTATCGAATCTCGACTTTTATTTCAAACACTTTTCAACTGTAGTAACTGTTTATGTAGAATTCACATCACCGAAACACAAACTTCAATTTCAGAATGAAGTCGTGGCTAGGGTTCTAATAACCCTGTCAAAGACACATTTTCAACATAGAACGAAACATTACCAAAATAGAACACATCTCTACTAGTTACAAGTTCGAATTACAAACTCCCAATCTTCAAACTTAGGTTACAAATGCATAAATATCAAACTACTGTATTATAGTAAATAACAAGTGTCGAATACACAAATCAACACAGTATTTGCAATAACCAAAACCATGTTTTATTTCCAAGTCATATGACTTTTAAATCAAAATGAAGTTTGCTTGTTGTATCATGGCGAAGTGCCATTACACAAAATAAACAATTTACAACGCAGGCTTGAAGCCTCGACAACATGAAAACATAGTCTAAAACATTATCATTGCCTACAGCTTAACCTAACTCAGAAGCAAGTAAAAAAAGAACACAACTCCATTAAAGATTGCTCACATTGACAGAGACTCTATTATTTATCCATTTAAGTCTTCCAAAAACACATTGGGTCCTTTCCCTCAAACAACCAAAATTGTTTAGACCAACTCGAAGTCGATTACAATGTTACAAAAAAACCTACTGAGCCAAGCATTAATTGAATGGAGGATAAACCTCTTACATTTCAACATCAAGCAAGTCAAACTAAAAACTTCGCAGTCGGCCATCACCGAAATGTTTCCAACTCTCGGCTTACAGAAAAACACCAACCTAGGCACCTACGAGGTTTCTTGTGAACCAACGGAGCTTACCAGGAAAACCGTAATATTTCAAGTTTCTTTTTCTTCAACCATCAACCTCCCTTTGAACGGGTACTTGCCAAACATGCATTGCAGAGTCAAAACAAGAATTTGCAACAATCGAATCAAGTATTACAACATTTGTACAGTTTTCGATTATTACCTTTGACTTTGGCATGTCGAAGAATCGATCCATTACACTATCAAAACGACGAAGCAAGTTGGTATTCTACAACAACCCTAAAGCTATCACAGCAGATCCTTATCAACCGTAGGAGATTCGAACCCTGTCCGAAACACTTCTGCTTCATTGGAAAAAGGAAACCTTGTCACTATTTGGATATCGTAGCTCAAATGTAGAAGGTTCAATGCCTGTAATTATTTAGAAAACTACCTCTCACAGGTCACAGGATCGAAACCCCTGAGAATTACTCTCACTAAACCCTACTTTTTGGGAAGCCTGTCGGACATACCCTAGCGTAATAATGAAGTCCGGAGAGTTTGCAAAACGTTACATACAACAAGGTTTAGGGTTGTAAAATCAACGATCGAGATTTGATGAGATCAACGAGCATGGAGGTGCCAACAAGGCTACGTTGAAAGCCGAGTAACATTGCATTGATATCCCATTAATTACATCAACCACAACAGTGCCAGCAATGCCTGCCAAGAGGACATTACCATGAACAACTCGGAGGAGAAGTGTCATGGAAACCATGCCAGCTAGGATTCCTAGTTGCATCATCAGCCAAAGTTCACGTGGATGGATTATGTGGATTGACAGCCATGCATTCCACTAGGGAGTTGGGTTAGAACATTTAAAACCGATCGGGACACTGACAACCTGCCAGCAGTACATTTAATAACCGTCAACTCATCACTCCTTTACGAGTTTATTTGAATACATTAACATACGTTGTCAATACTTAGGATAAGAGCTAGGTCATATAGTATAGTTCCATTGTTGCTATAGTCTCATTTTATTGTAAGGATGGAGACACCGCATAATCGATTTCAAGTTATTGCTTAAGTATAAAAATAAATAGAATGACATCATATTCCATGGTTTGCATACTATAATCATATTACTACATATTTTAAACATATAAATGCAAATTGACAATCATATCATTGAAATTCATGTGCATAAGTTCATATAGTTCAAAGTTAGGCATTGTAATATTTGAACTACATGTCATTACATTATATGAATGCATAGTAACTATAGAATATAACTAAACATAAAAGTATATGGTTAAACATGATGGCAAGGGCATATTTTTTTAAGTGATGACAATATACATTATAATGCAGAGTTCATAACACTAGTCACTAGGCTATGCATATACATTATCAGATTGTTGATAATCAAATAATGAATTCAGGAATTAGAATAATCCAAGTTTTGTGGATGCTTAGTTTAATGATAAATTCAAAGATGTTCATGATAAAGACAGGAGTCTTACGATATTATTAAATAGCATTATAACAATCAACTAATGACGTATTTTCATAGCACTGAAGAGTTTTGAAAACCAACTTACAAACTAGATTTAGAACCAAGTATCCATACCTCCAGTCGCTGGTGTCACAGGGAAGTACTTAGCATTTTACATTGACGATGAATTGAAAAACACAAGTACTCTAAATATTATGTTGTCTTGTAGATCTCTTACCTGTGGCCTACACATAGAAACATTTTCAAATGCCTTAGCTTATGCAACTAAGTAAGCTCCAGGGTGCCTCATACGACCCCTTTATTAACAAACAAACAAACTGTCAGAAATCCATTAAGAATATTAAAGCAGTACAAACCGTATCAACATGGAATATTAACCAAGAACTTAAACAAATTTGTAAACTGTACTTGTTTACGTAAGCATAGAAATATCTTTCGTTAAAGAGGATTAACATCCATTTATACCTGAAGTAGAAATTACAACTATATTATCTGAGGATGATGACGTGTCATCGTCATTAATTTATCTTAGTTATGATTTCGATTTAGTTTATATGTTCCGCATTAAATAATTCTGATAATTATTGCTATTATAAATGTTTTTTTTATTTTTATTTTTGGTATTTTCGGGATGTTACATGTGGTATTAGAGCTCATGTTCGAACTCTAGGCCTGCAAAAGGTCCAAGAACACGCAAATTTTTTTTTTATTATAGCAGAAAATCTTACTAATTAAAATTTAAACTATTGTGTTATACATAAATCATTTTAAGTTACAGGTATGGAGAACTCAGCTGAACATTTAGAAGATAGATTTCAACCAAACATCCATAGCACGGGACAACACTATGTAGAAGAAGGCCACGGTGAATTGAATGACAATTCGTTAGAATTGTTATGTGTGTTTCAGGAGTTAAAGGAAGAAATTAGATTTGTGAAACAAGACAATGAAAGAATTTTGAAGGCACAAGAAGACTTAAACCAAGTGTTGTTTGAACAGTGCCCAATTGATGAGTAGGAGAAAGGAAATGAAGATATCTCCAAGGTTGAGGATCTGCCTCATGGTAACAAAAGTAAGAGAATGAAAACCGATGATGTGAACAACAGTTCAACATCATTGGGAGATGCTATTGAAGTACGCAAAAAGAAACGTAGCTATTCAAGTGATAGTAGTAAAGGAGATTACAAACCCAGAAAGAAAAGCCATAAAGAGTATGAACAGATTTCTGGGGAGTTCAAAAAGATTAGACTTCCAAGTTTTAATGGAGAAACTGAGAAGGGAGAGATAGCTGAAGCATGGCTATCCGGCATGAAGAAATATTTTCAGATTTATAACTATTCAGAATCCTTGAAAGAAAAAATGGCTATATATAACTTGACCGGAAAAGTGGACATTTGGTGGCAGGACATCAAAAGAATAAAGGGCGTCAAGGATAAGGATGTAAACTAGAGTAGTTTTAAACGATACTTCAAGAAGAATTTTTTATCTGAACAGTACTATGAAGAAAAATCCAAAGAATTCTACGACTTAAAGCTGGGAAGTATGAACATGAAGGAAATGAATAGTAAATTTCTGAACATTTTGAGATATGTGCCATATCTCGTGGAAGAAAAACCGAAGATTCAAATATACTTGAGCTGTCTACCTTTCAATATTAAGGACAGAATCGAGTATGATAGTCCAAAACCCTTGGAAGAGGCTATGAGAAAGGCAGTTTTCTGTTATGACACTAATCGGAAAAGAGAAGGAATGTCAAACTGGAAAAGTCATAAGCCCAACAATTTTGAGCTAAAAAAGAAAAATTTCAAGTTCAGTGGGAATTCCAATTTTCAAAAGAAAAATTTTCAGAATCGGAATTTTCAAGGAAATAATTTCAGAAACAGTCAACAACAGAATTCTACAGCACCCAGAAATGCTCCCAGTAATACCAGGCAGGACCAATGAACAAAAGGAACCTATCAAATGTTTCGAGTGTCAAGGTCCTCACTATGCATCAGAATGTCCCAAGAGGAAGCGGACAGCTAACAACATTCACTCTATTCAAATTGAACCTACTGTTGGAGATGTGGCAAGGGAGATGCCCAGAATCAATGCAGCACTCGACAACAAGCAAGCAGATCATCAAATATCTATGGTAGAGATTGAAGGTATGCTACAAAATCATCCTGTTACTGTTTTAATTGACCCAGGTTTTAGCTTAAGTTATATATCACCAGATATTGTGGAAAGACTTAAATTAAAAACAAAAAAGTTCAGTAAATCTTGGTTAGTTAGACTAGCAACTGGAACAAAGAGGAAAGTATCATATTTTATATAAAGTTGTGCTTTATCCATGAATCAGTTAAAGACACAAATCAAGTTGAATATTTTACCTTTAGGATCCTATGATATTATAATCGGAATGGACTGGTTAGAAGCCCATCATGTCATTCTGAACTGTTATGAATTTTTTTTTACGTGTTTAAATGAAGAAGGAAAAATTGTAGAAGTAAAAGGTATCCCAAGAAAGGTAACCCTTAGATAGATTTCAGCCATGCAAGTTAAGAGGGTAGTTAGGAAAGGATGTCAGTTGTTTGCATTAAATGTAGTAAATGATGAGTTTATTTGTAAAGAGGACAAACTGAAATTAGAAGACACACCTGTCCTAAAGGATTTCAAGGATGTTTTTCCTGAGAAGATTCCAGGATTACCTCCTAAAAGAGATTTAGATTTTACCATTGAGTTAATACCAGGAGTAGTACCAAAATCTAAAGCTCCATATAGGATGAATATATTGGAATTAAACGAATTGAAATCACAGTTGAAGGAATTGATTGATAAGAATTATATAAGACCCAGCGTGTCTCCTTGGGGAGCACCTGTTATATTTGTTAAGAAGAAAGATGGAACCCTAAGACTGTGCATAGATTATCGCCAGCTTAATAAGATGACAATTAAGAATCGATATCCGTTGCCCCGCATAGACGATCTATTTGATCAGCTGCGTGGAGCAACGATATTTTCAAAGATTGATCTAAGGTCAGGATATCATCAAGTGCGGGTTCAGGATGAAGATATTTTCAAAACAACTTTCAGAACTCGATATGGACATTATGAGTTCGTAGTCATGCCATTTGGCTGGACTAATGCCCCGGCTGTATTTATGTGTTTGACGAACAATATTCTGCACAAATACTTAGATAAGTTTGCTCTTGTGTTTATAGATGACATTTTAGTGTATTCTAAAAGCAAAGAAGAGCATGATGAACATCTACGGATTATCTTACAAGTTCTGAGAGATCATCAACTATATGCTAAGTTTAGTAAGCGTGACTTCCACAAGGACAAAATTCAATATTTATGACGCATAATTTCTAAAGAAGGAATCTCGGTTGACCTCGACAAGATAAAAGCCATTAATGATTGGTCGGTTCCTAAGGATGTGTCGGATGTAAGATCATTTATGGGTATTACTGGATATTACAAAGAATTTATAGAGGGTTTTTCAAAGATTGAAAACCCCATAACCTCCTTGTAGAAGAAAGGGAAGAAATTTGTGTGGGATCAGAAATGTTCAGATAGTTTTAAGAAGTTAAAGGAATTATTGACTACAGCACCTATTCTAAGGATAGCGGATCCTGATAAAGATTTCATAGTTTGCACAGATGCTTGTAATGACGGACTCGGTGGAGTACTAACACAAGAAGGGCATGCTGTGGCATACGAATCAAGAAAGTTGAAAATACATGAGAAGAACTACTCTACCTATGATTTAGAGTTATTAGCAGTAATTCATGCTTTAAAAATGTGGCGTCACCACCTTATTGGCAGAAAATTTACCTTATTGACAGACAACATGGGTCTGAAATATTTATTAGATTAGACAAATCTGAATGCTAGACAAGCTAGATGGTTAACTTTCTTAAGTGAGTATGATTTCGAAATTCAGCATATTAAAGGGAAAGAGAACAAGGTTGCAGATGCATTGAGTCGTAAAGCAAAAATGAATTTTATTTCAGCCATTAGTACTTACTCAACAGATTTAGAAAATCAGATCCTTGAAAGGAGTGAAATGGATGAAGAATACAGAAAATTAAAGGAAAAGATAGCAAATAACAGTTCTAAAAATTCTATGGCAGATTTCAGAATGAAGGAAAATGGACTATTGCTATACAAAAATAGATTGTATGTACCTAACATACTAGAGGTAAAAATTCTAATTTTAAATGAGATGCACAAAAGCCATTACTCTAGTCATCTAGGTTATCATAAGACCATTACTATGCTAAGGAAAGAATACTATTGTCCCAAAATGAAAGATGAAGTAGCAGAGTACATAGCTAAATGTTTGAATTGTCAAAAAGTGAAAGTTGAACACCAACATTCCATCGGATTGTTACATCCATTACCTATACTGAGTTGGAAATGGGAAGTGATAAGCATAGAATTTATTACTGGACTACCCAAAAATCAGAAACAAAATGACTCTATCATGGTGGTAGTAGACAAGTTGAGCAAAGTAGCACACTTTATACCTGTGAAGACTACTCATAAAGCTCCAAACATTGCAAAAATCTTCATGAAACAGATTTTTCGACTACATGGTATACTGAAAGTGATAATTTCAGATTGTGACTCTAAGTTTACTGGAAACTTTTGGAGGTCTTTGTTTAAAGGGTTGAATACAACCTTAAATTTCAGCACAACCTTTCATCCACAAACGGGTGGATAGACAGAAAGGGTGAATCAAGTTTTGGAAGACTTACAAAGAATGTATGTTAAGGATCAGCCTGGTAAGTGGGAAGAATACTTACACTTAGCAGAATTTGCATATAATAACCATTATCATGCATCATCCAGACTTAGCCCATTTGAAATTATTTATGGTAGGAAATGTGATACACCTGTTTCTTGGAATGACCCAGTAAATATAGTTGTTTTAGGACTTGAATTGTTGCAGGAGTTAGAACTAATTGTGAAACAGGTACAAGGAAATTTAAAAGCTGCTCAAGATAGGCAAAAGAGTCAAGCAGATCTAAATAGGACTCATAAAGAGTTCCAGGTTGGTGAACATGTGTTCCTCAAGGTAAGACCAAAAAAGAGTTTATTGAAATTGGGAAGCTGTGGCAAGTTGGCACCCAGGTATTGTGGTCCTTTCGAAATATTGTCCAAGGTTGGACCAGTGGCATACCAACTGGCTTTGCCACCAAATTTAAAAATACATAATGTTTTTCATATATCATTTTTAAAGAAGTATGTACACGATGCTACTCATGTTGTAAACTGGAATGATGTACAGGTGGGACAAGACGGAGATTTTCAGGTGGAACCGGACTGTATCCTCGAAAGGAGGGAAACTCTGCTCCAGAATCGCACCATTGGGAAAGTGAAGGTGCAATGGAAGCACCTTAGCCCAGAATAGGCAACTTGGGAGTTGGAGAGTAGTATGCGGGCATCATACCCAACTTTGTTTTATGAACACTCAGAGAGTGATTAACCAACATCGAGGACGATGTTGATACTTAAGGGGGGGTGTATGTCACCTACCAAAATTCTGAAAATATTATTATTATTGGCAAAATACTTTATGTTAATTTTTAATTACAAAGTTTTGTAATTATGAACAAATTTGGTCAAGGATGAATGTAATTACTGAATTATTATTATTTAATAAATTAAAGTAGGAGACAAACACCCAAGGGAACTGTTAAATGAGTGTTCACTGACCCACTAGGAGGAATGGAAGCTGTTAGAAGGCATGGGACAGATGGCAACAATTGCACTTCACCACTAGCTATTGGTTATGGGACAACTACCCCTAAAAATATGGCATTATCCCCCAGGTAGTGGGAGTGAGCAGGCAGCTCATTTAATGATCGGTTAACAACTGAAAGGCCTAGGCAGCCTACATAAGGCAAATTCAAATTGAGCAGGCAACTCTTACACAATATTTTCTGTAGAAATATTTCTCATGTGCATCAGGTGATCATTGAGAGATTTGAATAGTGAGGCTATGTGAGAGTGAAATTGTAAGTCTGCAAATTATTATGAGAAGGAGAACCAGAGGTGCTGGTGCAGGTCCCTTTGACTGCTAAGTATTGAAGACTGGATAACTATTGCTACTGCAAGTTGAGGTCCTAAGCTTCTAAGTTTCTTCCTCCTGGTGGTTCAGTGAACAGGCTTGGGGGTCCTAAGGAAAGTACTTGGCTGTCTTCAGGAATTGGTTGGGTGGAACTGGCTCCTTGGGCTGTTTGATTCCCTACAGATTAACCAGGTTTTGATGTTTCCTATTTTGTTTACAGTTTAATAATTTTGTTTAGTGAAATCATCAAACTCTGTTTTGTAAATGTAATTATTTCTGATCTTTGTTTAAGTCTAAATGATAAAGCTTGGTTAAAAATCTGATTAGATAATCATTTCTATATTTTTCCACATGCTGTTATTTGCATCGTACTCTAGTATAGAGAAGCAAATTAAATGATATATGAGAGATAGGCAGATTTCCATTGATTGGACAAATAAATTACAGTAGGTGCTTTGTCTACAATTTTGTCCTGTATCTAATGATAGTATGAATTTACTGTATAGCATTGACGGTATAGAGAATTATTTTGTTATTTCATAAAAGAAAAACCTAGTCTATTTTCTGTACAGTCATATGTTTTTCTCTTATCTTTATTCATTTAAAATAGCAAGTAAATATGATCAAATTAAACATCTTATGATTTCCAAGTAATAGCATTTTCAAGATTTAACAGCTGCAGAAACTAGTCACTGTATAGATTTCTTGGCATTATACATACTTCACTTCTGCACAGATTTATAGTTTTCATTTCAACTACATTTATCTCAGATAGAAATATTATACATTTCCATACTATACATTTAATGATTTTCTAGCATTTCAAATTTCACGAAATATAGTAGTTGCAAATTTATTTCCATACAATTTTTGTTATGAGCAAACACTCTTCACTTTTCTCATATTTGTCATAGATTGTTTTCAATACAACTGTATTTTTCAATAATAAGTTTTGTATCAGTCTAATACAAATATTCATATCTTATTTTACATTACTTATATTTTTGTTTCGAATCTTGAATATCTCAAAATAGTATCAAACCCTATTTTATTTTCAAAACCTAGAATTTAATACACATTCCTTCATTGTTCTGCTCAAGCCTTTCATGGAGAATCTTAAACATTTCTTTCTCAAACCCTAAATAGATCCCTCATACAATGAGATTAGTTTCTAAGTTCATCTCAAAACCCTACTTATCGACTCTCGACTTTTATTTCAAAAACTTTTCAACTGTAGTAACTATTTTTGTAGAATTCACATCGCTGAAACACAAAATTCAATTTCAGAATGAAGTCGTGGCTAGGGTTCTAATAACCCTGTCAAAGACACATTTTCAACATAGAATGAAACATTACCAAAATAGAACACATCTCTACTAGTTACAAGCTTGAATCACAAACTCCCAATCTTCAAACTTAGGTTACAAATGCATAAATATCAAACTACTGTATTATAGTAAATAACAAGTGCCGAATACACAAATCAACACAGCGTTTGCAATAACAAAAACCATGTTTTATTTCCAAGTCATATGACTTTTAAATCAAAACGAAGTTTTCTCGTTGTATCATGGCGAAGTGCCATTACACAAAATAAATAGTTTACAATGCAGGCTTGAAGCCTCGGCAACACGAAAACATAGTCTAAAACATTATCACTACCTACATCTTAACCTAACTCAGAAGCGAGTAAAACAAGAACATGACTCCATTAAAGATTGATCAATATCATAGTGAAAACATGACAGAGACTCTATTATTTATCCATTTAAGTCTTCCAAAAACACATTGGGTCCTTGCCCTCAAACAACCAAAAGTGTTTAGAACAACTCGAAGTCGATTACAGTGTTATAGAAAAACCTACTTAGCCAAGCATTAATTGAATGGAGGATAAACCTCTTACATTTCAACATCAAGCAAGTCAAACTAAAAACTTCGCAGTCGGCCATCACTGAAATGTTTCCAACTCTCAGCTTACAGCAAAACACCAACCTAGGCACCTACGAGGTTTCTTATGAACCACTGGAGCTTACCAGGAAAACCGTAGTATTTCCAGTTTCTTTTTCTTCAACCATCAACCTCCTTTCGAACGGGTACCTGCAAAACATGCATTGCAGAGTCAAAACAAGAATTTGCAACAATCGAATCAAGTATTACAACATTTGTACAGTTTTCGATTATTACCTTTGACTTTGGCATGTCGAAGAATCGATCCATTACACTATCAAAATGACGAAGCAAGTTGGTATTCTACAACAACCCTAAAGCTATCACATCACATCATTATCAAACATAGGAGATTCAAACCCTGTCTGAAACACTTCTTCTTCACTAGAAAAAGGAAATCCTGTCACTATTTGGATATCGTAGCTCAAATGCAGAAGGTTCAATGCCTGTAACTATTTAGAAAACTACCTCTCACAGGTCACAAGATCGAAACCCCTGAGAATTACTCTCACTAAACCCTACTTTTTGGGAAGCCTATCGGCCATACCCTAGCATAACAATGAAGACAGGAGAGTTTGCAAAACGTTACATACAACGAGGTTTAGCGTTGTAAAATCAACGATCGAAATTTGATGAGATCAACGAGCATGGAGGTGACAACAATGCTATGTTGAAAGCCGAGCAGCATTACATTGATATCCCATTAATTACATCAACCACAATAGTGCCAGCAATGCCTGCCAAGAGGACATTACCATGAACAGCTCGGAGGAGAAGCGTCATGGAAACCATGCCAGCTAGGATTCCTAGTTGCATCATCAACCAAAGTTCACGTGGATGGATTATGTGGATTGACAGCCATGCATTCCACTAGGGATTTGGGTTAGAACATGTTGGGCACTCTATATGTCAGTTAATTAAAGCTAACACATGGAATGATCAATATAAATTGTCAAACCCAGGAAGGTCTTTTATTTCAAAGGTAATGAGCACAATCTATGCATAAACAGATTAAGCAGTTGATTAATGAATGTAAGTAATGATCCTACCTAGATGCTCAGCCAACTCATTCCCTAAGCAACTAATCTGATTCACACATCTACAAATCCCAATTGAAAAAATCCTTCTTATAGAATCAATCCAGAAAGTTAATGATCTAATAATGAAATGAAATGAAATTACTTTTGCAAGAAGTTAAATCCTTATGGTCATCAAACTACAACATTTAACCTTTACCAAAATGATCTATCCAGTGACTACTGTAACTCCAACATTATCTGTCTAATCTATGTATGCAATTAAAGATACAATAGCAACCAGAATTGAAATACAAGCTTGAACTCTGCTGATGATTACTGGAAGTCCTAGAAAGCATAAATAACTACCAATTGATTGGGATTGAGCTTGGCTATTACAGCTGATTAAAACACACATGCAATTTAATTGAATTGTTCTACACAGTCGACTGTCACACGACTCTGCTACAGCTATTCAAGATGCAATTGTAAACTACTAGCAAGGAAGCTAATCTCTGTTACAGCTATCAGCAATGTCTGCAACTTTCCACACCACACAACAGAAATGAAAGTAAACTATTCTCTGTTACAGCTATCAATGATGTCTGCAACTTTCCACACCACACAACAGGAATGAAATTAAACTATTCTACCTACTTAAATCAGATATCTCTGTGAGAAGGCAGGCCCTGGCCTTCTAACAAAGATGCCGAGAGTCACAGCTAATTAAAACTCAGAAGTGAAGAATGCTGCTCTCATATTATTAATGGAAGATCATGAGCTTCAATGCTCTGTTATAGCTTACACCAGTAATGATTGTCCAACCCAAGGCTACGAGAGCCTTTTGGGATTTATACAAATAGAAAGACAGTTTCATATCCACAAAAATAGCGCAGCAATGAAGATCTATGATCTTCATGTTGCGCAGTTACAGCTAGTTGACATAGGGTGTTGAATAGTGTTGTTAATACTGAAGGATGTTGCTGTCCTGATGGCAATTGGATCAACAAACTTGACAGCTAGAATGCCACCTGTCTGTTGCAGCTAAGCTCTTCTTCAATGAGATCTGTTACAGTGGAAATCTGTTACAGCTCTCGTGGAGGATGCGCTGTCCCTTAGAGTATGAGGAGCTGATGTTGAAGAGTCACAGCTGGCACTGCTGGGATGATACACCTGCACTTTTAGACCTTGGCTAAATAAAGTCACATAAATTAGTATAAACCAAGGACTAAGATCCATAATCTTTAATAGTCTTAGGCATAAAAACAAATAAAGTAATAACAAATTATACCTTTCAATTTTATAGATTGATCTGGAAAGACATGGATATAGCTCATGAAAATAGGTTGGAATTAGGGAAAAAAGGTGTAATAGAGGTAGCCAAAAAGGGCATTTCTTGGACCCAACATCTCCCCCCAACTATCCAATTGCATGTCCTCATGCAACAACCTCCTTTAGTCTGAATCTGAATCTGAGTGAAATCTCTGGAGATTGGTGATGTTATAAGCAAATTCTGGTGCCTCCCCTCGAGGAACAAACCCATAGCAGTATACCCAATGCTCCCACCAACTCTCTTCTTCTTCTAATGTTAGAGCATAATTGGTTCTGTAAGAATTTCTTATAGGCAACCAAATGAGGGGGAACTTAAATCTTAAGCCAATCCACCAAGGTCCACACCTCTGCATGCATTGCACATATCTAGGCACCCTAGTGAAGGCTTGCCTGAAATTTTCGAAGCCATATGGATCCATTTCCTTCAGAGATGAGGATGAGTATAGCCATCTGTATTCACTGCCTTCCAGGGCATCCTGCTGCATATTAAGAATCATTGGGAAGCATGTAGTAAGGAGTTTATCTCGCAGGCTCTCAAAATATTGAGCAATTGAAGGAACCCTGAGGGATTTAGCATGACAGGCCATGAATACTGGTGGATTCTGAGGTTCCTCCCTAATCCAAAGAGTAGAATTCTCCTCATTCATGAGGATAGTTTGGAAAGCATCCTTCCATCTTACATGGTTAATGACAAAGGAGGCAAATGCCCTCAGCTGAACATCCCCAAGAACAGGTAAAGGGTCAGATGGAACAGAAATATAGCAAGCCCTATCATGCAAATATAACTCACATAACAAATGTTGATCCTCAAAGTCACTCTTCAGAAAAGTATCCAGAAGTTGATCAGCTGTTTCCAACTCAAATGATCTTCCATCTTTGAGAGCCTTCAATTTAAATAAGGTTGTCTGCTCATAGAGGAAGACAGGATAAGAGGGGGATGGAGCTCTGCAACTCATCAACTCTATAGAAAGATTATACATTTTCTTTTTGTCCTGCTGTAGGGACTCAAGCTTCTTCAAACCTTCCAATTTTTCTTGGAGTTTTTCCCACCGAAGCTTCTGGAAGAATAGCTCCTCGACCCATTTTTCTCTTAGTCCCTTAATGACATTCTTATGCTCCTAGAGAGAGATCATACCTTCTTTGAATGGTTCCATCCATTTGAGCCATTTATCCAGTTCAAGGTTTAACCAGAGAATTTTCTTCTCTAGTTGTTGAATTTTTATGTCTTCTACCTCCTTTTCATCATCAGAATCTAGATGAATGACTTCCTTGTCTTGCCTCAACACTGTGACAACTTCATCTTCTATCGGGATTGCAATGGCCTGTGCATGTGGTGCAGTATCATCCATAGGGTTTAAGGATGCTGGTTCTTGTGTAACATCATTCTTCATATCCATATCCATCTCAGCTTCCTCAGTCAGTGCTACAGTCTCAGTTAATATTTTTAGGGTTGCTGGTTCTTGTGTAACAGCACCCAAGTCTTTCATTTCAATCTTAGCCGTCTCAGTTTGTGTTGCCACTGTAGCAAATGATTTTGGAAACACTTGTTCTTGTGTAGCAATGTTTCCCTCCTTATTTTCCACATCAAATGTTGCTATCTGAGTTGCATATTTAAACATTCTCAAGGGCACTGGTTCTTGTGTAACAGTCCCATGTTCCTCCATTTCTTTAAACTGCTGAGATTGTTTCTGATTTTTATCAGATCTTTCTGACTGGTAAGACTGGTCCTAAAAGAGCTCAGTATCCCCTGATGGCTAGGACTGTACCATTTCATCCTCTAAATTCAAATCAGGGATTTCTTCCATTCTTGGCTCATTCTCCTCTATCAATTCGATCCCTGGCATTCCTTCTTCCACCTCCTTTATCTGTACATGACTTTGGGATGCAAGTCCCAACACAACAACTTTGTGTCCTGCTGAAGCAAATATATCTCCACATTCTGGGCAAACAGTCTCCCCATACTTCTCATTTTCAAATGCAACAGATGGGTTTTCCAGCAAATTTGCAGCGTTTGCTAATGTATCCAAATTTTTCTCTGCTTGTCTCCCAGCTACTCCCTTCCACTTTTCCAATTCTTTTCTTAATGTCTGCACTTCCTCCTTTAATAATTTGTTATTTTCAAATAGGAGGTTTTCAATTTGGGGTTCTTCCCTAGAGGGTTCCTGTATAGCAGTAGGCAATTTGGGGTTCAAAATAGGAATCTCTATATCTACCCCTACTGTATGTGCTTCTTCTAATGCAGGTGACCCCCTATTCCCTTTAACTGCTCCTATCATCTCTGGTAGGGGTGTTCCATTGTTACCCCCAACAGCATCCACTGTATCAGCTTCTGCTGCTATCCCTGTTAATTATGCTGCCATTATAGTTACTTCTGTTGCTGCTGTTGACCGAGTTCTTCTTTTCCTCAACAATCCCACTGGGTGTTCCTCACCACTTGCTGCTACTGATTCTTTGACAGTCCGACTTTTCTTCCTCTTTGCTGCCATGGGTGTATGACCCCTGTTCCTTGATTCTATTCTTCGTTTCTTTGACACAGGGGTGTTCACCCTGGTTTCTTCTTCTTCAATAATGGTGCCCCTTATTTCTGAAGAGGACTCTACTTCCAAGATTTCCACAGTCCCTTCTGCTACTGTTTCTAGCCGATATCCTTCCTTATGAATCCCTACTTTTGCAATTGCAGCTTCAACTGTCGCAACTTCAACAACTGCTCCAATTTCAGCTTCTTTCAATTGAGTACTTGACTCTGCAATTACAGATTCCAATTTTTCTACCTCCTGCTCCAAGGTTTCCATCATACTTCCTTCAATTATAGGGTTTTCTGCTACTCCAACCTCTTCTTTACTTACTTCCCCTTCATTATTGGCCTGACTTTCTGTCACTCCAACCTCCCCCCCAACTGGGTTTGAGGAACTCCGATCCTCACTACCCTCACCAGCACCTCCCTCTTCTAATATAGGTTGTCTGATTGGTGTGTCCGCAGCCAAAATTGCTCCCAAGTTAAATGACGACTTGCAATGGCTCTTAGGACCAATAATTTGACTAAACCATGATTAGTGAGGGAGGAAACTGGGTGCTAGGAAGTTCTTGCATAGCCAGCCATGGTTTGTATGGATTTAAACATATAGAATGGTATATTTACTAATATACCATGTCGTAAATGAGACAGTAAGGGAAGTTCAGAGAATGAAACAACTTGGTACCTACCTCCACAAGAAATATATCTCTTCACAAATACTGCAACTTGATTCCAGGGTGGTGGTAAGGACGCCAGTTCCAGCCCACAGAGCTTTGGAATAACCTGTTCTCCTACTGACAAAAATTCCCTCACTGCATTCGCATTATGTACTTTCTGCCCAAATGACTTCTTTCCCACCATGGGAAAACTAGTGACCTCAGCTATGATTTCTTCTGTAACATCCATGCACAGTCCTCTGACCTCGGCATAAGTATCAGTCAGGCTGAGGGCGAATTGCAATGCGGTTTCGGTATGAAAACCATTCAACCGTTCAAAATACTCCATCCAACCTGCTATAATAAAAATATTGAGAACCTCTGCATTGGCACGCACAGCGTCTGTATTCACAGGTTTGTGTCTAACTGGATTTCCCATTTTAACCTCTCCTCAAGGTTCAGACCTCAACAATTTCTGGTTTAGAAGTGGAGAGTTGCAGCTTTCGAACATGCAAAGGGTCGTTGGGGTTCAAGAACCAGGTTTTAGGCTAATCTATGATAGTATGAACGTTCTATGGAAGCGACGAGGTTGGCAGATATGAGCAATAGGTGCAAAATCAGGTAAGGTGACGGAAAAATAATCACAATTATGACCTTTAACTTAATCTTTAAAGTGTGATTCAATTTGGTTCATTGATCGAGGGTTATGATAGGACATAATCATTATTGTCGTATTAATTCTTCTGCCAAATCATGTAAAAGATAGGACCTGTACCTTGCGTTTATGAATTTGTGCCATGAATTAATCATTCCGGTCGGTCGTCGTCCCAACGGATGTAAATGCACATATGCCGAAGTACGTGGCCCTTGCCACCTAGGCTGACAGCTACTCAAGGCATCCAGATTGTCCTTCGTGGTGGATCATGGTTGGACCGTGTCGAGCAAGTGCCAAAACTGACACCTAGTCACATCGTTATTGGCATCATTAATCAGAGAGCAAACAAACTGGCGGAGTATCAGCTGTGATATCTAGCAAAATAAACAAAAAATGGCGGAGTCGCAGTTGTACGGAAGGAGCTATAATGAAGTGGAAGGAATGGAGCCGTGGTGTTAGATTTAGCAAAACGGACAAAAGTGGCGGAGTCGCAGCAGCTATACTTAGCGGAATGGACAAAAGTGACGGAGTCGCAGCTGCTGGGAAGGAGTAAAAATGAGACGAAAATGGCGAAGTAGCAGCTTCCAAATTAGAAAGGCAAGCAGAAGTAGCGGAGTCACAGCCGCGGGATTTGGCCGAATGAGCAAAAGTGGCGGAGTCACAGCTGCGAATTTTAGCAGAATGGGCAAATGTAGCGGACTCGCAGCTGCGAATTTGGAAGAATAGGCAAAAAGGAAACCCTTCACTATTTGGATATCGTAGCTCAAATGCAGAAGGTTCAATGCCTGTAGCTATTTAGAAAAATACCTCCTACAGGTCACAGGATCGAAACCCCTGAGAATTACTCTCACCAAATCCTACTTTTTGGGCAGCATGTCGGCCATACCCTAGCGTAACAATGAAGACAGGAGAGTTTGCAAAACATTACATACAACGAGGTTTAGGGTTGTAAAATCAATGATAGAAATTTGATGAGATCAACGAGCATGGAGGTGCCAACAATGCTACGTTGAAAGCCGAGCAACATTGCATTGATATCCCATTAATTACATCAACCACAATAGTGCCAGCAATGCCTGCCAAGAGGACATTACCATGAACAACTCGGAGGAGAAGCGTCATGGCAACCATGCCAGCTAGGATTCCTAGTTGCATCATCAGCCAAATTTCACGTGGATGGATTATGTGGATTGATAGCCATGCATTCCACTAGGGAGTTGGGTTAGAACATGTTGGGAACTCTATATGTCAGTTAATTAAAGCTAACACATAGAATGATCAATATAAATTGTCAAACCCAGGAAGGTCTTTTATTTCAAAGGTAACGAGCACAATCTATGCATAAATAGATTAAGCAGTTGATTAATGAATGTAAGTAATGATCCTACCTAGATGCTCAGCCAACTCATTCCCTAAGCAACTAATCTGATTCACACATCTACAAATCCCAATTGAAACAATCCTTCTTACAGAATCAATCCAGAAAGTTAATGATCTAATAATGAAATGAAATGAAATTACTTTTGCAAGAAGTTAAATCCTTATGATCATCAAACTACAGCATTTAACCTTTACCAAAATGATCTATCCAGTGACTACTGTAACTCCAACATTATCTGTCTAATCTATGTATGCAATTAAAGATACAACAACAACCAGAATTGAAATACAAGCTTGAACTCTACTGATGATTACTGGAAGTCCTAGAAAGCATAAATAACTACCAATTGATTGGGATTGAGCTTGGTTGTTACAGCTGATTAAAACACACATGAAATTTAATTGAATTGTTCTACACAGTCGACTGTCACACCACTCTGCTACAGCTATTCAAGATGCAATTGTAAACTACCAGCAAGGAAGCTAATCTCTGTTACAGCTATCAGCAATGTCTGCAACTTTCCACACCACACAATAGAAATGAAAGTAAACTATTCTCTGTTACGGCTATCAGCAATGTCTGCAACTTTCCACACCACACAACAAGAATGAAATTAAACTATTCTACCTACTTAAATCGGCTATCTCTGTGAGAATGCGGGCCCTGGCCTTCTAACAGAGATGCCGAGAGTCACAGTTAATTAAAACTCAGAAGTGAAGAATGTTGCTCTCATATTATTAATGGAAGATCATGAGCTTCAATGCTCTGTTACAGCTTACACCAGTAATGATTGTCTAACCCCAGGCTATGAGAGCCTTCTAGGATTTATACAAAAAGAAAGACAGTTTCAGATCCACAAAAATAGCGCAGCAATGAAGATCTATGATCTTCATGCTGCACAGTTACAGCTAACTGATACAGCGTGTCGAATAGTGCTGTTAATACTGAAGGATGTTGCTGTCCTGATGGCAATTGGATCAACAAACTTGACAGCTAGAATGCCACCTGTCTGTTGCAGCTAAGCTCTTCTTCAATGAGATTTGTTACAGTGGAAATCTGTTACAGCTCGCGTGGAGGATGCGCTGTCCCTTAGAGTATGAGGAGCTGACGTTGAAGAGTCACAGCTGGCACTACTGGGCTGATACACCTGCGCTTTTAGACCTTGGCTAAATAAAGTCACATAAATTAGTATAAACCAAGGACTAAGATCCATAATCTTTAACAGTCTTAGGCATAAAAACAAATAAAGTAATAACAAATTATACCTGTCAATGTTATAGATTGATCTGGAAAGACATGGATATAGCTCATGAAAATAGGATGGAATTAGGGCAAAAAGGTGTAATAGAGGTAGCCAAAAAGGGCATTTCCTGGACCCAACAGAACATTTAATACCAATCTGGACACTGACAACCTGCCAACAGTACATTTAATAACCGTTAACTCATCACTCCTTTACGAGTTTATTTGAATACATTAACATACGTTGTCAATATTTAGGATAAGAACTAGGTCATATAGTATAGTTCCATTGTTCCTATAGTCTCGTTTTATTGTAAGGATGGAGACACCACATAATTGATTTCTAGTTATTGCTTAAGTATAAAAATAAATAGAATGACATCATATTCCATGGTTTGCATATTATAATCATGTTACTGCATATTTTAAACATATCATTGCAAATTGACAATCATATCATTGAAATTTATGTGCATAAGTTCATATAGTTCAAAGTTAGGCATCGTAATATTTGAACTACATGTCATTACATTATATGAATACATAGTAACTATAGAATAGAACTAAACATAAAAGTATATGGTTAAACATGATGCCAAGGGCATATTTTTTTAAGTGATGACAATATACATTATAATGTAGAGTTCATAACACTAGTCACTAGGCTATTCATATACATTATCACATTGTTGATAATCAAATAATGAATTCAGGAATTAGAATAATCGAAGTTCTGTGGATGCTTAGTTTAATGATAAATTCAAAGATGTGCACGATAAAGACAAGAGTCTTACAATATTATTAAATAGCATTATAACAGTCAACTGATGATGTGTTGTCATAGCACTGAAGAGTTTTGAATACCAGCTTACAAACTAGATTTAGAACCAAGTATCCATATCTCCAGTCACTAGTGTCGGAGGGAAGTACTTAGCATTTTACATTGACGATGAATTGAAAAACACAAGTACTCTAAATATTATGTTGTCTTGTAGATATCTTACCTGCGATCTGCACATAGAAACATTTTCAAATGCCTTAGCTTATGTAGCTAAGTAAGCTCCAGGGTGCCTCATGGAATATTAAAGTAGTACAAACTGTATCAACATGGAATATTAACCAAGAACTTAAACAAATTTGTAAACTGTACTTGTTTACATAAGCATACAAAGATATTTCGTTAAACAGGATTAACATCCATTTATACCTGAAGTAGAAATTACAACTATATTATCTGAGGATGATGACGTGTCATCGTCATTAATTTACCTTAGTTATGATTCCGATTTAGTTTATATGTTCCGCATTAAATAATTCTGATAATTATTGCTATTATATTTTTATTTTATTTTTTGGTTTTTTCGGGATGTTACATCACATCTGCCTAGGGAAAAGGAAAACATGTCAGAGTGGAGGTTATAATCTTCCAGAGAGATATGCATATTCTGACACTTCCCCTTGCAAGGTAAGGTGCCCCCATTGGCAACCATGACTTCAAAGTTGTAGCAAGGATGGACAAAACAATCAACATGTTTGGTGATCCGAGGGTCAATGAAGTTATGAGTGCTACCCGAAACAATGAGTATTGTAAGAGGAAGCTTCTTGAAGTAACCCCCGAACCACATTGTTTGGGGGGTGGTGACGCCAGATAAAGCATGGAGAGATATCTCTGGTTGTTCATTCTGAGATGGGGGGTCAATAGGGGGCTCCTGAATGTCGACCTGATCATCCATTGTATCTAGAGTTTCTTCACTAATTGTAGAGGTAGGTGGAGAATCCATATCCAAGAGATAGAGCTTTTGTTGAACACATCTATGTCCTTGAGTGATTTTCTCATCAAAATTATAACAAAGCCCTTTTTCTCTGTGTGCCTGCATCTCGGTTTCAGACAAATGCTTGATAGGAGTTGGTTGAGGAGCTGGCGGGATGGGAGGTCGTTGAGAACCCATATTTCGAAAGGGAACAAAAGTGGGTTTGGAGCGTTGTTGGGCTGCAATCTTGTCTTCTTCCAACTTAGCCAACCCTAAGACTTCCATCATTGTGTTGAGACAAAATATTTTAACCTCTGACCGGATTTCATCCTTAAGACCACTAATAAAACAACTCCTGTAGAATTCATTAGATAATCCTTCTGTTTGATTGGCTAGTTTCTCAAATTTTGTCTAATATGCTCTCACATTGCCACTTTGACGAAGTTTAGTGAGTGCTCCGGTGAAGTCATCAAAAGCACTAGGACCAAATCGTTGCAAAAGGAGTTGGAAAAAATATGTCCATTTTGGCTCGTCATGAGCCTTGATGTACCAACGGTACTCTTGAAGGGCTTCCTGTTCCAAATGAAAGGATGCAAGTAGAAATTTTTGGACATCAAAAGTATTATGTAGACTGAAATACTGTTCTGCATGATAAATCAATCCAGTCGGACCAGTACCATTGAAGCAAGGAAATTCAAGCTTCGGACCACAGAGATTGCTGGAAGAAGAGAATCCATTGGCTGCAGAAGATTCTTGTTGTCGATTATTGTTCATGGCTGAATGCTGAAGATGGAGGCTGAGAAATTTTTCATCCAGATCTTGGAGTTTGGTTTGGATGGTTGCAAGTGCTTCCTCCATGGTTTTTTCTCCTGCGCGGGTGACAACCATAATTGGGAGTTTTTTTTGGGGGGGGGGGAATGGATAGAAAAACACAAAAAAAAGCTTATTTAGTAAAGGGAAATTTGTATTTGGGAAAAACTAGGAGGGTTAATTGGGATTTGATTAGATTTTGGACACTTTCTGATGGACAGGGAAGCAAAAAATGGGGATTTCAGAAGCGGGGTAAAAGAATGAGAAAATTTGTCAAAGAGGGACAAAGAAGTAGAAATAGGGAATGAACATGGTGGAAAAATTTGGAGGCGAGTGGGTGAAAATTGAAGAAGTTATGGCAAACCCTATAAATAGAAAAATGTCGGATTTCTCGTTTTGGGAAGTGGAATTTGGGATAGGGTCCTCGGGAATGAAATATGCAGAATGGGATTGCATGAGTGTCAGTGAAGTTTCAGGGAAAATAGAGTTAAAATAAGGGAGATATGGTGAAAAACATATTTTTTTTCTAGAATGGATCTGAAACGGCTTTCGGAATGGATCGGAAACGGAGGGATCTGGAACGACTAAGAATGGATTGGAAACGACTGGACCTGAAACGACTTTTAGAATGGAGTTGAACTAGCTTTCAGAATGGATCTGCAACGGCGCGGAAGTGATCGACAACAGATGGATTTGCAATGGCGCAGAAGTGATCGGCAATAGTTCAGCTGAAAATAGATATGGACCGCAGGTATGTTCGGCTTCCTATCGGTTCAAGGGATTCACTCGGCCACCAATGCTGTCTGACAGCTTGCGTATTGGGGCAGTACCCCTCACTCCATGACTCAGGTAAAACTGATAACCGCTTTGCCACAAACGACAACTCTTGGTTTACCTCACGGGTGGCAACTAGTCAATCAGGTAGGGGTCATTGCCCTTTTCACTCGCAGGTCCTCTCAATGGGCTAGGCTACTTTGGGGTTCCTGTGGTACTCTTCACAATGAGTTTTAGGACTTATGCCCAAGTACTTCCCACAGTTAAACAGATAAGGATTATTAACAGATCCGAAGCTGCAACATATGCGAAATTTTTTTTAGCAGAAATTTCACACAGCGAGCCCAAGAAAGTGCTCTAATACCAGATGTGAAGAGCCTACAACAATTAATTAATGAAAATACACGAGATAGCAGAAATAACAGAACTGAGAATCCCTTTTATTGATTGCATGCCACTTCGAGGGGGAAACCTCCTTTGAGCAAGCTCAATACAAATAACTTCACGGTACCTTCATATATTGGTCTTAACACAAACTTATATACTAAGTCTAGGCGCCAATACCATGGGTCAATACCATGTGTCAATACAAACCATGGGCCAATACAAACTATGGATCAACAAATACTACAGGATGACTTACAAAGCATATGTGTCCAACAACAATATAGTAACAAAGTAAATAGAAGGGTTGACATGGGTTCCTAACATGATGCAAGATCCATTTATTTTAACCCTTGAAAGAATTTCATTTGAATGTAAATAAGGATGCTGCTAATATACCTGTGTTGGCACCCCAACAACTCCCCTTGATTTTTGTAAAATCATAAGGGGCCCCCATGTAAATTTTGTACATAATTAGCTTTCAGTTTTCTTTTTTTTTATTGATTGCTTGATTTAGTTAGTTGCTTGATAATCCTCTTTGGATACTTGACTTTCTTCGCTACCTTTTTCTTCGACTTGCTTTTATGAAAGATGATATTTTGATCATTTGCTTTCCTAAAATTTGGCTTGGAGTCCTTCATGGTTGGTGCTTTTGCTTCCCCTTCTTACGATAATGACTTTATGATTTCAATAAAACAATTAGTGAACATTTATAATTGTCACTCTCAATTTCATTTAACTAATTGTTTTTTATGAAATAAAGTTGACTCATATATGGTTTTTTGGAATATAGTCATTTTTATTTGAGAAAACATTTATTAAACCATTTGAGAAAACAATTATTAAACCAGAAAAATTATAATAAAGTATATGGTTATCAAACTTATAAACTTGTTTAAATTAAATAGAAAAATTCTTTTGATAACTTTTAAGAACCTTATATTAATTTTCTTGTGTCATTATTTCCAAATATTTAATTTATATGGTTTTGAAGCATGAAATCACCTTTTGACAACTCAAACATACTTTTTCTTTACTCATTAAAAGTGGATATACTTTTTTTGTATAGGAATTTGATTTTACAATGAAATTTATCATTCTTGTACATTGGATAATTTAAGACATAAAATACATGAATTCACGTGCAACTTGGTATGCCTAATTTATTTTTCAAAAAAAGGTTATTCACTATTTGTCTGTGGCTAGTTTAAATAGGAATTCAAAATGAAAATATTTAGCCATGGTTCAATTCTTCTTTAAAAGGCATTTAACCATTGTTTTGAATATTGTGCAGGATTATGACATAATCAAAATAAGGATGAATCCAAGGAACCATCGCTTAAGACAAACGTTGAGGATTATTGGGATACCATATCGTGAAAGGATTATATGACATCTATGCAAATGAGATCCACGTCGAGAAGGATCAGTTGAGAAGCTGTCACCCCATTAAACACAAGTAAAAAGTTTCAAAGAAGGATACTAACACCAAATAAATAAATAAAAGATGCGGCATAACTTGATGCTACCAGGTTGTGTTAAGAAGGTTCGTGGCTGTTACATTTTTATCGAAGACAATAACCTGCCACGAATTTCATCTAAACAGTTCGTTGTTCTGATCTAGCTATGAATTATATATGGACTGACTTTTACTGGATTGTTGAAAGTTATCCGCAGAAGATGCCAAAGATTGTGACAACGTCCTTCACCATGGATCGCCAGCTGTCATTGTTTTTATCGATAATTCTGAATTGAATATGCCAGTAATAAGCAGATTACGCTCTAGTTTTCATGTTGCTAGATCGGTTGTTGAAATAATAAATTTCTGCCATCTTTTTAGGATAGTTGCATTAGATTGTAGATATCCGACGATCTCACTTATTTATTATAATTGCTTTTCTGGAAAATGCATAAATGGGAAACAGTTATGGAACATTGCTATCTGGATGCAGAGATTCATGTGCCACAAGAAAGAAGATAACGCAGCATTGGTAGATTGGGTGCGAGATCATTGGATTGGTATTAATATAGTATATCTGGAATTTGATGAAGGATATTCCATGGAGAAATTATATGTCACAAAGTTAAGCCAACTATCAAGCAAAAGCGGTGAAGATTATGGTCAACATCAAATTAACAGAGTGTATTTAAAGAGTTCGACTTGTTAAAGAATCTGCCAAGTTACTCGAAGTTACAGTAAAAGGGGACATTCTTTTCATTTGTTTTTTCACCTCTTATAATGATTTTATGATTAACACTGTTTTTCTTTATGAACGAACTTTGATCTCACTTCTTATTTTTGTTGTGCAGATATCACAGAACACTTTCGATGCAACAAGATTTGATTGCAAGAAAGGATGGAAGTGGATGATGATCTTCGTGACCAGAAAGTAAAAATCAAGCAGATGCCACCACTATTACTCTGCGCGCCGAGAGATGATCACATTTTTAGCATCCTTTAGAAAAGGGAGGGGACCGTTGAATAAATGAATTCTAGTGCACCAGTTCGTTGAGATTGTTCCACGAGATTATGCCATCGATGCCAGTAGTCTACAGATTGCCAGAAGATTTTAAGTTTTGATTCTACAAAGAAATAAAAGCATTGAGCTGGATATTTTTCAAGAGGAAGATAGCGCATCAACCCAAACAGAGAAGACATAGAAAATTTGATCTGCCAGCTCGTAGGGCAATTAAGTGTCGTAATCTCTATTTTTCTGGAAACTGTTATTGATCCTACTGTCTATATAAAGAGCAGTCAATCGACTTCCAAGTTGGGGGAGCGCTCAACAGAGCCGCAGAAGTTTTCTTTGTGTGTTCTGTAATTTCCTATTTTCTATGTTTTTTAAAAATAGAGAAGAGGAAACGCTGCTGCCAGCGGGGGAGAAGATATCTACAGTGACTCGAAGCTTTTGCTAGCATTGTAGCCTGCATGTATTCCTTTGTAATCTGTGTATTCCAGAAGATAAGATCAGGAATCTTCGCCATCAATTTGAGAGGATATCAATTCAGCTCTGTAATATTTTTATCAGACTCAATTTGAAATTTTCTTAATCGTTGTGATCATTTCAAGGATCTGATTTTGTTTGGTAAGATTATTCTTATTTTACTGAATTGAATGTATGTCAGATGAGTTTATATTTTATGATAATTCTTGTCGGGTTGCTTTAACTGGTTGCAGAAACTTGATGCATAGATATATTTTCAGAATCATAAACATATTGTTTCTTGATTATGGAAGTATTGTTGGTTTAATATATTACTGTGTTTCTGTATTTGTTGCAGTAGATAAGTAATGCCATTATTCTTTTATACATCAACAACTTATTTTAAATCATGCTTCTGCGCAGGATAGTTTAGAAAATAGAATTAGGTAGAGTTAACTTGCACTTAGATTTATTTTAGTTTACATCTCTTAGTTAAATTTAGTAGCTATTAAATTAGTTAGTTATTTAAATTATTGGATAAACTCTTATTTCAAAACCCAAAACAAAATAGAGACTCTCTTTTTTATTTTAATTTACATTTCTTAGTTAATTTTAGCAGCTATTAAATTAGTTAGTTGTTTAAATTATTGAATAAACTCTTATTTCAAAACCCAAAACAAAATAGAGACTCTCTCATAAAGAGAGCACAATTAAGTTAGCATTTTAAAACAACTAGAAATAGTTAGGAAAATTTCATAGTTTATAGATAAATTAATTTAGATACGTAGATCACAATTTTATATAATTTTTTCTAGGAATGTCCTTTAGCATTCTGAGGATTTAAAATAACAGTTTAAATCTTCAAGTGCACTGCTTAGTTAAAATAACTACAATATTTACTTGATCTACCTTTGTGATCGAAAGTAACCTAATACCTTTTACTTTTAGAATTACAACAATATTCAATTAAAATCAAATCAGAATAAGCAAAAGCATCTACAACCTTGGCATCTCTAATAAACAAAGAACCCCCCTTCCTGAAGGTGACAATATACCTCTTTGTACTTTTTCATTTATATGAATAAAAGGTGGTGTGAGAATGTTTCATATGACAATTTCTTTATAGATAACTTGTTGTTTTCCAAGGAAAACCTCGTGGGAATCCCAAGGGATACTTCCTCACATTGATGGATGGCATCTCTAGTAAACTTGTCGGCATAGACTAGTGTTTCTCAACTGTGTGGGTTTGAACTGGGTACCTGCCAGCACCAAACTAGCCAAATGCCCAATGATGTGACAACAATTGGTTGAACTAACACCTTGGGATTTAAACTTTACTCATTTATAGATATCACTCCTCATTATTACAACCTTGTCAACTTTCCTCAGTGCAAGGAAAAGTGTGTCTTGGAGAGGCTTTATAACAAGCGTGAAATAGACAAATCGGTTCGCAAGCATAAGGGTAAAAGAACAGTTCTTAAATAAGTTGTATGTTAGCAAGATCTATAATCTCTCTATTTGTCTGAGAAATTTAAATACATATATGCTTTTTAGAGGCCATATTGCTCACTAAAGGTCTAGACTAAAACATATGGAATGAACTTGTTCATTGGGGAAATCGTATGGTATGTTAAACTAAGTTGCTATTAGTACGAGCATCATATTGTTTTCTTGAAATAACGTAATTTAGAATGTTTTGGTCTCTATTTCATTTGGAATATTTTTTTATAATGATCTTTTTCAGAATGTCCAAATATATATTTTTGTATTTGAAAACTTGTTCCCTTTGCCCAAAAGGAGACTACAACACAATCTGTAGATTGTGTTGTATTGTTGCTATTCTTTTTCGTTTAGAAGTAGGTTTTGGGACACATGAGGAAAAATCTTCTAGTATTGTTGAACACCAGGTTAAAAGGATCCATTTTTTTGTAATCTACTTGGGTGTCCCCATAAAAAGTGTTTAGTGAATATTTCGATATTAGAAAATTGTTCCCCCCTATACCATTTCCACCTTAGGTTCTCAACATTCTGCATTTTAGCTAAATTTTAATCTCAAATATTCTATTTCCTCCCCCTCTTTGTGGATAGTGTGGTTTAAAAGCTATACTATTTGTAATCAAGGCCTAGCTATCACTACATTTTTTCACAAGTGTGTTGTTTATTCAAGGCACATGCATAGGGGAATGGCTGATCTCAACAATGAAGAAAATGGTAAATGTATGAAATTTTCTAGACTAAACAACATTTTCAAGGAAGAGGCAACTTGATTGGACCTTATATAGAAACTTATTTTGAACTGTTGTCGAATCGGAAGGACTCCTATTATGATGCACATCTAGCAGTTCATTTTGGACATTGGGACTTTCTAGTTTTAGGATGTGTTGATATTGATCCTGTCACATTTGGAGATGTTTATGTTATAGGAGTTCATTGTTTTATAGTGAATGCTTTGGTTGGTGATGAAATGCATACTTCTTAGTGATGTGAGGCATACTTCCCACCATCTTCTGTAGATGATTCTATGGATGACTCTCAATATGATTTGGTGGATCCTTCTTCTATACCTTTTCCAAAGGCCACCTTTACCACCTTGTGTAATTGTGTTGGTGTGAGAGGTATGTCTTTACCACAAAGTAAAAGTATATAATGTATGAGATATGTGACATTACAAGTTTGTAAAAATAAAACTAGGTGGATAACTTCCTTCCATGTGTTGGGTTACCAAGTTTTGAGTATACGTACTGAGTTTTGAGTATAAGTACTGAATGAAGGTGAGTTCATTAACAATTTTATGATTTCTTTCATTTCCTTTCATTTTCATTGGATTAGTATAATCTTGTAATGATTTTATGGTTATGGTGTTTAGCAATTTTGAAGTATACCCTGTGGATCTAGTATATTATCAATGTTAATTATCTGTAAATGAGGGACTTAAATCCTAGTTTCTTTACCAACATAGATCCTATGTGAAATTACTTATGTATATTTTTGTGGTTAGACATCTTTGGGGTCTCTTCAAATAGTTCCAAAAGTTATAAGGAGCTCTAGGATTATTATGGTAGATTTTTGTGCTTATCAATGTGTTTTGAAAAATAAATTGGATTTTAAACATGGTTGTCTTTGGATATTATTTTCTTTTCTTAGAATTACAAATGATGCAATCTGGGTGTTCATATTCTCCGCTCCCCAATTCTAAAAGGGTTCTAGCTCAATGGAAGAGTGCCTGCCTTACAAGCAGGAGGTTGGTGGTTCGATTCCTCTGCTCCCTATTGATATTGCAATATTGGTATTTTTAATAAAATATATTTTATTATGATTTATTATGGCTAGAGAGGGGGTTTCAAACCGTCTTTGTATGTTGCTAGGAGGGGGGTTTTAAACCGCCTTCATATGTCAGTACGAGGGGGGTTCAAAATTTCCCTTGTATGTTACAATGAGGGGGGGTTTAGAATCACCCTCGTAGGTACCTACGAGGGGGGTTTAGAACCACCCTCATAAGTACCTACAAGGGGGGTTTAGAATCCCCCAGGTTTGTAACCACCCCCAAAGGTTTGTAATAAGGAATTTTAGGTGTAATGTCCCCCATTTTGACCCTTATAATACTTTGGGCTATATTGTAAATATTGTATGCATATTTTGTATGATTCATAGCGTGGAGCTCAAGGCCAAGGCCCCGCTAGTGAACACTCGACCTTGAAGAGGCAAGTATTGGATATTATGTTTCCCATGTGCTAGAGAACCATGGGAATTGTAAATATGCATTTTATTATAAAAATGCCCACAACTAGCTATGCAATGCAACAAGAGATGGGGGCATGATGTTACAAGGAATTGAGAGGGAAATGTTCAAACCCTTGAGCCAATGAAGTCAAGCCAAGTGTCAATGAGAAAACCCATCAACCATCAACTACCCATGTTGACTTTGGTTCCCAATCATTCATTTCTCCCAAGAGTTGGGTGAAGTAGTTAATGCCTTGGGGATTGGGGAGGTATGGCTATCCAAATTCGAGTATGGGTAAGCCACCCTCATGGAAAATCGTGTTTTTCCTTCTTGGGCAAGAAAACACCCATGAATTGCCTTCCCAAGCCATTATTCATGGTCAGACTTCACTCTCTCAGGTGGTTGGAGTTTGCTAGGCGTTTTTGGAGCTAACTGGGTGTTTTTGGAACTGCCTAGGTGTTTTCTAGCCACATTTTTTTGGTTTCTCTGGGTCTTCTAGCTGGGAAGAGGGCATTTTTGTGTTGAAGACCTGTTGGGAGCTGTATGGGCGTTTTCCTCCACTGATTTCTAGTGTTTTCCTCCCTTTTGGCATTGTTGGGAACTCATTTTTGTATTGCACACCTGTTGGGAAGGAGAGAGCACGATTTGGGGGTTTGTAGAGACCATTGTTGCTCTTTGAATGCCCATGGACGTTTTCTGAAAACGAAATTTCCTTCCCAGGGTTGTTTTCCTCATTTTCTCACTTCGTTTTTGGGTTGCCCACATTTTCCATCCATACCCAACACTTGGGATTTTGCTGTTATGTGTACCCATGCCTAGTTCATGAGTTTTTCTGTGTGTGGGAGATTGTTTGAGTTGAAATGGGTCTCCATTCTTTTGGCTTGAGCTTGAGAGTTCCCTTTTTCTTGTAAATATCATGTCCAACTCAAGGGTGGTCTTTGAGTGCTGAAATAATACAGGCTGGGTAGAGACCTACAGTTGCAAGGAACGTTGCAGAGACATAGCTAGTTATTGGGGATAACATTAAATTGAGATAAGTATATTCTCTGTTTGTATTTAATTCTACAATATGTTAAGTTAAATGGCTATTATTAATATATTGAATGCATATGAAATTATGTGTGTGGATGAGTTTTTAATTCCGCTATGCTTAATTGTTTAAATGCCATCTGCACACTCTTAATTTTATTGCTATGAATCTAATGACTTGGCGGAGCTTATGAAAAGCCCCATAGATTGGTAGCATATTCCCTTCTGGGAGTTAGGTCCACAGGAGGGGACATTAGATTAGCGGGGGTTCTGAACCGCCCTCGTAGGTATCTACGAGGAGGGTTTAGAACCGGCCCTAAAGTCACTTTTTTTTTTCGGGGGGGGGGGAAGAACCACCCCTAAAAGTCACTTATAGCATCATTTTTTATCTCTTCCAAAATTGCCCTTAAAAGTCCAAACTTTTAGCCTAGGTGTTATTGGGGGCGGTTTTGTTAAGACCGCCACCAAAGTTCTGTAAGACGAAGTTTTAGGGGGGGTTTAGAACCGACCCCATAGAAACCTACGATGGGGGTTTGTAGCTGTCCCTAAAGGTTTGTAATAAATACTTTTAGGGGGGGTTTGGAACTACCCCCATAGGTGTCTATGAGGGGTGTTAACATCAAGTTTTTACAGTGAAAAGGGTGGTGTATAATGGAAAAATGTCTTGAAAATTTTTCTAATATGATGAGAAAGCCCTTAAAAATCTCTTTGGTTTCATGATTATGGAGATAAATATGACCAAAAATGGTGGATAAAAGCGCTAAAAGGATGGCAAAAAGAATTTTCTAAAGAGAAATACAATGAAAATAAGTAATTGGTAGTTAAAGAAATGTCATACAAAGTGTAAGAACATTAATCCAAAAGCAAATAATGAAAGCGCTAACCATCATGCAAGATACACCATTGATCGGATATGGGAAGGAAATCAACGGTCCATGATTGCCTTCGCATCAGCAAAGTGCGCAGAGAAAAAGGATTACAAGTGGTTGCGAAAGGAGAAACTGGCAGGTGGCAACTTTATAGCGCTTTGCAAATGAGATAAGTGGTATGGAAAACAACTTTGAAGGGATGTGAAACCACCTTGGTGGAAGGTGTGACGTTGAAATCAATGGTCGATATTGAGGAGGGAAAGATCCAATGGATTGGGATACATCTTTAATTACAGTTCGAGTATCGGAAGATCAATGGCTCAGATTGTATGCGAAATAAATCAAAGGCGAGGAGTTCGAAGAGGTGCGTAAAGGATAATGGGAGTAGGCCCACAAGCAGGAAAAAATTAAAGGTTAAACACACTGCAAGTTCAATCGTTGATTTGTTGGTAGATAAAAGATCAATGGCCTAGGAGGTTCCACATTGTGAACATGCTCGAGAAATAGGTGGAGATAGTAGTTGCAAAATATGAAACCAGAGGATGCGTGGTGACACCACAGTCCTTCGCAAGAATGTAAAAGGGTATTGAAAAACCACTTTCAAAAGCTGCGAAACCACCCTTCACAGGATTAGAGCCAAAATTCGACGGTTGAGATTTAAAGTTGGAGGAATGATCTAATGACGGAGAATCAAGGCACTAAAAGAATATTAGATCTAATGGTTCAGATCATAACACGAGGGATTGATGGATGAGAAAAATAAGCGCCGGTAAAGAAGACCGAAAGATAAAGAGAAAGGGTTATATATATCAGTGGCGCACACAAGGGTTGACATTTGTTATTGGATTTGTCAGAGTCAGAAGCTTCTGGATGGGTGTTCTGCAGAGAAAGTGACAGAACAAGTCACGTCCAGAAGATGTTAGTGAAAGGTAGGCCACACAACCATTTTTTTCAGAACTGTGAAGGTTAAATTATAAAAGAAAATGGAAGAAACACCAAATGTCGAAAATATGAAATCAAAAGATGGTTTAGAGGATAGATACCATGACGTCATTGATACTGCAGTTAGGTTATCTATGTCAGAAATCAAAATTAAGCTGAAAAGTTTGCAAGAAGAGGGTTTGGATGTACATAGGGTAATATAGTCTTCTTTTATGTCTTTTTTCCCGGACCAATTTCAGTCTTTCCTGGATTTTGTTGTGTGGTGTACGTCCAATTATTCTGAAGTCGAGTGAGTGGTCATGAATGTCCAGAAAACTAAAATTATTTGTCCCATTGAGTCTTCGCTCGTCAGAAATGCCCTTGAAGTTCCAATGTCTCAAACGCTTGAGTTAGAAAGTTTCTCCGAAGAGTCAATTATTAATTTTTACCGTTAGTCTTCTTCTGAAAGTAGAGGATTTTTTCTAGCCAATTGTCTTAAACCATACCTCGAAGTTGCAGATACCCCTTACCCTTTAGATGTCATCTTTTTCAATGAAAATACACAGATGTTCCTTTCCTTAATTGCTCAGTTTCTAGGTTTTAAAATAGACACCTTAGTTACGGAATTTCAATTGAGTTTACTATTCAAAATAAGTGTTGGTCTTCCAAACAGTGAATATAGTCTTACACCGCAGCTCAGTTTTGAAGAATTGTTTACTGAGAAAATTCATTCCCAATTCATGGCATTCCATAACATGAGGCACTTCCGATTTCAGTCTCATTTGATGAAGATGGTAATGTTTTATAGTCAAGAAGAGTTGCAGTATCCCCAAATAATATTTACAAGTTATCTAGAAGACATCATGTTTAATTACATGAATTACACGGTGTCGATCATATATAACATGATATTTGGAGAAGAATTACCTCGAGTTTTGTTGAAGATGAAAAATTGAATGCAATTGAGCAAAGAGTTAGCAGTAGGAGATTGGTTCTTGTCGAAGGATCACACAGTGATCAGATTATATGGATTCATATGTGAACCATATATATTACCAACATTTCTAACTCTAAGGATTTTTGCTCTGGAATTTCTTAGGAAAAAATTGATCGTTGAATATTTTCATTTCTTACATTTTAGGAAAGCTACTGATATAAAGTATTCGTTGAAGATAGGTCCTGTCACGTCTCCATCTCTGGTAAAAGCTTTTAATTATTTAATTTTTGTCTATCTACATGACGACACTAATTAGAGCCTAAACTATTTTTCCCGCAATGCAACCAAGAGTGAAAAAGGGCATGGTGAACCACACGGGGGAGAGTAACTAAGTCTTAAAGTCGCAAACGTCGTCGTGGTCTTTGGGCTTGGTTTAGCTCTTGAAGTCAAGTTAAGTTAATTTTTGTTGTTGGTATGCTTATGCTCATCTATATTTAAGTGGAAAAGCTTATACTTTTATCTGTATGATTTTCTAGAATTTAGCATAAGCCTAATGCCAAACCGTACTAGTGTGTGCACATTGTTTTAAATTAAAATGGTGTATAATGTAATTGCAAATTACATCAATATTTGTGGCACATATTTTATTTATGTGTCCATGTTTTTTTTGGTAAAAGATACACCTATTCTATTTTCTATGATCTAATTCATTTTGCAACTCTAGTTAGTAATTAACGGAGTATCCTTGGTTGGCCTTTTATTTTAGAGCCTAACTACCCCTCCTTAATATATATGAACATGTATTAAGTAAGGCAAATATATGTGTTGTATGCTTTTGTTTTCTAAATACATATATTTAATGTAAAGGCATACTTCTATTTTAAATATATTTCCCTACATTTTAGTTATGAAATTACACTATATTCACTATGCAAAAACTATATATATATATATATGTTTTGTTTTGTTGTGGAGTACACATATAGGTTTATATGTACTTTTTAATGAAAAATAAGATATTGTGTTGTTACATTTTATTCCATTATATGGTTGTGATGCTTTTTCTCTTATAAAAACTGAGCAACATATGTATTTTATATATATATATATGTTTCAAGGTTTGGTCATAAAAGCATGTACATATATTTTTTATGGATATTTAGTCGTTTTTCATATATGACATTTTGGATAGGAAATGGACGAGTTTTATTATTAGTATATTTTAATATATAAATATTGTTTTGACCTAGCGGAGGAGGGGGGATTAACCTAGTTTTGGTGGCTCCTTTACCTCTGGGGAGCTCTAACCTAGTTTTGGGGGATCGCCCTCGGGAAGCCTTCACACAGCAAGAGAGGGTTGCGTTGAGGAGGAGAGGGTTGTGCAGACTCAAGGAAAGGACGGCTAGTTGTAGCCCGATCCTGGAAAGTGTTATTTTTTGTGGGAAATTTATATGTATATACTATTGCGTGTATCCCAGGGGGCACTCTGTTTGTCATTCATACGGCGCGTGAGTACTTAAATGCTTCTTTTGTTTTGCATAGGGGGGTGATCCATTCTTTCGGCGCAGAGAATTGGGAAGTGAAGCCTAGAGGACCCTAGAGGATCAGTATTTTATGTCGTGTGAAAGTGTGTCATTTTCTGGCTGCTGAAAGATTTCTCTAAGAGCTTCAATGCTCTGTTTCTAGGCTTAAATATTTTTGGGTGCACTGTTTCTTGTTTCATGGGTAATCCATTTTGTTCCAAGAAGACCGCCATCGTTTACCAATTGCTTTCTTTGTTTGTTGTGGTTGGTATTTTTTCCCAATAATTGGAGAGGGCATAGCCCTAGGATCCATGGGCGATGATCATGCCCTGTGTAGCTCTGTTGGGAAGCCAACAGAGCTGGAAGAGGCTCTGCCTCTCTACCTTTCATTTGTTCTCTGCCTTCTTTAAACAATGCCAATATTTTTTTTTTGTTAATCTCGGAAGGGTGAATGCTGAGTCTTTGGCTACCATTGCATGTATGCTTTTATTTTTGGTTGCTGCACGAGAATCGAACCCTTTATGCACTTGGGGAGGGGCTCTGCTTTGTATTTTGTTTTCATTGTGCCCGATGAGTGCTGAGGTAGCATCTTTGTTGCGTTTTGGTTATGCTAAGAGGGCATCAACGTGGTTTGCTTCGCTTTATTTTTGCGACGTGCCTCTTCCAGGTGTGTGTAGCATCTCTGTTAGGTGTGATGCCTACTTAAAGTTATGCTATCCCCGGACTCGACGAAGAAACCTGTCCAAAGTTTGTTATTTATACATTTCGGAAAGTTATATCACTTATGTGGTGTGTGCATTGTCCTATATATAGCTGAAAATGATGTTTGGTTGAGTATATAGTGTGCATACCATTTGTGTTGAATAAAATGATTCAGTTTTGTAGGTATCGTATGAATGGCTTTTGCTTAACTCATTGCATAAAGTGATTATGTATTGTATAAAAGAATTATGACATATATAGTGCATAAAGTTATATGTCTTATGTAGTGTGTAAAAGGATTATGACATACATATTGCATAAAGTGTTATGTCTTATATATTGTATAGAGGAGTTATGACATTTATATATTTATCATATTATGGTTGTACTTCATGAGATGCCTAAATATGGTATAAATGGTTATGCCCCATTTGTGTTATATAAAATGGTTAGGTTACCCATACCTTATGCAATAGTGGTGTCCATATAGATATGATATTTCTTTTTTACAAAGTTCTAGTGTATGTTGATTTTTATAAATGGTCATGTTTTTGCCTATTGTATAAGAGGGTGTTTATATATGATGTATACATCAAAATAGCATTACATGCATTGATATTTTTTATGCATCGACTAAGGTTATTGGTATATATTGGGACGTGGGTAGTTTACCACACCTCTAGGTTGCTTGTCGACGACAACTTTTACACTCATACACATATTTCAGAGGTTGTATCGCATGGTACTCGGTGGTCGCATGTCAAATGCATCTTTTATGTTTATATACATTTCATGACGCATGTATCGCATGATACTCGGTGGTCGCATGTCGAATGCACCTCCCACATTGACACACCTATTCATGATAGTGGCATTTCATTGTGCTTTGATAGCTTGTCGAATGCAGTATTGCATGTCGACAACATCTCTTATGTACATACACCTATTTATGATGCAGGATATCTTGTGGTTGCATGTCGAATGCATTATAGCATGTCGAATGCATTCGTATGTTTTGTATGTGTGCTTAGGATGTCTTTTGGTTGCATGTGGACTGATTTGAATGCATGTCGGAATGCCTTAGGGCTTGTCGCATGCGTTAGCTTTATTACTTATGGTATGACTACTGTGAACAGTAGTTAGTAGACACATGCTTATGCCACGAGGCATAGAAAGCAAAGTCGGGAGTACCGACTTGGGCCTGGTAAGAACAACACCAAAACTATGCACGAGGTTAGGACACGAGAAGTGTCTATGTAGCAGTACTACCTTTATAGTTGCAGGAGTACTGCATTCACCTCTAGAGTGTGTGTGATTGGTTCTAGGGCGACGAGACTTATGAATTCCTATCCCGTTGTGGATCACCATGCCCAGCTCGGGGCTGGCCTTCGGACGGACTGAGTATATGCCGTCGAAGAGCCTACGGTTGGGTGGAGCATTGCATTGCCCACATTATTTCCACTATTACATGATTATGTTTTGTAATTTAATTTGATGTATCTTGATTTTATGAAAAGATATATAGAGTTTGGGTATTATGTTTTATAGTACTAATGAAATGTTGTGAGTATGATGAGTACATGAATAATACAACAAAAAGAATAAGCATCCCTCAGTTCTACTAAGGTGGTAAGAAAAGTATGCTGGTAATGTCGGTGTACTCATTGATATATTTACGTTGTCTACATTAGATGGTGTCTTTAATTGTAGTCGATTGATGCAAGTGAAGGATACTATCGTTTATGTAGCTCTACATGCATTTATGTAAAGATGATTATAAGATGCTAATCCTAGGGAAGATAGTGTCATACACATGCTTAGAGTCTTACCATTTTATGTCATTAATGTGAGAACATACTTTAGACATGTGATTTAATTTGCTAGCATGTGATTGTGAATGCATAAAAGAATGAACAAGATTCTTGTGCATTGTAATAAATGTGCAAAGTCTTATGTGGATCATGATTGAAACATGACCTTAGATTAGTTTGCATTGCTAATAATCTATGTAAGGGTATGTGTGACAAGAGCATGTCGGTATACACATTGTGGTTGATGTAAAATAGATTAGCCATTATAACATATTATTCTAAGGTTATTATTAAACCTTGCGACTTAGTCCATGATTGATTTAGTGTTCCCTTGCTGTAAAAGAAAGACTTGACATGTTTTCATTTTATTATGCATGTGCTTAATTGTGTCATCAACATCTTAATAGAAGAATGAAGTGCCGCAACCATTAAATTGTCTTTAGCTAGGAGTCTCAATAATTAATTATTTTCTGCATAAACGACTTTGTTAATTAATGTTGTCTTTATAAGCATCTATTATTTCCGCGTTTACAATTATTAACCATTAATGCTGATTAAAAAAAAAAATTATGAAATTATCGGGATTTTACAGGTCCTTTCATTGTGAAGAACAAATATGCTATTTCGCACATAGAAAAATTATTAGAAGAAATAGATTTCAAAAAGGAAGTGGCCATTGATTATGATCCCCTTCATATCATTTCGAAAAGGAGACAGAGTAATCAGACTAGGGATTTTGATCAGCAAGAGGTGGAAGGGATGTCTAAAAAGGCCAATTGGCTACAATATGAATATGAAGAGGAAGCACCTGAAAATGCATAGGGGAAAGATCTTGCTTTGATAGAATTTGAAGCTAGAACTTAGGTCACATTAAATATTACAGATATTGGGGGAAAAAGAAGTTTTGAAGATATAATTGATTTAGAAAATGAGGAACAAGAAAGAGAGAAAAGGCCCAAAATTGATGTACATAAGAATTTATTTTTGTTCACAGATAGCGAAGGAGAGAAAAAAGAAAAAGATTCATATCCGGGAGTTCAAGTACAGGAATATACATTTCAAGAAGCCAAGGAGGTGGGATATGCGAGTAGATTTCAAACAAGGGTCGGAATGTATGATAAATATGGAGAAAATAAACATAATTATGCTCAAAAGACTTATGCTTTATTACCTAAAGTCAGAAGTTTAACCAATTCGAAGGTTACTTTGGTAACCAGTAGAGATATTAAAGAAAAAACTTTAAATGTGGCAATATCGACAGAAGATAAAATAACAGAGTTAAAATTGAACTTGAAGAAAATAAGTGCGCTTGACAAAATTCATTTCCACAGGAAGACCAGAGAAATGATATATGATTTTTTTTACAAGCAACTTTGAAAGTTGAGAAATTGCAGAGTACAGTGAATAAAATGGAAAATCAATTAAAACAAGAAAAAATTGAGAGGAAAGCTCATCAACAACAAATCAAAAAATTGCAAATCAATTTAGTTGAAGGTGGTGCTAGAGGTGATGGAGGAAAGAAACTGTTAGCAAAGAAAGAAAACATGATTCAGACATTGCAAAAAAATTTAAAAATCCCGACAACTCGATTATTTCAACCTCCTGAAATGACAATATTGGAACAGGAGAAGGAGGATTTGTCTAAATTAGTGAGTGACACTAAAGCTAAATTACTGAATTTTACTGAAAAAGAATCAGCTTGGGAGAGAGATAGAGAAAGTTTGAAGAATCAGATTGAAGATTTGAAGAATAAATTATCAAATTTGGCTCAGCAACAAACAGGTACTAGTCAAGTTGAAGAAAGAACAAGTGCAGACAACCTTAGACAAGCTATGTCCCAAGTGAGTTTGAAGGATGTAGAGATTAAAGAATTGAAAGAGGAAAATAAATGATTAAAATAAGAAAGTGAAAAGAATGATGAAGAAGCAAAGTCTATGCAAGATAAATATAAAGAGTTGATTGAAACAAACAAAATATTGGCAAACCAAGTGACAGGTCAGGCCGCTATGCAAGGTTGCAAACACATGGTGTGGGATTTAATTATCAAAGAGGCAGAAAAATTCAGGCCATATTTGAACTTCATGAGGATAAAGTAAAAAGTGGCTAAAGAATATTTAGAAAGTTGTACTGCAATGAGAGAAAGTATGAATAATAAGCCTAAAGATACAACACAAAATACAATTAGTTTCCTGAATGGTTTAACAGAAGATGATTTGAAAACCATGGTCATTAAAAACATGATAGCCATCATTACTTGGGAGAGGAGAGTTCTAGGGAAATATGCACATATTGAAAGAGTCGAAGCAATGAAGAGACAAGCGACAGATTTCACAAACAGTTTGATAAATTGGTTGAAAAAGGTTTGCCTACATTCTGGGATGAAAACAATGAGTCGATTTCACAGAATGATTATAAGAAATTTTTATTTGATATTAGAATGGATCATGGAAAATTTCAGCATCTAAATCATCTTCTTCGAGGAAAAATATTGATGGAAAAGCTTGAAGAGGATTTTGAAATAATGAATAAATTAGTTTCCATCGGCGAAAGAATTCCAGGAATTTCCTATGCAGATCATATTGATATGAATGTCCTGGTCAAAGAGATGACAAGCTATGAACTTATAACAACAGATCAATGGAATATGATCGAGAAATATGGAAAAATTAAATATACTCTTCATCCATGAGAGTGTCCGTGGGGTCTTGTGAAAAAATGAAGACTTTGAAGAATTTTATTTGAAAAGAATTTGTAATATTTTTTATATTTTGACTCAAGTGACATATGGCAGTTAGTTAAGTTATTTTAAGTTTTAGTTAAAAGAAGCAGTTAGGTTTTGCTTCAAAAATATTTTGTATAAAAGATCATCTAAATCATTTTGAAGGGGTTGGAAATTTTTTAAAAGCAAGAGACTTTTGTATCGAGTTGCTCTATTTTTTTTTATAATACAAAAAGCCATGTAGAGAATAACACATTTTGCAGAATAGAGATTCATGTGTTGATCGAAGTTACAGTATGTATTTTCCCTTCTCTATGTTCATGTATTCTTTCCTTTGTTATCTTTTCCATTATGTTATATCTTCTATGCTTGGATGAAAGTTAAATAAGTCAAGATTCATATGCTTATGCCTTGATTTATCAGGTCTAAGTATTCATTATTTCTCTAAAATCGATAGTGGATTGATCTGAAAATTGGTGCCCATTATTGGTGGAATGTCTATCTTTCTTTCTTTATCACCTGCAAAAGACTTTGACTGTAATGTGACAACTAACTTGCATATGTGAAAATCATTATTGCTTGTATATCTGTTGGTCTATAATCTTTTCCAGTTTTGACTCCATGCCCAATGTTCCTTATGCGTATTTGAACCATATATTTATTTTAGAAATCCCAATCATTTTCGTATATCTTTAGCCATTCACATATTTTTGAGAGAGCCCTCTTTGGTAGGAAAAAGGATAATTTTCCTCCTAAAGGTTGGTTTGAAATATTTACCTTAGCTTTATCCTTCCACAACCAAAGGGTAAAATATGAGTGATAACAAGGGGGGTTTAGAACCGCCCTCAAAATTCACTTTTAGGGGGGGGGTTTTGAAACGCCCCCAAAAGTCACTTTTAGGGGCGGGTTTGATCTCTTCCAGATCCGCCCCTACAAGTCTGAACTTTTAATGTCGGTTCTATTGGGGGCGGTTTTGTAAATACCACCACCAAATCCAAAACCGCCCCCAAAAGTGACTTTTGGAGGCCGAAGACAAGCCCCCCTAAAAACCAAATTTATTGTAGTGCACATTGCAAGGAATCATAGTGAAAATTCTCAAGTGCAGAATCAAGATAGATGTGTGCACAAGAAAACTTGGGCAAGGAAATATCCTTAGAAGGGTGTATAATAAGCAGACAATCTGGGTACATCCAAAGCAGCAAGCAATTGCTACTCCTCCTACTGATCTTAAGAAGATCAGGTTAGACCCTCGAATTCAACACGATGCATATTAGAATTTGAGGAGTATGTTAGTGAAGGTAGGGTTTGAAGATGTCTGTTGTAGAAAGTTGTGTGGGATTTTCAGATACATGCATACATTCAGTTTATTACTAAGTTATGGTTATTGCATAAATATCTCTTGCATGTGATAAAGTGAAGAACATATTAATTGTTGAGAAATTTTTATGACACAAAATAAAACTTCTCGCGTGAAGAAAATGTACAAACATTTCTATAGATATGCATCTGCGCAAAAGGTATGATTTGTATTACATTCAAAATCAATGTTTTTGCAAAATTGCATGAGTATTCTACAATATAAATATCATAAGGGACTCCATGCCAAGGCCAGAAAGGTGTGTACAAGTAAACAAGTGAAGACACCAAAATTGAGAATTGCAGAATTTATCTATAGCCCACCTATAGCCTCAATTCGAGGTCAATTTATGAATTCGGATGGTGTACAAGACGAAGCTCTAAGTCTACTAGTACTAGAGCAGTACATTCAGAGGAAGGGCGCACAGGAAGAACTTGTAATGTTGCAGACGATGGTAGTTCAGAATGCTCAAACCGAAGTGAAGATAGTTCATCCATAATATGTTGTTGACGCTTCAGATAGTTGACTCGACGAGTTAGATGATTCAATTGCTCAGCATGCCCGTAATTCACTTGTGACTGAGCATATTGGTGTTGGAACTCTATGTCCTCCATTCGGTGTTTGCAGGATCCTATTTCAACTCTCAAATGTGTAAATTCATACTATTGTGATTGAACAACTAGTTGCACACTCTCAAGGTAATTATTCATTCTCTGGCAAAAGGAATCCATTGGCAATAAAGGAAAATGAAAAATCAAGAAGTAATGCAATGTGGAAGAGAAGGAGAGTAAAAGGTGATAAACCAAGCATATTTGTTGATTTCTTATAGAATTGAATTGATGATATTCGTGCATGTGGAGTTAAGATGAAGAGATGTGCATTCAATACTGCGTGATTCGAAGAAGGTGGTGGAGTTTCCAAACCTTAATGTTGGAATTAATGATCTCAAAAATTAGTACAAAAGGTGGAAATCAGTTTCATTGCTCCATGTGATGAATGATGTTGCCCCAAAAAGGTTCTAGTATGGATGTGACATGTCATTGTTTCCAGATGAACTGAGTGTCATATCCTTTTTAATGTTGAGCTAGCTGATAGATGAAAAATGTGCCAAATATTTGGTTGTCATCGCAAGGGATGCAATGAAATTAAATGCGACAAGGCCTGGTGACAACGCAGTAAATGAGACAGATGAAACAATCAGGAGAAAAAAGGAAGTCATCGGAAAAGACAGTGCAAAACCAGTAAATGATTGATTTTGGCACTATGCAGATGGGATGAAAGGATGATTGCATGAAAGATTGATGAATTATTGTGACAAGAATAGGATATCAAGATACATAAGTAATATAGCACTTGTACATGGGAAGAAATCAAAGATAATTATGAAATCAATATACAGATTGTAGGAGATCAGTGTGGAAAATCCAATGAAAAAATGAAGCATGAAGATAGGGGGAGTTATTCCTTTAAGGAGATAGGTGAAGTTCAACGCAAAGCAAAAGAAAAGAGAATCAATGAATTGCGCAAGTAATGCCACCTCTTTTCCATTGATGTCAAAGGGGAAGAAAAAAATGAATTTAAATGCAACTGAGAAGAAACAACATCAACAAAAGAAGAGTGTGAAGCATATTATTGAAGAAATGACATGAAGATGAAGCTAACCATGATACATGCAACATAGAAGTAAATATAATAATAAAGCATGCGATTTGCACAGAGGTAAAAAAAAGCATAAGAAGAACTAACAACATAATGTGCATATGTCAAAGGTTCAAACTGGAAAAGAACTCAAGGGGGGCATATACACAGGGGGAGTATTGCGACAAGCAAAGATGAAGCATAAAAGTTCAAGAAGATGATTCTGCACAACTTCATAAGGTGTTGACATCAATGGAAAAGGGGGATATTGTTGAACTTTTGTTGTCATTTATGTCAACTAATGTTAAAGAGGATTGTTGGTGCCCATTTTTGTCACCATTTTTGAATATCAAGTGTACTCTGATTTGCATTTCTTTTACCATTTTGATGTTCTCAGTCACTTTCTTTGCCATTCAGACCATCAAATGGAGCAGGTATGTATTTGTTTACACATAATATGAATTTGGGTAAAAGATTGTCATATTACGATTTATTGATGTTTATTTGACCTATGTAGTAACTATATTTTATCTTGTAGGTTATGGATCTCTTCAATCAGACTCGTATTGAAGTTGTAAACAATTAGTCGCATTCATCCCGTCATTTAACCCCGCATTCAACCCACGAGACCATTGGTTAAGATATTTTAGGGTTGCTAGAGAGTAAGTCACCACATGGATTCTGTTTGGGACATAACCTTGATGGTACGTGAGCTGATATTCTAGAAGATCCTTTCTCCTGCGCGCTTAGTTCGACACCACATTCATCTTTGTTTACGTCAAGGGAGCATCAACGCTTCAACAACCGCATGAAGGATCAACACCGTGGAATATGGAATGAAGCTCTATGTGCTAGCATGAACTTTATTAGGTCATTCCTTAGCTACGCGCTGTCACGAAATGGTTAAGTAGAGCCGTCCCCTGGCTTATGCGTGTCACGAGCTATTAAACCAAGCCGTTTTGGGAATTCATAATAGACTATTATTTAGCATTCGACCACTAAAGGGTCGACTTTCTTTCTTCATTATAACACTGTATAAATAGATGTCCCTGTAGCAAAGACGAGTTAGTAATTAGTCAGTCAGTCTTTTTACTTTTAGATTTGCTTATCTTTTCAACTGCAAATGAATACTAGAACACTGTAACTCTGTCTTTTATTATATCTCCGTTTTCGTTTTATGGGAATTTGTCAAGCATGCATGGTGATTGATTGATTAAAGGATTAGCCTTGTTTGCTGAGATGACCCCCTAAACAGCCAGTGGTTCTTCATCAGTGTATATGAATCATTGTTGTTTTCTATAGATAAAACATGTTGTTATTTCATTTATGTATATTCTTTATGAGATGTTTATATACTGTAATATAAAATGATGTTTTGTTATTTATATAAATAATGTTTCGATTTTTGTTATGTATATTTTTTTATTATTAATTTCTTCAAAGTAAATGGTGACCGACCACACTTAGATTTATTTGGTCTGTTTAATTAGCTTAGGTTTAGTTTATTTCAATTACTTAAGTAGTTTAGATTGTACTTAGTTCATTTAACTACTTAAATAGTTTTCTATAGATTATTGAAATAGATAGTTCAATCTTCTAAATCTGCTCATAGATTAGAATTTTGTAGTTTCTTTCCAGTAGCATAAGATTAGCTTAAGTTACATCTCCACCTCGTTTCAGGGTAAAATAGAAATAGTTAGTTCCATAAATTATCATTAACATAGATAGCTTCTTCTCACTGTAACTCTTAACCACCTCATTCATTGCCTTCCCCTGCATGATAGGATCATATGCATCAGCCAGCTGGTAAGTAAAATCATCCCATCTTCTCTTCTCTTTAGTTTAAGCTGTCTTTCTTCCATTCGGACTGTCATTCGGACCGACATTCAGACCTTATCATTTCTTTCACCAGTTTGCTTAATTAGAATCCATTTCTTAGGTTTCCTTCCAAGTATGATCTCTTTCATTTCTAATTAGTGTTCTTAGGAATCATTAAGACCTTGCTGCATTTTATATGAAGTTTTGATCAAGTTTTGTCTTCTTCTTTAGTTCTCATTCACTCTTTCTTTAAAACTCTGTTTCAGTTATTTACAAGTTACCTTCTCCTTATCTGCTTTATGGTTTTGGAATCTATTAATTTCATTTTCATTATGTTAATAATACCAACATTAGTTTAAGTTAGTAATTTCATTCTCCTATTCATTTCAATCTTCGATTACTCTTCTAATGTTAATAATGGATTCATGGAATAAGGTTTAGTTCAAAAATAAAATATCTTTATCAAGTTTTCTACTTGCTTTTGAATTTCATATCTTTATTAAGTTTTCTACTTGCTTCTAGAATTCTTCAGTTCAAGTCCCTCATTTATAAATAAAAGATAGGTCATTATGTTCAAAGTTAATTGTAGCTGGGTAATTTTTAGCTTGCATTTATTTGTAGAAGTTAAATTAAATTTAATCCCATTTTGTTTTCTTGTTACTTTTGAAAGCCACTTCGATACATTTACCCCTGTCCCCATCACATTCGGTACTTTTCCTCAAGATTCCCAAGGAGAATGGAATTAGATGCTTTAGTAGTCTGTAGGTTTATAATTTGCTCTGACTTAATTTTCTGTTCATATGATTGAGTTATTTACAAGTAAATCTTTACTTTCCTAGATTAGAATTCAAGAATTGATTAAGTAGTTTCCATTTTTACAAAGAATAGTTTGTTTTTATCTTCTCTATTGTTTAATCTCATAATAGAGTAGTATTGTTTGACATTATTTTGATTTAGTGGTTCATATAAGTTCAGCTAGTTCCTTTGCTGTCTTTCTAAAGTTTGACTCGGTTTTTCATTTTGAAAGATCCTTCGATCTTTATTTAGTATTTTTAAGGTCTGACAAGCCAAAAATTAGATACCATTCTACCTTAGCATATATTTTGCCTCAACTCTAATATTACCAACCCCGATCGATAAATTAAATATTAGGTGTTTTATTTGAGATAGCTCACACACCCAACATTTTTTCTCCATTGTCGGGGAGTTGTAGAATAGGTAGGTAGGATTTGATTGCAAATAGATAAAACCTTCTTTTAGGGATATATTTGAATTTATCAGAGGGAGAAGTGGAAGACACTCTCGAGAATATTATGCTAGGAACCTAAAAGAAAATACATCTAGTTCCGGTGGAGTTAAAAGGATAGAATTGGAAAATTTATTAGAAAGCTTTAAAACAGATATCTTAGAAGCAATAAGTTCTCAACTCGATTCACTAAAGGCTAAAAGGAGGTAAGATGAGGAGTGGGAATCAATGAGTGTTTTCTGTCCTAGGTGTAGAATTGAACACCCTCGAAAGGATGTCCATGGAATAATGTCCTAGTTTGTCACCTCGGTACAGAAAAAACATCCAACCGATAATTGTCCATCGTTTCCTGGAGTGCAAGCCGTACACATAAATGAAAACTTAGATGGACCATCTAGGAGGCCCTGGAAACCTGGAGATCATCTATCATATCAAGGACCATCATACATTCCACCCCATCCTTATATACCTCCTCAACAACGGAACACCTTAGGTTGGCAGAACCGGTCACCATGGTACCCTCCTCAGAATATTCAACCACAGCCATGGACACATGAAGGGAGAAGACTAGATTCTGTTCAACCACCTCCTCCTCTGCCTAACCATCCTTACCCACCCAATATCCAACAACTTCTGCCTGGATTTGTACCTCCTACACTACCCCCTATCCCAAGTCAACCTCACCATTTCCAGAGTGAGAATCTTCCAAAGCCTACAATATTACCCGCACAACTAATACCAAATTCTAACCATAAACCAACCCAAGCTTTTAATAGCATTAGGTTGTTATCTCTTCCAGCATACCCTGTTGTGACCACACCAATACACGATATTCAACCACGGTTCGGAAGAGTTATGCAAGATGAACCCAAGTCATCTGTTGTTATCCAAGAAGAGAATGAAGGAGTCAAAACAATTGATGATCCACAAATCTCTCCTGTTGTAGATGGACATAGTCTTAGACCTTTTCATCAACCAATATCTAAACAAAATATTGTGCAGAATATCCTTCAACAAAACGAGATAAAGTTAATAGAAGAGGAAGTCATTTCTCTTCCTCCTGATATTTGAATTATTTTTGGGTTATCTTCATTGGTATATATATGTAAATATGTTCTTGGTTTTCAATAATAGAGAGTCATTCCTAACAATTGGTTGCATTCTTACAGGAAATTCATTGGTATTATCAAAATCATGAGATTTTTCCAATTAAAACAGGAAGACTCTTTCTCCTTCTTTTTGTATATATATGTTTATCTTGAATAAAACAAGTGGTTTTGCGGTATGATTACAAGAACCTCATAGCAGCTCATGCAATATTTGAAAAAGAAGTACTTTAAAAATACTTATAGATTCTCTTTCTTCTTTGATTATTGTTGGAAATTGAAAATTGAAGTATCATCCTTAACCACTTTCTTGTGTGATTCTACATATGGTACCTGATTTAGACATGCACATTTCTAATTTCTTATCAGAATAGTTGCTTAAGAACCTACTTTAATTTCTATGATTTTCAAAAGAGCTCTATCCTATACCTATGGACTACTAGTCGGCCTAGACTCGTTATCAAAACTTGTCTTTCAAAGCATCTTTAAAAAGGTAGCTCAAAAGGGAATGGCATTTCTATTTTCGTGGGGAACATTACCTTTTAATGAAGAAGATAGACAGATTGAAGAATAGCTTTAGGTTATTATCTTTTGACATGATCTATAATCTAGGCCATACCTAACAAAAATTTACTCACAAAGGGTCGTTCTGAAATTTTTGAATTATGTGTTTAGCAGGTTTAGCACACTCTAGTACCAACCGACTTCCTTACAAAAATATACACATATATCATTATACAAGGAAAACCCGTTGGGGTACTGAACAAGTCTGCTGGCAATGGTTCCATGCTAAGTAATATCTAAAAATATAAGGAAGCTCGGGAAGTGCAAGTAAACCCGCCGGGGTACTGAACAGGCTCGCTGGCAGCGGGGCTATGCTTGCATGGTACCAAGATAAACCCGCCGGGGTACTGAACAGGCCTGCTGGCAGTGGGACAATATCGGGTAAAAGTGGTTTGGTTAATGCATTGCTATCCACATGGATCATAAAAAAACCTTGAGTATACAAACACATGTTCAGGCCAATTATTTATACTGTCATTAGAGAATAGCTGTAAGTTGGACTTGGATCATTGTCATCTAATTCACACATTATCTAGGATATGTTTATCCTAGAGTTGGGACCCATAACTATAGAAGTCTCATAAAATCTACAGTGAACCTTATCTATATTCTTCAGATGACAAGAAATATTTACAATGAATCATGGATGACTAGTTCTCCTTTGGAAATCTCCCTACAATAATTATCCCATCATTTTTCATATGATCCTCTTAAGCACTATTGTGTTCTTTTTTTGATGAATGTACATATCTGAATCATCTATATTTACTAGTTGATATTCTATTTTTGCAACACTTCTAGAATCTACTGGTAAATTTTCCAATTAAAAATATTTGAATATTGATTAACTTTTGTTTGATGGCTTGAGGACATGCCATATTTTTGGTTTGGGGGAGACTCAGAACTATTTCACTCTTTGAATAATGATGAAAAAGTTTATGTATCTCTGGTAAAATAATAAGGTGTTTTCAGGATAATGCAAAATGTAGAAGGAAGCTCGTTTTGATCAAAGAAGAAAGAACTTGACTTAAAAGTTCTAGAAAAGCAGGTTGACCACATCTCTGGTGCGCTAACAAATTCTAGAAAATTTCTTTGCATAACCAACAACAACTAGATCTACTAAAGCATGTTTTTTTACAAAGGTTTGTATGAAGGGTTGAATGAAGGGTCGTATGAGGATCTGAATAAAATGACGAATGAGGCAAATGAATAGCAATCTGAAAGAAGTATTGAATGAAACCACATCTTATCTTAATTCCTATAAGTATGATAAGACATCTAAAAATTTCGATTTCTCTAATTAATTAATCATAACTAGGATCAAATTAAAACATCATATTTGTATACCCATCTTGTCTTATCAAAATAAATCGGCCAATCATATAGTTTGGGCGTTGTCCTATGGTCTTTTCATTCATTTAAAAGCTATGGTGCCATCATTCATGCACTAAAAATATTACGATCTTTCACGGGTAATTATGTCCCTCATAAAATTTATGTTCAACCTGTCCAAAGTCTTACTTTGGACATGGTTGAATACATTACAAACCATGTAAATTCATGATTTCATAGCGCTAAGGTGGCACACGACTCAAGGAAGCTCAAATTATGGCGTATCATTCGTATGTGTGATATCTCTCTCCACGGTTGATTCAGTCATCCAAACAGACCTTGTTTTAAACCTATCTCCTGCATAGCCCCTGCCTCATTCCGCTCATCCTTCATGTGCCCTGATCGAACCCTATCTTATGCAACCTTGTGCATTCCCTTTTCCTAGCCACATCCGTCAGCTGTTGTTCATGATGCCGACCCATCACGAACCAGGTAGATACGAAGACCTTCTTCGCATTCATGAGTTTAAAGCTTGCTGAGAGATATTTTTGCATGCTGGATGGGGACCGTTTCTTCGTTGCATTGACGACCATGACCATGAGATCTCTCTGCTCTTTGAAAAAGGATTTGATGTTTAGATGGCCAAGGTTGGCTAGTTTACCTTCCCAGTAACAGAAGAAACCATAGTTGCAGCTACGAAGTTACCCAGGGGAGGTGTCTGCTGACACAAGCACCTATTTCTTCCACGAACTACCCATCTATTTGCCCTCAAGGATGATTACCAGCATCTTGAAGGTACAAAAGGGGTTCACTGAGACTGGGTTAGGCCCGAGTATCTTGAACCATTGACTGTCATTATTCACTTAATCACCTGTGAAGGTAAGTTCGCAGTCTTTAAAGCATTTCATTTTCGATTATTGACACACTTTTTTAATAATCAACCCCTCAATTTCCATTTTTATTTCCTAAAAAGTCTAGAAAAGATGTCTAGCCAGGTTCGAAAGAACACCGTTAACCTTGCTGGAAGTTTGTACCACCATTGCCTTATAAAAATCATGATTACTCATCAATTGGAAGGAAAGGGTCAGACTTGGGAAAGTTTTGTCTTTGAAACCCTAAACCCTCACCTAGTCAAGAAGCCCACTGTTAAATCCCTCGCTTCTCGAAAACGCCATCGTTTCCTATCCTGTGGCAATGAATCGACTCCAAACTCTGCCCAAAAAGAAAAAGTCCCTAGAGTTGTAAGGTTTAGTGAGAATGTCGTAAAAGAAGTGTGCCCTGATCATGCATCTCCCCCTGAACATGTTCATGAGGATGCAGCCACAGAACCCTCATTATTCTCACTTATACCCATGAATTCCAGAAGGGCTAATTGTGACCCGATAGTTGACCTGCCTATCATTCATTCCATTGAGCAGACAGTCAATAAGCCAATGCACCCAGATAATCCTGACAATCAAACAAATGACTCTATCCTCGAGTCTCCTCTCCTTGCATTAGCTAATTTATCATCCAGTCTACTTGAGGAGCCTATTGTGGAGCCTTCCTCTGCATGTACTGAAGCCAAGGCCATTAGGCACCTATTACATCTACTGACCCTAAGACATCTTTGAAGGGATTAATCCCCCAATAGGACCTTATGTCCTTAACAGAAGTCTTTGTTCCACTCCAGCAGATGGTGGATAGATTAAGTCAAGATGTGGTAGAGCTAAGAAGCCAACATGTAAAGTATGAAGAGATCATTGCTGGGATTCGCCAAGAAAACAAAGACCTGCGCTTCTAGGTGAAATGTGTGGAGAATATAAACGAAGCCAAAACTCTCTCGAATCTTTCTCTTCGTTTGAGGCATGAAAATTTGAAGGAGCAGCTCCAGAAGTTTAGAGATAAAAGTACTTCCTCGTCTAAGTCGAAGGCAGCTGCTACCGCAGCTCAGCCTTCTTCCTAAAAAAAATTTGCTCTGTTTGCTCAGTGGGACTTGGAATATCTCCGGTTTGGGGGAATGTTGGTGCCCGTTTTTGTCACCATTTTTGAATATCAAGTGTACTCTGATTGGCATTTATTTTACCATTTTGATGTTCTTAGTCACTCTCTTTGCCATTCAAACCATCAAATGGAGCAGTTATGCGTTTGTTTACACATCATATGAATTTGGGTAAAATATTTTCATATTACGATTTACTGATGTTTATTTGACTTATGTAGTAACTATATTTTATCTTGCAGGTTAAGGCTCTCTTCAATCGGACTCGTATTGAAGTTGTAAACAATTAGTCGCATTCAGCCTGTCATTTAACTCCGCATTCAACCCATGAGACTGTTGGTTAAGATATTTTTGGGCTGCTAGAGAGTAAACCTCCACATGGATTATGTTTGGGATGTTGCCCTGATGGTACGTGAGCTGATATTCTAGAAGATCCTTTCTCATGCACGCTCAGTTCGACACCACATTTATCTCTGTTTACGTCAAGGGATCATCAACGCTTCAGCAACCACGTGAAGGATCAACACCGTGGAATCTAGAATGAAGCTTTGTGTGATATCATGAACTTTATGAGGTCATTCCTTAGCTACGAGCTATCACGAAATGGTTAAGCAGAGCCATCCCTTGGCTTATGCGTGTCATGAGCTATTAAACCAAACCATTTTGGGAATTCATGATAGACTGTTATTTAGCAGTCGACCACTAAAGGTTCAACTTGATTTCTTCATTATAACACTGTATAAATAGACGTCGCTGTAGCAAAGACGAGTTAGTCATTAGTGAGTCAGTCTTTTTACTTTTAGATTTTCCTATCTTTTCAGCTGCAAATGAATACTAGAACACTATAACTCTGTCTTTTATTATATCTCCATTTCAGTTTTATGGGAATTTGTCAAGCATGCATGGTGATTGATCGATTAAAGGCTTAGCCTCTGTTTGCTGAGATGGGCCCCTCAACAACCAGTGGTTCTTCATCAGTGTATATGAATCATTGTTGTTTTCTGTAGATAAAACATGTTATTTCATTTATGTATCTTCTTTATGAGATGTTTCTGTACTGTAATATAAAATGATGTTTTGTTGTTTATATAAATAATGTTTCTATTTTTGTTATGTATATTTTGTTTTATTAATGTCTTTGAAGTAAATGGTGACTGACCACACTTAGATTTATTTGGTTTGTTTAATTAGCTTAGGTTTAGTTTATTTCAATTACTTAAGTAGTTTTGATTGTACTTAGTTCATTTAACTGCTTAAATAGTTTTCTTTAGATCAATGAAATAGATAGTTCAATCTTCTAAATCTTCTCATAGATTAGAATTCTGTAGTTTCTTTCCAGTAGCATAATATTACCTTAAGTTACATCTCCACCTCGTTTCAGGATAAAATAGAAGTAGTTAGTTCCATAAATTATCATTAACATAGATAAATTCTTCTCACTGTAACTCTTAACCACCTCAATCATTTCTTTCCCCTGCATGATAGGATCATACACATCAGCTAGCTGGTAAGTAAAATCATCCCATCTTCTCTTCTCTTTAGTTTAAGCTGTCTTTCTTCCATTCGGACTGCCATTCGGATAAGCCATTCAGACCGACATTCAGACCTTACCATTTCTTTCATTAGTTTGCTTAATTATACTCCAATTCTTAGGTTTCCTTCCAAGTATGATCTCTTTCATTTCTAATTAGTGTTCTTAGGAATCATTAAGACCTTGTTGCATTTTATATGAAGTTTTGATCAAGTTTTGTCATCTTCTTTAGTTGTCATTCACTCTTTCTTTAAAACTCTGTTTCAGTTATTTAGAAGTTACCTTCTCCTTATCTGCTTTATGGTTTCAGAATCTATTAATTTCATTTTCAGTATGTTAATAATATCAACATTACGTTAAGTTAGTAGTTTCATTCTCCTAATCATTTCAATCTTGGATTACTATTCTCATCTTAATAATGGATTCATGGAATAAGGTTTAGTTCAGAAATAGAATATCTTTATCAAGTTTTCTACTTGCTTCTGAATTTCATATCTTTATTAAGTTTTCTACTTGTTTCTAGACTTCTTCCTTTCAAGTCCCGCATTTATAAATAAAAGATAGGTCATTATGTTCAAAGTTAATTGTAGCTGGGTAATTTTTAGCTTGCATTTATTTGTAGAAGTTAAATTAGATTTAATCCCATATTGTTTTCTTGTTACTTTTGAAAGCCACTTCGATACATTTACCCCTGTCCCCATCACATTTGGTACTTTTCCTCAGGATTCCCAAGGAGAATGGAACTAGATGCTTTAGTAGTCTGTAGGTTTATAAATTTCTCTGACTTAATTTCCTGTTCATATGATTGAGTTATTTACAAGTCTTTACTTTCCTAGATTAGAATTCAATAATTGATTAAGTAGTTTCCATTTTTACAAAGAATAGTTTTTTTTTATCTTCTCTATTGTTTAATCACAGAATAGAGTAGTATTGTTTGACATTATTTTGATTTAGTGGTTCAGATAAGTTCAGCTAGTTCCTTTGCTGTCTTTCTAAAGTTTGACTCGGTTTTTCATTTTGAAACATCCTTCGATCTTTATTTAGTATTTTTAAGGTCTGACAAACCAAAAATTAGATACCATTCTACCTTAGCATATATGTTTCCTCAACTCTAATATTACCAACCTTGGTCGATAAATTAAATATTAGGTGTTTTATTTGAGATAGCTCACACACCCAACAAGGATGTTAACTAATTCATCTTAAGTCATTGTGTTAACACCCAAAAAGTGCTCACTAGCTCATTTACCACATTACATGACTCATTTGTCCATTTTCCTACCATATTTCCATTAAAAATCCCAAAAAAACCCATTAAAAAGCCTCCAAAAGGCCTAAAATGCCTCCAAAAGGCCAAAAAACCATCAAAATAGCCTAAAAAAGGCTAAAAAAACCCCCTTTTCCTCCAAAAATAGCAAAAATCCCCTAAAAAGGGAATAAAAATATAAAATAATGAGGAAAAGGAAGAAAAAACCCTATACAGCTGCCTAAAACCATGTGTTTCCCAAAACCATGGGTCAGCACTCCACCACCAAAAAACTATAAATAGGTGATGGAGATCCCTTATTCCATATCCACAATCACAAGCACCCTTACTCTGCCAAAATCTCTCTCGAAACCCTAGTTCATCATTTGAACTACTTTCACCTTGAGAGCCACTTTGGCCCATCCCCACCATTGGAGAAGGAGAAGGAGCATTCAGAAGCTTGGAGCATCCTCTTGGACACTGCAAAGGGCTTCACCAACCTTGACACTCAAGGTAACATCAATACAAAGACATTCTTTCATTTTGGTGTTTATGCTTCATGCTTGTATTAGAAATAATTTAAATTTTGGTTTATTGCATAATTAGTTTAATATACTGAACTGCTACTAAGGAGTCCATTCTCCTTAGTAGGTGCTCATTGGCACAAGCTAGGGGTAAAACCCTAGCTACAGTTTTGGCGACTCCCCTAGTTTTCGAATTTCTGGTTTCCGTTTTTAAATTTTTTCTTTCGGCTGTCCCTTTCGGCCGCTGCATACCGCGTCTTTTTCCTCTACAGTCGCGTCCCGACCGCGCCTTTCAGGCCTTTACCCGCGATCCGACCGTGGCTCTCAGACTGCTTCCGACGCTCAGTCGGCGGATTCAAGTCTGTTACCTGCGATCCGACCGTGGCTAATCAGCCTGTTTGCCGCGATCTGACTGCGCCTTTCGGCCTTGTTCACGCGTCCCGACTGCGGCTTTTTGCCTCTTTCGGGCGTCCCGACTGCGCTTGTTAGCCTTTTAGCCGCGACCCGACTGTCTGTTTTTCCATTGTTCCTGCGTCCCGACTGCCACTGTTGGCCCGATAGCCGCGACCCGACTGTGCCTTGTCTTCTGTTTCCTGCGTCCCGACTGCAACTATTGGCCCGATAGCCGCGACCTGAACGCCGCTGTTGCCCTCAAACCCGCGGTCGGCCTGTTCTGACCCGCCACAGACCCGCGGTCTGATTTCTGCTCTTTTCCTGTTTTTGAGCCCAGCCCCTCTTGCTGCAATATTTTCTGCATTTGAACAGCCCTCTGTCCCACCTGCAGCCTACTTCCTTACAGCCTTTCTGCAACATAATTTCTGTTCCTTTTACAGAATCTTTTTAAAATTTTAGTATTTTTATTTCAGAAAATTTTGCAAATTAAAAATCAATTTCAGCATTATTGATAGATTGGAAGTTGCCCTCCCTTGTGGCACTTCTGTTTTCGGGTTCAACACCTCACGAGCACACACTCTGTCACATTAAATCAAGTGAGCCTTAAAAAGTACCTAACTAAACCAACATTCTAACCCCACTTGGGGAACACTAAAGAATCATTGTAGTTAGGTAGGATCAGGGGGATAGGCTTCCAATCACACCCCTTGGTCATTTCACTTGAGACATAGTTGTTGTCCAACTAGGGAACCAAAATCCCCTAGTACTTTTTGGCACGGTCACGACCAGTTTATCAGAGGGCCTCTCCCTTAGGAGGGTTGAAGTCGGGAGACTGGTTCCGGAGGCCTGAGTGGAATACCGCACTCCATTCAGTAACCGAAGGGCTACCTTTCGCGGTTCGCGGGATATCCCTGTATAGGGGTATTGCGGTCAACGAGCTAAACGGCAGATTCACCTTTCTGGACGTGTCATGAACGGGGTATCTTAGTTGCCTTTCTTCTAGGATTGACTACCCGGTATCCCTCCCGGTAGGGGGATATCATAGCCACTTGGCTTTCCTACTCATATTGTCTGACTTGGATTTCATCACCTTGCAGAGGATATGTTTAGTTAAGTCAGAATACTTTTAGCTAGGTGTTTGCATGCTCCTTTACCTCCCTTGGTCTAGTGAGTCCACCATTTTTCTTTTCTAGGAAGCCTGCTGCTTGTTGGTATTCTGACCATCTTTGTTGTTACTCCACCTATTGTAGCACAGCTGTTGCAGTGGGTGTTTTGAGTTGGTTGTTGGCCTGAGTGCCTTGCTTTTTAGCTCTCCTTCTGCACACTCGGTTGCATTAGGATTTTTTGAGCTGTTTTCATACTCACCTCAACCCACAGAGATTTAGACACCATCTGTCACCATTGAGTCCCCGAGACACTCTCGGCGCCTCAGGGGCGAGCCCCCACAGCACGGTTCTCTCGACACCACTCGTCATAGATTCCGATCATTGTCCGTTGATACCACTCATCACAGATCTAGAGCCTTGTCACTTGACTCCACCCGTCAGCGACGTAGGTCTCCGTCACCAGATAGTGACGCACCTTACTTTACCTCTGATTCTGACGAAGAGTCTGAGAACCCTATTTATACTGCCCCTACTAGCCCCATGGCTGGCACGACTTCCACTCCATTTGTCATAGGGACCATTGGTGGCACATCCACCACTACACCAGTTACTACACCTGTTTTTGGTATGCCCTCCATGGGGCCACCATCTACCGTTCCCCTCACGGTACCTATTCCCACAGCGGGAATACCTATCCCCACTACATCAGTGGCTCACACTACCCATGGTGGTGCTGGACCATCCTCCACTACCTCAGTTCCCCCACTTGGGGGCACCACCCTAAATCTTGTCCCTCCACTTGGGGGCACTGGCCCCAACTTGGTCCATAGCACTACTGTGTCGCAGCCTTCTTCCAGTTTGCCATTCATGGCTAGCCTCAACCTACCTGACCTGGCCAGATTGACCAACGATCCTATTCGACACGACCCTATGTGGCCTCATATGCCTACCAAACTACCCTCTGACATCCCTAAATTCGAGGGTAAGGCCGGTGAGGATCCACAGAACCACATCATGTCTTTCCACCTATGGTGTTCCTCTAACTCCATTGTGGATGACTCTGTTCGCCTCCGTCTCTTACAGCGCACCTTCACTGGCTCTGCAGCCAAGTGGTATATTGAGCAGCCTCATGGGACCCACGCCACCTTTTCTTCCCTGGCCTCGACCTTCCTGCAGTTCTTCCAGTTACCAGTCCGCTATGACGCGGGCGTTGAGATCCTTCTATCCTGTAGACAAAACACGGCTACCCATATCACGGACCACATCCATGAGTGGCGTAGACGCCGTAGCTTATGCAAGATTAAACTAGATGACCGTATCTTCCTCGATTGGTTCCTCAAGTCCCTACTTCCTGTCATCGCTAAGGATGTAGCTTCAGAAAGACCCCAGTCTGAAGAAGAGGCCATCCTTAAGGCACAGCAGTTCGACCTCATTTACGCCCAGTCGGGTTACCTTTATACCATTATACCTGACGCCCCTCGCGGCGAGTCCTCCCATCATGATGCGCCGGGGGCATCCCACGCTGCAGATGGTATCATTGGCCGTGTTTCTTCGCATCCCCAACCATTTTCTATAGCACGACCTACCCCTGGCCCCGACCTGTCGAGGGCTACCTCCCAGTCTGGAGCAACCAACTCATATGCTCCCATGACACATCATCATTCCCATGGGCCCTCATGTCCACCACAGTGCTTCGGGTATGCGACTCCTGCTTATACTCCTCCAGTCGCCCCTCAGCCTTACTACCATCAGCAGGCCGCCTCCGCTCCTGCGCCTTCCCAAGCCCCACCAGCTTATTATCCGCCCCAGGCAGCCCCTGCGGCACATCCACAACCGGCTCCGCAGTCCTATCAGCAACCCCCTCAAGTTGCTGCACCTGCTCAGCCTCAACCTGCATATCATCCTCCGCAGCCTGCTCCTGCACCTGCACAACCTCAAAATCCACCTGCTGCCCAAGGGCAAGTTTATGCCCAACATAACCCGCAGCAAAACCAGAATAACCAACGAAACCAGGGCCAACAGAACCGCGGCAAGGGCCGTAATCAGGGAAACAACCAACCTACAGACCAAGCTGGTCAACCGGCTAATCCCCCTGACAATAACAATGCGGCCCCCGCTAATCAAAACCCTGATCGCCCGCCCAAGCAGGCCAAAAACCCCAATCTGCGAACAAACCACCCTTGTTCTATTTGCGGAGTCTATGGACACTACACCCACGCTTGCCCACATTTAGAGCGAGCTCGGCAGCTTTGGGTTGACGAGGCCCATCGCCAAGGGCATGCGGCTCCCCAAGCACCGCCCAACCCCCCCCCAACCTCAGCAACCCCCTTTGGTGCTGCAAAACCCCTTACCGACCCAAGGCGTGGTGAACACTCAGCCGTTGGCCCCTCAAGCTAACGTGCAACCCCAACAACAACAGATCACCTACGCTGCTCCTGATCAACCCATGTTCGACTCAGGTACCCACCACTTACTGATGATGTCATCCGCTGACGTCAACCTCCAGACCCGTCGGAACCAATATGGCTCCACCTCTGAAGCCACTCCCACGGATAAAACTACTAACGCCCACCCCACCGATCAGGTGTTACGTATCCCTCCGCCTCCCACAGACGGCGCTGCGAAAGCACCTCGTTTCCCACTGCGCCGAATCAACAATAACCCTAACGCGCGCGCTGCGTCAAACTACAACATCGTAGACGACCTAGCCCAATCTCCCGCAGCCATGTCTGCGTTGGAAGTCTTGAAGAACTGCCCTTCCCAACGCAAGACTTTACTTTCCGCCATCGGGGGGATTGACCCAACTGATTCACATTTGATGGCGTTTGATTTAGACCAGTCTGAACCACGCCTACCTTCTAGCTTAGCCTTCCAAGTTACAGTCTCCGTTAGGAATCTTGTCATCCATCGGTGCATCATCGATGAGGGTGCCTCCACATGCGTTATGTCTACATTTGTATGGCAGAAGCTAGGATCCCCTCCTCTCCAGCAGTCCACCACTGCGTTACGTGCCTACGACGGTCGTTCGGCCCAGCCCCAAGGCCTTCTACCCAACGTTCCAGTCCAGTTAGGTGGTAAAACAGTTCTTATTGACATAGAGGTAATCAATGCCCAATTGGATTACAACCTTCTACTTGGCCGCAGCTACATGTATGCCATGCGGGCGGTTGCCTCTTCTGTCTTTCGCACCATGATGTTCCCCCATGAAGGACGCGTGGTTAAGATTGACCAGCTCACCTACTATGATCCCAGTGCTCCAGCGGCACCGGAAAATGTTCTCCCCATGGTTGAACAACCTGTTTCTCCTGCCTCCACCTCATTTGTTTCTTCTACGGGGCCTGGAGTCTACTCAGACGCGCCGATGACCTCCACCTTTCAATCCATTCCTCCGCCATCATCTACGCCCGAAATGTCTGACTTATGTACCTTGTCCCATGACATCCTACCACCTAACAATCAACCATCCTTGTTGCCTAAACCACCATTGGTACCTAGTCACATTGGTGTTACACCGATCCATACGATCCCCTTCCTAGTTCCTCCAGCAGGAGTAGTAAGCGCCCCGGTCATGGCTACCCTTAGCCTCCCTGGGTTAACCTTGGGATTACCTGTATGGTACCTTTCGCCTCCCGTTCGCCCGCCGACACCTGATGTCGTCCTCCAGCCGGTGCAACCCATGGCTACTACCACCCACCCACCTCCCGGGGTCCCTACCCCTTCATCCTCCACGACACCTCCTCCTCCTCTTCAACCCACTGGGGGCAGAGGTCCACAACCTTACACTGCTGTCCCACCTCCCAAGACAGTCAAGAACCCTCCAGTGTTTCGTGCTCCTCCCAAATGCTCGCTGTGTGACGAGTTGGGCCATGCGACCCACCAATGCCCACAGTTACCCGCATTACAGAAGCACATGCAAACGCTCGATGATGACCCCAACATCCCAACTGTCGAATTAAACCCCACTCCTAAGCCTAAAGATAAGTCCCTACGTACCAACCACTCATGCGCCATCTGCGGTATTTACGGGCACTATTCACATCATTGTCCTGATCTCCCGGATTACAGAGCAGCTCTTTATGAGATGAACAATCTGGACCTTGAGACGGCACCACCTACCATTGAAGAGATCTACCCCCCAGACTCTTCACCCTCCGGAGAGGTTAATACCATCTACATGATCTCTTCAACCAATACTTCCACTACCCCCTCGTCAACCGATTTGACGACACAGACTTTCCGTACTGATGAGGAGATTCTTGAGGCCCTAACTGCCCCGGATTATCCTTGGGATGATATGCACCACCGTTCCTATTTCATCCCAGAAGCGTCTTCCTCTAGCACCGCTACCCAATACGCGGTCGAATCCAAAGACTTCCTCCCCACCAAGGTCGACTGGTTCAAGGACCCTATTCCCGCTCCTGATGCCTTCGAGGAGGGAAACATGGCCAACATCTCACCTGTCACCCAAGTTGATATTGCTGCTCCAGGACATGCCCCTGAACTCATCACTTTAGGAGCATTCTGCAGTAAACAAGAGATTGAGGACTGCACACATCTTTTCAAAGAATTCCGTGATGTCTTTGCCTGGTCTTATACCGAAATGCCTGGTCTTGACCCCGCAATTATAGAGCACCACATTGACACATGGCCTGATGTAACCCCCGTTCGTCAGAAACAACATCCTCTTCCTCCCTCAAAGTTCCCCAGATATGCCCCTGAACTCATTTGCACAAGCTAGGGGTAAAACCCTAGCTACACATTGTTATAGAGAAAAAACTTCCTATGGCTCGGGGCAGACCACAATAGACAAATGACTACCAGAAATCAACTCAATTCTCAATACAATGCTATATTAATGACAATGCTAAGATGTGGATAACAGACCAACCTTGAACCGAATGTTCGTAGTAGATCCCCGTTGAGCTTTCAATCTCTACACGTGAACCTGCAGCTTAGCCTCAACAAAAAATACAAGCAATCGCATATAATATATGAAATATATTAGCATAAATAATAGCATGGTCCATGATATAATAAGAAAATATAACCCAATGTAATTAAACAAATATTTACAAGATTGATTGGATGAGAAAATGAGTATTTCTATTAATGCAAACAAGAAGTACATGGTACAACCTTTTGTCGGCAACTCATCTGAACCAAGAACTAGGTCCCTCCACTTGTGTCTCCACCACTTCAATCCCCCATGCAATGAAAAACTCAAACTATGAAGGAGTTTGGTAGGTGAACATAAGAGGTTCACAACAACAAGGATTAATGGATGTAGACTCAAGTCAAGGAAAAAATCCAATAGAGTTTCTATACTCTCTCTTTCTTCTCCTTCCATGCACCATAAGAATTCAATATATAACCCTCCAAAGGTAGGTGAAAGGTTAAATCGAGTCATTTCGGGGGTACATGGAGGGCCAAAGGTCACCATAAGACCACTTTTTGGAGTGAAAAGTGACTTTCTATTGTTTTTGACCGTTTAAATCAATGTACACAAGCTATATTGGTACAGCCTGCGTATACGCTAGGTATAGTGGAACAACTAGCGTATAGGAACAAAAATAGGGAACAATGGGTTCCCGTAGGTCAAAATGTGGATCTGAGTCAATAAAATGAATACTAAAGGTCAATGAGTGTTGATGCTCACAAGGTGGAAAAATACGTTGTAACAAATGCCCCCTAATGTGTGAGGTCAGAGAAGGTACCGTGATGACCGAAATACATTATAAATATCAAAAGTGGAGTGATGGAGACACAAATGGAAGGAGTATCCCACTTGTCATAATACAATGATACCTTTGAAGACATGTCGGTACAATACAACAATCTGATACAATGGCCATGAATAGGAAGTATATAGTGAATACATGTCATAAGTGATCATATCGATGACCCATATACAGTAAGATACGGTCTCCTACTGAAAAGGAAACCACTGGTGCAAAATGAAGGTACAAACTGTCGATGTATGAGAACGAATCTCATAAGTATAATCATGATCATAAGTAGCATACTGAATGCCACTGAAGTCTGGGGTCTTCTACACAAATCGCCAATGGTGTATTCCCTATTAAGCGAATAAAGGTGCTGATGTCGAACCTAATGTGGCATCGTCTGATTACCGATCAGTGATGTATATTGTTAACAGACGTGAGATAACCCACCAATAATGAAAATGGGAATCAAGGAACATAGTACATTCATCAAAGTGTGAATAAAGGTGTTGAGGTTGAACACTATGATGAATCCATCGATTAGGGGACATTGATGTATTCCCAAAACTGTCGATGGTGAGAGAACCTACCACTAATGACTGCAAGCCTCAAGGTACTCACCAAAATCTAAGTCTCAATTCCAGAATAAATGGGTTGAAGTCGACAGAATGAAACTCGCTAGAAGGAGGGCATTAATGCATCCCCCATCAACTAACATGAGGTAACAACTACGCTGAAAGAATTGGAAGAACTCGGATGAACAGATCAGACTGACTCAAAAGGGATGGCCGACATGCAATAGTCAAGATATATGAGGAGTGGCCGACACTGGCTTCAAAACTTCCTTTGAACAAGAGCATGAGCAGATGGATAGACTCAGGAAACCTAGACTCAAGTACTAGATGACAATGACACTTTGTGACACAGGAGGCATCGAAAAAGGGCTCCATAATGACTGGAAGCTTAACCGGCCGATGGAGTAAAATATGAGAAACAAGTACAACTCCTAAGGTCCTATTATATCCCCGACTCATAGTGAATGGAGTGGAGTGAGTGCTTTGTTCAAATGCGACATGACAGCTGCCAACAAGAAGTAGTAAATATTTTCCCATCTGGGTTTTTTCAGTTATTTGATTTTTTTGGTATTTTTCATATTATGAAAGATTGAAAAAGAATAAAATTGCTTATAGTACAACAAGTGAGGGAACACATGTAAAATGGAAAGCAAACTAGTCCCAAGCAGTGGAACATACCTATGATCAATGCAAGGAAGCATGTGAAAGATGTGGACACTCAAGGGGTGTTCCCTCACGGTAAAGGGTCATCAAATTGCGAAAGGCAAGTGAAAGCTCTGCTTGGCTCGAAAGGGAAAGTGCTCAGGCACATGGCTAATAATTGAGTAAGCGGGAGCCAGCACAAGGCTCAAGCGGCAAGCAGGATAATGCAATGCAATCACAACTTGACATAAATGGGGGAGCCCTTATGGGAGATGGTCAGAATAAGACAAAGTAGAGTATGATTCTTCATCGCAAAGTCATGGAGTGACTACAAAGGACTCCCAATGTAGCTAGGTTTTTCACCCTAGCTTGTGCAAATGAGCAACTACTAAGGAGAAGGGACTCCTTAGTAGCAGTTCAGAAAAACAGTAAATGAAAGACAGTACAGTAAAATAGTAACTACTCTAAGCATGTGCATAAAAATAAATGACAAGATTATAACAAATGTTTTTTTTTGTATTGATTATACCTCCAATGTGAAGGTTGGTGAAGCCTTTGCAGCAGTCCAAGAGGGTTGCTTCCAAGCTCCAGTTTTGTTCCTTTCTCTTTCTCCAAAGGGATTTGGAAATGGGCCAAAGGGGCACTCAAATGTGAAAGTAGCTCAAGGGTGAGCTAGGGTTTCAGGAGTGATTTTGGCAAAGTAAGGATATGGTTGACTGTGGATATGAAATGAGGGGCCTCCATCACCTATTTATAGGTTTTTAGTGGTGGAGTGCTAGCCCATGGTTTTGGGTACCATATGGTTTAGGTCAGCTGTATAGGGTTTTTGCTTCCTTTTTCCCTCTTTTTCCTCTTTTTTGTATTTTTTATTCCCTTTTTAGATGGTTTTTGCTATTTTGGAGGAATTTTGGATTATTTTTGGGGGAAAAGGGGTTTTTTGGCCTTTTGGAGGCTTTTTTAATGGTTTTTGGCCTTTTGAAGGCTTTTTAATGGGTTTCTTAAGGTTTTGGAGGCAAATATGGTAGGAAATATGGACAAATGAGTCATGTAATGGGTAGATGAGGTAGTGAGCACTTTTTGGGTGTTAACAACCAATCCTAAGGAGGAACAATAACATGGGTGCCAAAAGACATAAAAATGCTTTAACTAGGGCACCCATGGTCGGACAAGCTTTACCGCCAAATAACGACACTTCTATAACAATGCGAAGGTTCTGTGTTGGTTAAAAAGCGGGGTTGCACCTAGGGTTAATGATCATGGTCATAAGGTCAAATGAAAAATGCAGGCAAAAATGACATCTAACCTATATGATGGGTGTAAAATATACCTGCCAAAGGCACGAAATGGTAAAAAAAATCACTCTCGTCGAAAAACTATATTCCAAATAGTACTCCAAGACGACATATTAGTCCAAAATAGCTCAAAATTACAAAAACTATAGGAAAGTGGATTTAAAAAACTATAAATAGTAACAATAAATTACTTTTCCCATTTCATTTTCACTTTTCACCCAAATTAGTGTTTTTTGGTTTGTTTTCACCTCGATCTTCAGTTGCTGATTCTGGGAGATACTGTCGTCGGATCCACGAGCCGTCTGGATGAGGTTGGTAGTCTCACCCCCCTCTTCCTTTCCATGGATTTTATTTCATTTTTTAATGGTTAAATTTTTATCTTTTCCAAGATCTACACCTACTCAGCGTTGTATGCGAGCTATGGCTTCACAGGTCGCGTGTAGGGATTCCTGGACGCATGTACGGACGTGACTGCATACAAGTTTGACCACGTACAATGCCGTGAGGGTGGTTTTTAACACATGGATACTAAAAAATGTCCTTGTTTTTGCCTCTAGGATGGTCCTAGAGTGGAGAGAAAGGGAACATGACATTGTTGATGAGCATGTGCACCAAAATTTACCCGCCCAATAAGCGTTACAAGCATGCAGTCTATATAAGCTTTAGAGCATTGGGGGTTTAAGGGCCCAAAACCAATTGCTCCACAAGTTGGTTGATTACTGGGATGCAGATGCACAGAAATTCGATCTGGATGGTCAACCACTTCCGTTGGAGGTGAAGGATATCTATTTCATCACAGGTTTTTCTCACCGAGGGGATGTGGCAAGCCTCAGGTCCCGCAATGTCGAAGGTTGAATCACGATTAGTGATTAGATAGACATGTACTTCCTTCCTAGCACCCAGAAGGTGGGAAGCCATATTCCTATTGAATCCATTGCGAGCCTGAGTATGAATGTTATAGTTCTTAAACTCGGGAGGATATCAGGTTCAGCTTCTCTACATCAGGCTTCGAGGACGATGATATTATATGCGGCAGAATGTATGAGACCGATTGTGTACGACTGGTGCACAATGTTGCTTGTTACTATGAAGAGCCAGCTAATGGAGTGCAATCTTGGGAGGGAAAACAAATTCATTTTTGGTAGCATACTCTGCAGTTTATTCTTTGAGAGGTTTCTGGGATTGAGTCTGAGGGTTGAAGTCCCTCTGCACAATCTCCGAGATCCATCCCAAACCCAGTGGGATGAGATACTGACATGGCAAGGGGGTGGCCGACAAGCTTCCCCATATTCTGAGGAGTTTTTCCACTAGTGGGAACGACAGGTCATCGCAATCGATGACTACCCATACGAGGGGATAGACTACTGAGGAGACTGGGACATGTCGCTCCCTCCCGAGGCCGCATTCAGAGAGATTGGTAAGTTACTCTTTTTGGAATATGTAATTTTTTTGTATTTTTTATTGTAAGTGAATGTAAATTTTTTTTTGCTGTGGTATCATAAATTGATGTATGACAGTTTGCTCATAGATGCTGGTCCACGAAGACCGTAGGGATTCCCGTGACATCATCGTAGAGGAAGGGGTGGAGAGGTGGTAGGCTCTACGGCATAGTGCACGCTGGGGATGGTACGGGTCAAGTTGACCCACATGACTACCATAGTACTAGTTATAGAGGTCGAGCATCTTCCGGAGGCGATGCAGTGACATGTTGTAGGGGTACCTGGTACCTGGGTGCGACTGCTGTGGTGCATTACTATATTTAGACCCATCCTACCAAGGTAGCGAGGCCTCTGCATAGGGATTAGATGCCTCGAATTCCTTTGTATCAACTATGTATATTTTTGAGAGCTACGGGCTCAAGTTTTGTACTTATGATACCACATTTTGGACATATTATTAATGAAAAACTATGATTATTCGGTTCTACTATTGTGTATGTACAAATGTATGAATGAATTTTATTTGTATGCTTCTTTTATTGATGTGACAAATGCCAATCTAGCACATAATTAGCATATGCATCAGGTACATGATGAAAATGTCTTGGAACATGAATGTATGTAATAAAAACAAATTGACGCTCCAAGAGTCTTACCCTTAAGAACCTCCGCAGTAAAGTAGGATCCCTCACATGGTACTGGCCATTCAATTGAGACACAACCATTTGTGAATCTAGGTGGACCTCTAAATACTGGATACCATGCGAAATGGCATCACAAAGTATCTCAACAATGACACTGTACTCAACCACATTGTTGGATGTAAAACCGAGACAAGCACCTCCTGAAGACACAATTTGATGGTCAGGCGAGTAAATAACCCACGCAGAAGAAGCAAGTCTCTGTGTATGACGGCTAGCCCCATCCGTGAATCCTAAGAACACTGGAGATTCCACTGACATCTGTCAACCAAACAGAGGTGAATCAGCAGACTTGAACAATCAAAACAAATGTAAATGATGTACAGAGACAACTATACAATAGTATACAAAAGTATCAGATCGAGCTAGAAGCTCAAGCATATTAATACCGCTTGAGGTAGAGCCCATTTCTAGGATCCTTCAAGGCATTCCCCTCATAGTCTTCCAACTCGTAGGCTCCTTTCTAAAGGACACGCCTCACAATGTAAGTATCATGCCACATGGGGTTAAACTTGCCTGCCCCCAGGGGTTCCTTAGCTTGGTCATAAAGGAGGACCAAGTCACCTTCAAAATACTTCCGAGGACAAACATACCTATCATAATGAACCTTAACATGACGTTTGTTGGCATCTATAGGCACAGCGGAATCTCGACATTGCTCGTCAAGCTGCTCAAGGTGGATCAAACGTTTCTCAACATATGAGGTTACAAGAAGGAGTTCTATAGCTAGTTTCAACGAAGGGATCTCGCGTTCAATAGAAAAGATAGAATCCACACCATGTACTAACTGAAATGGTGAGAACCCCGTGGAAGTTGTGGCTGTGGTTCGATATGCCCACAAAGTAGGATTTAACATAATGTGCCAATTTCTCTTGCTTTGTCGGATTGTTCGTTGGAGGATGGTTTTTAAGGACTTATTTAATGCCTCGACCTAACCATTCGCTTGGGGTTAGTAAGAAGATGAGTTATCTTGCTTAAACCCAAGCTTGAGTGACAAATCCACCATCATATGGTTTTGGAAGTGACTGCCATGGTAAGTGACAATCTCTTTCAGGATACCAAATCGAGTTATAATCTGATTGAAAACGAAGTGGGCTGCTGTAGCACCATCGAATTTGACGCTCGGCATGGCCTCATCCCATTTGTTAAAAAAATCAATGGCCACGATGATATGGTGATGCCCCCTAGCCGAGGCTGGGTTACAATCGATGAAATCTAGCCCCCATTTGGTGAAGGGAATGACGGTAATGACCGGATGTAAAGGAGCAGGGCACGAGCGCATGTTCCGAGCGAACACCTGGAAAGGGTGACATCTCTTCACAACATTTAGACAATATTGGAATATCGTAGGCCAAAAATAGCCCACTCACAAGATACTTTGGGATGTCTTAATCCTAGATAAGTGACCGACACACGCTCCACTATGGAAATCATTAAGTACTAGTTACGCTTCTTCATGATTTAAACAACGATGTAGGATGGAGTCTTTTCCCCGATGATACAAAGTGTCTGCATTTAGGTTTTCACAGGTAAAGTATGTTGGAGACATGTGTGGAGGACCTGCGAATGGTAAAGTGTACTCTACGTACATTTCAGACCTCAGAGTTGGGTCCATCTTTAGGAGTGAGAGTGTCTAGATACAAAGTGTCACCGACGATGACATAGTCTTTAGCGTGATGTCTCACACACCATCGCTCATCTTGTGAATAGTGCGAAGTGAACTTCATATTTTAGAGATAGATAATGATATCCCTATTAAATTTTGAGCATTAATTCACAATACTCTAGGATCTTCACTAAGAGAATACCATATACAGTATATCAATGCATAACAATCACAATAAGCATGACAAGCATCACAAGAATCAAAAGCATGAGAGACAAGAGACACAGAGTTTCCGTGAAGAAACCCTAATGTGAAAAACCCCACACTTCCTCAGAGATAGAGAGAGCAATGGCTCAACCAAAGTACAACCAAAATACACTTGAGATAGTCTTCTAGAAGCAAATGATCCTCCTCCTCACTAGTGCGCCACTTTCTGAGTGAGAGAGAGATAAGTTTTCGAATGATCTAAATGGAGATCTCCTGATCTCTATTTATACTAACCTGCTTGCCCAATGACCTTATGGGGCCGACTTGTCTAGCTAGGTACATCCACAATATAATATATATTTCAGGGCCGAGACCACACATGGTGGTCTAATAACCCATCAGCAAGTATACACACTTGCGACACTTGTCAATCCACATGACGACACTTCCTTATAGAGGAATAACACATCTCTAATAAGGGTACAATAAATATATATGAAATACATAGATGAAATACATTCCGAAGTTACATATACATCAACACTCCCTCTTAACTAGGAAGGTATTTCTCGACAAAGATTTGCTAGACAATTCTTCTTCTTGGGATCATCATCATCGATGCATCATCATCATCATCGTCACTACTGCTGCTATCTCAACCAATCTCTGACTCTACTCGTCATAGGAAGTTCTACAGAGCCATTCCTTTTTCATATTGGATGTAGGCCCACCACCTGCAGGTCTTCATCATCACTGGCCATACTGTAGAAATCTCAGGACTTATTACGTGTGTCACAAAACCTTAAAAGAGTCTCTTGACTAGCAAGAACCCTAAAGAGCATCTGAGGCCTTTTTCATCCTGTCCAGATCTCCAGGACTTATTACATGTGACCCCGCCACAAAACCTCGAAAGAGAATCCCAGGACTGATTACGAGCACAAGGCTCAACCTATCAGATCTCCTAGGGCACAAATTACATGTGGTCACCACAAAACCTCGAAAGAGCATCCCAGGACTGATTACGAGCACAAGACTCAACCTATCGGATCTCTCAGGGCACAAATTACAGGTGGTCATGGAAAAACCTCAAAAGAGCATCCCAGGACTGATTACGAGCACACAACTCAACCTACCGGATCTCCCAGGGCACAAATTACATGCCATAGGACAAAACCTCGAAAGAACATCTTCCAGATATCCCAGGGCACAAATTACATGCCATAGGCAAAACCTCGAAAGACTATCTACAGATCTCCCAGGGCACAAATTATATGTCCTCCCAAGAAAAACCTCGAAAGAGCATTTTCAAGATATCCCAGGGTACAAATTACATGCCATAGGAAAAACCTCGAAAGACTATCTACAAATCTCCCAGGGCACAAATTAGATGCTTATCTGCACAACCTGTTCCACGGCCACAGAGTATCAACTTGTTACTCACCATATATCATCTTGATATACACATGATCATCCTGATCATCATCACTGCAACATCCCGCTGCATGTCATCTGGAGCAACATCCTGAAGCTTGTCATCAATCATCATCCTGATCACACAATGCATCTACCTGATGCATACCAAGTATCTACCTGATACATATCATCATACATGATCCACCTGATACAAATACAAATACATGATACATATCAACATACATGATCTACCTGATACATATACAGATACATGGTCCAAGCATCCAACATGATGCTTATACAAAATACATACACATGATCCAACCAATCATATCCAGCATCCAACATGATGCGTACATACATATAAATGATCCAATTGATCATATCCAACATCCAACATGATGCGTACATACATATACATATAAATGGTCCAACTGATCATACAAAGTAGAAACCAGAACATCATCCTGATGCTCATCATCTAGCGCTTACATCCTCAGCCATGTCAAGGATCCTCCTTCCAACATGCTTGGAATGGCTTCAGCAAATGTGTCCATCACTTCTTCCTCGAAGTGTCATCAATCTGAAGAACACCAAGCCTCTCTCTGAAGTACTCGAACTTCACCCTAGCTAGTGGCTTCGTTATCACATCTGCAATCTGCTCGTCCGTCGCAACGTAAAGGAGCTTCACAGCTCCTCTCTACACCATATCCCTGATATAGTGATATTTGATCTCTATGTGTTTCGACCTGTCATGAAACACTGGGTTCTCGGACAGCTTCACACAACTCTGGTTATCACAGAAGATACAAGTAGCATCCAATGGGATATCAAATAATTTAGACAGTAGCTTCCGTAGCCATACTGCCTCACAACTAGCTGAACAGGCTGCAACATACTCTGCCTTAGCTGTACTCAATGCTACACAGGACTGCTTCCGGCTAAACCAAGAGATCACACTTGATCCCATACTGAAGCAGCACCCAGATGTGCTCTTCCTATTTGCAGCACTGCCAGCCCAATCTGAATCAACATAACCCTACAGGTTAAAATTTTGATTCACCTCATACTTGAGCCCATAATCCACTGTACCCTTCAGGTACCTCAGAACATGATTTACAACAACCAGATGAATACTCCTCGGATCTGTCAGGAACTGACTCAATGTGTTCACCGCAAAGAAAATATATGGTCTAGTGTTCATCAGGTACATAAAGGACCCAATCATCTGACGATACATAGAGACATCAACCGGATCAGATGAAGCATCACATAGAAGCTTCAGATTTGATGCCATAGGTGTGGCCATGGCCTTGCAATCCATCATCCTGAATCTCTTCAGGATATCTACTGTGTACTTCCCTTGACCAAGGAAGATCCCACCTGTACTTTGCCACACCTCCATACCTAGGAAATAATGCATCATTCCCAAATCTTTCATATCGAACTCGGCATCAAGCTTCCTCTTAGTATCTGCAATCAATCTGTCATCTCCTGTTACAAATAAGTCATCCACATACATGAGTAGAATCACAGGATTCCCTTCCTCAACCTTGTAATAAAGGTTGGAATCCGCTTTACTCTTGGTAAAGCCCAAAATAGATAGGAAACTGTCCATCCTACCATACCAAGTTCTGGGAGCTTGTTTCAAGCCATACAAGGATTTCTTCAATCTGCACACATATGACTCCCTGTCATGTATTTCGAAACCGAGTGGCTGCTCCACATATACTTCCTCTTCAACTACACCATTCAAGAAAGCAGTCTTGACATCCATCTGGTGTATTTTCCATTTCATCGTTGTAGCTAGGGCAAGTACTGTTCTGATGGAAGTATACTTGGCTACAGGTGCAAAATTTTCTTCATAATCTATTCCCTCTTTCTGAGAGAAGCCACGAGCTATGAATCTTGCTTTGTATTTCTCTACACTGCCATCTGCAGCATGCTTGATTTTGTAGATCCATTTAGAAGTCACAACAGACTTCTCTTTACGTCTTGGTACAACATCCCAAACATCATTCTTCATTATTGATTGGTATTCCTCAACCATGGCATCCTTCCATTCTTTCTTTTCCGCTGCTTCTTCATAACTGGAAGGCTCTTTGTTCATAATGTCACAGAGTAAAGCAACATAGCTAGTATGTGATCTGGTTCTCTTCTTTGCTCTGTGTTCTTCTTCTGGAATGCCAAATATTTCTGCATCTTGAATGAGATCTCTAGCCCATGCAGGTTTCCTCTTGTGAGAGTTATCCTCACGGGGTGGATCTACAGGTTTTTGCGGATCTTCAAACTCACGAACAACTTCTGGAACTGCTTCAGTCATGGTAGTGTCTTGAAATCTAGTTTCCTTAGGTTCTTCATAAACTTCGATAGGTGCCTTCCTTGATTTGATGAATGCTGAGTTTTCATCAAATGTTACATCCTTGTTGACATCAATCTTCTTGAACCCTGGAAAGTATATTCTGTAAGCCTTCGAGCTTTCACTGTAACCCACAAAGATACCCTTCTTTCCCGAAGGATCTAGTTTAGTCCTCTTTTCCTTTGGGACATGAGTGGATTCTGGACAACCAAATATTCTGAGATGGTTGAGTTCAAGTTTCTTACCAGAAAAGACCTCTTCTGGTGTCTTGTTATCCAATATCTTGTGGGGTGTTCTGTTCTGCACATATACAACTATTCTAGCTGCTTTTTCCCATAGATGCATGGGTAGATCCTGGTCATGCAGCATTGCCCTTGCTGCTTCCATGATTGTTCTATTCTTCCTTTCTGCAACTCCATTCTGTTGAGGATTATAAGGAGCAGTCAACTCCCTCTTAATCCTTGAATCACTACAAAGCTTCTTGAAGTCACCTGAGGTGAATTCTCCACCATTGTCAGATCTAAATGTTTTGATCTTCTTGTCAGTTTGATTCTCCATCAAGGTTTTGAATTCCTTGAATTTATCAAACACCCCGTCTTTGCTCTTCAAGAAGTATACCCTAGTCTTCCTGGAGAAGTCATCAATAAATGAGACATAGTAAACATACCCACTTAGAGAACTGGATGACATAGGACCACATACATCTGAGTGGATGATTTCCAGGATATCTTTTGCCTTTCTTACACTGCTTGGGAAAGCCTTCTTAATATTCTTACCTTTTGCACATCCTTTGCAAACAACTTCATGTTTGGTATTGATTTCAAGAAGACCCTCTATAGCCTTACTTGCAATTGGAAGTGCCCTATAGTGCATATGAGCAAGTCTTCTATGCCAAAGTTCACTTGGCTCCATGGATTCATGCACCATGGAATGTTCAGGTTGTCCTTTTAATTTATACAAACATCCCTCTTGCTCTCCAATCACTATTGCATCATCTATGGTCTTTCCCTTTGGCCACATTAGGACTTGGACATCCACAAATGCAACCCTCATACCTTTTGCATCCAATGCAGAGATGGAGAGTAAGTTCTTCTTGAGCCCAGGTACATAAAAGACTTCTTTCATCTTCAAAGATTTTCCCGAATCTTCACCACTTCCTTTGATTGGGTATTGATAATCATCCCCAAGTTTCACCTTATGGGGTGATTCATCTTCAGATAGATTCACAAAAGATTCCTTAAACCCAGTCATGTGTTTGGAAGCCCCATTATCAATCAACCAATCATTACAACCATGGGAGATAGTACCTGTGAGAGCAAAAATTAGAGCATATTCTTCTTCACTTGATGAGTCATCATCACTATCACTTTCTGCCCTAGCCTTCTTCTTTGGGGGTTCATCATCTTCAATAGCATGAGCATGATATATTCTTTTGTTATTCTTCTTCTTCTTATTGAAGTTGTTGTTGTTGTCTTTCTTCTTCTTGGGACGATCTGAAGCAAAGTGTCCCTTCTCATTGCAATTGAAGCACCTGAGATCTTTCTTATCTTTATGATAATGGTGGTGTGAGAATCCTATGTTATGAGATTATTCCTTCTTGGACTTACCTTTCCTGTCATGTGCTGTGAGAGCTTGATCTTCATTTCCCATCTTTTCTTCTCGAGCCACAAGCCTAGCTTCTTCTTGAGAGCATTCTTCCCACAATCTGTTGAAGGAGATCAACTTTTTTCTTGCACAAATTCCTTGAATAAAGGAATCCCATGACCTGGGTAGGCCATTTAGAGTGGTCATTGTTGGGCACCATTTTGACCTCTTTTTGTCATCCAAATATCCTCTATTTTCCTCCATTAAACCCTCATACCAATCTATAAAGCTTGTAGTTCATCACAGACTTTGTTTAAAAAGGTATTAATGTCATCGCTTGTTAACAAATTGAATTTTGAGGTTTTTAGAGCATTTAAACTAGTTTTTTAAAAATTACAGGATGTTCTAACTTCCCGTAATATCTCCAAAGTTGAGCACTTGCAGGAGAGCTAGGCATTAACTAGAAGATGGAAGAAATATCCTCAATGTCCAAGGATGGACGAATTTCCAACGAACAGATGATGTGGCTCTTACAGATCGCAAGTCAAAGACGGTCAAAGATGACCACCTGTGCTACCACTCAGCACAAAAGCAGGGCAGTTTGGATTCTGTTGAGTTTCACGATTCTGCATGAGGATCTCGATGGCTATGTTCATTAATTAGTTTGTAAGATTATAGCATTTCCAGTTTTCTTTTGAATTTGTATAAATATTTCACAAAACATTGGATTGATAATCACGGTTTTGGGGAAGAACGCAGACTGCTTCTGAACTGCGTGGTTTTACTGTGTAATCGATTTTATGGTGAATACAATTAGACTCTCAGTTCTGTAAACCTACGACTGTGTGTGGAACAAGGCACTGGAGGGCCCCCATTGTTGAGTTCTCACACCATTACATTGCTAGTGTCTGCGATTTATCTGTTTGCAACGATTTAATTGATGCATGCGATTTAGATCGAACCATTGGTATGTGTTAATTCTGTAGTAGCTAGCATATCGTTGTAGAACGAATTTAGTTAGTTTTCAATTGATTTTATTATTGGTCTGTTTTCATTTAAATAGTTCAAGCCACGATTCGTTAATGCTATGTACCACTTACATTTCTACGAGCTCTGCCTTATACTCTGTTAAATGTTAAAGGAATGGTTCTGACTGTGATCTTGACATGTCATATATTGCTGCTCACCTGAAGAGGAAGTGTTTTGAACAACTATCAATTATGAACAATGTCCTGTAAGGGAATTTAATGATTAATTGTTCATGCATTCATGCATTAGTGGATTGTTAGGGTTAGAATCATTGTTAAATTGCTTTCATTATATCAGTTCTTTCATTGTTAAATTGCTTTCATTATATCAGTTCTTTCATTGTTAAATTGCTTTCCTAAATAGATTGCTGTGCATTTAAAGAACAGATGAAGCTATCCCTGAAAAAGGATTTTTGTATCTTTAAAGTTGCAGTACTTCTCATTAGACAGTAGGTTCAATTCACAGAAAATTAGGTTAACTGAACAAGTCTAGCTCTAGGTCCTAAAACTTGGATATGCCTCTGAGTTTACAGACCCGGATTGATATATAAATTTAAGGTTCGATCTGCATTAGTAGATTGAAGCCCAACATTTTGGCACCGTTGCCGGGGAGGCATTGTAGAAGCAGGCTTAGAAACTTTAGTTTTCTGATAAAAACAAAACTTTTAAACAAAAACATAGACTAGATTTCACTTTTATGTTTAGACTAAGAGACGAGAAAGGAATATTTTTTAAAAACCCCCCAAAAACAGAAATAACAGGAGCTTCTCTTCCAAAAGAATTCATCTCAACAGTTGGTAAGTTCAAAATGTCTGAGGAAGAAACATCAAAAGGCCCAACTGCAGAACAAAGAAGGGAGTACGAGAGGATGTTGGAAATAGAAAACAAATGCAGACAAGAGAGAAGGGAAGAAGAAAGAAGGGAAGAAGAGAGAAGACATGTGAGGGATGAAGGAATAACAGAAGATCAGGAGGCCACCTTTAAATTTCCTATCTTAGACACTAGCGTTATCCTAGGGGAAGAGGTGAAAATGAAGAATATTCCACCCTCTGTCTTACCAAACTTTTATGGCATGACCTCTTAAAATCCTGACTCTTTCCTATTTGAATTTGACATCTTGTGTCGAACGTATGGGTATACTGATGACACCCATAAGCTCCGTCTTTTCCCTGCTACTCTTAAAGAAGCTGCCTTGAAATGGTTCATGGGTTTAGGAGAACATTCTATCACTAGCTGGGATGATATGAGGAAAATATTTCTTTGAAAATATCAGGCATATTGCAGATCAAAGGGGCTGAAAGATGACATTTTTGGCATGACTCAACAGGAAGATGAGAGTTTGGAGGAGTATTTGGAAAGATTCTCATACAATTTATAGAAATCTAAATACAATTCTTTAACACCTGAAATGATTAGAACAATATTTTTGAAAGGAATAAGAGAAGAGTATTTGGATATTTTAAATGTTATGGGCAAAGGTGACATTTCTTACCTTCCTTTTGATGAGATACAGGACTTATGTCAGAAATATTCCAGAGGAAAGGCTCGAACTGGGAAAAGAGATAGCAATACCAAAGCAACTAAATCTGCAAACAGTGGTATTTCTAGAGCTGAGCTTGGAAATCTGCTAGAAGATTTCAAGACTGATTTATTAAGCACCTTAGGTACACAAGTTGAGGCAACAAAAACCAAGAAGAGGCAAGAACAACAGGACCAACAAGATCAGGCTTTGTCTATTTTTTGTCCTAAATGTAGAAAGAAACACCCACTTAGAGAGTGTCCTTTAAATACTGTTGAAATTTGTGGCTTATGCACTTTTAATCACAAAACTGATGATTGCCCTAGATTGAAGGAATTGTAGGTAGTTCGAATGGAGGAAAATCACAACATGGAGTCTCTTTACTTCATGGGACAACGGAGACCTTGGCAGCCACGATTCTCAGGTATGTTTCAAGATCCTATGCAGCAATTTAATACAAATTATCAGACTCCTGTTCAGAATTCATGGAATGCACCCATGCCTTGGCAAACTTGGTCTCCTCCATTAGCCCAATCTGCTCCAAATTGGAGAGGGTATTCCCATGGTAACCAAACATATCAACAGGCTTATTTACAGCCCTATCAACAACCTTCTGCCTATCCTCAATACCAGTAGCATCAAGTCCAAATCCCATCTTTTCAAAATCCATCTTTTCAAAAGCCCAATAACATGGCTCCTCAATTGGGTACACCACCTCAACAACTTCAGTTGCCATCTAATCAGCCTCCACCTCGGCCTACACAACTCCCAGCTCAGCCAATTCCAAATCCAAATAATAAAACCGACAGACCTATGTATAATATTGATGATGGAACAGTGCTTCCCTACTCCATTCTCCCACTGCAAAATATCAATTTGAGATCTGGGAAAACCTTGGAAAAACAATCTCCTGTTATCTTAGAAGAACCACCAGAAAAAGATAAAACTCCAAAAAAATTGAATACAAAAAAATCTCAGTCAGAAAATCACAGTCAACGAGGGAACACAATAGCATCTTATCCACCTCCTTTTCCTGAGAGGTTAGTCAAAGAGAAACCTTCAATTTCCTTACCTGACTTCGATGTTCTGAATGAGTTAGCAAATGTATATGTTAAGATTCCTTTACTGCAGGCTATCAAATATATCCCAATTTACACTAAAGCAGTTAAGGAACTCTGTCTAAATAAAAGAAGGAAGGATCCATCGAAAATTCATGTGGTAGGCAATCTAGCAGGATTAATGTCCAACACCGTTTTTATTGAAAAGTATGTAGATCCTGGAATTTCGATGGTTACAATTACTATTAATATTTTTCCATCCCAAAAACATTGATCGATTTAGGTGCTTCCATTAACGTCATGACACTAGAGACAATGAATTACCTTCATCTGACAAATCTCAGACCCACCACAACTGTCTTAGAATTAGTTGATAGGTCTAAAATTACACCTGAAGGGGTCTTGGAAGATATTATTGTTTCTTTAGACTCCTGGGAATATCCTGTTGATTTTCTAGTCCTACAACCAAAATCTAACTTAGGAGGTCACCCATTGATCCTTGGTAGACCCTGGCTGGCAACAGCAGATGCTTTCATAGGATGTCGATCAGGAAGCATGCTCATTTCGCATGGGACAGAGAGGAAACAGATTGCACTTTACCCTTCTGCCCAACGGCCTTCCACATTAGATCAGCTGTCATGGATTAATAAAACCAAAGAACAAGAAGAAGAGGTAATTCAGCCTGTTCTAAGTATAAATCAGTACTTCGATTTTCAAGAAGACAACCACGAAGATCTACTGGATTATTTTATTGCTGAACCTGATATTTCTGCAGAATTACGAGAAATGGAATATGCTGTAGCAGAACAAGTTATGGGTCATAATTTCCAGGAAAATTGCAATGTTCATTCCCTAGCATTAGCACTTGATGACGTTTTTAGTGTTCATTCCATCACCGATATTCACAGTAAAACTGTAGAAATCAGTCCAGGCAAAACTCTGAAAATAGTTGCACATCTTACCACATCACAGGAAGAACAGTTGACCACTTTGCTAAATAAATATTCCCATGCATTTTCCTGGGAGTACACTGATGTGCCAGGCATTCATCCTGAGACATGCACACACCACATTTACCTAGATGACACAATACGACCTCTGAGACAGCCACAACGCAGAATGAACCCTATGCTAAAGGAAATAGTCAAAGACGAGTTACAGAAGTTGTTAAAAGTGGGATTTATTTACCCCATCTCCGACAGCCAATGGGTCTCACCCTTGGTTGTTGTTCCTAAAAAAAATGGTAAATGGTGCATATGTATCGATTACAGGGAGTTGAATAAGGCAACTTTAAAAGACTATTTTCCATTGCCTTTCATTGATCAAGTACTGGATGCTTTAGCTGGAAAGGAATATTTTTCATTTTTAGATGGCTTCAGTAGTTATAATCAGATTAGTATTGCAAACGAAGACCAAGACAAAACCACCTTTACATGTCCCTGGGGCACCTATGCCTACAAAGTTTTACCTTTTGGATTATGTAATGCCCCAGCTACCTTTCAGAGGGCTGTTTTGGCCATCTTTGCAGATCTAATTCATGAGTGTGTTGAGGTTTACATGGATGATTTTTCTGTATATGGACGTACCTTTGAAGATTCTTTAGCAAACTTGGAGAAAATTCTGAAAAGGTGTATTGAATCAAACCTTTCCCTGAGTAACGAAAAGTGTTTCATGATGATGACTGAAGGGATAGTTTTAGGACACCACATCTCTTCGTCTGGAATAAAAGTAGATCCTGCTAAAATCCAAGTCATTAAAAATCTGTCTGAACCCACAACTCAAACAAATGTAAGAAGCTTTTTAGGGTATGCAGGCTATTATCGTAGATTCATTGCAAATTTTAGTAAGATAGCCCTACCATTGTTTAAATTGCTTTCAAAGGATGTGTGTTTTATTTGGGATACTGACTGTAAATCTGCATTTCAGACACTTAAGGAAAAGCTCTCCACTGCTCCCATTTTAAGGGGACCAAATTGGACATTGCCTTTCCATATTTCCACTGATGCGTCTGCTACTGCAATAGGAGCCTCATTGGGCCAGAAAGAACGTACTTTGACTTATGCTATCTATTTCATTAGTAAAAATCTGACACCTGCAGAGCTGAATTATACAGTCACTGAAAAAGAGATGTTGGCAGTGGTTCATGCTGTAAACAAATTCCGTCATTATATCACTGGCTATGAAATTTTTGTTCATACAGATCATTCAGCCTTACGCTATTTAATGAATAAATCTATTACTAATGGTCGGATTACTAGATGGTTGTTATTAATGCAGGAGTTTAATATCACTGTTTTGGATAGGCCTGGACGAGAAAATCAGGTGGCGGATTTCTTGTCTCGCTTACACAATACTGGTGAGGTTGTTCCGGTTTTAGATAGTTTTCCTGATGAGCATCTCTTTGCAATTTATGTTATCACTCCTTGGTATGCTGACATTGCCAATTACTTATCATCAGGCCAACTACCACCATCTATGACATCTAAAGAAAAAAAGAAGATTATTAAACAAAGTGCTAGGCATATATGGGTTAATGGTGATCTCTTTTATACAGGATATGACTTAATCATAAGAAGATGTGTCTGATAGGATGAAATCTTGGATATTTTAAAGGCATGCCATGATGAACCATGTGGTGGCCATTTTGCAGACAAAAGGACAGCATATAAAATACTCAATTTGGGGTATTATTAGCCTTCCATTTTCAAAGATGCTAAAAGGTATGTTAGAAGTTGTGACACTTGTCAACGAATGGGACGCCCAGTCCGGTCTGATGAAATGCCACTCCAACCACAGATTCTCATTGAACCATTTGAAAAGTGGGCCCTTGAATTCATTGGTCCCATTCATCCCCCATCACATGGACAGAAGTACATTTTGGTCTGCACAGACTATGTTACTAAGTGGGTAGAGGCCAAACCATTGCCCAGAGCCACCGAACAGACCGTGGTAAACTTTTTGTTTTAGGAGATCTTTATCAGATTTGGGGTGCCCAGAGAGATTGTAACTGATCAAGGTGCCCAGTTTACCTCTAAATTAGTGCAAGAGATAGCAGAAAAATATAAGATCAAGCATCGAAAGTCTACCCCCTACCATCCACAAGCAAATGGCCAAGTGGAATCTACAAACAAGACTTTAGAAGGTATTATTACCAAAACGGTCCAAATGCATCGGAAAGATTGGTCAGCTAAGCTGACTGAAGCTTTATGGGCATACCGGATCACTTGGAAAAACAGTACTGGGTTTTCTCCTTATCAACTAGTTTATGGTAAGCAAGTCCTCCTTCCCATTGAGTTTCAAGTTCATACTTTCAAGTTAGTAGCAGATTTGGGCATAGATCTTTCAGAAGCTCAGCAAGAAAGAATACTTCAGTTGAATCAGCTGGATGAGATGAGACAGGATTCCATAGAACACAATATTCTAATACAACAGCAGAGAGCTCAATGGCATGACAAATTTATCAAAAAGAATCAATTTCACATTGGTGACTGGGCACTGTTGTTTGACTCCAAGTTTAAAGACTTCAAAGCCAAATTTACTACTCACTGGCTTGGTCCATATGAGATTGTCGATGTCTATGAAAATGGTTCAGTCAAACTTCAAACCATAGATGATGAAGCACATAAATTTGTGGTTAATGGCGACTGGCTCAAGCTGTACCACAAACCTATCAACATGGCGGATTTTGTCCAACAGATTTCACAGCAAAAGGAACTGCAAGTGCTGTATAGACACCTTAGTGTTTTTCCTTCACCTGCTCCTTAGCTTCTATGATACAACAAGCAAATAAAACATAAAGAAAAAAAAATCAAAAATGAAATAAACAAAAAAATATATATATATAAAAAAAAGGAAGTTTAGTTGTGAAAACCAGTTCACTGGCACAATATAAACTTGAATTTTCTCTGGAAAACCAGGTTTACCTGGCCATTGAAAATTCACAAAAAAAAAATATTTTTCCAATTTCCTGTTTTATTTTCAAAATAATGAAGATCTTGTGTGACTTGAGGACAAGTCAAAAGCTAGGCCTGTGAGGGGGATAAGCATTTTCATGAACCCTCCAAGTCTTTTCCATATGCAGAAGATTGTGATTTTTCATAATGTAGAAGGGACCTGATTCCAGTAAGGCAGGAGAAATCTACAAAGGGACCTGACTTCCAGTGAAATGAAGACATCAGAAGGACATGAACAAATCAGGATACAAACCAACTTCATCAGACAGCAAGCTCATCATACAAGGACATCAACCAAAGTCTGTAAGAATTTATAGTTTTTATGTTTTAAAAAGTTTCAGAATTCTTTGTTTTTAAGCAATGACATATTACCAACTATTGAAAAGCTTGACTTCCTATTTCTTACATTCTTCTGATAATCTCTGCCAGTACCTCACTTACCTTCCATTAGCCTTTGCCAACACTTCATTTTCCACCCTAGGGGTCAAAATGGTTGTCAGGATCAAACCCAAGGGAAATTTTAAATACTGCATTCTACAGGACATATACTGCACTCTACAGGATACAAGCTACATTGTACAGACAGAGTTTTCTTCTTGGTTTAAAGACAAACAGGGTCTCCTTCTCAGCAAGAAGTGAAACGTTGACATGAAGGAATTGCAAAAGTTTCTTTGTATATGAATTTAGTGCATCAGGCATTAAGTAATACACATAATCTAAGGAGGGAAACAATGGTCATATTTATCTTCAGCACATTTTCTTTTCTGGAAAAGAAGGTTCATTTTAAAGAAATAGCCTATTTAAATAAAACATTGGAACCAAGGTATATTTTATGTTTTATGTATTAAACGATGGGCACATAAAAAGATTAAAGTGTTTATAAACCAAAACCTTATCTTTCGTCGTTTTTGAAGTGGCATGTTATGTAATGATGGAGGGAAAATGTGGAATGATGCCCATGACAGCACGCAATTAAACTTGGTTCCTGTATTATGTAAATCGGAAAACACGACTCATTTATTCTACTTGAGGCCGAGTCCAGTTATTGTTCTGCAAAATCGACTGCTGTGTGAATATAATTGACAGAGAGAAGGGGCCGTGGGTTACAGGAAGTGTGAATACAAGAGTTTCTTAAGGAATCGCGCAGGAAGAAAGGCAATTAGTGAGAAGGAAGCTGCGAATACACTGTGGAGATCGTGCAAGAGGAAGATAGTGGCACGAGAGAAGAGGTAAAATTTAAAAACCCTTCTCTTTGTTAAACAACTCTGCTCTAACCAACAACAAATTTCATAGATTCAGAGTATTATCGAGGGGATAGGAAGACAAAGGCAGCGTTAAAAGATAAAAGATTCCTGTTTTCTATTTTTCAAAATGTCATCTAGATTGGAACCAGAGGTATTTGAGCCCGCAGATGTTCATGAAAAATGTCTAGAAATTTTAAAGAAAAATCAATGGGTGCCTTTCTTTGAAAAATTCGATGGGCACAACGATAATGTGAGCTTAGCCTTTGCTGGCTCGTTCGATGGAGAAAAGGATACAGTAGGGAATTTAAACTTCAGGCTGTCTGAAGACATTTTGGCACAAATTACTGGTCTGCCACAGCAGGGAGAAAGGTTTTTCAAAACCAAGCAATTCAAAGAAAAATCATGGGTACCCTTTTTGTGCAGATCTAGAGCAGGGTCAGTAAACTGGAAGAAAGGCATACCAAGGAGCTGGTTGGTTCATCCTTGGGATGAAATGGTGTACATCATACAAAGATTCATCACCTGTGAAGGGAGATTTAGTATCGTTTACCTTTACCATATCAAATTGTTGCAGCACTTGACAGGTGAATGTGAGATCAATATGCCCTTTTTCCTGTTGCAGAGTCTAACTAAAATGGCCAAGGCTGTCCAGAGGCGTGAAAAAGACAAATTGACAAGTCTTTTCCACTGTGGACTTATCAAAATCATCATCCAGTATGAGTTAAGGAAGCAGAATTTGACATGGATAGAATTTTTAGTTCAAAATTAGTTTGAAGAGCAGGAAGAATTGCATGAAGAGGTTTCAAAAGAAGAGGAATTGCTTATGATAACATGTCCTGAGGCAACAAGTTCAAAACTGCCAAAGGAGAAAAAGAAGAAAAAGGAAGTATTGCTTATTACTGATGATGAAGACAACTCTGAGGCGACAAGTTCAAAACAGCCTTAGAGAAGGATACGAACTAGGAGTGCAATGAAAGAAGATAAACGGCTTCAAAAACAAGAAAAATTCTTCACCACTTACCAGAAGAAGCCGAGGAAGAAGCAAGTTCATAGCCAGCCAGAATTAGAGGATGAAGAACACCCACAAACTGTGGAAGGTCAAGAAGAAAACCTAGCAAGGGAGATAGGACAGGAAACCCCAGATGCTGATGAGATAATAAGACAAACAAAGAAAATTAATCTTTTCTTAGATCAGCAGGAGAGGCAGAAGGAAAAGCAGTCAAGACAGGGAGTATTAAAAGACTTAGCTTCTCCTTCCTTAGAGCCACAAACCGTGAAAGAAGAAAAGAAAGAGGGTTCAGTACAGGGAAGTGACGAATTAGGTGTGGAAACCAGTTCTGTCAAGCCTTCAACGAAGAAGAAGACTTCCAAGAAAAATAAAGAGATCAATAAATTGAAACTTGAAATAAAGGAATTGGAGCTCAAGAATGAGAAATTAAAAAAGGACAATCGGAAGCTGAGAATTTAGAGGACACACATTTCTAAGAATGCATCCAGATGGTATAAGCAGAAGAAGACCTACAAATCTAAGTATGAGAGGCTGAAGGTCCTTTATGCATCTCCAACATCAACAGATGCATCGTCTCAGTAGGAGATTAGAAGCAGGAAGGTCAGCAGCAAAATTTTGGTTTTAACACAAGGTCAAATATTTTTGGGCATGGGGACATGCAACACCTTCCTCTTGGGGGAGATGTTGGGCACCATTTTGACCTCTTTTTGTCATCCAAATATCCTCTATTTTCCTCCATTAAACCCTCATACGAATCTATAAATCTTGTAGTTCATCACAGACTTTGTTTAAAAAGGTATTAATGTCATCGCTTGTTAACAAATTGAATTTTGAGGTTTTTAGAGCATTTAAACTAGTTTTTTTAAAATTACAGGATGTTCTAACTTCCCGTAATATCTCCAAAGTTGAGCACTTGCAGGAAAGCTAGGCATTAACTGGAAGATGGAGGAAAGATCCTCAATGTCCAAGGATGGACGAATTTCCAACGAACAGATGATGTGGCTCTTACAGATGGCAAGTCAAAGTCGGTCAAAGATGACCACCTGTGCTACCACTCAGCACAAAAGCAGGGCAGTTTGGATTTTGTTGAGTTTCATGATTCTGCATGAGGATCTCGATGGCTATGTTCATTAATTAGTTTGCAAGATTATAGCATTTCCAGTTTTCTTTTGAATTTGTATAAATATTTCACAAAACATTGGATTGATAATCACGGTTTTGGGGAAGAACGCAGACTGCTTCTGAACTGCGTGGTTTTACTGTGTAATCGATTTTATGGTGAATACAATTAGACTCTCAGTTCTGTAAACCTACGACTGTGTGTGGAACAAGGCACTGGAGGGCCCCCATTGTTGAGTTCTCACACCATTACATTGCTAGTGTATGCGATTTATCTGTTTTCAACGATTTAATTGATGCATGCGATTTAGATCGAACCATTGGTATGTGTTAATTCTGTAGTAGCTAGCATATCGTTGTAGAACGAATTTAGTTAGTTTTCAATTGATTTTATTATTGGTCTTTTTTCATTTAAATAGTTCAAGCCACGATTCGTTAATGCTATGTACCACTTACATTTCTACGAGCTCTGCCTTATACTCTGTTAAATATTAAAGGAATGGTTCTGACTGTGATCTTGACATGTCATATATTGCTGCTCACCTGAAGAGGAAGTGTTTTGAACAATATCAATTACGAACAATGTCCTGTAAGGGAATTTAATGATTAATTGTTCATGCATTCATGCATTATTGGATTGTTAGGGTTAGAATCATTGTTAAATTGCTTTCATTATATCAGTTCTTTCATTGTTAAATTGCTTTCCTAAATAGATTGTTGTGCATTTAAAGAACAGATGAAGCTATCCCTGAAAAAGGATTTTTGTATCTTTAAAGTTGCAGTACTTCTCATTAGATAGTAGGTTCAATTCACAGAAAATTAGGTTAACTGAACAAGTCTAGCTCTAGGTCCTAAAACTTGGATATGCCTCTAAGTTTACAGACCCGGATTGATATATAAATTTAAGGTTCGATCTGAATTAGTAGATTGAAGCCCAACAGTCATCACCACTTCACTATTCTCCACCATTTCATCCATTGCTTCTAGTTGTTCCTTGATTTGGGAGACCCTTGTAAAATAAGATTGAATGGTTTCTCCATTCTGAAACTTTACTCCTTTCAATTGGTTCTGCAGGGTCATCTTCCGATTTATGTTCTTCCCTTCAAATAGCTTGGTCAAAGAGTCAAACATCTCCTTGGGTGTCTTTAGAGAAGACACATGGGGTATGAGATGGTCTTTGATAGAATCAACAATGATTCTCTTTTCCTTGACCAAGTTTTTCTTATGCAATACCTTAGCCTCTTCATCCTCTGGGATAGGGATGTCTTCTTTTACGTATGAGTCCAACTCATTCTCTTCCAGGATTAACCCAATCCTATACTTCCAAGCTCGGAAGTTATCAGCTCCTTCAAGCTTATCCTCAAGCTTGGTGTGGTGATAAATCTTAAAGAGTACTTCAAATGGAAATATAAAAGATTTAGGTCTTACCACTTGAAATGCTGAAAACTGGATCTGGTCTCGGATTAGGGTTTGTTGAAAAAACCCTAAAAATTCAAAATGTGAATTTCAATTTTCTGAAAGGATAGAAAGATGCGCCTTGATGAGCTGATCAACCTGTTGTATTCAGAATTTGATATCAACAAAGATTTACCCTTCAGATTTGCCTTTTTGTCCTCCTGGGTTCACTAGGGAGAGCCCTAAATCAGGGTTTGAGTTTCCCGGAGATCTACCCAGCCAAAAATATCGATCCAAAGATATAAACTTCAATTTTGGAAAGGATCTTCCAGCTATGTCTTCATATTTCAGAAATTCCTATTTTTATGGAAACCTTAATTTTTAGGGCCAAATCTGAAAATGCTCAGAATTGAATTCTGATTGGACAGACAAATTCTCCTTGATGAGTAGAGTCAATCTACTATACTGCTTTTCCAAAATTTGTGGAGAGAAACCCAATAAACATGAAACTCAAGTTTTCGTCACTGCAAAATGTCTTCTTCTCACGTTAGCTCTGATACCATGTTAAATTTTGAGCATTAATTCACAATACTCTAGGATCTTCACTGAGAGAATAACATATACAGTATATCAATGCATAACAATCACAATAATCATGACAAGCATCACAAGAATCAAAAGCATGAGAGACAAGAGACACAGAGTTTCCGTGGGGAAAACCCTAAGGTGAAAAACCCCACAACTTCCTCAGAGATAGAGAGAGCAATGGACCAAAGTACAACCAAAATAAAATTGAGATAGTCTCCTAGAAGTAGATGATCCTCCTCCTCACTATTGCGCCACTTTCTGAGTGAGAGAGAGATGACTTTTCGAATGATCTAAATAGAGATCTCCTGATCTGTATTTATACTAACATGTTTGCCTAGTGACCTTATGGGGCCGACTTGTCTAGCTATGTACATCCACAATATAATATATATTTCAGGGCCAAGCCCACACATGGTGGTCTAATAACCCATCAGCAAGTACACACACTTGTGACACTTGTCAATCCACATGACGACACTTCCTTATATAGGAATAACACATAATAAGGGTACAATAAATATATATGAAATACATAGATGAAATACATTCCGAAGTTACATATAAATCAAAAATCCCCATACCAAAGGTTCCATTGATGAGATAAGAAACAAATGGACTACTTCCTCATCAAGTCTTGGGAAATCACACATCAATTATGCCAAAACCAATGACTTCACCGACTTCGCTGAAGCAAAATCAAGATCAAAATCCTGAAGGATGACAATCCATTTATTATAATTCCCCCCAATTAGGCGTCGCGAGAGCACGAAATGAAATGGATTGACGTGTGCTATAACGGTGGTTTTCTGAAGCAAAATATAATGTCGTAACCGTTGGACTGCATGAACAGTCACAAGGGCCAATTTCTCAACATGAGAGTATCTCAGCTCAGCGTCTACTAAATTTCGACTAAGGTAATAAACAACATGCTCTTGGAGCACGTCATCCACTTGAACTAATACCATACCAATCGTCTCTTGAGATGCGTTCACATAAAGAGAAAAATCTCTAGCAAAATTGGGTGGACTAAGAAGAGGGGCCAATACCAAAGCTTTCTTCAAAGCGTTGAAAGATTGTTGGGCTCACTCATACTAGATAAATGGAGTGTATTTCTTCAAAAGTCGCGCGAAACCTTTGTTAATACTATCATAATTCATGATAATGCATCGTAAGAAAGTGGCTCTCCCTTGGAGGCTCTGAAGCTGAATCAAATTACGCGGGAGAGGCAACCAAAGTATTGCCTCAACCTTTAGAGGATCGACTCTTATACCCTCTTTTGAAACTACGAACCTTAGAAGGAGACCCATTTTCACAACAAAGATGCACTTGTTTGGGTTCAAATGAATCTTGTAACACCGACATATTTCTAAAATGAGGCAGAGGTGCTTGGGGTGGTCCACTCTCTTACGAGAATGGCCAGCAAGATCATCCAATTAAGCCTCCCCTATGCGTTTAAGGTCATTAAAAGCGTATGTCATAGCACTGTTAAAAGTAGCTCTGATGTTTTTAAGGACGAATGGAATTTTCCAGTATGTAAAGGTACCCCAAGGACATCTAAAAGTTGTCTTATGTTGATCCTTGGGTTTAATCTGGATCTGATTATAACCTGAAAAACCATCCATGAAAGAAAATACTTCGCTTCCCGCACATGCATCCAAGATCTGATCTATGAATGGAGTGGGAAATTTATCCTTAGGACATGCTCGGTTTATATCTCTTAAATCAGTACATACACGAATGGTTCCCTACTTCTTATCCACAGGAACAGGATTGGACACCCATTCGGTAAGGGGAACCAGGTAGATGAAACCAACTTTGAGTAGTTTCTCCACCTCTACCTTGATCGCGGCTGCCTTTCTAGGATTCACAACACGAAGACATTGTTGAACTGAATTAACAGTAGGATAAGTTTTAATCTCATACTCGACAATTCTAGGGTCTATTCTTGGCATCTCCTCATATGACCAAGAAAAAACATCCTGAAATTCTTTGAAAAGCTCGGTGTAAATGCGGATCTCCTCAGGGGAACAATTAGCACCGATGTAAACGTTCTCAATCTTTCCGGGAGTATGAGAGATGTTGATCGGAATGGTTGGGGAAATGTTATCCATATTCCCCTCCGCGTAAATTCCATGCGAATCCAAAGGAGCCACTTGGTGACCAACCTTCTCTGCTAGATTCGATCGAAACTCTTCTTGCTCAATAAGGTCAAGGTCGGGAAGAAAATATGATTGATGATGTAGATATTCCCAAGGCTTATAATTACCATACATGGCCTCAATGATGGCTTCATCTAAAGGGAAAGTACCATCAAGGAAATCATGTGAGAATGAGGAGTTGGCTGCCCACGCGGGAAACATAACGTGATCTTCCTCTCTTCTTCGTGAAGAAGAGAGATCTAGTTCTACAGTGGTTTGTTGAATCTCACGGTAGAAAAGCTTAGCTGTAGACAAGGGCATAGCCATCTCGATGTGCGCAATGTTTCTAGATGAAGAACTCATGGAAGGTAAATTCCATGAATCATTAAAAAATGACGTCTAGAATGGTACACTCTGTAATGAAGATGGGGCACTATTAGAAACGGTTCCTAAAAAGGAGATTGGTGAAACAAAGTCGAAAGATCCCATCAAAGAGGAATACAATCCTACACCAATATCCCTAGTTTCTGACTGAGAATTTGTGTTTCTGAGGAAATTCCGTTCCTGGTGATGCTATGGTATTGGAACTCGTGGAATCGAGCTGATCAATCATCACAATCTTGCCTTCATGTGGAAAGCAGATAACTCTAAACACAGAGGACACGATCACGCGCATATCATAAATCCAATTCCTACCGATCAAAAGTTTGTAGTCGATGGGTGCATCAACCACCTCGAATTCAATTGGCACTGTCTTCCCACCCAAGTGGACCTCAAGGGAGGGTATAATACCATGCGATCGAAAAGAACGACCATCGAATGCAGTCAACATGATCATAGACTTCGACAAAGACGGTGAACCCAGAGCCTTCCAACAAGCTAACGACATAACTGATGTAGAAGCACCTTCATCAACCATGGTACGCTTAACGATTTTCTATAGGCACCTAACGTGGACTTGGAAATCCACGTGGTAGGGAAACCAAGGCTGGACATCAGTAGTGTCGAACTTGATAATGTTCGGGCTACACTGATCTTGGACACACAAAGCACATAAAAGGGCAATCCTCTGAGAAGGACAAGCCTGGAGAACCTCAAGAGCTGACATGGCACACGGAGTCTGACCCAAATATTCTACCATAGAGTAGTTCTGGGAGGCTCAAGCATTGGGATTGTGTGTCGAGCGCTTAAGAATACCTTTTGGTATCCACGACATGGAGTTTGACTTCTCTATATGAAATGGAGTATTAGTAGGAGGGGGCTCATTCCATAACGGAGGTTGTGGAGCTCCATAATCACGAGAGCGAGTAGGAACACTAACTTCCGATTTGACCATATTAACGCATCTGTATCTGCCAGTAGGGGTAGAGGACATCAAAGTTTCATAAGTCCCACTACCGAAGATGGAAGCACCCAAAGCCATATTTTGGTGATGAGGAAGGGGATACTTCAACATAGTTGGGACCTATGCAATGTGCTTTGCGGCTTCTTCAAGACGAGGACACAAATGTGTAAGGTGATCTTCCGTCCAAATTTTACAAGGGAATTTCACCTTACATCTAGATTTTTGGTCCCCACTAGCATTTCCGCCCTCCCGAGGAGGGTTGGAGTTTTCTTTCTTAGTGTTATTGTTCTTATTATTCCCACCCCTACGATTGTTTTTCCCCTTTTTCTTCCCACTAGGTTGCTAGTTACCCGATGAGTTCGTCGATTGTATAAAGTGGACATCTAGTGATTGGGTGGAAACGGACGAGGCGTGAGTCTGTACGAGGGTATATTGGCTAATGGACAAATTGTGCATCTGATTCATAATCAAATCTATAGGATGAGTAGTTGTGGATCCAACAATACCATCGACATGTGGTCCAAGAATAGGCTTGGGATCATGTCATGACCGTCATGCATCAGGTATAATATCGTATAAGATGCAAGACTGAGCATAGACTGGGTTTAGCTATTGGGCTTTGAAAATAGCTTGTTCCTCAGCAGGGTATTTTTTAAGGATTCTAATATTATACTTAAGTATAGTATTATAGGCGAATATTTTGGATTAAAAAAAAACATATATATATATAGATAGGTAGGCAAATATTAAATCTGAAACCTATAATTTACTACTAAAATGTGTAATTTTTGGCGAATATTATGATAAAAAACATATTTATGTAAAAAGTAGGTGATATTAGGGACTAAAAATGACCAAATTATGAATTTATTTTTTGAAAAAAGTCCAAAAAATAGCCATTTGGCGAAATTTCGCCCCTAAAAATTACCCTGTTCCTCAGTCATAATACCGGATAATGAAATGTCTTTTGAAACATAAGGAAGTAAAGACTTAAGGAACCACTCCAATAGAAACTCTAGAGGAATGTTGGCTTTCACTAGACTCTTCTGCCGGCGCTACTCCTGAATATGGTCAGAGATGTGTGTGGCTTTGTCCTGACGGAAGGTGGATAAAATATCGATACCAATATCTTAACGAATGGGCAACTGGAAGTGATCGAGGAAAACCAAAGATAAATCGTTAAAACCTCTATATGTGCCCCCAGGAAACTTGACATACCATTTCGCCGTTGCCCTCGTGAGGGTGCATTGAAATAGCCTCAAAGGGATAGTCATTGTTCAAGGAATTCGAGGAGCACCATAAGTGAAAAGTAGTAACGTGATCACATGTATCCTCATCCTTATTCCCCTCAAACTTTGGAATATCGAAAGGGAGCTAGGTGGGGACTGGAGGCCATGTAGGATCGTGACACACCGGATCATTTTTGAGCTTCGAAAGATCTGCTAGATTCAATCTAGCAAGAAAAGGGAGCTGAGGTTGTGAAGCTTGAATATGAGCTCCCGAAAGAGAATGGTTTTTGTGAATCATAAGGTGGGACTGTATACATTGAAGCTGACACATGTGGTGCCGAACAACTCTGGTAACAACTGTGACTGTGACTATAAGGATAGTAACCTCCTACAAACCGGCCCTTGTTGGAATACACATGCACATGTGTAGCAGGGATTCCATGGGAAGGGTTGGGATAGTAAGTAGGACCAACAGAAAAGCCATAAGAATGACCTCCATGAGAATGGGGTCCCATAGACCCACTCGAGGATGGAATACTAGATGAGTGAGGGCCATATGAAAACGGTATGTGAGCACTCCACAGAACTGAAGAGCTAGCAAGAGGAGGGTTTTGTGTCATCACAAAAGCATTCAAAGGTACATGCATAGAGGCATGCAGATGAACAGACAGAATAAAATTCGTGGATCCAATACCTAACGTGAAACCTCCACTTGAAAATGGGTTCACACCAGGGAAATTTTTAGGGGCTAAATTTCTCCAATTGGCTATTTTTTGGGCCTTTTTTTAAAAAAAAAATCGCTATTTGGTCATTCTTAGACTCTAATATCACCTATATTTACATAAAATCTGTTTTTTTATCATAATATTCGCCAAAATTTACAATTTTTAGTAATAAATTGTATGTTTCATATTTAATATTCGCCTACCAATCTATATATGTTTTTTTTTCATCCCAAAATAATCGCCTAGAATACTATACCTAAGTATACTTTTATAATCCTTAAAAAATACCCTGGTTCACACTAACACTAGGGGAAGATGAAGGAGGTGGTCCTCCATCAATAGTTGGATTAGATGGAGGGATGTGACTACTCCCAAACGGATAGGCTATGAAAGTAAGCATGGCGCCCCCAATTCCAACACTAGATCTAGCATGACTACTAGACATGGTAGATGTAACAGTTGGCATAAAGTCGGGCATACCATATGAAAAAGGACTTGAGGTCGAAGGGACAGGTGAAGTACCATAACTTGACATCCCATATAAAAAACCAGATGTCTATGTGCCATCGAATGGGTTCGTTCTCGTGGGCGGGGACATCCCAAACCCATGAGAAATAGTATGTGGACAACCTCCTCCCCATTCATCCCTAGGAGTGACCAGAGGGGATTTTCCCATCGTGCTAATGGACGGAGTCACTGGGACTCCAGTTTTGCCATGTGTAGAACTCATAATAGAAGCTCCCTGAAGTTCATGAAATGTGTGTATAGGACTAGCGGTATTCCTCCGACGCTTCCTGGAAAAAGGCTGCGACGGATTACTAGCCGATAAAAAAACGAACCTACGAGATCAACAGAGAGGCGGATCTCAATCCACGATGAATCCAAAAATTCAACCAATAATCATCTCCTAAAGGCCTACTGTATCGTCACAGAGCATACACCTAAAATAAATCTATGGCCAAATTCACATAAACAAGACTGGCTCAAGGGACCTCCCGACACTACAACCAGTATGTCTTGCCTAGGAGAGGCTTGAGACTCCCAAATTATAACCGAAGGTAACATAATCAGTTATAAGGGCCCTCAGACTTCACTGCATGCACAGGTTCAAATCCCTATACATACAACAACTATGATGTCCGACGCCTATCTGACTCAGGATATTCATAGTATAACCGCTGCAAGCACCCTATGCGATACCTAGGTAAAGCAACTAAGGCCACAACGTATAACCAATGCTCAGGCGGACAATCACCAGTGGGATTAGTCATATGAGCAGGGTAACTAAGCTCGAAACTCAAGAGGGTCAAATCCCCCAAGAGTCCCTAAACACGAACAAATCCTAGAAATATATCCCATGTTCAACTAGTATTGGAGGGCTATCTCCGCAAGCAGCTCCCGTGATAACTATGGTTTGAGTAGAGCTTCCTGAGAACATTGATCTATACCATGGGTTTCACCACTCCCTAGTCAGGCACATAATGTTTGGTTCAATAGTATTGGATTGTTAACTCACAATGATCTATTTGAAGACTCTAAACCTATACTAGTTGGTGCACCCTATAAAAGAGAAAATCATTTCTAATCAATTTTAGATTAAGAGTTAATTTTAAATGGCTGTGATTACTCAAAGGATATGGTCGTGAAACTAATGATGTGTGAAGACTCAATGATATGCACACTCAGAAAATACTAGACTCATCTATCCATAAAAAATATGCCATTATATGATAGTCAAGTCAACGATTCAAAAATAACAATGCAATCTCTTTATATTTTCATGCTCAAGCAAGTCCTAATGAAAACACAAGCACTCTAAATGCAAAATGCGAAACATAAAGAAAATATTTTTTCATTTTCACTTATAAATGAAAGGAAAGTGAAAAACAATGTTTTTGTATTTTTTCAATATAATGAATGAAAAAATGCAAGCAAAATCAAAACTATTCAGTAAAAATGTAGAGCATATCAAGAAGACAACCCAACAAATCCCGAAAAGTAAGATTTAGCCAAGCTAATGAGCCATAAAAATGAAAAATGGTTCAAAACTAAAAGCTCAAAAACTAAAGAAAGAGGAGTTTCTGGTCAATAAAAGAGCATGGAACAGTTAGGAAATAGGCTTACTAAGACTTAGGAACACTCATAATCAACCTGACAAAAACCAAATATCATAAACAAGACAATCCCATATTTGTACGTGACTGTCATAGAACACTAGCGTCTGTACGCTGGCTACTGTACTAACAGTAGCGGGTAGACGTGGGCTAACCAAAGCTGACCCACATACAGGGCAAGACAAGTGGACCAAAAATTAATCAAACAACCCAGAAAAAACAATTTTTCTAATGCAAATCCCAACGACCAATCAATGACACAAAATTCGACAATCAGAAACTCAAAGTAAGGAAAAATGCCTAAAAATCCTCAAAATGGAGGTTCATCCCCAGTGGAGTCGCCATTTCTGTTACGGAGAAAAATTTCATATGGCTCGGGGCAGACCACAACAGACAGATAACTACCAGAAATCCAATCAATTCTCAATACAATGCTATATTAATGAAAATTCTAAGATGTGGATAACAGACCAACCTTCAACCGGATGTTCGTAGTAGATCCCCGTTGAGCTTTCAATCTCTGCACTTGAACCTGCAGATTAGCCTCAACAACAAATACAAGCAAGCGCATATAATATGTGAAAGATATTAGCATAAACAATAGAATTGTCCATGATATAATAAGAAAATGTAACCCAATGTAATTAAATAAACATTTACAAGATCAATTGGACGATAAAATGAGTATTTATATTAATGAAAACAAGAAGTACATGGTACAACCTCTTGCCAGAAACTCATCTTAACCAAGAACTAGGTCCCTCCACTTGTGCCTCCACCACTTCAATCCCCCATGCAATGGCAAACTCAAACTATGAAGGAGTTTGGTAGGTGAACATAAGAGGTTCACAACAACAAGTATTAATGGATGTAGACTCAAGTCGCGACAAAAATCCAATAGAGTTTCTCTGCACTCTCTTTCCTCTCCTTCCATGCACCATAAGAGCTCAATATATAACCCTACAAACGTAGGTGAAAGGTTGAATTGAGTCATTTCATGGGTACATGGAAAGCCAAAGGTCACCCTAAGACCGCTTTTTGGAGTGAAAAGTGATTTTCTATTGTTTTTTACCATTTAACTAGATGTACGCAGGCTATATTGGTACAGCCTGCGTATACGCTAGGTATAGTGGAAAAGAGAGTGTACAGGAACAAAAATAGGGATCAATGGGTTCCTGGAGGAAAAAATGTGGATCTGAGTCCATAAAATGAATATTGAAGGTCAATGAGTGCTGATGCTCACAAGGTGGAAAAATACGCTGTAACAGTCATTAATGTCAATTGAAGTCAAGTGGATTCGGTATTTCCATGTTAGCTTGAAGAAGTACGGAAAATACACATTGAAGAAGTATATGCGCAAGCAAGGTGGTGAAAAATATGGATTCCAGTATGAATAAGTATATCTAGAAGTCACATCCAGTATAAAGAAGTGTGTTTAGGGGTACATCATGCATATATAGCTTAAAGAAGTATATAATGAACACATACTTGAGCAGGTCACAAGTCCATCTAGTCATATTCCTTAAAGGTACAAGCTAAAGTGTTTGTTGGACAGGAGTTTGAAGAGTGTGCAAGCAAGCCAAAGAGTACATGGGACAAAGTCTAGTGTGCGCAAGAAATTCTAGAGAAGACTCTAGAGTGCACAAGCAAGTCAAGAGAATATTCTAGAGTGTGCAAGCAAGTCAAGCAAAGTGTGCAAGAAGCATGGAATAAGAGATGGGTGAATAGTTATGCAAGTCCTAAAAGTGTGCAAGTCATCACCAATCATAAGAAGATTTCAGTTGTTAAAGCATGTACATGTTTCAAGAAGGGTGTAGTGGTTGAAGTCAACATATGTGCAAAAGGCACAACCGACAACACATCAAGTGCACAAGACCCACAAGTGATGCTACTGTAAGGGTCAAAGTCCCATTAATTCAAACATAAAGTATGTACAAGTTCCGCAAAGCATTGATATAAAAAGTGTGCAAGACCCACAAGTGGTGGTACAACAATGGTGAAAGTCCACCAAATCGAGGAACATGTATGCGCAGAACCCACAAAGAAAGGACACATCAGTGGCATAGAACATGACATGTGGCAGACTCACAATCTATGAAGCAAGGAAGAAGGAATGCCACACCCAACTTGTGGACATACAATCCATGCAACACATGTATAAATAGGGATGCAAGTTGGATATTTCAAGTAATCTTGATGGCAAGGATGAAGAGATTCTAAGCGGAAGATACAGATTTATATTCGGGAAAACAAGGACTCGAGGAACAAAATAGTATGATCTAGTAAGGAGTTGAGTGCGCACAAGCAGATGAATGATATCGCTGATGGTGCAAAAAATGATGTTATAGATCTGTGATGGTTGCACAAAGAAAAAAGGAAGAATGCCGAGTATGCGCAAGTACACGAGGAATGAATGACTGTATTGCAGACAAAACTATAATACCCCCATTTTGACCCTTAGGATATATTGGATTTTAATGTAAATATTGTATACATGCGATGTATGTTTTCCTATTGTGGAGATCAAGGCCAAGGCCCCGCTAGTGGATGCTCGGATTTTATTTAAAAGGGAAAGTATTTGATATTATGTTATCCATGTGCTATTAAGCCATGGAAATTGTAAAAATGATGTAAATAAACATCATACAATAAAATACCAAAAACAGGCTATGGAAGCAACTAATAAGAGGGGGCCATGTGTATCCACTAGGGAGTGGTGAGGGGGTTGTGGTGTTGAACCCAATGCTGCAAAATGTCATCTTGAGAACCCATTTGACTTCCTTGCTGACATTTAATTCTGCTATACGGAAGTGGTTGAAGAAATCAGTCCATGGCTTCAATGGAGCATGGGCAGCCCAAAAATTCGTATGACATGTATGAGATATGTTTTATTGAACCACAAGTCACTCTACCTCATGGGAATTCGTTCTTCCTCATTCTCATTCCATTGTGGAACATTGAAGCTTCAGTTTCCATCCATTACACATGCCCAATAGTGAGAAAAACCAGAAATCGCAACACTGAATTAAACCACGTTTTGAAGTGCCAAAAACGCCCAGAAAACTGTGTGGAAAGTGAAATCCAATGGGGGATCCATAGACTTGAACCTTGGGGCGAATTTGAGAGTGTTATATACCCATAAATCCATAGGAAAAACCAGTTTTTATAGCCCGAAAATTCAATTACGGGACAGAGTCATTTGGCCACAAAAACTGAGAAAAATCCAGGCGTAGATGGTAGAGAAGAAGATAGAATAGAGGTTGGACTTGCTTGATAAACCCAACTATGTGTTGTCTTAGCATGACTATTTGTGTGAAACCATGGCTGTGAGTGAGACTGTTTAGTTCCTCCTTAGTGGATACACAACCCAGCTCAGGGGTGGTCTCTCAGCTGAAAGAATATAGGATGGACAGAGACCTATGGTTGGGTGGAACGTTGCTCTCACATAGCCAGTTTATTGGACAACTTCATCTTAAAAGATAAGTGCTCTATGTGGTATAAATTATGTCCATTATGTGTTCTATTATGAATGCTTAATTATTCATGTTAATTGAATGAAATGATTACCTTAAGTTAGTCAGTATAAAGCCTATGCATAGCATGACAAGGGGATTAATTCTCTGTATGTTGTTTCCTCATTCTGTCTAGGAGAAATAGGAAAATGCATCCCATTCTATGTGTATGTTATTATGATTTAGTTCTGCTGTGTAATTTATTTAAATTGTAAATTTTGTCATATGGCTTCCGGGAAGAAATAGACACCCCCCTTGTTGTGTTCATGTTCCTTCTGTGGGTCAGGATGATAGGAGGGGACGTGAAAAACACACATAGAGTCGTAGATGTATTAAGAAATAAGCACAGAGACATAATTGAACTATATCAGAAGATGCAAAAAATTTCAGCTAATGCACGAAGGTTTAAGTAAAGTGTGTGAAGTAGAGAAGTCCATCAGATATGAGGCGATAGAATAACAGTAGAATCTAGTCTGTGCATCATGATGAAGATGATCTGAGAAAATTGAGTTAAAGCAAAAGGACGAATCATATGATGTACAATACGTCGTAGATTTTCTAAAATACTATGGCACTTAAACTGAACGGACACATCTTAGTAAGTGTGCAGTTCCATCCATTACTGATGCGCAATCTGAGAACAACAAGCTATCAATTGAAGCACAGTATTAGTTGGTGAGTGGAGTTGCGCAACAATAGAATGATAGAGTGAAACTTGGCACAAACTACAAGATCAATTGAAGTAGCACATGATATATGAAGTGAGTCATCAGCAGAAGTGAACTGTTGAGTGGAATGAGAATTCAAGTGATGTATGCAAGGAAGTGACATCAATACGACTGCATACAGAAGGTGCACACAACAGAATGAACATCAGAATATCAGAAGTGTGTGCATGTTGGAAGTTCGGGAAGAAAACATATTATTTTGTATATCTGGGCAACAGGGCGGGGCAAGGAATAGGGAGTCATAGCCTCCTTCCAGTTGATGTTGGAGAGCACAGGGAGTTGGTTCTTCCTTCAGGTCGATGCCTGTAAAAACAAGGGGTCAATGCCTCCTTCCAGTAGGTGCTTCCTCGAATGTAATATTTTCATTACAAACAAGCATTATGTGGTTTTAACCCGTTTGGGTTTCCACGTCAAAATCCTATGCGTTATGTGTTCTTTGTCTTGGTGCATATATGGATTAATGTTTTATTTGTATTGGACGCATAATTAAAGATCAAGATTAAGTTCAGACTAATATGTTAAATAAGTTAAAAACTGTTGATAACTGCGCTAATATTGATTCATACCCCCTCTCAGTATTAAATCGATTCCAACAAACAAAAGAATATAAAAATAAATTTTTGGAGATGTTGATGTATGTCAAATATATTAGGGACGATAAAGTCAAAATCCAGCATTTTCTAAGTGGGCTTCCTCAATCCTACAAAGATAGAATTGAGTTTGATGAGCCTCAAACTCTAGATGAGACAATAAGAAAGGCTAAGTATTGCTATGATCAAGCCAAAAGAAAGCCATATTTCCATAAGGCATGGAAGGACAACAATAATGAGAAGTTTGATCAAAAGAAGAAAGGTTTCAAGCCTCCTCATTTCAAAATCAACCAAGGCATCCAAACCAAGTTGTGACAAAGCCAACTAGGATGATGGGAGACAAGCTAAGAGAGCCAGTTCAATGTTTTGGATGTGGAGAGGACCATTTACTTAGAAATTGTCCACATCATAATGGGAGTGCAAAGCAAGTTCACAAAATTCAAGAAGCTGAAATTGTGGGTCAAGTGGCAAGGATTGTCCCTAGGATTTATGCTACACTAGAGGAACGCCAAGCAGATCATCAATCAACTGTGGTTGAGGTTGAAGGTAATATTGCTAAGAAATCTATTTCAATATTGATTGACCTTGGATCTACTCACATTTATATCAACCGTAAAATTGTTTAGATTTGTGCTTTTAAGAAATTTAAGCATAGTAAATCATGGTGGGTTCAACTAGCCACATGAACCAATAGAAAAGTTAGTGAAATGGTGGAGAAATGTCCATTAGAAATGTGTGGACTATCCACTTGAGCATATTTGAATATTTTACCACTTGCTTCATATGAAATTCTCATTGGAATGGATTAGTTGGAAACACACGGAGTTAAATGTGATTGCTACAACAAGAATTTTGAATGCATTGATGATGAAGGACACGCAAGGGTTGTGAAAGGAATTCCAAAGAAAATTTTTGTTAGATGTTTCAACCATGCAATTGAAGAGATTTTGTAGGAAAGGTTGTCAATTGTATGCAGTCCATATATTGGACAAATTAGAAAATGGAATTCCAAAATTGGAGGACTATCAGGTGGTACAAGAATTCAAGGATGTGTTTCCCGATGAAGTGCCAAGACTTCCTCCCAAAAGGGACATTGCCTTCACAATTGATCTCGTTCTAGGATCTATACTAGTGTCTAAGAAACCTTACAGAATGAGCACACCCGAATTACTAGAGTTGAAAATGCAATTGCAAGAATTATTGGAAAATAAATACGCCAAGTATGTCTCCATGGGGAGCACCTGTACTATTTGTGAAAAATAAATATGGTATAATCAGGCTAAGTATTGATTACAAGCATCTGAATAAGGTGACATTGAAAAACAAGTACCCATTGTTTCGAATTGATGATATTTTTTATCAAATGAGACGGGAAAAGGTATTTTCAAACATTGACTTGAGGTATGGTTACCATCATGTAAGGATCAAGGAAGAAGACATTCACAAGACAACCTTTAGAAAAAGGTATGGACACTATGAATTTGCAGTGGTGCCATTTGGTCTCACTAATGCACCAACTACCTTCATCTGTCTCATGAATAACATTTTCAACAAATATTTGGACAAGTTTGTTCTTGTTTTTCTAGATGAAATTCTTATTTACTCTAAGAATGAAGAGGAGCATGAATAACATTTGAGAATGGATTTAAAATTACTAAGGGGGCATAAGTTGTATGCAAATTTGAGCAAATGTGACTTTTACAGGAATACAATTCATTATTTGGGTCACATTATTTCAGAATAAGGAATATCAGTGGATCCAGAAAATATTGAGGCCATTATGAATTGGCCAACTCCAAAGAATGTGATAGATGTCAGATATTTTATGGGTCTTTTTGGTTACTATAGAAGATTCATTGAAGGATTCTCCAAGGTTGCACACCCAATCACTTATTTGCAAAAGAAGGGAACCAAATTTGAATGGACCCATAGATGTGAGGAAAACTTCCATTTGTTGAAGAATCTTCTCACAAGTGCTTCAATATTTCTGAAAATTGCAGACCCAAAAAAAGAATTTGTGGTGTGTATAGTATGCATGTAAACAAGCACTTGGAGGAGTTCTTATGCAAGGAAATCATGTGGTGCGTTATGAGTCCAAAAAGTTGAAGGAGAATGAAAAAAATTACACTACACATGATTTGGAACTTACAACCATAGTTCATACCATAAATATATGGAGGCATTATCTATTGGGATGAAAATTTCAATTGAGGATAGACCTTTGTGGTCTAAAATATTTATTTGAGCAACCAACATTAAATGCAAGGAAAGCTAGATTGCTGTAATTTTTATGTGAGTTTGATTTTGAAATCAAACACATAAAAGGAAAAGAAAATAAAGTGGTTGATGCACTCAGCAGAAAGGTGCATGAAATGCATGTGGCAACCATCACAACTTGCCAAACAGATTTAAGATAACATATTGTTAATTCTCTTGTTGAAGATGAATTGTATGTGCAAATAAAAGAAAACTTACAGAAGTATAATTTTGAAAAGAGGTATGAAGGGTATCATTTGGAAGAAGATGGAATTTTTATTATAAAAACATAATTTATATTCCAAATGTGGCAGACTTGATGAAATCTATAAAATGTCATATTCTTCTCACCCAGGATATCAAAAAACAAGTGCAATTGCCAGGAAGTAGTATTTTTGGCCAAGGATGAAAAATGATATCATTGAGTATATATCTAAATGCATGAAGTGTCAGCAAGTGAAAACTGAGCATCAACACCCAACAGGTTTGTTACATCCTTTTCCAATTCCATAATGGAAATGGGAAGTAATTTCCATAGATTTTACTACAGGTTTTCCAATGACTATGAAACAACATGATTCTATCATGGTTGTGGTGGATAAATTGTTTAAGGAAACACATTTTATTCCAGTTAAATCCACCTATAAAGCAGATGCCATTGCAAATATTTTTATGAAAGAAATTTTCAGATTGCATGGATTGCCTAATGCAATAATTTTAGACAGGGATACTAAGTTCACTTCAAATTTCTGGAAAATCATTTTTCCATATTTGGGTACACAGTTGAAGTTTAGCACTTCCTACCATCCACAAACAGAGGGACAAACATAAAAGGTAAATCATGTTCTTGAGGACATGCTTCGCCTGTATGTGATGGAAAACCATCCAAGTAGGAATATTATCTACACTTGGCAGAGTGTGCATATAAAAATGGGCAGCAAGCTTCATTGGGCATGAGTCCATTTGAAGTTTTATATGGTAAAAAGTGCAGGACACCAATGACATGGGATAATCCAGTGAACATAATTGTAATTGGGATAGAATTGCTAAGGAAATGGAATAAGAGGTTGCAAAAATTAGGCATAACTTAAAGGCATCCCAATATAGGAAAAAAATCTATGTAGATAAGAATAGAATGCATAGAGAATTTAGTGTTGGGGATCATGTTTACCTTAGAGTGAGGACAAGAACGAGTTCCTTGAAGCTTGGAAGTTGTACAAAGTTATCACCAAGATATTGTGGGTCATTTGAAGTGCTTGAAAGAATAGGGCCAGTTTCATATAGAATTGCATTTCCTGCTAACACTAGAGCTCATAATGTTTTTCATGTTTATTTTCCTAAGAAATATGTATATGATCATAACCATGTGATTGGTTGGGATGTGATTCAGGTGGAACCCAAGGGAGAGTTCCAAACCGAGCCACTATGCATCCTAAATAGGAAGGTAACATTTCTCTGGAACTGAGCCATCGAACATGTAAAGATTAAATAAAAACAATTTGGTACCGATGAGGCTACGTGGGAGTTGGAGGATGCCATGAAAGAGGCATACCCATTCTTGTTCGGATTTTGAGAAAACACGAAGGATGATGTTATTCCAAGGGGGGGGATTGTAATACCCCCAATTTTGACTTGGAATTTATTTAATCAAAATTATGTAAGTGATGTGAATGTGCTAGCATGGATTCCTAATGTGGAGCTCAAGGCCAAGGCCCGACTACAGAATGGCTAGGCATGTATGATGTATATATTTTTATTTGGAACATATGGTTGGATTACTATGCCAATTCGAAATGTATGTAAATATTATGTTGGAAATTAATAAAATGGTCCAAGATGGATGTGTAAAGATCATTAGAGGGGCTATGATTCCACCAGATGGGAAGAGGAAAGGGGGCCTATGGGGAAACCAAATCCTATGTTTCCGTGTGTAAACCTTAGAACTCATCCAAAATATTCCATGTGCTTATATAAGCCAATTACCTTCTCTTGACTATTAAATCCAATCATTGAATGCATATGTGAGGTTGGTGGGAAAGTCACTTCATGTAGTTATTGAAGAATGGGGGTAGTGACATTTATGTTAGTTGTCAACAGTCCTTTTTCTTCTATGTTCAGAACATATGTCAGCTGTATTTTCACTTTTACCTCATATCCTTGGAGTCAAAACTCTTTTGATCATTCTCTCATGCATGTTTTCTACACTATGTAGATTTTTCCATTGATATTCGTGTCCATTACCAAACTGTGTTTGTTGGAGGAGACCCTTCGGGCTCCTTAGTTGTCATTAGTTACTATGTAATAATCTAGTTAAAGAAGCGGTTGGAGCAGGTGCAACCGCTCCAACCACATGTAAGATGTATAAATATACATATCAAGATGAATATAACCAGTTGGATGCATTCGACTCATCTATCTTGTCTTGATATCTCTGTGTATGCTTTACTATCTACTTGAATACAACATCTAGCGCCGTTGCCGATCTCCATTCGGTTTGGGTGACAACAACAGCGGATGGGGACCAGTTCGAACCTGAAATGAAGCGTGAGATAGAAGATGCCTGCAAAAGAAAAGACTAAAATGGATTTCTATGCATAAGAAATTGAAGACTGCCTACGCATTGATCAAGAAATCATTTATTCTCAGTGTTGGCTTGGTTTTGAAACCAAGCTTAGTGCTATGGGCACCTGCTAACTAGTAGCAACAGTCTCAAATATTAAAGCAAAAACAAATGTAAATCTAAAACTAAAACTAAACTAGCATGTGCATATCATAATAAACTTTTGAATTGAAAACAAGAACAAGAAATAGAAAAAATAACTTTGTATTGAAAAGAGGGGCAAGCAAGTGCTCGCAATGGTGATACCTCCAAATGGTGAAGATTGTTGAGTAGCTCCAAGGGTGAGCAGCTCCAAACTCCAAAGGTCCCTTCTCCAAGGTAGCTACAATGGCCAAAATCTAATGGGAGATTTTGGCAGCATGAGGATAGGATGATGGATGGATCTAAAGTGAGGAGCCCCTACCACCTTTTTATAGTTTTTGGTGGTGGGGAATACCATTAGGGTTTGTTGACACTAGGTTTGAGAATGGCTAAATCCAAAAAGTTTTGCTAAAATGTCCAAGAGGGGGAGAAATTACCACAAAGAGGTTGAAGAAAAGATTGACAATTCAAAAAACAAGAGGAAAAAACCCACTTATGCAAAGTCCAAACGCAAATTTGTGAAAAGATTAAACCCCGATCAAGTTTCGGCGGCGGAGATGGTATAGATCTCGATCAACGGTTAATATTCCTTCCCGCATCGCCAAAGTGATCGACGAAAAATAGTCGTAGGCGGTAGCGGACTCAATACCAATGGGGCACGTGTCCAAACCTCATCCTTCCGCATATGTGATATGGTGGTATTGGAAACCACCATAGCGCCGGGCGGAACCACCAAATAGGAAAGCACGGCAGAATCAGTAAATGTGGCAGGGTGGGACCTGATACGTGGCAGATAGAGAAGATGTGGCGGGGTCATAGCACATGGTGTTATACTTTGTAGCAATCGGAGGGCCAATATAAACCTTAATCGAATCAACGGCCATTGTTTCATCCACATCTAGGAAGGTGCGCACCGGATGTGAGGAAGAGCGGTCATAGAGAATAAACCACTCTAACAGGTGTCAGCAGGTGGTTGATCCACGCATGGAGTAAACCAGAGAAGAAAACAGCTTTTTTGATCGCGGATACCACCAGATGGAATAAAGGGAGACGAGATCTGACGGCCCAAAACAAAGTCTCGAGACCAACAGTCAGATATGAACCGCATTCAAAAAGGTGCATGGAAGTTAATTTAAAAAGACTTATATAAAATAAAAGGGGCTCCACATAATGGCATTCTGCATGTGTCACTATCCTGGAGAACACTGAAGACTGGTGGAGGTCTACGATTGCGACAGAAGGTGAAAAGCGGGTACATACAGGTAGGGTATGGTGACCTGTCCTCTTTTTAAACAGAATTTTGTTTAAAGAAACGTTTAAATGGAGACTGTGCATGATATAGACGTTTTTAAATCAAAAGAAGCCCTAGAGGATAGAGACAAAGACGTCTACAATACCCTAATTAGGTTTCCAGTCTCTGATATAAAAATTAGGTTGTCTAAATTGTTAAAGGAAGGGACAGACCCCCACAGAGTTCACCAGTCGTCTTTGATAGCCTTTTGCCCCGACCAAATCCCTTCTTTCCCAGAATTCGTATCATGGTGTGTCGAAAATTACTCCCGGGAAGAGAAAGGCGTTCTAAACAGCCAAAAAACCCGAGTCATTTGCGAAATAAAGCCAGCAAAGTTAATTAAAGCCCTAGAAGTAGATTGTTCCCAAACCCTTGATCCTGAGGTTTTTTCTGAAGTCTCCATTATTGAAAATTATCATCGTGTTTCTCAAAACGATAGGGAAATGTTTTTGTCATCGTGTCACAAACCAGAGACCAACATTTCGGAGGTCCCATACCCTTTAGATATCAATCTTTTTAATGAAAATACCCAGTTAGTTTTGACATTATTGGCCTTAGTTCTAGGTTTGGATACTGATTTGTATGTAACCGAGTTTCAATTGAGTCTGTTGTACAAAATGAGCACAGTCTAGTTAGGGATTGATGAAAATCAAATCCCTCGACTTAATTTTGAATCATTCCTAACAGAAAAGATTCATGACCAGATGGTCAATTTTCCCACTCTCAGACATTCCAGGTTTCAGGCCTTTTTGATGAAAATGATTATGATAGCTAGTCAAGATGATTTGCAGTTCCCAGAAATCATTTTCACGACTTTACTAGAAAACAACATGTTCAATTACATCAATTACATGCTCTCAGAAAATTATAGAATGATTTTTGGAAAAAATCTGCCTAGAGTACTACCGGAAATGCAGGCATCCATGCAATTGAGTACAGAATATGCGACAGGGGATTGGTTTTTGTCGAAAGATAGTAAAGTAATCAGATTATATGGATTCAGACATAAACCCTATGTGTTACTGGCTTTTCTTACTTTAAGGGTTTTTGCCTTGGAATTCTTAAGACAAAAGTTGATTGTGGAAGATAACAATTTTTTGGTTCACAGACAAGCAACATACATTAAATACCCATTCACATTTGGTCCGTTCACAAAAAGAATAAGAATGCTATTGTGTATATAGAGAAGTTGTTGAAGGATATGAATTTTGAGACAGATACGGCTCTGGAGTATGACCCATTAAATATCATATCCAAACGAAGAACGAAGCATCGTATCAAGGCCCTGAACCATCAGTTTATTGAAGGAATGCCGGACAAAGCCAATTGGCTAGAATATAAAGAAAAAACCATTCCATATACATCCGACAAAGAAATGGCATTAGTTGACACAACAACAGAGACAGAAAGCGAAATAGATATTGCATCGGCTGGATCTAAAAGACCCATACAGGACATAATGGTCATTGAAGATGAAGAAACATGAAGAGGAAAAAGATTGAAAATGAATGAACCACAAGAGTTAACAACAGTTTCCGAAGAGGCTAAAGCAGCTGAAGAAGAAATACCAGAGGTTACAGTTAAAGAGTACAACATTGAAGAATCCCCTGTAGAGGGTGATGTAAATAGACCCCAGAATATCATGGATGTGTTTGATGAGCATAGTCGAAATAAACAGGAGTCCGCGAAACAAACCAGTCAATTATTTCTGAAGGTTAGAAGTATATCCAATACTAAGGTAAGCTTATTTACTAGCAGAAATATCAGAGAGAATTCCTTGAAATTCTCAGTTGTCACAAAAAATAAGATTTCAGAAATGAATATAGATTTGTCTAAAATAAATGCCCCGGATAAAATTTTATTGCATAGACAAACTGGAGAAGTCATATATTCAGACTATTTGGGAGCCATATTGAGGGCAAAGAAGTTGAAAAGTTCAGTAGATAAATTGAATAATCAGTTGAGACAGGAGAAGGCAGAGAATAAGTCTGGACAGCAACAGATTAAAAAATTGCAAGTAGATTTGATAAATAAAGATGGAGATGCAGCAACCAAACTGCTCAAAGAGAAAGACGATACGATCTAGATGTTGAGACGAAAATTAAAAATTCCAGACACTGTACTTATCCAAGGAGCAGAATTGACAATATTGGAAAAAGAAAAAGAAGAATTATCTAATGAAGTCAATGATGTTACTGCTAAAATGTTAAAGCTTTCTGATTAAAAATATCGATGGGAAAAAGAGAAAATCATTTTGGAAGAACAGTTGGCAAAAGCGAGGAAAAGATTAGCAGGAGGTGGTCAACAACAAGTACAAACAGACGTACAAGAAGATAAAACTGGAGTAGATGATATTTTACAGGCTATGTCCCAAGTAAGCTTGAAAGAAAATGAAATCAAAGAATTGAAGATTGAAATACAGAAGCTGACAGAAGAGAATGAAATCAAAAATATGGAAATAAAAACTTTGCAGACAAAGAATCAGGAATTAAGTAATAATAATAAAGGATTAGCAGCTCATGTGACAGGGAAAGCTGCTATGCAAGGTTGTAAACACCTGGTGTGGGACCAAATTATAAAAGAAGTTGAGAAACTAAGACCATATCTGGATTGCATAAGGGTCAAAGAAAAGGTGGTCAAAGATGCCTTCGAAAGTTGCAGAGCAGTCAGGGAGAACTTAAATAAAAAGTCAAAATACGTAGCCCAGAAAGCAATAACATTTTTAAACAGTCTAACTGAGGCAGAACTGATAGCCATGAATATAACAAGCAGAATTTCAGTCATCACATGGGCCAGAAGGATCTTGGGGAAATACTCGCATGTTGAGAATGTTGAAGCTAAAGCTGGAGAAATACGGGAAGAAGTAATAAAGTTCAAAAAGCAATTTGAAAAATTAGTAAACAAAGGGTTTCCTTCTTTTTGGAATGAAAAAAATGAATTAATTCCTCCGAATGATTATAAGAGATTGCTGTTTGATATAAGAATGGATCACAAAAAATTCCAGCAGCTGGATCATATGCTTACAGGGAAAATTTTAATGGAGAAAATATCAGAGGAGTTTGAAATTTTAAATATGCTAATCTCAACGTGTGGAAATCTTCTTCCTGTTTCTTATGCAGGTCATGTTGAAATGCGAGTCATGGTGAAGGAAATGACCAACTATGACTTACCTGCGGCCGACCAGTGTACTTATGTGGAAAAATATGGAAGGACAAGATATTCTGTCCATTCATAGAGGCTTTCAAAACTCTCACCAAGTGGAGAAAAGATGATAGTTTAAATTTTTGCCAAGTGGAAAAAAGGGATACTTTTATTTTAAATTTGTAATATTATTTGGAGACAGTTATCTATTGCTCAAAGACAGTTATCTTTTAAGTTAAAATATTTTCAGTTATTAGTTAGAAGAAGCAGTTATGTCAAGCTTCTTCCGAATTTTGTATAAAAACAATGAGAGTCATTGTGGGTCATTGTGGGAGGCGTTGGAAGTTTTTTGAGAGACAATGTATGTTTGGAGATCTATTTTTTGATAAATAAAGGCAGTATAGAGAAAATACCCATTTTTTGAGATCAGAGATTCATGTGTTGATCAGCTTTACAGGCTGTTTTTCCATTATCTTTATATGTGCATGTTCACTTCCTTCGTTATATCTTCCATTATGTCTTTCTTCTATATTTAAATGAACATCTGAAATAATTCGAGATTCATACTGGTTATGCCTCGTTTTATTGCATTTAAATATTCACTATATTCTCCAAAGTTGACAATGGATTCATCCTAGTTAGATGCCTATTGTTGATGGAATGTCATTATTTCTTTCTATACCACCTGAAAAAAAAATCAAATTGACCGTGATATGATTGCTATCTTGCCTCTGTGGAAATCTATTTGGTATAAATTTTTTACTGGCATATTGTATATTTGAAACATTGACTCCATGCCCAACATTGCTTGTTCTCCTTTTCAACCAGAAAATCCTTTTGAGAAAATTTGAGAGAACTTTTATATTTTTCAGTCCTTATATATATATATTGTGAGAGAGCCCTCTCTTGTGGAAAAATGGCTGAGTTTTCTACCTAAAGCTGGTTTGAAATAGGTTACCTTAGGTGTTATTCTTTTACAACCGGAATAAAATCTAAGTGCTAACATTTTGGCGCCGTTGCTGGGGACGAAAGTGAGATTTTCCTTGGGAGAAACGACAAAGAAAGGTCAAATTTCTTGGGCAAGGAAGTTTGAAATAAGTTGGTTGTAGATATTGCCATGGCGAATTCACTCGTGACAATTTCTTAAGGTTTTTTTTGAAGATATTATGAGAAAGACATTGTGGCTACAAGAAGAAATCCCGGTTTGCAGTTCTTCTCAGGCGTGGATAATCCAGAAAAGCTCCTCAAGAAAGATAAAGGCAAAGGCAAAAGCATGACGAAAGAAGGTATTTCTCAGTTTTCAAATATATTTCCTTCTTTTCAAGAAAATTTGTTTGGGAAAGAAAAGATCGGTTCAAGTGAAAAGATTTTTCTTAGGACTAAGTCAGATTCTGATTTGAAAGAAACAAAAGTTGATCCAAATAGTTTGTGGGATTATTCTCTAAAATCTATTTGGGAAAATTTACAAAAATCTGAAAGGGTAGAGTCCAAAATATCCAAAGCCCAGAGAATACCTGTGCAGAGTGGTAGACAACAAGCAGGGGTTGTTCCACCTTATAACCCACCACCCATGGCTGTCATATTTGCCCCACTGGTTTTACCCGCGGCTTTACATGACTTGCCTCAAAATTATGTGCAAAGAATCTTTACTTTTGATAATGAGGGTAGTTATACTGCACAACAACATGTTGATAACTTTAGTAATTTCATTGATTTGGAAGAAGTGGATTATGATGATGCAAAAATGAGGCTGTTTGCTCAAAGCTTAAGCGGTGAAGTCAAGAAATGGTTTAGAGCTTTAGCTGCAGGATTAATTGCTAATTATGATGCCTTTACAACTCTTTTTATCGAAAGATGGGAAGACCAGAAAAATCCTTCACAAGTGTTGAAACAATATAATAATCTGAAAAAAGGAGGTTTCGAGTCAGTTCAGGAGTTCTTTGCCAGATTTATGAAAGTCTATAATTCTATCCCTACAGATATAAAACCTCCAGTTGGATCAGCCAAGTTACATTATGCAGATGCTTTTGAAGGTGATTTTTCATGCACATTACGAGAAAGAAGATATACTACTTTGGGAATAATGATGAAAGATGCGGTAGAAGTTGAAGCTAATATGATGGCTTCTGGAAAGATGAGACATAGAGATGTGGACAGAAAGAAAATTAGAGAATATAATCAAAATGCAGCATCTTCTTCTTCTTCCACAGATGTAAAGTTTGAAGCCATGATGAAAACTATGGAAAAGTTATTAGAAAGGTTAGTGGTGGATAACAAAGCTCCAAATAAAGAACAAGTAGAGCCTCAAATCAGAAACCCAAATTTTAGGAGACCCTTTGTTCCAGCTGCAAGGCCCAGAGAACAACGAAACCCAAGGAATGCAAAGGAAGATCAAATCAGACCTCCTTTTCCTGAAAATTATGTTGCTGGAGAAGTAGAAGATGAGATACCTGAGAGTGACATTCACCATTGTAGCGGTTCCGATGCTGAAGTGTATTTGACTAAACAAGAACATGATATGTTCATTGTAGAAGGAGAATGTTATAATTTGGAAACAGATATTGATCAATATCAGATTGGTTATCAAAATGCTATAAACGATCTCCAAAGAAAGATAAATATTAGAAATCGGGACGTTATAATAGACAAGGGAAAGGACAAAGGAAAATAACCGATCGGAAAATCAAAAGGAACTGTGGATAAACCTTCTACTAGTCATCAGGAACAACAAATGAAAAGAAAATAAATTGAAGATGTGCCAAAGGTAGTTTCACATAACAAGAAAGATTCGGTGAAGGAGGTTGACAAAAATTTGGTTCCTTTCAATATACAAAATGAAGTGTCGAAAGTTAAGATTTCAGTCCCATTCAACGAGATATTAAAGAATAAAGAATACAAAGAACAAATCTTTAAGATGATGCAGGTAGAAAATCGAGTGGAAATAGATACTTTGGAATTAGATGATGATACTCCTAATATCTACCTGGGTTCAAGAATGGAAGATAATAGTGCTGAGGAAGTTTCTCCTTTCTATGTGAATCTGAATATTCATGATAAAGTTTTGCATAATTGTATGTTAGATTCAGGAGCTTCTCATAATCTGATGCCAAAACTTGTGGTAGAATCTTTGGGATTGGAAATCACAAGACCATATGATGACTTATTCTCTTTTGATTCAAGGAAAGTTAAATGTTTAGGGTTGATAAAAGATTTGACAGTCAATCTCAGTAAAATACTGGCAAAAGGTATTCTTATGGATGTGGTGGTTGCTGACATTCCAGCGAAGTTTGGCATGTTACTGTCCAGGTCATGGGCCTCAAAGTTAAAAGAAACTTTGCAGATGGATATGTCTTTTGCTACTATTCCGGTACTGGGGGTGCACAGAAGATTATATGCTGAAAAGATGGCTGCTTATTTAGTAAGTGATTTAAAAGAACCTGAGAAACATGCTATATATGCAGTAGACACAGATTTGGGTTCTTGCATTTTGTACAATGATGTTGAATCTAAAGAGAAGATTGATTTGATTGAACCAAAAGAAAATGAGAAGGAAAGATTGTTAAGAGAAAAGATCAGAAAAGAAGGGACCTGGACAATGCATTTTGATGGAGCTAGAAGCAGAGAAGGGGCTGGTGCAGGAGTATGGATAATTACACCTGATCGAGAATTCTTAATGTTTTCTTATCAATTCAATTTTGAATGTACCAACAACGTTGCAGAATATGAAGCTTTGATTCTGGGATTGAACGTGTTGAGAGATTTAAAAGCAAAAAGGATTGAAGTGTTTGGAGATTTCGAATTGGTTATAAATCATGTAAAAGCTATTTATCAGACCAAACACCCTAAAATGAGGTCCTATAGAAATGAAGTGTGGGACTTACTAGAAATTTTTTTCGATGAACATAATGTTGTTTCAATTCCTAGAGTTAGCAACACTGTAGCAGATTCTTTGGCCACTGCAGGAGCAGCATTCAAAACTCCCATCTTTTCTAAAAAGAAATATGATATTGAAGTCATACACAGACCATCTATCCCAGACAATATCAAACATTGGCAGGTTTTTGAGGATGATCAACAGATTAAACGGTTTTTGGAAATGACAGATGAATTCCATTACAGGTCCATTGATGCAGAAGTTGATGAAATTGGTCCAGATGAGGTGGATTCTCCGGAAGAAACAGAAAATTTCAGGAAAAGGATTGGAGGTAAGGATATAATCCAACTGAAGAATAATGTTATCCCTAGGGGTTTAATTCCTTTGGAAAAATTATTTGATAAAAATGATGTGGTGAAAAATCCAAAGATAGAACCTAAACCTGAAGATGTAAAAGATTACAATTTAGGTTCTGAAAAAGATCCCAAGTTGGTAAAGCTTTCCAAGAAATTACCAAGAAAGGAAGAAGATAAAAGCGTGGAAGTGATGAAGAGATTTTATGATGTTTTTGCTTGGAGCTATGAAGACCTGAAGGAATATGATGTTTCTGTTATACAGCATACAATTCCAATCAAACCAGATGAAAAGCCTTTTAAACAGAAATTAAGAAGAATAAATCCCAAGTTGCTGCCAGTGATAGAAAAAGAGGTGAGAAAGCTGTTCGATGACAAGATAATTGTGTCCTTGAGATTTTCCAAGTGGTCAGCTAACCTAGTACCGGTGAGGAAAAATAATGGTGAAATAAGACTGTGCGTGGATTTTAGAAATTTGAACAGAGCTTCTTTGAAAGATAATTATCCACTCCCTAAAATGGATCAGTTTTTACAACAAGTTGTGGGAGATGAAAGAATTTCCATGTTAGATGGCTTCTCGGGTTATAATCAAATTAAAGTTCATCCAGAAGATCACGAAAAAACTGCTTTTACTACTCCATGGGGAACATTTATGTACGCCAAAATTCCATTTGGCTTGATGAATGCAGGCACAACTTTTCAGAGAGCCATGGATATTGCATTTGCAGATGAAAGGGACAAAATTATGGTAGTATACATGGATGATATCACTGTTTATTCAAAAAATGCTGCTGACCATTGGAAGCATCTGGAAAGAGTTTTTATAAAATGTAGAAGATTTGGGATTTCCCTGAATCCAAAGAAATCTCATTTTTGCATGGAGGAAGGAAGATTATTGGGACATATCATATCAAAAGAAGGCATTAAAATTGACCCGGAGAGAGTATCTGCGATACAAAAGGTGGGAATCCCCAGGAGCAAAAAGGAGATTCAGTATTTTATTGGAAGGGTAAATTGGTTAAGAAGGTTTATTCCTAGTTTTGCTGAAATTCTGAGAAACATAACCGAAATGCTAAGAAAAGATAAGGAAATTAAGTGGACTGAAGAAGCAAGACAATCCTTTAATAACATTAAAAAGGCATTGACTGAAGCACCAGTGTTGATAAGTCCAGATTATACAAAAGATTTCATTATGTTTACTTATGCATTAGAATACACAGTAGCTGGGGTATTGCTACAAAAGAATCCAGAAGGAGTGGAACAACCAATTGCATTTTTTAGTAAGATTCTGAGGGATGCAGAATTAAAATACAACATCATGGAGAAACAAGCTTATGCTCTAGTGAAAGCATTGAAGGATTTCAGGATATATATTTTGCATTCTCATACAATAGCACATGTTCCATCAGCAACAATGAAAGACATTCTTACCCAGCCAGATCCTGAGGGAAAAAGAGCAAAATGGATAGCCGTGTTATTGGAATATGACCTGGACATTGAACCTACAAAACTGATAAAGGGCCAAGGTCTGGCCAAAATGATGACATAAACAAATTGGGATTCTCTCAGTATGAATTTTATTTCTGAAACTTTCACCGAAAATGTTCCAAATTCACAAATAATTGAGGATTTCTCTTTATCCCCTTGGTACGCAGATATTGTATATGTTTTGCAGAATCTGCAAGTGCCTGCTAATATGGAAAAAAACTAGGGCAAGATCAGTAAAATTGAAAGCAACAAAGTTTTGTATATTAGATGGAAATTTGTTCTGGAAAGATCCAGGAGGAATCTTGTTGAATTGTCTCTTAGAGAATGAAGCGTAGCATATTATGGTGGAATTTCATAAAGGTATGTGTGGAGGACACCTTTCATGGAAGGCTACAGTGAATAAAATTCTTAGAGCTGGTTTTTATTGGCCTAGCATGTATTCAGATGTGTATAAAGAAGTAACAAAATGTCATGAATGTCAAATCTTTGTTGGAAAAAGAGAACTATTTCCATTTCCATTGAAACCTATTTCAGTTGAAGCACCTTTCCAACAATGGGGGTTAGATTTTATTGGTGAGATTAATCCAAACTCTTCAGGACAACATAAGTGGATTCTGACTGCTACTGATTACTTCACAAAATGGATTGAGGCCATCCCGACCAGAAATGCTACAGAAACAGTGATTATTGACTTTTTGGAAGAAAATATTTTGTCCAGGTTTGGTTGTCTTAAAAGAATAGTGACAGATAATGCTCCAGCGTTCAAATCAAGAAAAATGATAAATTTTTGTCACAAATATCACATACATCTGAATCATTCAACTGCTTATTATCCACAAGGAAATGGATTGGACGAATCTTCTAATAAAAGTTTAGTGAGAATCATAAAAAGGTTGCTGGAAGAAAACAAAAGGGCTTGGCACACTAAACTGAAATATTCTCTGTGGGCGGACAGAATCAGTACAAAGAGAGCAATTGGCACTTCCCCTTTTCAGTTGGTATACGACACAGAAGTAATTTTCCCTATTTCTTTGGGATTGCCAGTTATGAAAGTATTGCAAGAAGTAGATGAAGAACCAAATCATATTCAAAGGAGAATAAATCAAATGATAGAATTGCATGAAATTAGAGAAAAAGCATATAACAAAACCCAAATGCATCAGGAAAAAATGAAGAAAACTTTTGACAAAAAAGTTAAAGAAAGAGATTTTCAGATAAATGATTTGGTTTTGAAATGGGACTCAAGAAATGAAGATCACCATGGAAAGTTTGAGCATTTATGGAAAGGTCCATATATTGTCGTTGGATGTCGAGGATAAAATGCATTTTCCCTAAAAAATTGCAATGGGGAATTTTATCCTGGAGGACCAGTCAATGCGAGACACCTCAAACATTATCTTTCCTAAAAGACAGAAGTGAGAGAAAAGTTTTGTACAGTGTAAATATTTTTCAAAAAAAAAAAGAGAAGAAAGATTTTGGTTTGAATGCATCCCAATGGATCAGGCACTTGGTCTACGATGTTCTTTGCTACCTCACAGGAAGGATAGCATCCCCAGTTGGAGCCAGTTGTTGATACTAGGTTTGAGAATGGCTAAATCCAAAAAGTTTTTCTAAAATGTACAAGAGGGGGAGAAATTACCACAAAGAGGTTGAAGAAAAGATTGACAATTCAAAAAACAAGAGGAAAAAACCCACTTATGCAAAGTCCGAAAGCAAATTTGTGAAAAGATTAAACCCCGATCAAGTTTCGACGGCGGAGATGGTATAGATCTCGATCAACGGTTAATATTCTTTCCTGCATCGCCAAAGTGATCGATGGCAAATAGTGGTAGGCGGTAGCGGACTCAATACCACTAGGGCACGTGTCCAAACCTCATCCTTCCGCATATGTGATATGGTGGAATCGGAAACCACCATAGCGCCGGGCGGAACCACCAAATAGGAAAGCACGGCAGAATCAGTAAACGTGGTAGGGTGGGACCTGGTACGTGGAAGATAGAGAAGACGTGGCGGGGTCATAGCACATGGCATTATAATTTGTAGCAATCGGAGGGCCAATATAAACCTTAAACGAATAAACGACCATTGTTTCATCCGCATCTAGGAAGGTGCGCACCGGATGTGAGGAAGAGCGGTCGCGGAGAATAAACCACTCTAACAGGTGTCAGCAGGTGGTTGATCCGTGCAGGGAGTAAACTGGAGAAGAAAACAACTTTTTTGATCGCGGATACCACCAGATGGAATAAAGGGAGACGAGATCTGACGGCCCAAAACAAAGTCTCGAGATCAACGGTCAGATATGAACCGCATTCATAAAGGTGCATGGAAGTTAATTTAAAAAGACTTATATAAAACAAAAGGGGATCCACATAACGGCATTCTGCATGTGTCGCTATCTTGGAGAACTCTGAAGACTGGTGGAGGTCTGCGATTGCGGCAGAAGGTGAATAGCGGGTACATACAGGTAGGGTCTGGTGACCTGTCCTACTTTTTAAACGGAATTTTGTTTAAAGAAACGTTTAAATGGAGACTGTGCACGATATAGACGTTTTTAAATCAAAAGAATCCCTAGAGGATAGAGACGAAGACATATACAATACCCTAATTAGGTTTCCAGTCTCTGATATAAAAATTAGGTTGTCTGAATTGTTAAAGGAAGGGACAGACCTCCACAGAGTTCACCAGCCGTCTTTGATAGCCTTTTTCCCCGACCAAATCCCTTCTTTCCTAGAATTCGTATCATGGTGTGTCGAAAATTACTCCCGGGAAGAGAAAGTCCATCTAAACAGCCAAAAAACCTGAGTCATTTGCGAAATAAAGCCAGCAGAGTTAATAAAAGCCCTAGAAGTAGATTGCTCCCAAACCCTTGATCCTGAGGTTTTTTCTGAAGTCTCCATTATTGAAAATTATCATCGTGTTTCTCAAAACGATAGGGAAATGTTTTTGTCATCGTGTCACAAACCAGAGACCAGCATTTCGGAGGTCCCATACCCTATAGATATCAATCTTTTTAATGAAAATACCCAGTTAGTTTTGACATTATTGCCCTTAGTTCTAGGTTTGGATACGGATTTGTATGTAACCGGGTTTCAATTGAGTCTGTTGTACAAAATGAGCACAGTCTAGTCAGGGATTGATGAAAATCAAATTCCTCGACTTAATTTCGAATCATTCCTAACAGAAAAGATTCATGACCAGATGGTCAATTTTCCCACTCTTAGACATTTCAGGTTTCAAGCCTTTTTGATGAAAATGATTATGATAGCCAGTCAAGACGATTTGCAGTTCCCAGAAATCATTTTCACGACATTACTAGAAAACAACATGTTCAATTACATCAATTACATGCTCTCAGAAATTTATAGAATGACTTTTGGAAAAAATCTGCCTAGAGTACTACCGGAAATGTAGGCATCCATGCAATTGAGTACAGAATATGCGACAGGGGATTGGTTTTTGTCGAAAGACAGTACAGTAATCAGATTTTATGGATTCAGACATAAACCCTATGTGTTACCGGCTTTTCTTACTTTAAGGGTTTTTGCCTTGGAATTCTTAAGACAAAAGTTGATTGTGGAAGATAACAATTTTTTGGTTCACAGACAAGAAACAGACATTAAACACCCATTCACATTTGGTCTGTTCACAATAAAGAATAAGAATGCTATTGTGTATATAGAGAAGTTGTTGAAGGATATGAATTTTGAGACAGATACGGCTCTGGAGTATGACCCATTAAATATCATATCCAAACAAAGAACGGAGCATCGTATCAAGGCCCTGAACCATCAGTTTATTGAAGGAATGTCGGACAAAGCCAATTGGCTAGAATATAAAGAAAAAAACATTCGAGATACATCCGACAAAGAAATGGCATTAGTTGAGACAACAACAGAGACAGAAAGCGAAATAGATATTGCATCGGTTGGATCTAAAAGACCCATACAGGACATAATGGTCATTGAAGATGAATAAACAGGAAGAGGAAAAAGATTGAAAATGAATGAACCACAAGAGTTAACAACAGTTTCCGAAGAGGCTAAAGCAGTTGAAGAAGAAATACCAGAGGTTACAGTTAAAGAGTACAACATTGAAGAAACCCCTGTAGAGGGTGATGTAAATAGACCCCAGAATATCATGGATGTGTTTGATGAGCATAGTCGAAATAAACAGGATTCCGCGAAACAAACCAGTCAATTGTTTCCGAAGGTTAGAAGTATATCCAATACTGAGGTAAGCTTATTTACTAGCAGAAATATCAGAGAGAATTCCTTGAAATTCTCAGTTGTCACAAAAAATAAGATTTCAGAAATGAATATAGATTTTTCTAAAATAAATTCCCCAGATAAAATTTTATTGCATAGACAAACTGGTGAAGTCATATATTCACACTATTTGGGAGCCATATTGAGGGCAGAGAAGTTGAAAAGTTCAGTAGATAAATTGAATAATCAGTTGAGATAGGAGAAGGCAGAGAATAAGTCTCGACAACAACAGATTAAAAAATTGCAAGTAGATTTAATAAATAAAGATGGAGATGCAGCAACCAAACTGCTCAAAGAGAAAGACGATACGATCCAGATGTTGAGACGAAAATTAAAAATTCCAGACACTGTACTTATCCAAGGAGCAGAATTGACAATATTGGAAAAAGAAAAAGAAGAATTATCTAATGAAGTCAATGATGTTACTGCTAAAATGTTAAAGCTTTCTGATGAAAAAGATCGATGGGAAAAAGAGAAAATCATTTTGGAAGAACAGTTCGCAGAAGCGAGGAAAAGATTAGCAGGAGGTGGTCAACAACAAGTACAAACAGACATACAGGAAGATAAAACTGGAGTAGATGATATTTTACAGGCTATGTCCCAAGTAAGCTTGAAAGAAAATGAAATCAAAGAATTGAAGATTGAAATACAGAAGCTGACAGAAGAGAATGAAATCAAAAATAAGGAAATAAAAACTTTGCAGACAAAGAATCAGGAATTAATTAATAATAATAAAGGATTAGCATCTCATGTGACAGGGCAAGCTGCTATGCAAGGTTGTAAACACCTGGTGTGGGACCAAATTATAAAAGAAGTTGAGAAACTAAGACCATATTTGGATTACATAAGGGTCAAAGAAAAGGTGGTCAAAGATGCCTTCAAAAGTTGCAGAGCAGTCAGGGAGAACTTAAATAAAAAGCCAAAAGACGTAGCCTAGAAAGCAATAACATTTTTATACAGTCTAACTGAGGCAGACCTGATAGCAATGAATATAACGAACAGAATTTCAGTCATCACATGGGCCAGAAGGATCTTGGGGAAATACTCGCATGTTGAGAATGTTGAAGCTAAAGCTGGAGAAATACGGGAAGAAGTAATAAAGTTCAAAAAGCAATTTGAAAAATTAGTAAACAAAGGGTTCCTGCTTTTTGGAATGAAAAAAATGAATTAATTCCTCCGAATGATTATAAGAGATTGCTGTTTGATATAAGGATGGATCACAGAAAATTCCAGCAGCTGGATCATATGCTTACAGGGAAAATTTTAATGGAGAAAATATCAGAGGAGTTTGAAATTTTAAATATGCTAATCTCAACCTGTGGAAATATTCTTCCTGTTTTTTATGCAGGTCATGTTGAAATGCGAGTCTTGATGAAGGAAATGACCAACTATGACTTTCCCGCAGCCGACCAGTGGACTTATGTGGAAAAATATGGAAGGACAAGATATTTTGTCCATTCATAGAGGCTTTCAAAACTCTCGCCAAGTGGAGAAAAGATGATATTTTAAATTTTTGCCAAGTGGGAAAAAGGGATACTTTTATTTTAAATTTGTAATATTATTTGGAGACAGTTATCTATTGCTCAAAGACAGTTATCTTTTAAGTTAAAATATTTTCAGTTATTAGTTAGAAGAAGCAGTTATGTCAAGCTTCTTTCAAATTTTGTATAAAACAATGAGAGTCATTGTGGGAGGGGTTGGAAGTTTTTTTAGAGACAGTGTATGTTTGGAGATCTATTTTTTGATAAATAAAGGCAGTACAGAGAAAATACCCATTTTTTGAGATCAGATATTCATGTGTTGATCAGCTTTACAGTCTGTTTTTCCATTATCTTTATATGTGCATGTTCACTTCCTTCGTTATATCTTCCATTATGTCTTTCTTCTATATTTAAATGAACATCTGAAATAATTCGAGATTCATACTAGTTATGCCTCGTTTTATTGCATTTAAATATTCACTATATTCTCCAAAGTTGACAATGGATTCATCCTAGTTAGATGCCTGTTGTTGATGAAATGTCATTATTTCTTTCTATACCACCTGAAAAAAAAAATCAAATTGACCGTGATATGATTGCTATCTTGCCTCTGTGGAAATCTGTTTGGTATAAATATTTTACTGGCATATTGTATATTTGAAACTTTGAATCCACGCCCAATGTTTCCTGTTCTCCTTTTCAACCAGAAAATCCTTTTGAGAAAATTTGAGAGAACTTTTATATTTTTCAGTCCTTATATATATATTGTGAGAGAGCCCTCTCTGGTGGAAAAATGGCTGAGTTTTCTACCTAAAGCTGGTTTGAAATAGGTTACCTTAGGTGTTATTCTTTTACAACGGGAATAAAATCTATGTGCTAACATTTTGGCGCCGTTGTCGGGGACGAAAGTGAGATTTTCCCTGGCAGAAACGACAAAGAAAGGTCAAATTTCTTGGGCAAGGAAGTTTGAAATAAGTTGGTTGTAGATATTGCCCCGGCGACTTCACTCGTGACAATTTCTTAAGGTTTTTTTTGAAGATATTCTGAGAAGACATTGTGGCTACAAGAAGAAATCCCGGTTTGCAGTTCTTCTCAGGCGTGGTTAATCCAGAAAAGCTCCTCAAGATAGATAAAGGCAAAGGCAAAAGCACGACGAAAGAAGGTATTTCTCAGTTTTCAAATATATTTCCTTCTTTTCAAGAAAATCTGTTTGGGAAAGAAAAGATCGGTTCAAGTGAAAAGATTTTGCTTAGGAATAAGTCAGATTCTGATTTGAAAGAAACAAAAGTTGATCCAAATAGTTTGTGGGATTATTCTCTAAAATCTGTTTGGGAAAATTTACAAAAATCTGAAAGGGTAGAGTCCAAAATATCCAAAGCCCATAGAATACCTGTGCAGAGTGGTAGACAACAAGCAGGGGTTGTTCCACCTTATAACCCACTACCCATGGCTACCAGATTTGCCCCACTGGTTTTACCCGTGCCTTTACATGACTTGCCTCAAAATTAAGCACAAAGAATCTTTACTTTTGATAATGAGGGTAGTTATACTGCACAACAACATGTTGATAACTTTAGTGATTTCATTGATTTGGAAGAAGTGGATTATGATGATGCAAAAATGAGGCTGCTTGCTCAAAGCTTAAGAGGTGAAGTCAAGAAATGGTTTAGAGCTTTAGCTGCAGGATCAATTGCTAATTATGATGCCTTTACAACTCTTTTTATCGAAAGATGGGAAGACTAGAAAAATCCTTCACAAGTGTTGACACAGTATAATAATCTGAAAAAAGGAGGTTTCGAGTCAGTTCAGGAGTTCTCTGCTAGATTTATGAAAGTCTATAATTCTATCCCTACAGATATAAAACCTCCAGTGGGAGCAGCCAAGTTACATTATGCAGATGCTTTTGAAGGTGATTTTTCATGCACATTACGAGAAAGAAGATATACTACTTTGGCAATAATGATGAAAGATGCGGTAGAAGTTGAAGCTAATATGATGGCTTCTGGAAAGATGAGACATAGAGATATGGACAGAAAGAAAATTAGAGAAGATAATCAAAATGCAGCATCTTCTTCTTCTTCCACAGATGTAAAGTTTGAAGCCATGATGAAAACTATGGAAAAGTTATTAGAAAGGTTAGTGGTGGATAACAAAGCTCCAAATAAAGAACAAGCAAACCCTCAAATCAGAAACCCAAATTTTAGGAGACCCTTTGTTCCAGCTGCAAGGCCGAGAGAACAACAAAACCCAAGGAATGTAGAAGAAGATCAAATCAGACCTCCTTTTCCTAAAAATTATGTTGCTGGAGAAGTAGAAGATGAGATACTTGAGAGTGACATTCACCATTGTAGTGGTTCCGATGCTGAAGTGTATTTGAGTAAACAAGAACATGATATGTTCCTTGTAGAAGGGGAATGTTATAATTTGGAAACAGATATTGATCAATACCAGATTGGTTATCAAAATGCTATAAACGATCTCCAAAGAAAGATAAATCTTAGAAATCGGGATGTTATAATAGACAAGGGAAAGGACAAAGGAAAAGAACCGATGGGAAAATCAAAAGGAACTATGGATAAACCTTCTACTAGTCATCAGGAACAGCAAACGAAAAGAAAAGAAATTGAAGATGTGCCAAAGGTAGTTTCAGATAACAAGAAAGATTCGGTGAAGGAGGTTGACAAAAATTTGGTTCCTTTAAATATACAGAATGAAGTGTCGAAAGTTAAGATTTCAGTCCCATTCAACGAGATATTAAAGAATAAAGAATACAAAGAACAAATATTTAAGATGATGCAGATAGAAAATCGAGTGGAAATAGATACTTTGGAATTAGATGATGATACTCCTAATATCTACCTGGGTTCAAGAATGGAAGATAATAGTGCTGAGGAAGTTTCTCCTTTCTATGTGAATCTGAATATTCATGATAAAGTTTTGCATAATTGTATGTTAGATTTAGGAGCTTCTCATAATCTGATGCCAAAACTTGTGGTAGAATCTTTGGGATTGGAAATCACAAGAATGTATGATGACTTATTCTCTTTTGATTCAAGGAAAGTTAAATGTTTAGGGTTGATAAAAGATTTGACATTCAATCTCAGTAAAATACCGGCCAAAGGTATTCTTATGGATGTGGTGGTTGCTGACATTCTAGCGAAGTTTGGCATGTTACTGTCCAGGTCATGGGCCTCAAAGTTAAAAGGAACTTTGCAGATGGATATGTCTTTTGCTACTATTCCGGTACTGGGGGTGCACAGAAGATTATATGCTGAAAAGATGGCTGCTTATTTAGTAAGTGATTTAAAAGAACCTGAGAAACATGCTATATATGCAATAGACATAGATTTGGGTTCTTGCATTTTGTACAATGATGTTGAATCTGAAGAGAAGATTGATTTGATTGAACCAAAAGAAAATGAGAAGGAAAGATTGTTAAGAGAAAAGATCAGAAAAGAAAGGACCTGGACAATGCATTTTGATGGAGCTAGAAGCAGAGAAGGGGCTGGTGCAGGAGTATGGATAATTAGACCTGATCGAGAATTCTTAATGTTTTCTTATCAATTGAATTTTGAATGTACCAACAACATTGCAGAATATGAAGCTTTTATTCTGGGATTGAACGTGTTGAGAGATTTAAAAGCAAAAAGGATTGAAGTGTTTGGAGATTCCGAATTGGTTATAAATCAGGTAAAATCTATTTATCAGACCAAACACCCTAAAATGAGGTCCTATAGAAATGAAGTGTGGGACTTAATAGAAAAACATTTCGATGAACATAATGTTGTTTCAATTCCTAGATTTAGCAACACTGTAGCAGATTCTTTGGCCACTGCAGGAGCATCATTCAAAACTCCCATCTTTTCTAAAAAAAAATATGATATTGAAGTCATACACAGACCATCTATCCCAGACAATATCAAACATTGGCAGGTTTTTGAGGATGATCAACAGATTAAACGGTTTTTGGAAATGACAGATGAATTCCATTACAGGTCCATTGATGCAGAAGTTGATGAAATTGGTCCAGATGAGGTGGATTCTCCGGAAGAAACAGAAAAGTTCAGGCAAAGGATTGGAGGTAAGGATATATTCCAACTGAAGAATAATGTTATCCCTAGGGGTTTAATTCCTTTGGAAAAATTATTTGATAAAAATGATGTGGTGAAAAATCCAAAGATAGAACCTAAACCTGAAGATGTAAAAGACTACAATTTAGGTTCTGAAAAAGATCCCAAGTTGGTAAAGCTTTCCAAGAAATTACCAAGAAAGGAAGAAGATAAAAGCGTGGAAGTGATGAAGAGATTTTATGATGTTTTTGCTTGGAGCTAGGAGGACCTGAAGGAATATGATGTTTCTGTTATACAACATACAATTCCAATCAAACCAAATGAAAAGCCTTTTAAACAGAAATTAAGAAGAATAAATCCCAAGTTGCTGCCAGTGATAGAAAAAGAGGTGAGAAAGCTGTTTGATGCCAAGATAATTGTGTCCTTGAGATTTTCCAAGTGGTTAGCTAACCTAGTACCGGTGAGGAAAAAGAATGGTGAAATAAGACTGTGCGTGGATTTTAGAAATTTGAACAGAGCTTCTTTGAAAGATAATTATCCACTCCCTAAAATGGATCAGGTTTTACAACAAGTTGTGGGAGCTGAAAGAATTTCCATGTTAGACGGCTTCTCAGGTTATAATCAAATTAAAGTTCATCCAGAAGATCAAGAAAAAACTGCTTTTACTACTCCATGGGGAACATTTATGTACGCCAAAATGCCATTTGGCTTGATGAATGCAGGCACAACTTTTCAGAGAGCCATGGATATTGCATTTGCAGATGAAAGGGACAAAATTGTGGTAGTATACATGGATGATATCACTTTTTATTAAAAAAATGTTGCTGACCATTGGAAGCATCTGGAAAGAGTTTTTATAAAATGTAGAAGCTTTGGGATTTCCCTGAATCCAAAGAAATCTCATTTTTGCATGGAGGAAGGAAGATTATTGGGACATATCATATCAAAAGAAGGCATTAAAATTGACCTGGAGAGAGTATCTGCGATACAAAAGGTGGGAATCCCCAGGAGCAAAAAGGAGATTCAGTCTTTTATTGGAAGGGTAAATTGGTTAAGAAGGTTCATTCCTAGTTTTGCTGAAATTCTGAGAAACATAACCGAAATGCTAAGAAAAGATAAGGAAATTGGCATTGACTGAAGCACCAGTGTTGATAAGTCCAGATTATACAAAAGATTTCATTATGTTTACTTATGCATTAGAATACACAGTTGCTGGGGTATTGCTACAAAAGAATCCACAAGGAGTGGAACAACCAATTGCATTTTTTAGTAAGATTCTGAGGGATGCAGAATTAAAATACAACATCATGGAGAAACAAACTTATGCTCTAGTGAAAGCATTGAAGGATTTCAGGATATATATTTTGCATTCTCGTACAATAGCACATGTTCCATCAACAGCAGTGAAAGACATTCTTACCCAGCCAGATCCTGAGGGGAAAAGAGCAAAATGGATAGCCGTGTTATTGGAATATGACCTGGACATTGAACCTACAAAACTGATAAAGGGCCAAGGTCTGGCCAAAATGATGACGGAAACAAATTGGGATTCTCTCAGTATGAATTTTATTTATGAAACTTCCACCGAAAATGTTCCAAATTCATAGATAATTGAGGATTTCTCTTTATCCCCCTGGTACGCAGATATTGTATATGTTTTGCAGAATCTCCAAGCGCCTGCTAATATGGAAAAAACTAGGGCAAGATCAGTAAAATTGAAAGTAGCAAAGTTTTGTATATTAGATGGAAATTTGTTCTGGAAAGATCCAGGAGGAATCCTGTTGAATTGTCTCTTAGAGAATGAAGCGTAGCATATTATGGTGGAATTTCATAAAGGTATGTGTGGAGGACACCATTCATGGAAGGCTACAGTGAATAAAATTCTTAGAGCTGGTTTTTATTGGCCTAGCATGTATTCAGATGTGTATAAAGAGGTAACAAAATGTCATGAATGTCAAATCTTTGATGGAAAGAGAGAACTATTGCCATTTCCATTGAAACCTATTTCAGTTGAAGCACCTTTCCAACAATGGGGGTTAGATTTTATTGGTGAGATTAACCCAAACTCTTCAGGACAACATAAGTGGATTCTGACTGCTACTGATTACCTCACAAAATGGATTGAGGCCATCCCGACCAGAAATGCTACAGAAACAATGATTATTGACTTTTTGGAAGAAAATATTTTGTCCAGGTTTGGTTGTCCTAAAAGAATAGTGACAGATAATGCTCCAGCGTTCAAATCAAGAAAAATGATAAATTTTTGTCACAAATATCACATACATCTGAATCATTCAACTGCTTATTATCCACAAGGAATTGGATTGGCCAAATCTTCTAATAAAAGTTTAGTGAGAATCATAAAAAGGTTGCTAGAAGAAAACAAAAGGGCTTGGCACACTAAACTGAAATATGCTCTGTGGGCAGACAGAATCAGTACAAAGAGAGCAATTGGCACTTCTCCTTTTCAGTTGGTATACGACATAGAAATAATTTTCCCTATTTCTTTGGGATTGCCAGTTATGAAATTATTGCAAGAAGTAGATGAAGAACCAAATCATATGCAAAGGAGAATAAATCAAATGATAGAATTGCATGAAATTAGAGAAAAAGCATATAACAAAACCCAAATGCATCAGGAAAAAATGAAGAAAACTTTTGACAGAAAAGTTAAAGAAAGAGATTTTCAGATAAATGATTTGGTTTTGAAATGGGACTCCAGAAATGAAGATCAACATGGAAAGTTTGAGCATTTATGGAAAGGTCCATATATTGTCGCTGGATGTCGAGGAGAAAATGCATTTGTCCTAAGAAATTGCAATGGGGAATTTTATCCTGGAGGACCAGTCAATGGGAGACACCTCAAACATTATCTTTCCTAAAAGACAGAAGTGAGAGAAAAGTTTTGTACAGTGTAAATATTTTTCAAAAAAAAAAAGAGAAGAAAGATTTTGGTTTGAATGCAGCCCAATGGATCAGGCACTTGGTCTACGATGTTCTTTGCTACCTCACAGGGAGGATAGCATCCCCAGTTGGAGCCAGTTGTTGATACTAGGTTTGAGAATGGCTAAATCCAAAAAGTTTTGCTAAAATGTCCAAGAGGGGGAGAAATTACCACAAAGAGGTTGAAGAAAAGATTGACAATTCAAAAAACAAGAGGAAAAAACCCACTTATGCAAAGTCCGAAAGCAAATTTGTGAAAATATTAAACCCCGATCAAGTTTCGGCGGCGGAGATGGTATAGATCTCGATCAATGGTTAATATTCCTTCTCACATCGCCAAAGTGATCGACGGCAAATAGTGGTAGGCGGTAGCAGACTCAATACCACTGGGGCACGTGTCCAAACCTCATCCTTCCGCATATGTGATATGGTGTTATCGGAAACCACCATAGCGCCGGGCGGAACCACCAAATAGGAAAGCACGACAGAATCAGTAAACGTGGCAGGGTGGGACCTAATACGTGGCAGATAGAGAAGACATGGCGGGGTCATAGCACATGGCGTTATACTTTGTAGCAATCAGAGTGCCGATATAAACCTTAATCGAATCAATGGCCATTGTTTCATCCGCATCTAGGAAGGTGCGCACCGGATGTGAGGAAGAGCGGTCGCGGAGAATAAACCACTCTAACAGGTGTCAGCAGGTGGTTGATCTGTGCAGGGAGTAAACCGGAGAAGAAAACAAATTTTTCTGATCGCGGATACCACCAGATGGAATAAAGGGAGACGAGATCTGACGGCCCAAAACAAAGTCTCGAGATCAACGGTCAGATATGAACCGCATTCATAAAGGTGCATGGAAGTTAATTTAAAAAGACTTATATAAAACAAAAGGGGCTCCACATAATGACATTCTGCATGTGTCGCTATCTTGGAGAACTCTGAAGACTGGTGGAGGTCTGCGATTGCGACAGAAGGCGAAAAGCGGGTACATATAGGTAGGGTCTGGTTACCTGTCCTACTTTTTAAACAGAATTTTGTTTAAAGAAACGTTTAAATGGAGGCTGTGCACGATATAGACGTTTTTAAATCAAAAGAAGCCCTAGAGGATAGACACGAAGACGTCTACGATACCCTAATTAGGTTTCCAGTCTCTGATATAAAAATTAGGTTGTCTAAAGTGTTAAAGGAAGGGACAGACCCCCACAGAGTTCACCAGTCATCTTTGATAGCCTTTTTCCCCGACCAAATCCCTTCTTTCCTAGAATTCGTATCATGATGTGTCGAAAATTACTCCCGGGAAGAGAAAGTCGTTCTAAATAGCCAAAAAACCCGAGTCATTTGCGAAATAAAGCCAGCAGAGTTAATTAAAGCCCTAGAAGTAGATTGTTCCCAAACCCTTGATCGTGAGGTTTTTTCTGAAGTCTCTATTATTGAAAATTATCATCGTGTTTCTCAAAACGATAGGGAAACATTTTTGTCATCGTGTCACAAACCAGAGACCATCATTTCGGAGGTCCCATACCCTATAGATATCAATCTTTTTAATGAAAATACCCAGTTAGTTTTGACATTATTGGCCTTAGTTCCAGGTTTGGATACAGATTTGTATGTAACCGAGTTTTAATTGAGTCTATTGTACAAAATGAGCATAGTCCAGTCAGGGATTGATGAAAATAAAATCCCTCGACTTAATTTCGAATCATTCCTAACAAAAAAGATTCATGACCAGATGGTCAATTTTCCCACTCTCAGACATTTCAGGTTTTAGGCCTTTTTGATGAAAATGATTATGATAGCCAGTCAAGACGATTTGCAGTTCCCAGAAATCATTTTCATGACTTTACTAGAAAACAACATGTTCAATTACATGCTCTCAGAAATTTATAGAATGATTTTTGGAAAACATCTGCCTAGAGTACTACCGGAAATGCAGGCATCCATGCAATTGAGTATAGAATATGCGACAGGGGATTGGTTTTTGTCGAAAGACAGTACAGTAATCAGATTATATGGATTCAGACATAAACCCTATGTGTTACCGGCTTTTCTTACTTTAAGGGTTTTTTCCTTGGAATTCTTAAGACAAAAGTTGATTGTGGAAGATAACAATTTTTTGGTTCACAGACAAGCAACAGACATTAAATACCCATTCACATTTGGTCCGTTCACAATAAAGAATAAGAATGCTATTGTGTATATAGAGAAGTTGCTGAAGGATATGAATTTTGAGACAGATACGGATCTGGAGTATGACCCATTAAATATCATATCCAAACGAAGAACGGAGCATCGTATCAAGGCCCTGAACCATCAGTTTATTGAAGGAATGCCGGACAAAGCCAATTGGCTAGAATATAAAGAAAAAACCATTCGAGATACATCCGACAAAGAAATGGCATTAGTTGAGACAACAACAGAGACATAAAGCGAAATAGATATTGCATCGGTTGGATCTAAAAGACCCATACAGGACATAATGGTCATTGAAGATGAAGAAACAAGAAGAGGAAAAAGATTGAAAATGAATGAACCACAAGAGTTAACAACAGTTTCCGAAGAGGCTAAAGCAGCTAAAGAAGAAATACTAGAGGTTACAGTTAAAGAGTACAACATTGAAGAAAACCCTGTAGAGGGTGATGTAAATAGACCCCAGAATATCATGGATGTGTTTGATGAGCATAGTTGAAATAAATAGGAGTTCGCAAAACAAACCAGTCAATTGTTTCCGAAGGTTAGAAGTATATCCAATACTGAGGTAAGCTTATTTACTAGGAGAAATATCAGAGAGAATTCCTTGAAATTCTCAGCTGTCACAAAAAATAAGATTTCAGAAATGAATATAGATTTGTCTAAAATAAATGCCCCGGATAAAATTTTATTGCATAGACAAACTGGAGAAGTCATATATTTAGACTATTTGGGAGCCATATTGAGGGCAGACAAGTTGAAAAGTTCAGTAGATAAATTGAATAATCAGTTGAGACAGGAGAAGGCAGAGAATAAGTCTCAACAACAATAGATTAAAAAATTGCAAGTAGATTTAATAAATAAAGATGGAGATGCAGCAACCAAACTGCTCAAAGAGAAAGACGATACGATCCAGATGTTGAGACAAAAATTAAAAATTCCAGACACTGTACTTATCCAAGGAGCAGAATTGACAATATTGGAAAAAGAAAAAGAAGAATTATCTAATGAAGTCAATGATGTTACTGCTAAAATGTTAAAGCTTTCTGATGAAAAAGATCGATGGGAAAAAGAGAAAATCATTTTGGAAGAACAGTTGGCAGAAGCGAGGAAAAGATTAGCAAGAGGTGGTCAACAACAAGTACAAACAGACATACAGGAAGATAAAACTGGAGTAGATGATATTTTACAGGCTATGTCCCAAGTAAGCTTGAAAGAAAATGAAATCAAAGAATTGAAGATTGAAATACAGAAGCTGACAGAAGAGAATGAAATCAAAAATAAGGAAATAAAAACTTTGCAGACAAAGAATCGGGAATTAAGTAATAATAATAAAGGATTAGCAGCTCATGTGACAGGGCAAGCTGCTATGCAAGGTTGTAAACACCTGGTGTGGGCCCAAATTATAAAAGAAGTTGAGAAACTAAGACCATATCTGGATTACATAAGGGTCAAAGAAAAGGTGGTCAAATATGCCTTCAAAAGTTGCAAAGCAGTCGAGGAGAACTTAAATAAAAAGCCAAAAGACGTAGCCCAGAAAGTAATAACATTTTTAAACAGTCTAACTGAGGCAGACCTGATAGCCATGAATATAACGAACAGAATTTCAATCATCACATGGGCCAGAAGGATCTTGGGGAAACACTCCCATGTTGAGAATGTTGAAGCTAAAGCTGGAGAAATACGGGAAGAAGTAATAAAGTTCAAAAAGCAATTTGAAAAATTAGTAAACAAAGGGTTTCCTGCTTTTTGGAATGAAAAAAATGAATTAATTCCTCTGAATGATTATAAGATATTGTTGTTTGATATAAGGATGGATCACAGAAAATTTCAGCAGCTGGATCATATGCTTACAGGGAAAATTTTAATGGAGAAAATATCAGAAGAGTTTGAAATTTTAAATATGCTAATCTCAGCCTATGGAAATCTTCTTCCTGTTTCTTATGCAGGTCATGTTGAAATGCGAGTCTTGGTGAAGGAAATGACCAACTATGACTTACCCACAGCCGACCAATGGACTTATGTGGAAAAATATGGAAGGACAAGATATTCTGTCCATTCATAGAGGCTTTCAAAACTGTCGCCAAGTGGAGAAAAGATGATATTTTAAATTTTTGCCAAGTGACAAAAAGGGATACTTTTATTTTAAATTTTTAATATTATTTGGAGACAGTTATCTATTGCTCAAAGACAGTTATCTTTTAAGTTAAAATATTTTTAGTTATTAGTTAGAAGAAGCAGTTATGTCAAGCTTCTTCCGAATTTTGTATAAAAACAATGAGAGTCATTGTGGGAGGGGTTGGAATTTTTTTGAGAGACAGTGTATGTTTGGAGATCTATTTTTTGATAAATAAAGGCAGTACAGAGAAAATACCCATTTTTTGAGATCAGAGATTCATGTGTTGATCAGCTTTACAGTTTGTTTTTCCATTATCTTTATATGTGCATGTTCACTTCCTTCGTTATATCTTCCATTATGTCTTTCTTCTATATTTAAATGAACATCTGAAATAATTCGAGATTCATACTGGTTATGCCTCGTTTTATTGCATTTAAATATTCACTATATTCTCCAAAGTTGACAATGGATTCATCCTAGTTAGATGCCTGTTGTTGATGGAATGTCATTATTTCTTTCTATACCACCTGAAAAAAAAATCAAATTGACTGTGATATGATTGCTATCTTGCCTCTGTGGAAATCTGTTTTCTATAAATCTTTTACTGGCATATTGTATATTTGAAACTTTGACTCCATGCCCAATGTTTCTTGTTCTCCTTTTCAACCAGAAAATCCTTTTGAGAAAATTTGAGAGAACTTTTATATTTTTCAGTCCTTATATATATATATTGTGAGAGAGCCCTCTCTGGTGGAAAAATGGCTGAGTTTTCTACCTAAAGCTGGTTTGAAATAGGTTACCTTAGGTGTTATTCTTTTACAACCGGAATAAAATCTAAGTTCTAACAGGGTTTTTGAGGAAACCAATGGTATTGACCAACATGGTTTAGGTACCTTTTCGCTCATTTTTCCTTTTTTGAATATTTTGAATATTTTTATTCCCTTTTTAATATTTTTGTTAATTTTGGACCCTTTTTGAGGGTTTTTTATGCTTTTTGAGTGGAAAAAGGGGTGTATTAAGGTCTTTTGGTGACCTTTTGGTGGCTTTAGAGGCTCAAATGGTGGAAAAGTGGACAAATGGATCATGTGAATAAGGAAATGAGCTAGTGAGCACTTTTTGGGTGTTAACAGATTTCCCCCTGATGTGTGAGGGCAGGAGCTCATCGTATGGCCGATAGACATCATAGTTCTTTTGTCTTTTTTTCTGGTGTTTGGGAAGGAGAAGAGACCGATTGGAGACTGGATCCATGGCCCTTGGAAGCTGCAAAAATAAACAATATTACATGGCCTCAATATGAATGAGGAATAATATCTGATAATGGATGAGGCGGGCATACCCATGCTTGTATCAAGACATATACATAACAATTAGTCCCAAGAAGGGGGACCTGAAAAATTCATAAGAAATCTGCTGGTACATCATAATTGTCCAGAGGGGACATCATTTTGGGAAGTACTCATGATCATAACATGACTGATCTCAATAACGGATACACTTGAATAAAGCATCAATCGTTCTGAATAAGGTCTCAAAAGGGTTGATGAACTGCTGAAACTGAAGGTGTCCAACATCTATAGGGACTCAATGACTGTGAGCCATCTCTAGGAAGTATATGTAATTGTATACTCAAGGGAGTATAAAACTGAGGTACATCTGAATACTATCGCCATGCGCAACCCAGATATCTATAGAAAAAATGTAACTGGTTGTATCCATAGTTAGACTCTCAAATGTGGAAGAGTCGGGAGGTATCCGGGGTCTTCGACCAATAACTCAACGGACCAATACCCTGTGCGAATCTCAACGATGCGATTAAGGTGTTGAAGTCGAGCATGTGAGAAACAACCATTTGGAGAGGCACCGAGGACTCTTCTCGAAAATGATTCGTAGGCACTCAACGCAAATGGTGATGAGTCCAAGACATAGGGACCTCTAGGTCTATCCTATGGAATAAATTTTGTTTTCGTCGACAGAGGGAGACCAACGACTAACAAGGCAATGATGTTTCCTTGATAGGAGCGTGAGGTATAGAACTCAAGTGTGGTAGTACTGATGGTAGGACTGACATACTTGTGGGGATGGGAAGTAACTGGGGTCATATAGTGGTTAGACTCAAACTTCCTTTGTTCAGAGCATGATGACATGGTTGACTTGGCAGCATAGGGAACTGACTTGTAGGTGTGGGTATCATTGCTTTTAAGGACTGAAGGGTATGTATTGACTCTGGGGGGGTCAAGCTGATGAGTGCTGTCGAGGGATTCTCAGGGTGACATACTGCAGACTACTCTGAACAAAGGCGACCAAAATGGGGAAGCTGCCATATGAGTAGATGTGATCTGTTGTGGCACTGAGAAGCACCATTGGGTCCTTCTTCGTAGTTTTAATGAGCTCGGAGAAGGGATAAAAGTGTGCTCTGAAATTGTACTGTCCTGTGGATTTTGTGAGCCCAGGACTGTTTGTGCTCATTGGTGCTTTCATTTTTGAGGAGTCTGAAAACGATAAGAAGACTCTGCAGTGGTTATGATTACTATCATGTTGGTTTTACGAGCCCAGGATGGTGATTGCTCATGGTCGCTTTCATGTTTAGAGAGTCTGAATGCGGTAAGTGGACTCCATTGGTGTTCTTTTTCGTAAGTTAGTCTCCAAGGCCCGAAAAAGCATAAAATGATGCAAATTGAGAACTCTTCTAGCCGATGTGACTAGAGTATTCCTTTTTCGTAATTAGTCTACAAGGTCTGGAAAAGGGGTAAACTTATACTAGGTAGACGCCCTTTCAGATATGTTTAGCGAGCATGAAAGGAAGCAAGGTTGCTTGACGATCTTTTCATTGTTTTAGGAGTCAGAAAAGAGCTTAACAAAAACTCCCTAAGTGCCTTTTTCGTAAAAAGGGATTGCTCGGCCCGAAAAAGGAATAAAATTATACTGAACAAAAAAGGATTGATGATAGTGAGAAAAGGTCTCAAGTGTCATCATGAGTGCAGAAAACTGAATCCGGTGACATAAAGATTGTCAAAAGGCAGACAACGACCGATGTGGCACGCAAACCGAGGCGATGAGGGGGCATAGAAAAATGCCCAAAAAATCTAGGCGTGAGAGCGAGAAATGGTCTCAAGCGTCGTCACGAACACGGAAAACTGAATCCGGCGATATAAGACTTGTCAAAAACGGAGAACGACCGATGTGGCATGCAAACCGAGGCGACGAGGGGGCATAGGAAAAAATGCCCGAAAAATCTTGGCGTGAAAGCGAGACATGATCTAAAGCATCATCACGAGCGTGGAAAGCTGAATCCGGTGATATAAGGCTTGTCAAAAAATGGAGAACGACCGATGTGGCACGCAAACCGAGGCGACGAGGGGGCATAGGAAAAAATGCCCGAAAAATATGGGCGTGAAAGCGAGAAATAATCTCAAGCATCATCACGAGCATGGAAAACTGAATCCGGTGATATAAGGCTTGTAAAAAATGGAGAACAGTCGATGTGGCACGCAAACCGAGGCGACGAGGGGGCATAGGAAAAAATGCCTGAAACATCTGGGCATGAGAGCGAGAAATGATCTCAAGTATCATCACGAGCGCGGAAAACTGAATCTCGCGATATAAGGCATGTAAAAAATGGACGACGACCGATGTGGCCCGCAAACCGAGGCGACGAGGGGGCATGAAAATGGTCAAAAAATAGAGCTGGTGAAAACATGAAGAGGAAAGAACTGTCATGAAGTTCAGTGATGGACGTTGTGTCCATCCGGTTTACTTATGGGTAAAAATCGCTTGAGGTACAACCCGTTGCGTGGGTTGTGGAGGGGGTTTCCTTCTGAATCGGCCAGAATGTATGCCCCCTGTCCGAGGCAAGCATGTATGATATATGGGCCTTTCCACATGGACACAAACTTTCCTTTTCCAGTTTTGTCATGAGCCTGATCGTAAGCGAGGACAAGGTCCCCTTCAGAAAAATTTCTTGGGTGGACATGTTTGTCATAATTTAATTTGGATTGGTTCTTGGCTGCTTCCATGATTTGGAGGGCTGTGCGCCGATCTTCATCGGCCTGCTCCAGGAGTAGTAAACGTTGCTCAATTGGGGCAGTGTCCGGTAGGAGTTCAACGGCCATATGTAGGGTTGGAATCTGGCACTCAATGGGGAGGACGGATTCGACACCGTGAACTAAGTGGAAAGGGGTAAAACCCGTGGCAGTTTTATTTGATGTGCGGTATGCCCATAGTGCCGGGAAGAGCATGTGGTGCCAATTTGATTTGTGTTTGTCTACAATGCGCTGGAGGATGGTTTTCAAAATTTGGTTGATTGCTTCGACTTGGCCATTTCCTTGGGGGTAGTAAGCAGAGGAGAAATGGTGTTCAAATTTCAGTAAGGTTGATATTTCTCTCCAGACGGCGTCTTCGAAGTGAGAGCCGTGGTCTGAGACGAGTTGCTTTGGCACTCCAAAATGAGCAATAACATGGTTGAGAAAAACCCGTGCTGCGGTGTCGGCCTTGCAATTGTAAGTTGGCATGGCCCCCGCCCACTTGGTGAAATAATCGACGGCCACAATAATGTGTTTGTGACTGCCGATTGATGTGGGATTGAAATCGAGGAAGTCGATGGCCCATTTGCAGAATGGTTCGACAGTGACGACTGGATGAAGGGGGGCAGGTGGGGTTCTTGCTTTGGGGGAAAAAAGTTGGCATTTATGACAATGCTTGACTGTGATGATGCAATCAGTAAATAATGATGGCCAAAAGTAACCTACGTGAATGATCTTTTGGGTGGTGGCCATGCTGGAGAAATGGCCTCTGCAGGCACGCTGTGGGAATCATTAAGGACCTGTTCTGCCTCACTATGGGACAAGCAACATCGTAATATGGTGTCAATGCCATGTCGATAAATTAAATCCCCTAACAATAGGTATCGGGGAGCGTGGTGTCGTATACGACGGCATCCGTCACGATCGATGTGGGGTCAAAAATTTTGCGTGCGGAGGTAAATTAAGATGTCACTGTACCATGGGTCGTCAGACGAAATGATGAAGATGTGATCATCAATCAGATCCGCTTGGATAGCGGGTGATGATGAAGAGGATGGGAGGTCAGTGATGAGATGGGAAAGTGCAAGGGCTTTGGTGCTCTTGGGAGTTTTGAAAGTGAGGTCATATTCCTGGAGGATAATGACCCATTTAGCAACACGACCTTGTAGGAGCCGGCGGTTTAGGAGATAGACCATAGGGTTGGAGTCGGCGACAACTTTGGTATGACTGAGCAGAATGTAGTGTCGCAATTTTTGGACAAAAAAGACTACAGCTAGGGATAATCTTTCCTCGTATGGGTAATGTAGGGGTGGGCCAGACAAGTTCTGGCTGACGTAATAAATGACATGCTCTTAGTGAGAGGCATCCTCTTGGACCAAGACTCTGGACATGGCATGTTCGGATGCAGAGACGTAAAGGATGAAGTCCTGGGAGAAATATGGAGGGGAGATCAAGGGGGCTTGTGTGAGATCTTTCTTGAGGGCGTCGAATGCCGTGTCTGCTTGCTTAATCCAAACAAAGGGTATGTGGGTATGAAGTAGGCGTAAGAATCCATGAACTTTGGTGGCGTAATCAGGAACGAAGCGACGAAGGAAGTTGGACTGCCCCTGCATACTCTGGAGTTGCCGAAGTGTGCACGGAGAGGGAAGGTCTAAGATGGCTTTGACTTTCAGGGGATCAACAGTAATTCCATTCTGGGAAACAATGAAACCCAACAACCGGCCTGCCAGAACGCAAAATACACACTTGTGTGGGTTCAAGCGGATTTTATATTTGTGACAACACAGGAAAACTTGCCAGAGGTCATTAAGGTGGTCTGATCGTTTCTGGGAACAGGCTGTAAGGTCATCAAGATAGACCAGCAGGATATGGACCAAGTCGTGAAAAAAATAGGTCATGGCCCACTGGAAGGTGGCACCAACATTTTTGAGGCCGAAAGGCATGACACGATAGGAAAAGGTACCCCATGGGGTGGTAAAGGCAGTCTTGTACTGATCCTCCTTACGGATCTGAATCTGGTTGTATCCGAAAAAACCGTCCATGAAAGATAGGACTTCATGTCCCGCACACGCATCAATGAGTTAGTCAATGAATGGCATGGGGAAATTGTCTTTGGGACAAGCGCGGTTTAAATCACGGAAGTTAGTGCATACTCTAAAGGTGCCTTGTTTTTTGTTGACGGGAACGGGGTTTGAAACCTAGGTGGTATAAGCAATAGGATAAATGAATCCTGCTTTGCGAAGTTTCTCAATCTCAGCTTTGACAGCAGGGAGCTTGGAAGGATGAATGGGTCGTTGTTTCTGACGAACGGGGGGGACATCAGGCCATGTGTCAATGTGGTGCTCTGTAATGGCGGGGTCAAGGCCAGGCATTTTGGTATAGGACCAGGCAAAGACATCACGAAATTCTTGGAAATTTTTTTTGTATGCTTCAGTTTCCGCTTGAGTGCAAGATGTGCCCAGCGAGATGAGCTCAGGTTTCCTAGGTGTGGTGGAAATGTCGATTTGTATAATGGGGGAAATGTTTGACATGTTTCCTTCTTCGAAGGCATCCGGTGCTGGGATGGGGTCCTTGAACCAATCGACCTTATTGGGTATGAAATATTTCGATTCGATCGATAGCTGATTAGATGCAGTGGATGTAGACGCCTCTGGGAGGAAGTATGAGCAATGATGCATATCGTCCCAAGGGTAGTCGGGTGCAGTGAGTGTTTCCAAAATTTGCTCATCAGTTTGGAAGTAGTCAGACCATAAATCAAGGGGTTCTGGTTTGAAAGTAGTTGAAATCATATAGATAGTATTGATTTTTTCCGAAGCGGATGATTTCGGAGGGTAGATTTCCTCGATGAGGGGAGGAGATACTTCTAAGTCGATGTTATTCAACTCGTACAACGCTGCTCTGTAATCTGGGATATCAGGATAGTGATGTGAGTAGTGGCCGTAAATACCGCATATCGCACAAGGGTGGTTGGTGCGTAGTGATTTATCACGAGGCTTGGGGTTTGAGTCGATTTTGACAACCAGGATGTTGGGGTCATCGTCAAGCATTTGCATGTGTTCCTGTAATGCAGGTAACTGTGGGTATTGATGAGTTGGATGGCCTAACTCATCACACAAGGAGCATTTAGGAGGGGCACGGAACATGGGAGGAGGTTTAACTGTTTTGGGTGGGGGTACCGTAGTGTATGGTTGTGGGCCTCATGAGAGGAGGGGGATTCGTAGATGACGAAGAAGTAGTGATACCGGGAGGTGGTTGAGTAGAAGTGACAATGGGTTGCACCGGTTGCAGGATGACATTTGGTGTCAGTGGGGGAACGGGAGGAGAAATATACCACACGGGTAGTCCAAATGTTAACCCGGGGAGAGTAAGGGTAGCCATAACCGGGGCGCTTACTATGCCTAAGGGAGGAAATAGAAAGGGGATTGTGTGGATGGGTGTAACACCAATGTGACTAGGGACCAATGGTGGTTTAGGTAACAAGGATGGTTGATTGTTGGGTGTTTGTGTATTGTGTGAAAGAGTACAGAGGTCAGCGACGTGGGTCTCTGGTGACGATGGTGGAATATATTGGAATGTAGAAGTCATCAACGCATCGGAGTAAAGTCCGGGTCCCACAGAGGAAACAAATGAGGTAGTTTCACCACAAACAGGTTGTTCAACCATATGGAGAACATTTTCAGGCGCAGCCGGGGCCTTGGGATCGTAATAGGTGAGTTGGTCAACCTTGACCACGCGTCCATCATGAGGGAACATCATGGTACGAAAAACGGATGAGGCAACAGCCCTCATGGCATACATGTAGCTGCGGCCAAGTAAGAGGTTATAGTCAAGTTGGGCATTGATCACCTCTATGTCAATGAGTACGGTTTTACCAGCCAGCTGGACGGGGACATTAGCCAAGAGACCTTGGGGTTGAGCCGAACGGCCGTCGTAGGCTCCCAATGCAGTGGTGGACTGTTGGAGAGTAGGAGATCCCAACTTCTGCCAAACGAATGTGGACATAATGCATGTAGAGGCACCTTCATCGATAATGCACCGATGGATGACAAGATTTCGAATGGAAATAGAAACTTGGAATGCTAAAGTGGAAGGCAAGCGTGGTTCGGACTAGTCTGAATCGAATGCCATCAGTTTTGAATCATTGGGGTCAATGGCGCCAATGGCCAAGAGTAAAGTCTTGCGCTGTGAAGGACAATTTTTTAAGACTTCTAAAGCAGACATGGCTGAAGGAGACTGGGCTAAGTCATCTACAATGTTGTAATTCGACGCAACACGAGCATTGGGGTTATTATTGATGCGATGAAGTGGGAAGCGAGGTGCTTTAGAAGCGCCATCGAGTGGAGCCGGGGGTATACGTAACGTCTGATCTGTGGGATGAACGTTAGTGTTCTTATCGGTGGGAGGGGCTTTAGGGGTGGAGCCATATTGGTTCCGGCGGGTTTGGAGGTTGGCATCTGCAGATGACATCATTAACAAGTGGTGAGTATCTGAATCAAACATGGGTTGATTAGGAGAGGCATAAGTGATTTGTTGTGGTGGTGCGTTGCCCTGAGGGGGAGCTAACGGCTGAGTGTTCACTACGCCTTGGGTTGGAAAGGGGTTTTGCAGCACCAAAGGTTGATGTTGAGGTGGTGGAGGGTTGGGTGGCGTCTGAGGAGCCGCTTTCCCTTCACGATGGGCATTGTCAGTCCAGAGTTGCCGAGCTTGATCCAAATGTGGGAAAGCATGTGTGTAATGGCCATAGACCCCGCAAATAGAACAAGGATGGTTTGTTTTGAGGTTACTGTTTTTGGGTTGCCTTGTATGAGGATCCAGATTCTGGTTGGGAGGAGCAGCATTGTTGTTATTTGGGGGATTGGGAGGTGGTGGACCTCGATTTTGTTGTTGAGTGTTTCCGCGGTTACGTCCTCTTCCACGGTTTTGTTGTCCACCCTGGTTGAGCTGGTTGTTTTGGTGTTGGGGCTGATTGTGTTGTGTGTACACTTGCCCTTGAGCAGCGGGAGGATTTTGGTATATCGCAGGTGCAGGAGCAGGTTGCAGTGGATAATAAGCTGGTAGGTCTGGAGGAGGTCCAGTTACCTGCTGGGGTTGTTGGTAACCCTGAGCTATTAGAGGTGTTGGATCAGCTGTTGCAGCTTGCTGTGGGTAATACATTGGTTGAGGTGCGGCTGGGGGGGCGTATGCGGATGGTGCATGACCAAAGCACTGAGGTGGACATGAGGGTCGGTGGGTATGGTGGTGATGTGCCATTTGAGCATATGAATTGGTTTCTCCAGATTGAGATGTAGCCCGCGGAAGGTCGGGGTCATGGCTAGGACGTGCAATGGAAAAGGGTTGGGGATGCGAGGTAATACGACCAATGATGCCATCTGCGGCATGGGATGCCCCCAGTGCATCGTGTTGGGATGAATCGCCCAGAGGGGCATCCGGTATAATGGTATACAGATAACCCGACTGGGCGTAAATGAGGTCAAATTGTTTGGATTTGAGGATGGCCTCTTCTTTAGACTGGGGTCGTTTGGATGCCACATCCTTGGTAATGAGAGGGAGGAGGGATTTTAGAAACCAATCTAAGAAGATACGGTCGTCTAACTTGATTTTGCAGAGGCTTCGGCATCGACGCCACTCATGAATGTGGTCAGTGATGTGGGTGGCTATGTTCTGTCTGCAAGACAGTAGGATCTCGACTCTCGCATCATAGCGGACAGGTAACTGAAAGAATTGGAGGAAGGTCGAGGCAAGAGAGGTAAAGGTGGCACGGGTCCCATGGGGCTGCTCAATATACCACTTAACTGCAGAGCCAGTGAAGGTGCGCTATAACAGACGGAGGCAGACATAGTTGTCCACTATGGAGTTGGAGGAACACCATAGGTGAAAGGACATAATATGGTTCTGGGGGTCCTCACCTACCTTGCCCTCAAACTTAGGGATGTCGGAGGGGAGTTTGGTGGGCATGTGAGGCCATGCATGGTCATGTATGATAGGATCGTTGGTTAGCCTGGCTAAGTCTGGTAAGTTCAGACTCGCCATGTAAGGTAAACTAGCAGATGGATGTGGCGTAATGATTGGGACATGACTATTCATGGTGGCATGATGTAGTGGTCCAGTAGCCCCTAAGGGTATGCTAGGTATTGAAGGTATGTGTCCTCCAACTGTTGTGGCTTGGTATGGGCCAGCGTTTCCAAGTGCAACATGGGTTACACCGGGGTTAGGAATAGTAGTAGGGATTCCTGGGATCTGGGTTGTGGTAATGAGAGGGGGTGTGACCCCTATGTTCGGCATACCCATAATAGGAGGTGGTCTTGTGTTGGGCATTCCTAAAGGTGGAGTGTCCCCCATATTAGGCATACCTAGGGGGGTGGTTGTTTCCATGGATGGCACCGCAGTAGAAGGGTTTGTGGATGTATCCCCTATGGTACTGGTAAAAAGTGGGTCGAATTGTGTTCCATCCATGAGGTTGGTTGGGAATAACTCGGTAGGGTTTTTGGATTCTGCCTCAAAATCAGATGTGAAGTGAGGTGTGTCAGAATCGGATGACTGTATGTTTGGCCAATGACGTGTCAAGTCAAGGGATAAGGCTCGACGTCGGTGACGTGGAGAGCCAAGTAGACTGAACTCTAGGGGTTCACCCTGAAGACGACGAGATCGTCTAAAATTCTCAATGGTGAGAAAAATGTTTTTTGTGTAAAAATCTCAGTGTAAGAGGGTAATTTATAAAACACTCGAAACCCTAATGCAACCAAGGGTGCAAAAAGGGGAGTGAAAATAAAGAATCTCAGGCCAAAAAATCAACCTCAAAAATCACTTATTATAGCAGCTGAGCTATAATAATTGGAGGGATGCAACAAAAATGGTCAGAATACCAACAATCAAACAAATTCTAGAAAAAAGAGGTGCTACTAGACCAAAGGTGGATTGTATCATGCAAACACCTAACTAAAAGTATTGTGAGTCAAAAAATGATATTCTCTGCAAGGTGATGAAATCCAAGTCAGACAATATTGAGTGTTGAATCAACGGCTAGATATCCCCCTACCGGAAGGGACACCGGGTAATCAATCCTAAAGAATGGCAACTAGGATACTTCGTTCATGACACGTTCAGAAAAGGTAAATCTGTCGTTTGTTCCTTTTACCGCAATACCCCCATACAGGGATATCCCAAGAACTGCGAATGGTAGCCGTCGGTTACTGAATGGATTTTGGTATTCCACTCAGGCTTCCGGAACCATCCTCGCGACTTCAACCCTCCTAGGGGAGAGGCCCTCTGATAAACTGGTTGTGACCGTGCCAAAAAATACTAGGAGATTTTGGTTCCCTAATGGACAACAACTATGTTTCAAATGTAAAAACTGAGGGGTGTTATTGGAACACCTATCCCCTCAATTCTACCTAGCTACAAAGTTCTTTTAAGTGCTCCCCAAGTGGGGTTAAAAGTTGGTTGAAGTTAGGGTAAATTTTAAGGCTCAGTTTAAATTATGTGTTTGAGTGGGTGCACGTGTGGTATTTTAAACTGAAATTGAAAATGTAAATGCTTTGCAGAAAATATTCAAAAAACAAAGGATCTTTTGAAATAGAAAAACAAATAATATGAATACTTCAAGAAATAAATGGATTTCTTTTTTAAACAATTGCTTGGGCAAAGTATCAAGGAAGTAAACAGTAAAATTTTTATCTAGATAAAATGCAAATAAATCCTTCTTTCAATTTTTGAAATTTTTTAAAAAGACTTTTGTAAAGGTGCATTCTAAATAGTAAAAAGATTTATATGGCTGTAAAAAATGCAGGAATTTTAATACTGTAAAATGTGCTAAATGGGCAGAAAATACAGTAAAAAATTAATTTTTTAATAGATTGGACGAATGGAAAAAACTTGCATCGCGGGTTTAGGAAGAACAGCTGCGATGGACCGCGCGGATTTCTGGCACACAGTTGTGATGGGCAGCGCGGAAAATGACCACAAAGCCGCGATGTGCAGCGCGGGATTTTGTCGCACAGTCGCGATGTGCAGCGTGGAAAATGACCACGAAGCCGCGATGTGCAACGCGCAAATTGGCCGCGAAGCCGCGGTGAGCTGCGCAGAAAAGAGCCACGTAGTCGCGATGAGCTGCGCAACTGTTGGGAAAAAAGCCCTGAGGCGAAAGCCGTACACGGACGCCGAAAAACGAACCCGAAAATTGAAAATTTCGGGTTGTTAATGGCAATAGAATCAACCAATATCTAGAACAGCAATGGATCTGCTGTCTAGGGTGGCAGATCTATGAATTAAACTGACTAATACTAAAAAAAACTAAGATCTAAAGCAAAATTTGAGATCTAAAATTTCTTCCCCAGCGAAGTCGCCAAAAACTGTTGGCTTGGTTTTGAAACCAAGCTTAGTGCTATGGGCACCTGCTAACTAGTAGCAGCAGTCTCAAATATTAAAGCAAAAACAAATGTAAATATAAAACTAAAACTAAACCAGCATGTGCATATCATAATAAACTTTTGAATTGAAAACAGGAACAAGAAATAGAAAAAATAACTTTGTATTGAAAAGAGGGGCAAGCAAGTGCTTGCAATGGTGGTACCTCCAAATGGTGAAGATTGTTGAGTAGCTCCAAGGGTGAGTAGCTCCAAACTCCAAAGGTCCCTTCTCCAAGGTAGCTACAATGGCCAAAAGCTCATGGGAGATTTTGGCAGCATGAGGATAGGATGATGGATGGATCTAAAGTGAGGAGCCCCTACCACCTTTTTATAGTTTTTGGTGGTGGGGAATACCATTAGGGTTTTTGAGGAAACCAATGGTATTGACCAACATGGTGTAGGTACCTTTTCCCTCCTTTTTCTTTTTTTGAATATTTTGAATATTTTTATTCCCTTTTTAATATTTTTGGGAATTTTGGACCATTTTTTAGGGTTTTTTATGCTTTTTGGGTGGAAAAAGGGGTGTATTAAGGTCTTTTGGTGACCTTTTGATGGCTTTAGAGGCTCAAATGGTGAAAAAGTGGACAAATGGGTCATGTGAATAAGGAAATGAGCTAGTGAGCACTTTTTGGGTGTTAACACTCAGAATATTTTAATTTTAATTGTTGTATTTATCATGACTGCGTCACACGGATGAGAGGTGGAGCGAATCTAGAAGATAATGTGAGGATGTTTATATGAAATACCTGCAAGAAATGGTAAAGAATGCTCAATATGGAGGTGCTACGAATCTGTCGGAAGAAGAAATAAAGAACACCTGCAAGAATTTAATATTACACTGCTTCAGATGTGCTATTGAAATCCCTTTTGCGATGAACGATGAACCTGCCTAAAGAAAAATAAAACCTTTTGGAGCGCTCATGAATGAAACACGTTTCGGGGTGGAAGAATCGCTGCATGATTATTACTATTACAAAGAACTCATTCCGTTGGCCTCGACTCGTCAATCAAAAGCCGCAATCCGTTAGAGAAATATATTGTTGCTACTATCATATGTGTTCACCCACTGACAGAAACACAGTTTATTCATCCTCGGGAACCATACATGTTGGTGTGTATTAATGGGCACTGCTATACACTGCGTTGTAAGACAGGCCTCTGCGAAGTTGTAAAGCACCAGTCACGGCCTATCGACTACAACAAGTCGAAACAAGTAACCGACCTGAGTAGTCGACCAGACTCCATCGGTCGTCCACTAAATATTGCTGTCTGCCGATCGTTGTAGTTTTTGTCTATTGATCACTCACCATCGACCAACGACCAGAGAAATCACTGTCGATTGAGGTTTGGTCAACTTTGAAGTAATTACATATGGACGTCAATGCATGTTGACTACTGCAACCGACCACCTGAAGACATTGTGGGAGCAAGGGAGATGTCAGCCGTCATTAATATCGACTACTAAAATTGTCGTGGCTCATCGACCATCATACTAACACTTCCATTCAGATCAATTCCCATTGACGGTTGCAATTCATGTTTCATTTATCTGGAGCAGTTGACCACGAAAAAAGACAGCCAAGTGGAGTAACTATTGACTGGGAGAATCAACTTTATAAATCCACATTACTAAAACATCATCCGTTGAGTACAATCTTTTGGTTCATAGCAAAGAGACTGTTCATCGACCTATTGCATGATTATATTAACTAAAGATATTTATGTCAAGATTGGCCGTCAGTCGTAGATCGTTGAACTGTTGCTCGACCTACCATTATAATTTATTTTTGGGAATTCAATGATGTTTGTTTGATTAATAAGCAGTTGATGGACTAGAAGAATGGTTGATAAAATGGTATACTCAACAAACTTGGAAAGCGAGTTACAGAGTATTTGATGAGTAAATACATGGCGTCGTCTTTATTAAACGCTGTCCCTTCATAATAAAATATCACAATTTTGTCAAGTCAATGGTTATTTTCTTTTGTAAAGAATGGTTGAAATTTCATGTGGTCGATATCCAAATTGGTCGACATAAATATGTCGTAAATGTAAATGGTCTGGTCACTTTATCATTAAATATGGGTCAATTTTGTCGATGTTACAAAGAAGTCATGGTCGATGTCCATTTTGGTCGATCCTTTATTTTGTAAATTATGGGTGATGCCTCATTTTCATTGAGGTTGACTCCTCCTTATATAATAATGCGGTCGATAGAATTGTATTGTTTTGGTCGGCTGTAAATAGTCGGTATTAAAAGTGGTCGAAACTCAAAATAGTCGGGTTATTGGTCAATATTTGTAATAAGGTCGAGTCTTTAAAGTGGTCATTGGTCGATATTGTAAGTGGCCATGATGTTGTAAAAAGTGTTGGGTCATTGAAAATTAGTCGAATAAAGTGTTGTTCAAAGCTTATTTGAACCATGTATATTCATAAAATTTGTAAATTGAGTCCGTTTCTTGTTGACTAGTGTAAGTCATGTCGAGTCAAGTAAGTTATGTCGAGTCGAGTTAGTCATCAGTCGAACAATATTAGTCGGTATCAACCACGAGTAGCAGCGACACATCCAAAACTTACAGGAAGCCTCACGACAGTTGAGTATATGAAAAGCATGTACTCAAGCAGAAGACATCTATACCACACAGAGAAAGCGCTTCACGTTTAATAATGACAAAAGAACACTTAAATTGATTAAGCCCCCTGGTACTGACACACATAAACATCTATTCAATGTCATTTCAGACGTTTTTCTGGTAGTTGGTTAGTTGGTGCAATGGCAGAGCGTGGAAGCCCAGATGCTTCTGGACCATGGAAGAGAATCCGGCAGGAAGGTGAAACGGGTAAGCGGCTCGATTGGCCACTACCCGACTGCTGACAGAAACTAATGGAGTCGCAGTTCGTGGTTGTTCATGTTTCTTTGGGAGAAGAAATATTTTGAGGTGGGGGAGATGTTGGAGGAGACCCTTTGGGCTCCTTAGTTGTCATTAGTTACTATGTAGTAATCTAGTTAAAGAAGCCGTTGGAGCGGGTGCAACCACTCAAACCACATGTAAGATGTATAAATATACCTATCAAGATGAATATAACCAGTTGGATGCATTCGACTCATCTCTCTTATCTTGATATCTTTGTGTATGCTTTACTATCTGCTTGAATACAACAGTGTTTAACCCAGAAATTCGAATGTGGAGAAGGAGATACATTTTTGGAAGGGAAAATATATAGGCGTAGTTTGGCATGGATGTTGGGAAAGCTAAGAACATTTACCCATTGAGTTCAACTACTTTTGGATGCTTGAGAAACCATGGATTAATATTGTAGGAGGTTCTCCAATTGCTTACAGCAGGCTGGGCTCTTGCTGCACACACTGGTAAGCACTGTAAGGGTTGGATTTCCTAAGGGAACTATGAATCGGTGAAGGGGAATTCTTTCGTTGTGTTGTGTGGGGCAGTTGGAAGGATTTCCACGGTTGTGAAGGCGTAGTGATACACCTATAGATATTCGTTGGAGCATTTGGATAAGAATAGAGAGCAGAGTGGGTTTTGGGCTAAGAGATAGAATCCTACATGTGTTTCCTTTTCCCTGGTGGCATCATAGCCTAGCTTGGGGGTGGCCTCTCAGCAGAAAGAGTATATCATAGATAAAGTGTCAATGGTTCACTGGAAAATTGCTCTTACACAACAAACTACTTGGATCTTCTTTGTTTAAAGATAAGTATTCTTATGTATTTGATATGTAATGTTTTTTATTTGTATTAATGTGATAATTATGCATGTAAATTGCATGTTGTGTGTGTGGATTGAGTTGGTTCCAATGTGTTTTTTTATTTCCATGTATGCACATGCAATTTAGCTGTATAAATTTGTAATTGTGGTTATGGGGCAAAATTTAGAGGCCCCAATTTAGTGAATGTCCCCTCCTGCTATCCAGATTGAGGGATGGGGATGCTACAACGAGTTCCCATGCCAAAATGAGGTGGAGCCCAATCATACATGTGATATCCTAGAAACTCACCCAAAATCCATGTGAAGAGCCATCATTGCCCCCCCTAAGCATTCAAGGAGGGATAGTGTCACCCCCTGTAAGCATGCAAGGATGGATGAAAAGTGGATCATCGCCACCCTTTAGGCATAAAGGGTGCGATAATGGACGATAAAATGCCATGAGAAGGGTCTAGGAAAGTATTTTTAGTTGATCAATGAATTAGGATGTTTATGGAGCCTATAGGTTGGAAAATAAGGGTATAACAGTGCTAGATAAATCAGAGAGTGGGTGCTTCCTTCCAGTTGGTGCTAGTAAAAAAATTGAATGTAATCTTGTTATTATATAAGAAAAACATTTCGTGGTTTTAATCCATTTGGGTTTCCATGCAAAAATATCGTGTGCACTATGTATGATTTATGTGATGATGAGTGACATTG